>JBBBDQ010002113.1:242500-867500 GCA_037127315.1 Ascarosepion bandense
AATATTCTATTTAGATTTATTTGTTTTAACTCGTATTTTTTTCCTTTTTACAAATGTATTAATATTAAGGTTTTCTCGTTTAAAATATAGTGCTCGTAATATTTTTTCTTTAAAAGTGTATTATCGGTAATATTTAACAGTGATGTATGGCTGGAATTAATTATCATCAGAAATGTATTGCTGGTAATAATTTTCCTTCAAAATGTATTGTTTGTAATATTTTTCGACAGAATATATATATATATATATATATATATATACTTACTTTGTTTGCTCTACCAGTGATTTCATGTTTTCTTTCAACGATAGTACCATCAAGCTTATCAGACGATACGAACGGATCCTACACAAAATAGACAAAATTTGTCTATATTTTTCAACGAAACCTGTATAAATGAAAAAATGCTGCCAAAATACACATAATTAATAAATCTATCTAAATCTAAACTTATTTATAAATGGAACTTTGTGTGTGTGTGTGTGTGTGTGTGTGTGTGTGTCCGTTACCTATAGACTCCAAAACAGCAGAACCGATTTCCATGAAAATTTACACAGTTGTACTATAAGCGTCTGCGAGTGTTCTTAGCCATGTTTTGTGACGAGGTACCCCCGATAAATATCGAAAATCGATAAATCGAAAAAATCGGGTTATAGAAGGAGTGGTCCGATTTTAATCAAATTTGATACACTCATAGACAAAGACATGAGAAACTATATTCGGAAGTTTCAAGGTTGCAGTTCTTATAATAGTGCAGAAAATCGATAATATATATATATAAAAGTGTGAACATGAAAGGGCGACTAGCGGCGGCTCTGGAAAAAAGAGGGTTCGTTTGTGTCTGGCGTGCTGGGCAGTAATCTGTTCCAAAGAAAGAAAATAATAATAATACTCACCGCTGTCTTAATAATCCACCTTCAGCTCATTCTAAAGGAAAAAAGAGAGGAGGCCCTCGAGTGGAATTTTTATAGACTGAGGAAATGGATTATGGGTAGAGAAATGGATTATGGATAGATAAAACCGACCGACCAAGTTCACCGGGGGAGTTAGTGGCGTCAATTTCTTGGCGAGAAGCTGACGCAGAGAGACGCAGTGAAAAGGTGGAAGGAGGAAAGTGGAGGAGGAAGAGGAAGAGGAAGAGGCGTAGCAAGAAGCCAGCTGGGAGAGCGTTGAATTGAAATCCAACGGTCTGTGGTTCGATCCCTGGCTCTGCACTCACTAGAAGAAAGTGTGCAAGATGTTTGTGTGTGTGTCTGTGTATCTGTCTGTATGTCCTTTATATAAATCCACAATATTTATCCGATTCTCACCAAACTTCACACAAATATTCTTTAGGCTGAGTCTGAGCTCCAGGACTATGGATTAGTTTTAAAGCTTTCATTACACCCGAGCAACGCCGGACTATACTGCTAGTATTTAATAACTCAGTAGTTTACAAAATATTTTTATTTACAACAGCTGTTTTTATAAAAGTTTTCAAATTTAACTAGACTGTTTCAAATTCGGATAGAGTTGCTTTTAAAACGTTCCAGATTAATTTTATGGTTACTTTTAGGAATAATGAAAAGTATCGTATCATTCTTTTTCTGTCAACCGTCCTTTAAACATTGACAATATGGGAAGAAGGAAAATAATTGATCAAGAGCTCCGTTGACAAATGGACTTGGTTATAAGAAGGTATCTAGTCAGTTAAATGTCCCATTATGTTCAGTTGGTACGATAGTTCGTCAATGGGAGACGTGTCATTTCATTTGTCCACAAAAAAAGCTCTAGTCGTCCTAGAAATGTAACGCAAGGCGATTGACGAGAAAAGTTGGCAACGAGCCCCGAATTACGTTTAAAGAAATTCCGGGTGGATTACAAGTCAGTCAGTTAAGTACCATACGTAATGCACGCTTGGGCGATCATGTCTTGAAAGAGACATGACTGACTGGGCAGAAAGTTATCCCGCAGTAGGTTGCCATTGCTTTCTGCGGTAGACTGGTTGCCGACCAAGGCTATAGAACCCAATCTGTCCTGCTATTTAACTCATAGCTGGAGGGAGAAGAGATAGATTATATTACATTATTATATTAAGTATAATTAGTGGGGGATCAGTTTATTACTTCATAACAATAGAAAACCAATACCCCACTTTATGCCCAGTAGAAGTTTTAATTATGTTTCCAAGTAACATATTCAGTCACTCAGTCATGTGTCAACGTGATACATGCTTGGGCGATCATGTCTTGAAAGAGACATGACTGACTGGGCAGAAAGTTATCCCGCAGTAGGTTGCCATTGCTTTCTGCGGTAGACTGGTTGCCGACCAAGGCTATAGAACCCAATCTGTCCTGCTATTTAACTCATAGCTGAAAGGAGAAGAGATAGATTATTTTACATTATTATATTAAGTATAATTAGTGGGGGGATCAGTTTATTTCTTCATAACAATAGAAAACCGATACCCCACTTTATGCCCAGTAGAAGTTTTAATTACGTTTACAAGTAATACATTCAGTCACTCAGTCATGTGCCATACGTGATACACGCTTGGGCGATCATGTTTTGAAAGAGACATGACTGACTTGGCAGAAAGGTATCCCGCAGTAGGTTGCCATTGCTTTCTGCGGTAGAATGGTTGCCGACCAAGGCTAAAGAACCCAATCTGTCCTATTATTTAACCCATAACTGGAAGGAAGAGGCGGATTAATACCTTTCCCAAGGGTATTTGCGCGGAAGTGAATGCAATGAATTCAGCTAGAATTCGAACTCGGCTCCCCGATTTCTCGTTCCGAACCGATATCCAATGCACCACAACGTACAAGTGGAGTAAAAGTGAATATGGATAGAATTAGTCGTTCATTTCGTGGACATGACAAATTTACGAGGATTCTAAGGAGAAAAACCACTTAAGCAAAAACGCGTTCTTGCTATGCCGAATTTTGCAAACGATCATTGTGTCAAACCTGCAGCTTTTTGTGAAAATATCCTTTGGTCAGACGAAAGAAAAATTAAACTTTTGGCAGAAATGCTGTGGCAAAATCCTGGAGAAAGAATATATAACCTATTTAACATCAATTTATATTTCAATTTCTATCCTAGAAGGTCAGTACTTAGATGGGTGACCGCTTGGGAATATCAGGTGTTGTAAGCGTTTAGTGACGGATGTGCGTTGTGGTGCAGTGGATATCGGTTCGGAAGGAGAAATCGGTGGACCGAGTTCAAATTTCAGTTGAATATCCTGCATTTACTTAAGCGCTTGTATCCTTGGGAAAGGTATTAATCCTTCCCTTCCCTCTAGTTATGGGTTAAATAACAGGGTAGGACTTGGGGACCCTGCCCTTAAAAACAAATCCTAATGAATCTTGATACTCGAAAAGAAAAAAGTATTACTAGACACAAAACTTATATAAAAACAACAATAAATTGTTGAAAGAAAAAGGTATTACCAGCAATAAATAAATAAAATTTAGTTGGCAATAAATGACCCACCGAGCTTGATATGTCATAAAAACAAAACAACCAACCAACTATCCTAGAAAATCAATGAAAAGATTTGTTTTGTTGGAAAAGATGGTAACGAGCATCGAGTTACGCTTAAAGAACGTCAGGGAGGACTTGAAGTAAGTGGAGTAAAAGAAATTTACGCCAGAGTGCATATTCTCTGGACTTAAAACCAAGCTCGCACTTCCCGCCTGTGGAATTCTCTTCCGCATACTTGCTTTCCTGACAGTTACAATCTCCAAAAATTTAAATGTAAAGTCAATAGTCGTCTTTTCTCACACTAACTTACATCCTCTCTCTCATGCTTTTCTACATCCACCCCACTCTCATTAGTTCTCTCTTCTCTATCCTACTCTCTTCTTGACACCCCCCGCAACCTCTCACTCCTCATAAAATTCCTCCTCGTCCACCCCATTCTCATCAGTAATATCTTCCCTCTCCTACTCTCTTCCTGAAACCCCTCACTCCTCAACATTACTTCTATGTAACCCTCTGCACAACAGTGGCAGTAAAATGCCTTGCTTGGGGCTACACGATTATAAAAGAAAAATAAAAGCTAGGTCTTTCAATAAGACAATAAACATACTACAAAGCTTACAAAATCGTGGTTAATTTCAAGTAGGATAGACGTTCTAAAATGGCCAAGTCTACACTTGTTTCAACCCACTGTATTATAGGGATATTTTGAAAAGGAATTTACGTTATAGTGCACATTTGATGGGCTTAAAACCAAGCTAGGTCTTTCAATAAGACAATGATCGTAAACATACTACAAAGCTTACAAAATCGTGGTTAATTTCAAGTAGGATAGACGTTCTAAAATGGCCAAGTCTACACTTGTTTCAACCCACTGTATTATAGGGATATTTTGAAAAGTAATTTACGTTATAGTGCACATTTGATGGGCTTAAAACCAAGCTAGGTCTTTCAATAAGACAATGATCCTAAACATACTACAAAGCTTACAAAATCGTGGTTAATTTCAAGTAGGATAGACGTTCTAAAATGGCCAAGTCTACACTTGTTTCAACCCACTGTATTATAGGGATATTTTGAAAAGGAATTTACGTTATAGTGCACATTTGATGGGCTTAAAACCAAGCTAGGTCTTTCAATAAGACAATGATCGTAAACATACTACAAAGCTTACAAAATCGTGGTTAATTTCAAGTAGGATAGACGTTCTAAAATGGCCAAGTCTACACTTGTTTCAACCCACTGTATTATAGGGATATTTTGAAAAGGAATTTACGTTATAGTGCACATTTGATGGGCTTAAAACCAAGCTAGGTCTTTCAATAAGACAATGATCCTAAACATACTACAAAGCTTACAAAATCGTGGTTAATTTCAAGTAGGATAGACGTTCTAAAATGGCCAAGTCTGCACTTGTTTCAAACTTCCACTGTATTATACAGGGATATTTTAATGAATTAATGTTATAGTGCACATTTGATGCCATTAAAACCGCTAGGTCTTTCAATAAGACAATGATCCTAAACATACTACAAAGCTATGCACCCAAGGTTAATTTCAAGCAGATAGACGTTCTAAAATGGCCAAGTCTACACTTGTTTCAACCCACTGTAATATAGGGATATTTTTTGAAAAATAATCACGTTATAGCACATTTGATGGAAGGAAATGTTTAGTCTTTCAACAAGACAATGATCGTAAACATACTACAAAGTTTACAAAAATCGTGGTTAATTTTCCAAGTAGGATAGACGTTCTAAAATGGCCAAGCTCACACTTGTTTCAACCCACTGTATTATAGGGATATTTTGAAAAGGAATTTACGTTATAGTGCACATTTGATGTACTGAAACCAAGCTAGGTCTTTCAATAAGACAATGATCGTAAACATACTACAAGCCATGAAAATGTGGTTAATTTCCAAGTAGACAGACGTTCTAAAATGGCCAAGTCTACATTCTTACTTCAACCCACTGTATTATAGGGATATTTTAAAGGAATTTACGTTATAGTGCACATTTGATGGGCTTAAAACCATGCTTAGGTCTTTCAATAAGACAATGATCGTAAACATACTACAAAGCTTACAAAATCGTGGTTAATTTCGAAGTAGATAGATGCTCTAAAATGGCCAAGACTACACTTGTTTTGAACCTACCTGTATTATAGGATATTTTTGAAAAGTGAATTACGTTATAGTGTACATTTGATGTTTAAACCAAGCTAGGTCTTTCAATAAGACAATGATCGTAAACACTACAAAGCTTACAAAATCGTGGTTAATTTCAAAGTAGGATAGACGTTCTAAAATGGTCAAGTCTACACTTGTTTCAACCCAATTGTATTATAGGGATATTTTGAAAGAACGACAAGTAGTGCACATTTGATGGGCTTAAAAACCAAGCTAGGTCTTTCACTGACAATGATCGTAAACATACTACAAAGCTAAAATCAAAGTTAATTTCCAAGTAGATAGATGTTCTAAAATGGCCAAGTTCACACTTGTTTCAACCCACTGTATTAGGATATTTTGAAAAGGGAATTGCGTACGTTATAGTGCACATTACGTGGGCTTAAAACCAAGCTAGGTCTTTCAATAAGACAATGATTCTAAACATACTACAAGTTTAAAATCGTGGTTAATTTCCAAGTAGGAGATGTCTGAAAATGTCAAAGTCTACACTTGTTTCAACCCAATTTGTATTATAGGGATATTTTGAAAAGGAATTTACGTTATAGTGCACATTTGATGGCTTAAAACTAAGCTAGGTCTTTCAATAAGACAAATGACTGTAAACATATCATAAAGTTTACAAAATCGGTTAATTTCGGCAGGATAGACGTTCTAAAATGGCCAAGTCTACACTTGTTTCAACCCACTGTATTATAGGGATATTTTGAAAAGGAATTTACGTTATAGTGCACATTTGATGGGCTTAAAACCAAGTTTAAATTTTTCAATAAGACAATGATCCTAAACATACTACAAACAGCAAAATCGTGGTTAATTTCAAGTAGGATAATGTTCTAAAATGGCCAAGTCTACACTTGTTTCAACCCACTGTATTATAGGAGTTTTGAAAAGGAATTTACGTTAGTAGTGCACATTTGATGGGCTTAAAACGCTAGGTCTTCATCAGACAATGATCAAAATACCACACAAAGCTTACAAAATCGTGGTTAATTTCAAGTATAGACGTTCTAAAATGGCCAAGTCTACACTTGTTTCAACCCACTGTATTATAGGGATATTTTGAAAAGGAATTTACGTTATAGTGCACATTTGATGGGCTTAAAACCAAGCTAGGCTTTTCAATAAGACAATGATCAAAACAACATGAAAGCTTACAAAATCGTGGTTAATTTCAAGTAGGATAGACGTTCTAAATGTACAAGTCTACACTTGTTTCAACCCATCAAAATATAGGGATATTTTGAAAAGGAATTTACGTTATAGTGCACATTTGATGTAATAAACCAAGCTAGGTCTTTCAATAAGACAATGATCGTAAACATACCAAAGTTTACAAAATCGTGGTTAATTTCAAGTAGGACAGACGTTCTAAAATGCACGGCCAAGTCTACACTTGTTTCAACCCACTGTATTATAGGATATTTTTGTGCACAATTTCACGTTATATACATTTGATGGGCTTAAAACCGTTAGGTCTTTTCAATAAGACAATGATCAAAACGCATACTACAAAGCTTACAAAATCGTGTTAACGTAAGTAGGATAGACGTTCTAAAAACGTCAAGTTCACTTGTTTCAACCCACTGTATTATAGGGACATTTTGAAAAGGAATTTACGTTATAGTGCACATTTGATGGGCTTAAAACCAAGCTAGGTCTTTCAATACAATGGATTCCAAACATACTAAAAGCTTACAAAATCGTGGTTAATTTCAAGTAGGATAGACGTTCTAAAATGGCCAAGTCTACACTTGTTTCAACCCACTGTATTATAGGGATATTTTGAAAAGGAATTTACGTTATAGTGCACATTGATAATGAACCAAGTTTAGTCTTTCAATAAGACAATGATCCAAACATAATACAAAGCTATAAAAATCGTGGTTAAATTCAAGTAGGATAGATTACCTGTACCGTCAAGTCTACACTTGTTTCAACCCACTGTATTATATTTGAAAATAATCATGGTTATAGTGCACATTTGATGGGCTAAAACCAAGTTTAGGTCTTTAACAAGACAATGATCCTAAACATACTACAAAGTTTACAAAACTGCATAACCAAGTAGGATAGACGTTCTAAATGGCCAAGTCTACACTTGTTTCAACCCACTGTATTATAGGGATATTTTGAAAAGGGAATTTACGTTATAGTACATTTGATGGCTTAAAAACCAAGCTAGGTCTTTCAATAAGACAACGATCGTAAACATACTACAAAAGCTAAAATCGTGGTTAATTTCATAGGATAGACGTTCTAAACAGTCAAGTCTACACTTGTTTCAACCCACTGTATTATAGGGATATTTTGAAAAGTAATTACGTTATAGTGCACATTTGATGGGCTTAAAACCAAGCTAGGTCTTTCAATAAGACAAATGACTTCAAACATACTACAGCTTTTAAGCAAAATCGTGGTTAATTTCCAAGTAGGATAGATGTTCTAAAATGCACAAGTTCATACTCATTTCAACCCACTGTATTATAGGGACATTTTTGAAAAGGGAATCTCTACGTTATATATTTGATGGGCTGAAAACCAAGTTAGGTCTTTCAATAAGACAATGATCCTAAACATACTACAAAGCTTACAAAAATCGTGGTTAATTTCAAGTAGGATAGATGTTCAAATGGCCAAGTCTACACTTGTTTCAACCCATCATATTATAGGTATGAATATTTCTGAAAAGGAATTCACGTTACAGCGCACATTTGATGGCTGAAACTGCTCATGTCTTTCAATAAGACAACGATCCCAAACATACCACAGCCAAGGAAATCGTGGTTAATTTCAAGTAGGATAGACGTTCTAAAATGGCCAAGTCACTCTCCAGATCTCAGTCAGATTGAACATTTATGGAGCGAGCTGAAACTGAGAATGCAAAGAAGGAATCCGCAAAACCTTCATGAACAAAAAAAATTTTGCCGTGATGAATGGAAAAATATTAACTCAGAAACATGCAAAAAATTTGTAGGGGGCTCTACTCTAAACGCCTACCTGCTGTAATTTGCAATAATGTTACGCGAAGAAATATTAATAGATGATTTAAGAAATGTATTGGAAATTTTTGCGTTATTAAATATTTTTCTTCGTGGGATATTTTTATTGATTCTTTTTTTAAAACTCTCTTTGACAAAAGACGTAAACATATGTATTATTAACATTAAAAGTTTCATTAATCTGTGTTAGAAATATCTAAAGAAACATTTATTGTAATGTTTTATAAACTTTTGCGTGGTACTGTATATCTATATATACAAAAGGCAATCTGTGAGTTTTTTGTGATTGTAATCAATGCACGCCTACATTTTTTATTCGAACTTTCTAGGGACACATATCTACAGGGAAGCTAGGTCGACACATACTTTTTGAGTTTAAGTTCAGCAATTTTTACCTTTCGCACTTTTTGGCCAATGGAGCAGATTGTTTACATTTTCTTCGTAAAACATCTAAGATCTAAGATGGTTGTTAGATTATGTCACAGAAATCAAATCACACGTTTCAAACGCGACTAAAAAGAATGAGCCTTTATATTTAATTTTTAAAAATTCATTTGATCAACAAAAAAATGTGAATATTTTCCCCAGTAATTTTGAAACAAAAGAAATATTTCAGAAACGTGTTTTTTCAAACAAAAACAAAATATGTAAAAAAAAAGTGCCAATGTTTAATTTAATTATTTCAGTCTTTTTTTTTCCAGATTTTCAGATTTGATATTTCATCCTTCAGAAAATAAAATTAAAAAAAAATAATGCTTTCTTCGCTAACTATTTCATGCAGGAAATTAACTGTCTGTAATTTGTGTGGCATTAATGTAACTTTTTTCTCTAAAATTAAATGTCTACATTTTTAAATATTCTTCGAAAATTTCAGAACCGAGAGCGTAATTGTTTTTATATTTCTAACTTCAGTAAAACAAAATAAATCATTTTTATTTTTATGTTAAATTCATTTAGTCAACAAAAAATGTAAATATTTTCACCCGTGATTCTGAAACAAAAACAAACGCAATGTTGTTTGCAATGTCACACAAAACATCAAATCACGTTTCTGCAAAACAAAAGAAAAAAGATTTTTTAATGGAATTTTTGAACAATTTTGAAACAACAGTTTTTATATAACTATTTTTTTATATAACCGATTTTTAAAATGTTCTGAGTTGCACGGGCAACGCCGGTATATAATAAAGCAATGGATTGATATTTTAAACAAAATGTATTTCTGCAAAAATAATGCATGTGCCAAACATAGTACACACACACACACACACACACACACACACACACACACACACACTGTGACTACATCTCTACGTTCGGGTAGGGGGCGCTCTCTGCTTCCGAGCAGAGAGCAATAACACAGTCGTGGTTCCGCCGAAGAGTAGAAGCACGACTGGGGAAAAATAGACAGGTATTTTTTGGCCGGGCCATATAGCCCGGAAATCCCACTTATAACTGGCCATGTGTCACATGTTGCCCTTAGTGGGAGGGACAACTAAATATAGTGGTTGTCAATGAGAGAGTTTAGTAAGGAGTCAGTTGGCCGTAAGTTGGTGCATATTAAGTTGGAGTTATTTTTTATATAGACTCGTTACCCGAACATACTACTTAACTCCAAGACTTTATATATTGATTCTACTCATAGTATTCCTAGTATTCCTGAAATGACTAACCCGTGTTCCAGTTTGTATATTTTTGCTCAATATAGCTTACATTTTTTATCCCCATATTTGTTCTTGTTATTTATTATTTTTTAGGCTTTCTCAACCAGAATCCACAACCATAGGGACACCTTATTAATAGATATGCATTTTGTTCTTCACCATTTGGTACAACTCTGTTTCAGGAACGTGTGAATCATCAGGCACAGACAGAATATTGATTATTGAAGACTAATAGTTTTCAATCTGTGTCTGATGATAGCCATGTGCATAAAACTCAAAGTCGTAGTAAATGACAAGGAACCAAATATATATTTATTAAAGATCTTAGCTCTGTACCTTTACATTGACCACTGTTTTATTACACTCACTGTGCGTTATATATTCAGATATTGGAGGCCATCTACATTAAATCTGAGCAACCCACACTTAATAAAATCACGTTTAAATCTGCTCATAACACATTACATTGCATTTAAATATATGGTTCTGTTGTTATTTTGCGTTATCACGCGGTGTGACGTCATAGAACCGCATTACAAATTTACGAACTGCGTTTGCTATTTGGTAACTGTTATCGTTGCTTAGCAAAGTTTTATATCAACACAAGATAAAATCGTCTCTGATGGAGGATGTTTTTTTTTTTAGTTAACGTCCTTGTAACCTCTCTGAAGTGAGCCGAAAACTTAGAACCAACTTAATAAAAAATGATCCAAATGATTGAGAATTTTTGTCGTTATTTTCACCTGAAATTAAAGCCAAAATACGATGTTTAGAACGGCTCATTATTAAACATAATAGACATTCATTGTCTCTTATATTTAACAGTATATGTTTAGAAAATTATTTGCTGCCTCGATACACTAAATATATATATTTAACAGTATATGTTTTGAAAATTATCTGCTGCTTCGATACACTATATATATAATGTAGATGGCCTCCAATATCTGAAGGTGCTTTTTACTGAGTGAGGATTGTTGTATTGTTGACTAAAATCTGTCTGATATTACCTACGTGGCTATGTTTTTCTAAGAAATGTTGTTTAATTAAACTCTGATTAGAAAGGTGACAGGTAAGTCTACGGGAGAGCGTGGTTGTAGTAAAACCAATATATGTAGTGGGTTTATTATTAGTACCAGAGATACAATCTCTGAACTGGTATGTAAATTGATACACTACATTGATTTTTTGTTGAGGATTTAGTTGAGTGCTTGTAGGGTTATTAGAGATTATGAGGTCAATTGTTTTGATTTTTTTTATAATATATGATGAGCTTAATTTGATTATTATTATTTTTGGTTTAACATTTCTACGTATTATGTTTTTGAGAGTTTTTTCATCTTGTTTGTAATTATTATGTATTTGGTTGCAATTGTGTAAGTTAATAGTGTTATGTTTATTTTGATGTACACAGTTATTAATAATATTATCAATATTGTTAGAGCTATTGTTAAGTTTGTTGAGATACATTTTAATTTCTTGATCAATAACGGAGTTAGGAAATCCATTATTGACAAGTGTTTGCTTAATGTTTGCTTAATTCTTTATGAAATATGGATTTGGAAGAAAATATCATTTGCGTGCGTTGAATTACGTTTTTTCTAACAGCTAACTTATATCGTTGGGGGCATTCACTATTATAATTAAGAAGACACGAGTTTTTGCTAGTTGGTTTCCTATATAGAGAAGTAGTAAATCTATGGGTGCTAGAATTAATGAATACGTCAAGGAATAGAATTTTGTTTTAATATTAAGTTCTAATGTAAATTTGAGGACGGAGTGACTTTCAAATTTGTTTTTAAGTTGTATAATTTGATCGATGAATGCAGGACAATATCATCGAAAATGAGGACAAAACTGGAAGCAGTGGAAATGTGGTTCTACAGAAGGATGCTGCGGATATCGTGGACTGAGCTTGCAAGTAACGATGAGGTGTTGGAAAGAATGACAACGAAAAGGAAATTAATACTGAGCATCAGGAAGAGACAACTGAAGTTCTTGGGACACGCAATGAGGAAGGGGCGCTTGGAGAACCTGATACTGACAGGCCAGATAGAAAGAAAAAAGAGACAGAGGAAGGCAGCGGATAACCTATTTGCAGGGCCTGATCAGGTGGATGACGGAACGGGTGTTGCGAGGTGTAACAGGAGCAAACATGCTAAGAGCCACAAGGGATAGGGAGACGTGGAGAACCATGACCGCCTACGTCATGAAGGGACAGGGCACATAGAAGAAGAAGAAGAAGAAGAAGAAGAAGAAGAAGAATTTGATCGATATTTTTAGCTAAAATGAAAATATCATCTATGTATCGTACATATGTAGAGGGTTCATTGTCGTCATTAATCATTTTATTCTCTAAATTTGCTTAGCAAAGTTTTATGTCAACACATGATAAAATCGTCTTTGATGGTGGATGTTTTTATGTTAACCTCCTCATAATTTCATAACTACCTGCATCCACACTATCTATAAAAGAGTGGGAGAGAAACTGAAATTTAAAAAAAAGAAAAGAAAAAAGGGATGATTATTTATTTATAAACAAACTTGACATTTTCCTTGTTTGCTGATTTCGTTATTGACTTTTTTCTCTTCAGTTGATTCTGCATTTTTCTATAATTTTTTTGTTTTGCTTCGGATAAAATTTAGTTTTGCTAAAAAAAATTCTACTTTGTGTTTTTAACATTTATTCTGATTGGCTAATTTTATAACCAATCAAGGACTGTTTTTTTTTCTCTATCTCCTTGTCTTTCTTCTTCTTCTTCTTCGTCTTCTTTTTCTTCTGTTTTGATTTAATGTCAGCTGTCAGTTTCTCACGTTGAAAATATTTCAAAGACTTTTTTCAAAATTTTTCATTGCTTCACATTTGAAAATAAACCGTAAACAATTGCGAGTATTTTCTTTTTTTTTTTTTTTTTTTTTCTAGCAATGACTAAATCTAATGTCCATGTTGAATTTTATATGACAGGCAAGTAGATATATGTTTTCGTAAGTGTGCATACAAGGTGCGATTGATGAATTGTCGTTTAAATCACGGAAAAATGAAAATAACACCGACACTTCATTTTAATAGATATATTAATCAAAATTACACGACCCTTGCATTGAATACTGTTGTCATATCTGGTCAGTCGCCCTTACTGTTTATCTGGAGGTTCTCGACAAAATCCAAAGAAGAATCTGCAATGTAATCGATCCTGACCTGGCAACTCGACTCCAGTTATTTTCTCACGAATGTGATGTGGCTTCCCTCCGTTTCTTTCACAAATATTTCCACGGCTTTTGTTTTGACGAGTTTAGCTCTTGGTGCGTTATCTTTTTTTGTTTTCTTTTGTTTTTTTTTATCATCTCACCCCAAGCAAGGCATTCTACTGCCACTGTTGCGCAGGGGATTACTCGGGAGAAAGTGATGAGAAAGAGAGGTAGGTTATAGGGGATGTCAGGAGGAGGGTAATAGACAGATGAGGATACCGAGGATGGGGGTGGAGTAGATGGAAAAAGAGCTTGAGAGAATGGAGATAGATAGAAGAGTCAAATTTGCTGAAAATAACAGAATATTGTCTTGTGAGTGGTGTGAATTGAATTTGAATTTGAACTTGTGTTGTGTTTAATGGCATATCAACCTCTGTGGGTTGTTTAATGCCAAAAAGGTGGGGGGTTAAGGTATTTTTTTTTTTACTATTCGATTATATTGAGAAGGCTAATTTAGTGAGATTTTTATGAAAAATTAATTTTTTTAAAGATTTATTTTTTAATTTTAGGAAACTGAAGATGTCTTCTAGTTTTGTATTCAAAAATGCATTGCTGGTAATAATTTTTTTTTCTCCAAAAATGTGTTATGGTAGTAATTGTTTTCTTTAGAAAAGTATTGTTGTTAATATTTTTCTTGAAAAAAATTTATATTTTTTTATAGAAGTTTATTTTTCTATAAAAGTATTTCATAGTATTTTGATAACAGTTTGGGGGTTAACTATTTGCTTATAGCTGGAACCCCTAACAGGTGCTACCACTCCAGGGTGGACCTGGGAACAACAGCAATTAAGAGGTGGTTCCATTCTCCTTACAACCTCCCAATCAGAGGACTTGCTGCCAGATGCAGTTTACCATCATACCCAGGATCTTAGCTTGTTGAAAAAAAAAATAATTGAAATCAAGGACACATGGCTCAGTGGATATAGACATTGGTTAGTTCGAGTGACTTGACCCAAAGAACTATGAGTTCAATACCAGGTCACAGCAGTGATAAATAAATAATGTAGAAAGTTAAGTTAAACAGAGATAACTACATGGCTACCAGAAGTAGCATCAAACATGGAATGAGAATCTTATACCCCAGTGATCGTAATAAGGGTTTGGTTCAAAATTTGCAGCACCTGAAGAAGGCCGTAGCATACAACGGCTGAAACGTCATAAACATGGCAGCAAAGATAAGGACAAAAGTGTGAATAATGTACATAGTTTAACCTTTGAAAAATATTGCATTTAGTTAAATAATAAAAGATATTGAAGTATTTAGTTATATAGTAAAATATATTAATATCAATGAATAAATATTTTCAAGTTGAAATAGGTTTTATTGTAAAACAAAAGAGTAGTAAATTCTGGACAGTCTTTTCAAATATGAAGGAAAGACTCGAAGCAACAGAAATATAGTTCTACAGAAGGATGCTGAGAATACTATAGACTGAACACGTGTGCAAGACAAGGTTTTGGAGAGTATGAAAATGAAAAGGAAACTTATACTTAACAACAGGAAGAGATGACTGAAGTTTCTAGGACACGTAATGAGGAAGGTGGGCTTGGAGAATCTGATACTCACAGGGTGGATAGAGTGAACGAGAGACACTGGAAAACAGTGCGTGATATCCTGGATGGGCTTAAGTAAATAGATGGCAGAGCAGGGTTTGTGAGACTATTTCTATTGTGTGAATTTGATACTCACCAGGCGCACCAGAATTATGACTGCAATTTTTTTTCTTCTAGAAAACAAAATTCTATGCATTGCAGGATTCTCTGAAATTTATCACGTGAAACATATTTTCTTATATTTTTACTTGGAATAAAAAAAATATTCTTTTCAAAGGCCTTACTGGTTACCCTACATATATAGCCTTGAAAAGACTAAGATTGGCAAATATCAATATCTATAATTTTTTTCTTTTTTTTTTTTAATCATTTCACCCCGAGCAAGGCGGAAACGCCACTGATGTGCAAGGGGTTACATAAATGTAAAAAGATTAATTAGAAAAGAGTGAGGAGTACAAACTAGTTAGAAAGGAACAATAGAAAGCTGAGAAAGCAGGTGCGATGACAGATACATAGGTGGAGAGAAAGGGAAGGTTATACAGGGGAGGGGAGAGAGCTAGAGTCCAGTGGTTAGTAGATGAGTATTGACTTTGCATTTAGATTTCTGGAGGTTGTAGCCGTCAGGAAAGCAAGAATACGGGAGCGAGTTCCACAGGCGGGAAGTGCGAGAGAGGAAGCTGCAGGAGTAGAATTGTCGTTTGCATTTGGTTAACCTGACTGTGAATTGGTGGGACCCAGTTGCCAATCTGGTTGCACGGGTAAACACCTGTTGAGGAGGCATCAGTGACTTAAACTCATCCGAGCAGAAGCCATGAAAGTATTTATAGAAGAGACAAAGGGAGGCCACATTTCGACGATGAGGAAGTGGCTGCAGTCGAGTCGGCAGATCAGTACCTATCACATTACAGACTCTCCTTTGGAGCTTGTCAAGAACACTGAGGAGAACGGCAGGGGCACCCGACCATAAATGGCAGCAGTACTCCATGCACGGACGGATGGTTGACTTGTATATATGCAGGATGGATTCAGGTGGAAAAAACATCCTAGATCGACATAGTGACCCAATCTTCTTATAATAGAAGTTTGGGTCTCTGTGCCAAGCCAGAATTTTTTTCTCGTCAGAATCCATCTTGCATATTTATAAATCTACCATTTGTTCGAGCATTGAATTCTGTCGCCATATCTGGTCCGGTTCTCCTGCTATTCGTCTCAAGGTTCTTGCCAAAATCCAAAGAAGGATCTGCAATGTAATCAGTCCTGACCTGGCATCTCGGCTTCACTCACTTTCTCACCAATATGACGTGGCTTCCCTTTGTCTTTTCATCGCAAATGCACTGATGAGCTTTTTTTTCCTGGTGTTACTTCCGCGTGTATTTATACTTGCTATTAATCTGTTTTTTCTCTTCAGCTATGGGTTAAATAACAGGACAGATTGAATTATATAGCCTAGATTAGCAACCAGTCTACCGCAGAAAGTAATGGCAACCTACTGCAGGAAAAATATTCTGCCCAGTCAGTCATGTCTCTTTCGAGACATGATTGCCCAAGCGTGTATCATGTATGACGCTAAGCTGACAAGATTGACATCAAGGTCCTACTCTTTAACTGTTGAAATAGTTAAATGCAAGCTTTCAGTCTCTCGCGCGGTGTGACGTCATAGAACCACATTACAAATTTATTGAACTGCGTCTGCTATTCAGTGACTGTTATTGTCGCGTAGGAATCTTTTGTGTCAACACAAGACAAAATCATCTTTGATAGTGGATGTCTTTATGTTAACGTCTCTGTAACCTATTTGAAGAGCCGAAAGCTTAGAATCAGCATAATAAAAAAAAACTAAATGTTGTACAATTTTTGTCTTTATTTTCATCTGAAATTAAAGACAAAATACGATGTTTAGAATGGCTCGGCATTAAACATCATAGACATTCATTGTCTGTTATATTTAACAGTATATGTTTAGAATATATATATATATATATATATATATATATATATATATATATATGTGTGTGTGTGTGTGTGTGTGTGTGTGTTTTATTGAAGATGACAGGCAAGGTATTATCATTAAGTTTTTATATAATTTTTCATGTCTTATAACTTTTTATTTTGGAACTCAAATTATATAAAAACCATACAAAGCTTTTCTAGTTTCTAGCATTTTCAGCTATAATTTTAGTTATTATCATAAATTAAGTTTGTTTTAAACACCTACATGCACACACACACACACACACACACACACACACACACACACACACACACACACATATATATATATATATATATATATTATGCTCTCGTTACGATTGAGCTCTCTGGAGAAGAAAATTTTAAAAGCAGTTTCCACTTCGGCTATAATGCGTGACTCTTCAGAAATGAATTGAGTTCTCTCGGTGACTGGCATCTGTATACACTGCTTATATACAAGAAATTAAAATTTCCCTTCTCTGAGGCCATGCGCCGATGGCTTAGGGAGTAGAGACTCCGACTGACACCAAATCGGTCACGTTTCGATCCCGACCAGAAGCAAATGGATATGTCTAGCCCCACTAATGAGCTGCGATACAGCGAAACGGGCTTGTATGTGGATGACTAATATAAAGTATATAACAATGTAAAAATTCCTCCCTGATTAAGGAGGTTTGGCTTGTTTTTCTTCTTCTATGTGCCCTGTCCCTTCAGGACGTAGGCGATCATGGTTCTCCATGTCTCCCTATCCCTTGTAGCTCTTAGTATGTTGCTCCTGGCAGCCCCCGTTCCGTCATCCACCTGATCAGACCCTGCAAATATGCTATCCGCGGCCTTCCTCTGTCTCTCTTTCCTTCTATCTGACCAATCAGTATCAGATTCTCCAAGCTCTCCATCCTTATTGCATGTCCCAGGAACTTCAGTTGTCTCTTCCTGATGCTCAGTATCAATTTCTTTTTTGTTGCCATTCTTTCCAACACCTCATCGTTGCTTGCATGCTCAGTCCACGATATCCGCAGCATCCTTCTGTAAAACCACATTTCGGCCGCTTCCAGTTTTGTCCTCATTTTCGATGATATTGTCCAGCATTCACTGCCGTATTGAAGAACTGACAGCACGTCGCAATCCAGCACCCTTTTTTTGTTTCTATTGAGATTTTCCTGTGTGTTAGTATTTTGCTCATCTTCTGGAACGTGTCCTTTGCCATGCCAATTCGCCTTCGGATCTCCGTGTCGCACTTTCCATCTCCTGTTAGAACACTTCCTAGGTACATAAATTTTTGAACTTGCTTGATTTTGATATTTCCCACCTGTATTTGGCATTTTGGGTTGTATCTTTTGCTGATGATCATGCACTCAGTTTTCTTAAAATTTATTTGTAGTCCTTTTTTGTCACTCTCCACAGCTACTTTCTGTATGAGGTCTTGTAGTTTCCTTTCTGTGTCCGCAATCAGCACTGTATCGTCCGCATACCTTATGTTGTTCAGGTTGTGGCCTCCAATAACAAATCATGGCGTGTCATCTAGGGTCCTCAAAACATTCTCGCTGTATAGGTCGAACAAATCCGGTGAAAAGATGCATCCTTCTCTTACGCCTTTTTCTATCTTTGTGTATCTACTGAGATCGTTACCTGTCCGTATGCAGGCCGTTTGCTGCCAGTAGAAATTCTTGATTATTCTTATGTCTTTCCCGAAAATGTCGAGGCTGCCGAGTATCTCCATCAACTCTTTGTGTCGTATCTTGTCGAATGCTTTCGCGTAGTCAATGAAGCATAGGTAATGCCCTTTCAGAGAGCATCCTAATCATGAATATGGCGTTCCTTGTTCCAGTGTCTTTGACGAACCCGCACTGTTCCTGCCCTATCCTGATTCTGCTTCTCGCTCTATTCATCAGGAGTCTGACAATCAGTTTTGTAATGTGACTCATTAAGCTGATAGTTCTGTGTAGTTCGCACTCGTTTGCACCAGGTTTCTTCGGCAGTGCTATAAATATCGACTTGCATAGGTCGTCTGATATTATTCTGCTGCTATAAATTTCGTTTATTATGTCGGTAATTTTTTCTATGCCATATTCTTCTAAGGCTGTCAGCAGCTCTATCACTATGCCGTCTGGGCCAGGTGCTTTGTTTCTGTTCATTTTGGCCATTGCAGCTTCCACTTCGGATTTTAGTATTTCCGGTCCATCCATCTCCTTGTGTATTCTCGGTTGTTCTCGCTTGTCGCAAAAAGATCCTTTATATACTCTTCCCATCGCTGGAGTATTTCCTCTTTCTCTAATATGATTGTTCCATCCTTGGATTTTATGCATCCTGTTGAGGAGCGGGGTTTTTTTGTCCTGTCAGTTCTCTTATCTCTTTATGCATCTCTGCTTTGTTGGTCCTGCTCAGTCTCTCTACTTCTGCGCATTTGTTGTTGAGCCATTCCTCTTTGGCTTGTCTGCATTTGCTCCTTATCTCCCCGTGAAGTTTCTTGTACTCTGCTCTGTATCTTGGCGTTATTTTTTGTCTCCTTTGCATCATGTGAAGGATCTCTTCGGTCATCCACTCGTTTAACCTTATAAAACCCTTCAACTTGTAATAAACCTCATCACTTGATAAGACACAAGTTTGTTTTTTTTTAATCGTTTCACCCCAAGCAAGGCATTCCACTGCCACTATTGCGCCTGGGGCTACATAGGGGAAGGTAAATAGAAAGAGTGGTTAGATATAGGAAATGTCAGAAGGGAGATGATAGGTAGTTGGGAGGATGGGAAAAAGTGTTTGAAAGAATGGAAGCGAGTTATTGTATTAGGAGGTGTCTATTGACCTTACATTTAAACTCCTGGAGATTATAGCCGTCGGGGAAGCAGTCATGTGGAAGGGAATTCAAGAGTCAGGAAGTACGAGAAAAGAAACTGTTGGAGTAGAAGTTGCGGTTGCATTTTATCGGTTTCACTTTAAAAGGGTGGGATCTAGTTGCTAATCTAGTATCTCGTGCAAATTCGAACCTAGGGGGCACCAGTGATCTAAGTTCATCGGAGCAGAAGCCATGGAAGTATTTATAGAAGAGACACATGGGAAGCCACGTCGCGCCGGTGGGAGAGACTGTAGGCGGTCTGCTAAGTCGGTATCGATCACATTACAGACACTCCGATGTACCTTGTCGAGAAGCCCAAGGAGAATAGCAGGGGCACCCGACCAGATATGGCAACAGTATTCAATGCACGGGCGGATGGTAGATTTATAAATGTACAGGATAGATTCAGACGGAAAAAACCTCCGGGCCCTGCACAGAGAACCGACTTTCATAGCAGCGGATTTAGCAATGGATTCGATATAGTCATTCCACTTGAGGTCCGCTGAGAGTGTGAGACCAAGGAGGCGCAGTGTTTTACTCTCTGGGAGGCAAGCCTGGTCCATGCTAATGGGAGGTAGGTGCGGTTGTCTATGATGGTTAATTGATAGTAGCTTCGTTTTAGAAGCATTAAAATTTACGAGCCATTTCTTACCCCAGTCCACTACGGATTGAAGGTACTTTCCAAGCTCGGCTGCAAAGTTAGCTTTGTCGCCCACACCAGATTTTTGATTGAGGCGAGAGTAAACTGTGGTGTCATCGGCGTACATACCTACTTTGGATATTATGGTATCGGGGAGATCATTAATGTAGATTAGAAAGAGCGTAGGACCTAGGATAGAGCCTTGAGGGACACCCGCATTCATATGGTAGCTCTGGGAGACATGTCCGTTTAATACCACTTTCAATGTGCGGTTAGATAGAAATGACTGGATTAGTTCAAACAATTATCCAGCTATGCCATAGCTCCGCAGTTTGCATAGAAGGCCAGCATGCCAAACTCTGTCGAACGCTTTAGAGATATCCAAGGTGACAGTTCAGGCTTCGCCATTCCTGTCGAGTGCCTGGTATATATACTCGGTGATGGTCGTTAGCATATCGGCAGTAGACCTGGTGAAGCGGAAACCATACTGCTTGTCCGAGAGGAGCCTGTGTTCTGTGAGGTGCTGAACGAGCTCGGCGTTGATAAGGCCTCGAACACTTTGCCAAAGTTCGGAAGAAGGCGGATAGGGCGGTAATTTGCGGGGTCCGAGGGTTCTCCAGAGTTTTTGAATATAGGAACTACAGAGGAAGATTTCCAACAGGCGGGAAAGCAGGAAGCAGAGAGGCAGTAGTTGTAGAGCTTAGAAAGGACAGAGGAGAGTTCAGGGGCACATTTCTTTAAGACTATTAATGGGGTTCCGTCCCCTTCGCTCGCTTTCTGGGGGTCAAGTTTTGAGATTATCTTAGAGACAAGCGAGGGTGTAATGCGGACGTCATTCAGTTGAGCCTCAGTTCTAGGTGAGAAGTCGGGTGTAAAAATCACAGACGAGTCCAGACTCGAATTGTTCGAGAATCTCCGTGCAAAGCATTCAGCCTTGTCCGCTGAGGAGGTGAGGACCTCAAAATTATTGATTAGTGGGGGTATTGTGGACTTGCTCTTGTTAAGTACTCTTTTACAGAGTCGCCAGTCGTCTTTGGCGCCGAACTTAGCGGATGCTATGCGTTGTTTCATTCTGGCAGTAAACAACGTCTTAGCTTCGTTAAGTATCTTTTTACACTTATTATGAACTGAAGTGAAAAGGCACCTGTTTCGGTCCGACGAGTAGCTACGGTAGAGTCGAAAGAAATTATTCCGGTGGGCAATGGCGGGAGAGAACCATGGAGACGAATGAGACTTAAGCAGAAATTTCCTGGCAGGGATGAAGGCAGCCTTAACCCAGGAGGAGACCTCGGATGCACATTCTTCGATGGGAAGTCTAAAAACGTTGTTCCATGGGACGTTACAGAGGAAGGCTCGGAACGAATCCCAGTCTGCCCTTTGCTAGCAGTAGGATATTCTACTTGTCTGGGTTTCATGGGTGGGGCGGGAGAGGAATGAAATGTTGACGGAAACTACGGTGTGGTCAGAGTTCCCGAGTGGGCAGAGTCGTTTGGTAGTGCAACAGTCTGGGATGGAAGTGAAGCAGAGGTCTAGTAGTGAGTCCCTTCCGTTGGGATTGTCGGAGAAATGCGTGGGGAAGTCCACCACTTGCGTGAGGGATTGGGTGATTGAAAAATTCATGGTGTGGACACCAGCAGGGTCGGTGACAGAGTTGTTCAGCCACTTGGTGTGGTGGGCGTTAAAGTGACCAAACACAAATATGTGGGCAGAGGGATGGGAAGAAATGGGTTTGTCGATATAGTGTCGAAACAAAATAGCTACTTTTGTAGTGATATTATAACATATTTATCTTATAATTTCTAAATAAATATTATATATATAATATACAATATATATATATATATATATATATTGTGTGTATTTTGGCAGAATTTTTCATTAATGCAGGTTTCATTGAATAACATAGACAAGTTCTGTCTATTAATTTCGCGTAGGATCCGTTCATACCGTCTGATAATGTGTCTAGATTTTCTTTCGCTTTTTCAATTTGCCTTTTCACAAGGCTCCATTTATATTTCCAGGTGGTGATGGTGTGTTACATGATCCAGCAGCCCAACACACCATCACCACTTGGAAATATAAATGGAGCCTTGTGAACTTGTCTATATTATTAATTGAAACCTGCATTAATATATATATATATATATATATATATATATAAATTAAATTAAATGTTTTCAAAGATGTTGAATATTAATATTAATATTAAAATTTAACAATTAAAATTTAATATTTAATAAAAATTTAATA
The DNA here is from genome assembly GCA_037127315.1 of Ascarosepion bandense. Classification (NCBI taxonomy): domain Eukaryota; kingdom Metazoa; phylum Mollusca; class Cephalopoda; order Sepiida; family Sepiidae; genus Ascarosepion; species Ascarosepion bandense. The sequence goes on from JBBBDQ010002113.1 coordinate 265,315, forward strand.
TTAATTAGGATCGGGTTTTGGGATTTACCTTCCTGCTTTTTCCGCTTGGATTAAAGTATTTAAATATATATATATATATATGTGTGTGTGTGTGTGTGTGTGTGTGTGTACATATTATGTATGTGTGAGTGCACATATTTTTATACTTTTAGATATTCCCACATGCATTTTAGTGGTATAGTCAGTTTTCTCAAAAGGTTGATCATTCTTAAGGCATCAACTCGAGTAGAAGTGATTGAAAATTGAAAATTGTTGTAACCTGGCAACGCAGCTTCTTGAATAGCAATAAACAGACCATAAAAATAAAACCTGTTGTGTCCTTTAATTATGAAGAAGGAAAATAACCCCGACCACAGACAATAAAATGCCTCACTTCAAAAAGTACCTCCATAAATGTCTTTGACGTCTTGTCGGGCTGTTTTGTTTCTGACACCCTGCTTTGTGCGATAGAAGTAGTTGTAGTAGGAGTTTTTCTATCATCAATTAAGTGGACCAATTAAAAATGAAGACAATGGTAAATTTAGCTCACAGATTAAATAACTTGGTTCATATATCAAGACATGGATGACTCAGACTTTGCTTTATTAAATAATTCGATTCTTTGCTCATCGTATGAAAGTTTAAATTTTAAAGTTTAAATGAGTGCTTACATTGTTTAGAATTTAAAACAACATAAACATACAAGTATATGACAGATAATCAGGTTGTGATAGATAGATAGATAGATAGATAGATAGATAGAGAGAGAGAGAGAGAGAGAGAGAGATGTGAACAGACTGAGATAGATAGATATGAACAGACTGAGATAGATAGATAGATAGATAGATAGATAGATATGAACATACTGACATAGATAGATAGATAGATAGATAGATAGATAGATAGATAGATAGATAGATATGAACAGTCTTAGATAGATAGATAGATAGATAGATAGATAGATAGATAGATATGAACAGTCTTAGATAGATAGATAGATAGATAGATAGATAGATAGATAGATATGAACAGACTGAGATAGATAGATAGATAGATAGATAGATAGATAGATATGAACAGACTGAGATAGATAGATAGATAGATAGATAGATAGATAGATAGATAGATATGAACAGACAGATAGATAGATAGATAGATAGATAGATAGATATGAACAGACTGATAGATAGATAGATAGATAGATAGATAGATAGATAGATAGACATGAACAGACTGTGATAGATAGATAGATAGATAGATAGATAGATAGATAGATATGAACAGTCTTAGATAGATAGATAGATAGATAGATAGATAGATAGATAGATAGATAGATAGATAGATAGATAGATATGATATGAACAGTCTTAGATAGATAGATAGATAGATAGATAGATAGATAGATAGATAGATATGAACAGACAGACAGATAGATAGATAGATAGATAGATAGATAGATAGATAGATATGAACAGACTGAGATAGATAGATAGATAGATAGATAGATATGAACAGACTGATAGATAGATAGATAGATAGATAGATAGATAGATAGATAGATAGAGATAGATAGATAGATAGATAGATAGATAGATAGATAACCTGAGTTCAATTTTGTAACTTTACGTTTAATATAGTTATTTTTCCAACTCAAAATCTCGTTGTTGTTCTTTTAATTTGTGCGACACCTATTCCCGAAATCCACAACAATAATCTACAGTTGCATGATCACCTGCCTCATAATTAGAGAATTTGGTACCTTCATCATTATCTGCGACTGCGCAAGAGAAATGGGTCTGCATCTTAATCTGCACATCTCTCGCTGCATCAGGATATGCATATGCTATATATATATATATATATATATATATATATATATATATATATATATATATATATATATATATATTCCATTTTTGAAATGAGTTATTTCGCTACCCAGGTTTCTACCATGAATGGTGACTTCAGGCGATTTTTAAAAACTGATTTTACTCTCTTGTAACGGTGTTTTATTTGAACTTTCACGTGGCAGGGAATTTATGAACGCGCATTGTTTAAATTAAAACGAATTATGACGTCTTCATCCATGGTTGTATGAACCTAATAAGTATTTTTTAGTTTTGGATGTATTTTGTCATAATTTCTGTTCTTTCATTTAACAGTTCGTCTTTATTTGGGTTATGTGCTCCGATGAGCTTAGATCACTGGTGCCGCCTAAGCACGAATTTACACGAGATACTAGATTAGCAACTAGGTCCCACCCTCTTACAGTTAAACAAATAAGATGTAACCGTAAATTCTACTCCAACAGCTTCTTTTCTCGCGCTTCCCGCCTGTGGAACTCCCTTCCACAAGTCTGCTTTCCCGACAGCTACAATCTCCAGGTGTTTAAATGTAGGGTCTATAGACACCTATCAGACTAATTCCCAATTATTCTCAGAACACTTTCATCTACCGAACCCTCATTCTCGGTATCCTTACCCGACTATCACCCACCCTCTGATATTTCCTGTATTTAATCATCCTTTCTCCACTCTGCGCAGTAGTGGCAGTGACATGCCTTGCTCGGAGTGAAACGCTTATAAAAAAAAATGTCATAATTTCTAATTTTTCTTCTTGGCACAGTCGACATATTTCTCCACCGTTGTAAGGCTTGGCTGTTTTTACAATGTTCCACGTTATGTCTGGGTCTTTTATTATATTTTGATTTCAATTTCCAGACGTGGTTATCCAATGTTGTATTGTTTTTTAATTTTTCTATTTTATATATAGATCTGTGGTTGAACCACCTGGTCTTAAAGATGTCATTGGGTGAGCCCAAATATATTTTGTTTTCGCCATATGGGTTATGTACTACTGTCTTATAAATTATTTCTTTTGTGTTGCAGAAACCTTGAAGTGGACATTTATTTTTGTCCCTGCAGTTGCATACTTTGTGGGTGGTTTTGTTTTGTACAATGCTATTTAAGTTTCTGGCGTATTTTTATGAAACTATCTAAATTATTAGTGCAACTATAACTTAGTTTGATTGTATTTCTCTTGAAAACTTTGTTTCGTTCTGATTCTTTTATATATATTTATTTTTTTTCTAAACATATACTATTAAATATAAGAGACAATGAATGTCCATTATGTTTAATCATCAGCCGTTCTAAACATCATATTTTGGCTTTAATTTCAGGTGAAATTAAAGACAAAAATTCTCCAACATTTGGATAATTTTTTATATCCTCTTCCAAATCCATATTTTATAAAGAATTACACAACATTAAGGAAACACTTGTCAATAGTGGATTTCCTAACTCCGTTATTGATCAAAAAATTAAAATGTATTTCAACAAACTTAACAATAGCTCTAACAATATTGATAATATTAATAATAATGGTGTACATCAAAATAAACATAACACTATTAAATTATACTATTGCAAACAAATACATAATAATTACAAACAAGATGAAAAAACTCTCAAAAACATAATACGTAGAAATGTTAAACCAAAAATAATAATAATCAAATTAAGCTCATCATATATTATAAAAAAATCAAAACAATTGACCTCATAGTCTCTAATAACCCTACAAGCACTCAACTAAATCCTCTACAGAAAACCAATGTAGCATATCAATTTACATGCCCGTTCAGAGATTGTATTTCTGGTACTAATAATAAACCCACTACATATATTGGTTTTACTACAACCACGCTCTCCCGTAGACTTACCTGTCACCTTTCTGATCAGAGTAAAATTAAACAACATTTCTTAGAAAAACATAGCCATGTAGGTAATATCAGACAGATTTTAGTCAACAATACAACAATCCTCACTCATACACACAGTAAAAAGCACCTTCAGATATTGGAGGCCATCTACATTAAATCTAAACAACCCACACTTAATAAAATCACGTTTAAATCTGGTCATAACACATTGCATTGCATTTAAATATATGGTTCTGTTATCATTTTGAGCTCTCACGAGGTGTGACGTCATAGAACCGCATTACAAATTTACAAACTGTGTTTGCTATTTTTAGTAACTGTTATCGTTGCTTAGCAAAGTTTTATGTCAGCACAAGATAAAATCGTCGCTGATGGTGTGTGTTTTTATGTTAACGTCCTTGTAACCTCTCTGAAGATGGCTCGTGTGAGTCGAAAGCTTAGGACCAACTTAATAAAAAATTCTCTAAACCTTGGAGAATTTTTGTCTTTATTTTCATTTGAAATTAAAGCCAAAATAGGAGGTTTACAACGGCTCATGATTAAACATAATAGACATTCATTGTCTTTTATATTTAACAGTATATGTTTAGAAAATTATCTGTTGCCTCGATACACTAAATTTGTATATATATATATATATGAATAGACTAAATAAAGAACAAGTAGGAAAAAGTGTTTTTAATCTAACATGTTTCACTTATAACAAGCTTCTTCAGAGATTTATAAAGGACGAATGATTTTAAAAGGATGTGCATTGGGGTGCAGTGGATATCGACTCTGAACCACAAATCAGGCAGCAGAGTTCGAATTCTAGTTGAATTCCTTGCATTAACTTACGCACAACTACCCTTAGGAAAGATATTAATTAGTCTCTTCCCTCCAGTTATGAGTTAAATAATAAAACAGATTGGGTTCTATAGCTTTGGCTGGCAACCCGTCTACCCCAGAAAGCAATGGCAATCTACTGCAGGATAATCTTCTTCCCAGTCAGTCATGTCTCTTTTGAGATATGATCGCCCAAAGCGTGTATCACGTATGGCACTTAACTGACTGACTGATTTTAAAAAGCCTAGAGATAAAACTTGTGTTTGTTTAACTGAATGTGTCAACGTGTTCTTTTTAAATAGAATAAGAGAAAACAGTTATGAATGTATGCGTTGAGAGAAATCAAATGATGGAACGATTTTCATTCTAAATAACGTGAGAATCATTTATGAATCATAAACGAAATATATTTCCGTTTAAATTCAAGTGAAAATAATGTTAACAGAACCTTTTAATGAAATAATAAATTATTAAATAAAGTTAACGGTTAGAATCTTTCAATGAAATAAAATATGACTATGTAATAAAATTATTATAATAACATAATTAAGTAATAATATATAAAGAAGAACCATATATATAAATTATCATAAAAATATTAACTCTTAGAATCTTTCAATGAAATAAATTACTCAGTAAAATGTAAAATTAATAATAATAATAATAATAATAATAATAATAATAATAATAATAACAAAACAACACATTGAAAGAATCCCTGGAAACCCCAGCTTAAGAGATATACAAAACATTGTCTTATTAAGTACAGCCCACACACTAAGGAAAACTTTATCTATGTAATGCTGGGGATGACAGGGAAGATAGAAAAACATGAAATGGAATCATAACAACACGCCACGACCTGCCTTAGGTCTCCCCGCAGACTTGGTTGGTAGTGAGACCAAAGCAGAAATCGAAATATGATGAAAAAATGACATAATAATAACAACCCTTTACCTCAATCATATAAATGGAACCTATAAGTCTGATGAAATAAACATCAAAAGAGGTATATTTCAAGGTGATTCTTTATCTCCCTTACTATTCTGCATATCATTAATAGCACTAACCAGTCAACTTAATAAGACAGAATGTGGTTATAAAATAGGCCAAAGGAAAATAAGCCATCTATTTTACATGGATGACTTAAAGTTATATGCTAAGAATGATAATGAGCTGGAAGGTCTTCTGCAAACTGTAAAATGCTTCAGCGAAGACATTGGAATGAAATTCAATTTGAATAAATGCGCTAAAGCTACAGTTTTACGTGGATCAATACAAGAAACATCCTCAATTAGCTTAGACCCTGCTGTAACAATAAAAGAATTGAAACCAGAAGAAGCTTATAAATACCTAGGTGTAAATGAGAGTGAAAACATTCACCATAAAAAATGAAAGAAATAGTGCGTAAAGAGTACTATAGAAGGCTACGAATGATATTAAAAACTGAATTGAATTCTCAGAACAGAGTTATGGCCATTAATAGCCTTGCAATCCCAGTTGTCCAATATAGCTTCAACATCTTAAACTGGACTCTAAACGACATCAGGCGAATGGATTCTAAAACAAGAAAGCTTCTTTCTAAGCATAAGATGCATCATCCAAAGACTGATGTAGACCGTCTATACATACCCCGTAAAGAAGGTGGAAGAGGTCTTATTCAGCTGGAATTGTCATACAAGACAACAACTATTGGCTTACTAACATACATAGAAACAACAAAGGATTGGATGATACAATTAGTAAGGCAACATGAAGAAAGAAAGAAAAAATATTCAATAATAAAAGAAGGCAGTAAATACAAACAAGATTTACAGTTAGTAGATTCTGTAGAAAAGCGAAACAGAAGCCAAGAACCAACTATTGCGGTAAAAAATATGAAAATGAAAGCCAAAGGTAAAGCTCTTCAACAGATGAAACAGCGCTGGCAAGACAAACCTCTGCATGGCCAATATCCAGAACGTGCCAATAAATCCAATGTTGATAAAGTTAATACTCATCGATGGTTACGTGCATCTGGATTAAAGTCTGAAACTGAAGGCTTTATTCTGGCAGCACAAGACCAAAGTCTTTTCACTAGAAACTTTCAGGCAAATATTATGCATAATAATATGGATCCAAAATGCAGGTTTTGTGATAAACACCAAGAAACAATAGACCACCTAATCTCAGGCTGTTCTGTGCTTGCCCCAAATGAATATAAAAATCGCCACGATAGAGTTGGGCAATATTTACATTGGGCAATGTGCAAACATTATGGAAAATCTGTAAACAAACACTGGTATGAACATCACCCAGCACCGGTTACAGAAATAGAAGATGTAACCATTCTATGGGATTACACCATCTACACAGACAGAAAAATTGAAGCAAACAGGCCAGACATTATTGTTAAAAACCAGAAGGAGAAAACTTGTCTATTAATTGATATGGCTTGTCCAGCGGATTGTTACATAGCAATCAAGGAATTTGAAAAACTGTCAAAATATAAAGACCTGGAAATTGAAATAGAAAAAATGTGGAAATTGAAAACAAGAGTTGTGCCAGTGATAGTAGGTGCACTTGGAATGATAAAAACTGGAACAAAACAACACATTGAAAGAATCCCTGGAAACCCCAGCTTAAGAGATATACAAAAAATTGTCTTATTAAGTACAGCCCACACACTAAGGAAAATTTTATCTATGTAATGCTAGGGATGATAGGGAAGATAGAAAAACATGAAATGGAGTCATAACAACACGCCACGACCTGCCTTAGGTCTCTCCGCAGACTTGGTTGGTAGTGAGACCAAAGCAGAAATCGAAATATGATGAAAAATGACATAATAATAATAATGAGAAAGGACGAATGATAATAATAAACAACTCTAAATTATATATATATATATATATATATATATATATATATATATATATATAAACAATTTAAATAGTGTAATAATTACAATACCTCATCTCAGAAATATAAATAAATGTTGAAGGTGAATATGGCAACAAAGATGAGGACAACAGTCCGAACAATGTACATAGTGTAAATAATTGCAATACCTCATCTCAGGAATATAGACAGATATTGAAAGTGAATATGCTAACAAAGATGAGGACAACAGTCCGAACAATCTAATAATTTAAATAATTACAATACCTCATCTCAAAAATATTGACTGACCCCGAAAAAGTTCGGAAGTTACAACGGCTGAAACGTCGTGAATATGGCAATAAAGATGAGAAGAACGACCTTTTTTGTATGACCCCATGAAAGTTACTTCTTGCCTGTTCTTACGCTTATACAACACCACACAGGAAACATCTACCTTGAATGGCACTTGGAGTCGCATCAGGTAAAGTTGAGTAGAAAAAGGCAATTTTAGTGGCATAAGTTTGTATTGATTGAATTAGCAACAGGCAAAATTGTAAATTCAATGAGGCAAAATGAATCATCAGGACAAATCCAATCGCATCGATAGAGAAATAAAACAAATTATTTTGGACAAATTCTAAGGCTTATTTCCTGTTCTTTTCTTTTCTTCATGTCAATATTTTCTCGAAGATAAAAAAATTCATTTTGAAGTTAAAATTGATTTATTGCTGTTATATCAAATATTATTAGAGAAATATTTGATTCATGGAAAATGAAGATAATAAAAATATTATACTGTTCGAAAAAACGATATTGCGTTTTACCGCTGAAGCAAGTAATATTCTGTAAGAAAAAATTCTTTGAACAATTTGAATTATATTATCTAACCATTTTGGCATCAATTGCATAAAAGCCAAGTGAATTCCACACACGTTTTGGCACGACAAAAACTGAGTAGTTGGAACAGAAACAAGGTACACAAAATATTCTATATAAAATATTAAAATTTGAAAATTATGAGAAAATAGGAATATTTTTTTGTTTGGTAAGAAATATTACTTTTGTTTCTTATAAAGCAACAAAAATGAAAGCATTATATTGTGTTTTCATGAGTAAAAATCTAAATAATGACAAAATCACAGACATGTTCTTAATGAATAAATTTGAGAAGATTATTTGCTATTGACACATATTTTGTATAAAAACAAAAACAAAACAAAAAATGCAAGATGAGAAAATCGCTCTCGAGGTTTGAAGGAGCTCACCGCTTTATTTTAAGGGTTGGGTTAGATTTAAAAAAAAATATGTATAACAGTTATAAAAATCATTCTCTCTGCGTTCTCTTAACCAACAAGGATTTGATGAACTGTACCTGTCTTTCTTTTCCTGAAATATCTTCTGGGAAATAGAAAAACAAATGTCCTGTTGCTTTTGTTGGAACTGCGCTTCTGCTGAATGTCTCTGAAGAAATCATGTTCGACAATTTTGAAAGATGTTGCTAAATAGATGAAAATTGTTATCGTCTGTGCGGCGTCTTTTTTATTTTAAAAAAAAGACAGGCACCTTTAAGGGGTAAACTAATATTGGCAACTCGTACACTAAGAAAACTTATTTATCAGGTCAACCTCTTGTCACTCTAAAGCGTCTTGTCTGTCGATATCCTGACGATATCCTTGTTATGGTTTACAAAATGGCGAGTGGCGACCACTGTTGTGTTGCTTCGTTTGGTATAATTAGAAGATAACACAAACTTGAATTAATGATGTTTATTTTTTGGTATAAAACTTTAGGTTTTTACATCAAGTTACAACCTTTAAATTTTGTGTGGATACAGGAGCAGACTAGCTAAATTCTCTTCACTGTGGGATGATAGTACTAAACGAGCCTATCCCTTCTGGACTCTAGTGGCCAACTGACAAGCGTCTTTCTCTTTTCAAAACTCCTACACAAAACTTCTGTCCTTAACTCCTACTTCTTACTCCTACTCTTACTCCTACTCCTACCAAAAGAAACGGTTCCTTATTTTGCCGCCCAAATTTGAATTCTTGGCGTCAGTGTGTCTACCTTTTTCTATTTTTAGAACACTCGCCATTTTATAAACCATAACATCCTCAAATTTGAAGGGGAAACTGTAGGTTACAGAAGCTTACGTGAGAATCTTGCTGAAAAGTATTTTTAAATACGCGAAATATTTAACAACTCAAGGTGAGTTTTACAAAATTTGAGTTTATTTTGATCTTTCTTTTGTCAGAATAAAACTAAGTTAGCATTCAAATGTTCTTCCTAAAATACATTTTAAATGTTTCTATTTTCATAAATTCTTAGATTTTGCTGATAAGAATATAAATATTTTTCATGAAATTTTTATTTTTGTTTTTCAGACTTTTACTTAATATATACTCCGGTTCATACTCTTATCTTTTAAACATGAAGAGAGGTTTATTTCTTTTTTGCTGTTTTAGGATTGGGGATTCGGTTTTTTCTAAAGTTTTTTTTTTTTTTTCACTCTCTTTCAATACTAGTAGCTACTTGTGTCTGACTGGCAAGTTGATTAAAAGAAAAAATTCTGATACAAAATAACCGTTAAATTTTTTAAATAAATAATATAATTTTTCTTTGTCTATATTTCTGAGATGAGATGGTATTTACATTATTCAGACCTCATCTTTGTTGCAATTTGTACGACGTTCCGGCCGTTGTGCGCTCCGACCTTCTTCGGGTGTTAGGAATTTCGAACCGAACCTTTTATTACAATCACTGGGATATATCAAGGACACATGACCCAGTGGGTATAGACGTTGGTTAGCTCCTGTGATTTGACCAAAAGTGTTCAATACCAGGCTACAGCAGTGGAGAACAAGTAACTTGCATGGTTAGAGGGAGATAACTCATGACTTCCGATTGAGGCTTTTCGCAAGGAATGAGGATGATATAGAAAAGTGATTTTAATGAAGGGTTCGGTTCGAAATCCCTAGCACCTGAAGATGGCCGGAGCGTACAACGGCCGAAACTTCGTACAAATGGCAAAAAAGATGATAACAATCGTCCGAATAATGTAAATAATGTAATTTTTTTTAGATGAGGAATTAGCATTAATATATGAATTTACATATCGACAAAGAAACTCATTTAGGTTACTATGCAGTGTTGATATCGCCCTCTCCATTTCACTTTTGTCGTTATATATATATATAACGGTAGCAGAGTTGCTCGGGTGTAAAGAAATCTTTAAAAGTAATCCATGGTCCTGGAGCTCAGGCACTTTGGACGTTGGCACGAAAGACTAAAAAGCAATAGTTGTTTCCAGTTAAAGCGAAACCGTAGACTGAAAGAAAAATGAATGGATGTAAGTCAAATTTTGATTTCCTGGTATCGATATCAAATAAGTTTTTTTCGTCGTAAACTGAATTTTGAAGGCTAAATAAGTCCTCTGAGTAAATGGTATCATGGCTGAGACTACAATTATACCTACTTAGAGCCAAACCCGAAGCAAAAACTAAAATAAAAGGGCTGAAAAAATGCAGACATACAGGCAGATAAACACACACACACACACACACACACACACACACACACACACACACACACACACACACACATCTTGCCTTTTATATATATATATATATATATATATATATTATCGATTTTCTGCACTATTGTAAGAACTGCAACCTTGAAACTTCTGAATATTGTTTCTTATGTCTTTGTCTATAAGTGTATCAAATTTGATTAAAATCGGACCACTCCTTCTATAACCCGATTTTTTCGATTATCGATTTTCGATAATTATCGAGGGTACCTCGACACAAAACCTAGCTAAGAACACTCGCAGACGCTTATAATACAACTGTGTAAATTTTAAAGAAAATCGGTTTAGCCGTTTCGGAGTCTGTAGGTAACGGACACACACACACAGAGACACACACTCACAGACAAAGTTCCATTTATAAATAAGTTTAGATATATATATATGTGTGTGTGTGTGTGTGTGTGTGTGTGTGTGTGTGTGTGTGTGTGTGATTAATGTAGAGACGTTTGGCATTTAGCTGAGCAGTGTTATTTCATTGTATTAACGCTCTGCCTATATATGGATATTGAGCACTTTATGACAAAAAATGCTTACCTAAAATACCTTTGTACCAGTAAACGACTAAAAAACAACAATTTTGGCAATAAGAATCATTGCAATTTAACACTATATATATGACAATACCATGGTAGCCTAATCAGCTGATCTTCTTAATTTATATATATATATATCTTCTTAATTTATATATATATATATATATATATATATATATATAGTAATCTGCAGACAGCTCTGTTTTTCTGTATCACAGCTCATCAGTACTGTTAGACATCCAAATTACTTCTAGCCAGGATTGATTTGTATATATGCTGCATGGAATCAGGCGGGAAAAACATCTTGGCCCGACACAGTGACCCAACCTTCCTAGCAGTGGATTCTCCTTTGAAGCCTGTCAAGATCACTGCGATGAACACCAGGGGTACCTGATATCGGTCGGTGATTCTACCTCTGAGATATGGGCGCTCTGTAGAGGGATCCACACAAGTTACTACTACGAACTCTTGACACCCTTAACTTCTTAATACTGTTACTCATTGAACATTAACTTCTACCAATTCATGTTATTCTTTTCTATGAATAAATTTCTATTTAAACGCGCGAGCGCGCGCGCGCGTGTGTGTGTGTGTGTGGAAAGGGGTTCTGAAAAGCTAACAACATGACCTCTTTCCTTAAATGATTGTCGGAGGATGCGGTGAAGAGTCAAGCAAGAAAATAATATAACAACAACCAAAATAGGAAATAACGAATATATATTAACACAGCAAAATACAATACGTGGAACTCTGTTAGTAGGACGAATAAATACGGGTTAGGAAGTAATACTATAACAGGGACTCGCAATAGTCGTACAGTAGCAGTCTTGACTATGTCTGCCTATCGCTCTCCACTGATCTGCTTATGCTGATCTTCTGCGGATCTTTCACTGACCTCTCACTCTCCTCTTGTGAGGGGAAGTATATGTAGTTGTAGGAAGAGTTCAATCCGTTGTAATGGGTGATGCCACCATGATAATGATGATGAGCAGTACTAAACTAGCGGCAAGGTCTCATCATTTTAATGTTGAAATGCCTAAATGTAACCGTAAGTTCTTGTAGTTTCTATATGAATTTCGATCTTAAATAATTAAATGCAATGTCAATCGTTATCTTGTCTTTTTTATTCTTGTTCTTGGATTGTCCTCTCCTTAAGAGTATATTTTTATCGTACTCAGTAACCCTTTGTGTCTTAGGGACTTGATTGCCATTCTTGAGGTGAAATGATTTTTTTTAAAATCTATATTTCTATAAGCAAATGAAAACGCATAAGAATTTCAGATTCCCTCCTTGGTTAGGCTGAGAACTTTTCAGGATCCTGTTATATTCATAATGGCACTATGATATCGTTTTATTTAATTCATACAAAAAAACGTTTGAATACAACCAGCAAATGAAATACAAAAATATTTACGAATAAAAATGGAAGGAGGAACTTGGAAGCCTGCGATTTACAAGAAATTAATAAAAAATCTGAAAATTATCGACATTTTCCTTTTCTTTTTTTTATTAAGTGCAAATATTTTCCATGCGGAAATGTTTATTTTCTGATTATATTTGTTTCCATGGCAACCAAAAATATTCTTTGTAGGATAATTCTAGTTATGTGTATTGAAAATCATTTTGTCTAAAAGTAGAAAAAATGATGGCAGTGGACAGATTTACACAAACTAAAGGTCATACTTGCGCACATGTGGAAAATTCGAAATCTGCAAAGTTAATAGGACATACACAAAAGAAACATGACATACAGATATATGAATTTTTATAATATTAAAGAATGCAGAGAGGACATCTGGCGAGCCTTGTAAGTCTGTCTGGACTGTTCTCGGCCTTACCCCCTCTTCTGATCTCAAGTGGAATCACTGCATTGAATCTACAGCTAAATCCACTGCTAGGAAGGTTGGGTCACTGTGTCGGGCCAGAATGTTTTTCCCGCCTGATTCCATCCTGCATATATACAAATCAACCATTCGTCCGTGCATGAAGTACAGCAGCCATATATGGTCAGGTGCCTCTGCTGTTCATCTCAGTGTTCTTGACTGGCTCCAAAGGAGAATCCACTGCTAGGACGGTTGGGTCACTGTGTCGGGCCAGGATGTTTTTCCCACCTGAAACCATCCTGCATATATACAAATCAACCATTCGTCCGTGCATGAAGTACTGCTGCCATATATGGTCAGGTGCCTCTGCTGTTCATCTCAGTGTTCTTGACGGGCTCCAAAGGAGAATCCACTGCTACGAAGGTTGGGTCACTGTGTTGAGCCAGGTGGTTTTTTCCCGCCTGACTCCATCCTGCATATATACAAATCAACCATTCGTCCGTGCATGAAGTACTGCTGCCATATATGGTCATGTGCCCCTGCTGTTCATCTCAGTGTTCTTGACAGGCCCCAAAGGAGAATCAATAATGTGATAGGTACCGACTTGGCGGCTCGACTCCAGCCACTTCCCCACCAACTGGATGTGGCTTCTCTTTGTTCTATAAATACTTTCATGGCTTCTGCTCTAACGACTTTAAGTCACTAGTGTCAATCACAGTTAGATCAACCAAATACGGACGACAATTCTACTCCTTCAGCTTCTTTTCTCGCACTTCTCGCCTGTGGAACTCGCTTCCTTATTCTTGCTTTCCTGACGGCTTCAACCTCCAGGAATTCAAATGCAAGGTCAATTCTCATCTCTTAACTACTTGACCCTACTTCTTTCCACATTGTCCGGTAGATCCTTTCCTTTCTCTCACCTTTGCAACTGTCATCACACCTGTATTCCCATCCTTCTCTTGCCATTCTTCTCTTGCTCCTTTCTAACTGGTTCTTCTTTCTCTTCACTCTCTTCTATCTAATCTTTTTTTACTATTATGTAGCCCCCTGCACATCAGTGTCGTTACCGCCTTGCTCGAGTTGATACGATTAAAAAAAGAGTTTTCTTACGGCTTTCATAAGAAGCAGCAAGAATACAGACACTACTGTCATTGTAGTGAGTGAAGAACTTTAATGTCATAAACAAAATATCAGCCAAACTGTAACAAAATATCTGCAATTATATCAAAGAATCAATTAATTCATTGCTAATTGGCAGTTTAGAGAATAGTACGGAAAACATGGCACCGAAATCCGATGATGACTTTTGAAAGCTAATCAACAGGAAAATGTTACTGAACTGTTATGTAATGTCAGTACTCCTACATGTCATTTAATGATGGAAAATCTCCTCACAGATGAAGAAGAGGCTTGAAGCAACAGAATCTAAGAAAAGAATACTGAACTGTTATGCAATATCAGTTCTTCTATATGTCATGGCAGTAAATACAGACAATCTTCTAAAAGATAGAGAAGAGGCTTGAAGTAATAGAAACAAAAAAAGTACTGAACTGTTATGTAATATCAGTGTTCTTCCATGGCAGTGAACGCTAGACAATCTCCTCACAGACGACCTAGTGTCACATCTCGTCTCAATGGGGTACTTTGGGTAAATAGTCCAACAGTCTGTTATTCTGCTCAAAATTATCAAGTTTCCTTCCTTCCTTCGAACAGAGAGCAACTCAATCGAAGCTTACGGACAAAGACTCGGCTGATAAAAATAGACAATGGAAATTGCCTGATCCCTCGGCTTCAGGGGCTTGGTAAGTTTTTAACCTTAGCCCAAATTTACGCGCTCGGGTTCTCCACGTTAAACCTAACCTTGTGTTACATCCCGTCTTAGTGGAGAGACCCGGGTATATAGTTCCGACCGTTTGCTGTTCGGTAAGCAATTGTCAAACTCTCTGTCTTTAGGCAGAGCATGAACCAGTCAGGACTCTGTTTTCAGACAGAAACTAGACTGAGAAAGCTAGACCCGATTCTGCAATTACGGGGATTTGGTAAATTTTAACCCTTGTCTTAACCCTGGAACACTAACCATCAATTAAAGTTATACCACTACTAACCATGTGTATATCATACCTGATTTTGAAAAAAAAAAATTAAATATAAATCTTTATTTGAAATATTTTACATGCAGGCACTTCATCTAAGAATTGTAAAATTAGTAATGTAGTAATTTCTAACACATTCGAAATAATATATTCTAGATTAATGGATTTATTTCTGTTTTACGGCTTATCAACCCTTTTCAGGTTATTTAATACCAGAAAATATTTTTTATATTGTAAGAATTTTCGGGACGATAATAATGACATTCTGATAGAAGTTTTACTATTTAATCCATAGCTGGCGGAAGACAGTTTGTAATCATACTTTTTAAGGGTATTTGCACGTAAGTGAATATAACGAACCAGATTGGAATTTAAACTCGGCTCTAAGATTTCTAATTCCAATAAGTTATCCATTGCACTACATATATTACAGAATCTGCTATTTACAAGCTGTCACTGATCATACTACTGACTCGAAAATGGGTAACTTTGGTGATTGTACGGGAACCGGTGTTCCAACGCCGTAAGGTTGTAACACTTGAATGCAAAAATGATGTCTCCACAGTATTAACCCTGTAACTCTAACCATCAATTAAAGTTACACCACTACTAACCATGTGTATATCATACATGATTTTGAAAAAAAAAAAATTAAACATAAATCTTTATTTGAAATATTTTACATGCAGGCACTTCAAAATTTGTACTTTGGGTTAACATTAATAGGAACTGAAAAACATAATATTTAGTTAAGAAAATCAGGTCCTGAAAATTTAATTAAATTGTAATTAAAATGGTGTCATTTGCGCTGAGCACTAGTTATCGGTATCAACCAGATGGATCGCTCCACCAACTAAGAACGGCTATGCACCAGCACCACCACCCACCGAATCGAGAAAGAGCTATCGATCTGTCAATCTTACCGGTGTCTGGACCGGTTGAGTTTTCCCGTGTTGAGTCAAATTAAGCCGCAGGTTCCACTCTAGGTGGTGCCCTTCCGTCAACTCCATGGTTAGTGTTCTCGGGTTAAGTGTACACGCTCAGTTTTTCCACGTTAAAACAAACTTTGTGTCATATATTGTCTAAGTGAAGAAACTTCGAGTAAATACCCAGATTTCTGAGAGAGTTTTGACAAAGTGTTAGAGGACAGTTTAAGTAGGTCGAGATATAATATTATAATCGTCGGTACCTAGTTTTAACATTGACCCAGAATGTTGGGTCAAAAAATAAAGTACATAATGTATTTTCCCACGTTAAATCAAACTTTGTGTCATATATTGTCTAAGTGAAGAAACTTCAGGTAAATACCCAGATTTCGAGCAAAGGCGATAGACCAGATGTTTGCACTCTAACGACCAGAAAGCAAATGACCAAAACTCGTCGGTGCGCATCCGGGTTCGCGCAGATGTTCCGGTTGAAAACTAAAAGTTAATTAAATATTAAATTTCCAGTTCGCGAGCCTACGCAAATTTTATTTATCGGTCAATGGGAAGCCCAGAATCAAATACAGATATGAATTTCCAAATGATCTGCTGCGATCCAAAAAGAAGATATAAAAACCGATACAGTAAGCACAGACAGACAGACAGACCCACACGGACTGACTCGAGAGAGAGGAGTGTAATCAGTATCCCTCTTGACCTATGCCAAGCTGCTTACTATCCTAGCCTCCCTTACCCCTCTCATCTTATCTTTCGCTGTCTCAAAACTACTTATTGACCCGAGGAGCAGATACATCAAAGACTTTCTTCCCGGACAACGCACCCACAATTTAATTATTGAATTCTCCTTGTCAGTCTTCTATTGACACTATACATTGGTCTACCTCGACGTGATTACAACACCCCGCACCTACCCATCTTCTCAGCAACTATGGTAATGAACAACCCACACTACCGTAAGCCAAATTACTATTTCCAGCATTTCGGCACCAAAATGAAAAAACTAACGTCCGCCGGACTCACCACTAAAAACTCCATGTGCTTCAGACATGTGGTGGAAGAGTAAATAGGCCCCCGGCGCAAACAATTAATAATGAAAAAAAAAAAAAAAAAAAACAACGAAAGAAAGAAAAAAAACGAAAAAAAAAACGGAAAAACATCAGAAAAACAAAAATAGAAGCAAAAAAAAAAAACAGTCGTATAATCACTGGTGAATTTAAAAGAACGACAAACCCACCATAAATTGGCGACTACCCGACGTAAAATTAAACACCCCCCCCACACACACATATATATATATATATATACATATGTGTGTGTGTGTGTGTGTGTTAGAAGTGAGGATAGTTGATTGGCTGGGTGTTTGTTTCATTACATTTATGGGTGGTTTATCGAAGATGTCTTTGATTTCTTTGTTTGATTGGCGGTTCTTGTAATCATTTTTTTATTTTTGATAAGTGTCACTTTCAACGTCACTTGATGTATAAACACAAACTCTCTCAACAAACGCGTCACGTGATGTAAACAAACGCGTCACGTGATGTAAACAAACTCTTCATTGACGCTCTCGCAAAATCTCGCAAAATCTCGCGAAATACGTTACTAATTCAAATTTTAAAATCATTTGTTTCTGATGAAGGACCGAGGGCGGTCTGAAATATAAAATATAATAGTAGAAATAAACAAATACTGTAAAAAAAAAACAACAACACATTTTCAAACTCAAAACGTTTTAATATTCTTTCCTATATATATATATATATATATATATACAAAAAAAGAATTTGGACTTACAACTACTTACTAACCAAAGGAGCGGATACTTCAAAGACATTCATTACTTACAACGCTTCCACATTTCTAAGCATTAATTCTCTTTTTAGCATTTTATTTCCATGAACATTTTAATGTCCGCTGGACCCATATGTAAAGGATTACTTTAATTGTAAAAACCTTAATTGATATGTGTATATATAAAATGTTATTTTTCAACTCAATTTGCTTATCTTGATTTATAATCATTTTACGACTTATAGTCGGCTATCTACAACGAGGCCAAATTCCGTTAATCTGCAACAACAAACTACTACCGTTCAAAGGAACGACTCCCCACTATAAGAGTTCTGACAAAGTGTTTATTAGAGGACCGTTTGAGTAGGTCGAGATATAATATTATAATCGTTAGTAGCGTGTTATAACATTGACCCAGAATGTTGGGTCAAAAGCTACAATAAAATAGATAAATAGATGTGGGTATAAAATACTGAAGTGTGTATAATCCGTGGGGCTGAAATAAAAATCAACAATAATAAGATGGCATAAAACTTGCAATTAAATCTTCTTAATTATTAAGGATTCATCAGCGAAGACTATAGGGAGTGAATTGTTTGTTTAACGGCATATCGTCTGCTTTAATGGGAGCGTTGAATTAATAAAGTATACGTTATTATGCTTTCACAATTGAATACATGGTAGATGATACTCAGCTTTTCTGCATATACATGTTAATATGTGAAATTATTTGTTTGAATATTATTTTTGATTGATATTCGTATTTAAGTATATATTCTGTTTATAATCAAACAGTATATATATATATATATATATATATATATATATATATATATATAGGAAAGAATATTAATAAAAAGTTTTGAATTTAAAAACGTACTTTTTTAAACAGTATTTGTTTATTTTTATAGTGTTTTATATTTCAGACCGCCCTCGGTCCTTCATCAGAAACAAGTGATTTTTAAATTAGAATTGGAAACGTATTTTTACGATGGCGTCCTAATACTTTTTTGTTTACATCACGTGGTGTCGATAAACCAATCAGCATGCGGCACGTCCGTTTGTTTATTTTCGGTAAACCAATCAACACGCGGCACGTCCGTGGAGAGAGTCTGTTTGTTTTAGACAAAAAATCTCTTGGAATATCTATTTTTTTGTTTATATCGCGTGGTGTCGATAAACCAATCAGCATGCGGCACGTCCGTTTGTTTATTTTCGGTCAACCAATCAACACGCGACACCTCCGTGGAGAAAGTCTGTTTGTTTTAGATAAAAAATTCCTTGGAATATCTGAAAGAACATTCTTTTTACCTATTGAAATATTTGTAGAGATTCAACACACCTAAGTCCCTGTTTAACCCTAGCTTGTGTGTGTTTAATTTTAAAATCCAGTATTTTTCTTTCTTTCTGCGTGTGTATGTAGAACTAAAATTGGAGTCTATTAGTAAACATTTGCAATTTTCTAAAGTGTGATCGGGTTGATTAAAATGTGCTGCAATTGGGGAGTATACATTTTTTTGTCGTATATTTAGTTTGTGATTATTGAAGCGAAATCTAAAGCTATTACCGGATTCGCCGATATATCCACTGTTGGGGCAAATTGAGCAGAAGAGATAGTAGATGATGTCTTTGCTATCACAAGTAAGGTTTGGTGGGTGTAATTTTATTTTTGTGTTGGGTACAGAGAATGTTTTGTCTGTTATTAGATGTTTACAGATTAAACAACGGGGCTTTCCACATTTTAAATTCCCTGATAGGTTTGTATTATTTAAATATTTGTTAGAAGTGAGGATAGTTGATAGGTTGGGTGTTTGTTTCTTTGCATTTATGGGTGGCCTATCGAAAATGTCTTTGATGTTTTTGTTTGATTGGAGGTTCCTGTAATCATTTTTTAAATTTTTGATGAGTGTGTGGGAATATTGATTATGGTTATTTTCTAAACAACATTAACAACCTAACAAAACAGTTTCTAAAATGCAAATACCCAATAAAAATAATAAAGGAAGCACTACATAAAACCATCCACATAGACCGCAGCACACTTCTCACATACAAAAAACGAAAAGACAATAACCGAATTCCCATGGTTTTTAACCATAATCAATATTCCCACACACTCATCAAAAATTTAAAAAATGATTACAGGAACCTCCAATCAAACAAAAACATCAAAGACATTTTCGATAGGCCACCCATAAATGCAAAGAAACAAACACCCAACCTATCAACTATCCTCACTTCTAACAAATATTTAAATAATACAAACCTATCAGGGAATTTAAAATGTGGAAAGCCCCGTTGTTTAATCTGTAAACATCTAATAACAGACAAAACATTCTCTGTACCCAACACAAAAATAAAATTACACCCACCAAACCTTACTTGTGATAGCAAAGACATCATCTACTATCTCTTCTGCTCAATTTGCCCCAACAGTGGATATATCGGCGAATCCGGTAATAGCTTTAGATTTCGCTTCAATAATCACAAACTAAATATACGACAAAAAAATGTATACTCCCCAATTGCAGCACATTTTAATCAACCCGATCACACTTTAGAAAATTGCAAATGTTTACTAATAGACTCCAATTTTAGTTCTACATACACACGCAGAAAGAAAGAAAAATACTGGATTTTAAAATTAAACACACACAAGCTAGGGTTAAACAGGGACTTAGGTGTGTTGAATCTCTACAAATATTT
Source organism: Ascarosepion bandense (assembly GCA_037127315.1). Taxonomy (NCBI): domain Eukaryota; kingdom Metazoa; phylum Mollusca; class Cephalopoda; order Sepiida; family Sepiidae; genus Ascarosepion; species Ascarosepion bandense. The sequence goes on from JBBBDQ010002113.1 coordinate 286,181, forward strand.
CAATAGGTAAAAAGAATGTTCTTTCAGATATTCCAAGGAATTTTTTATCTAAAACAAACAGACTTTCTCCACGGAGGTGTCGCGTGTTGATTGGTTGACCGAAAATAAACAAACGGACGTGCCGCATGCTGATTGGTTTATCGACACCACGCGATATAAACAAAAAAATAGATATTCCAAGAGATTTTTTGTCTAAAACAAACAGACTCTCTCCACGGACGTGCCGCGTGTTGATTGGTTTACCGAAAATAAACAAACGGACGTGCCGCATGCTGATTGGTTTATCGACACCACGTGATGTAAACAAAAAAGTATTAGGACGCCATCGTAAAAATACGTTTCCAATTCTAATTTAAAAATCACTTGTTTCTGATGAAGGACCGAGGGCGGTCTGAAATATAAAACACTATAAAAATAAACAAATACTGTTTAAAAAAGTACGTTTTTAAATTCAAAACTTTTTATTAATATTCTTTCCTATACATATTAAGACAGTATACGTGGATGATCATCACTATATATATATATATATATATATATATATATATATATATATATATTTCTACCGGCCTGATTATTTACGAGAAACTGCAACCCCTATCCACATAGGGGAAGCCACCAATTGATCTAGCGCGTCTTAGACCTCTCGACCACGAATGACTAACAGTTTAAATGATGTCAAATCAAGCCTATATAACACTATTTTCGATTTATCGTAATAACCATACCTGCTCTGAAATGTATTGCAATGTCAACAAAATATCTTAACGAAGATTAACGAAATTGGTTTTTTGATTTCGTTTAGTCTGTTGGTCATTCGTGGTCGAGAGGTCAAAAACGCGCCAGATCAATTAGTGGCTTCCCCTATGTGGATTGGCGTCGCAGGTTCGAATCCTGCCGAATGACACACATTTTTGTAATAAAAAAAAATTATCATAGATAATCAAGCCGGTAGAAATAAATATCTATATATACTATTCGATTATAAACAGAATATCTACTTAAATACGAATATCGATGAAAAATAATATTCAAACAAATCATTTCAAATTGTCGGTTGTTTATAATCAAGTTTCGTGAATCTTCGTTAATTTCCGTAACATGTTTATATACTGTTTGATTATAAACAGAATATCTACTTAAATACGAATATCGATGAAAAATAATGTTCAAACAAATCATTTCAAATTGTCGGTTGTTTATAACCAAATTTCGTGAATCTTCGTTAATTTCCGTAACATGTTTATATACTGTTTGATTATAAACAGAATATCTACTTAAATACGAATATTTCCAAATGATCTGCTGCGATCCAAAAAGAAGATATAAAAAGCCGATACAGTAAGCACAGACAGACAGACCCACACGGACTGACTCGAGAGAGAGGAGTGTAATCAGTATCCCTCTTGACCTACGCCAAGCAGCTTACTCTTCTAGCCTCCCTTACCCCTCTCATCTTATCTTTCGCTGTCTCAAAACTACTTATTGACCCGAGGAGCGGATACATCAAAGACTTTCTTCCCGGACAACGCACCCACAATTTAAGTATTGAATTCTCCTTGTCAGCCTTCTATTGACACTATAAATTGGTCTACCTCAACGTGATTACAACACCCCGCACCTACCCATTTTCTCAGCAACTATGGCAATGAACAACCCACACTACCGTAAGCCAAATTACTATTTCCAGCATTTCGGCACCAAAATGAAAAAACTAACGTCCGTCGGACTCACCACTAAAAATTCCATGTGCTTCAGACACGTGGTCGAAGAGTAAATAGGCCCCCGGCGCAAACAATTAATAATGAAAAATATCGATCAAAAATAATGTTCAAACAAATCATTTCAAATTGTCGGTTGTTTATAACCAAGTTTCGTGAATCTTCGTTAATTTCCGTAACATGTTTATATTCTGTTAGATTATAAACAGAATATCTACTTAAATACGAGTATCGATCAAAAATAATGTTCAAACAAATCATTTCAAATTGACGGTTGCTTATTGGTTTAGCGTCATATCAACCTTTAATGGTTATTTAATACGGAAATCTAAACATTTTAAACGCAGTCACGTGTCTTTAACTACAGATCAAATTTATTGTTGGTAATTCTACTATAAAACATATTGCTGGTCATTTTAATTTAAAAATATGTTATTGGTAATTTTATTATGAATAAATTATTTTGTAGCTTTTTAATTAAAAATGCATTGCTGATATTTTTATTATAAAATTATATTTTTATACTTTCATAGTCTTTTGTTTTTGTTTGGGGGTTCAATATTTGCCCATAGCTCGGATCATAGCAGGTGCTACTACCTCTTTCGAGAGCTGATTGACCGGCAGAAGGCTTACTCGCAGTAGGTTACTTTCTGCGGTCGACTGGTTGCCAGCCAAGGCTTAAGAACCCAATCTGTCCCGCCATTTAACCCATAGATGGAGGGAGAAGAGACAGATTAATATCTTTTTCAATGGTATTTGCGCGTAAGTGAATGCTACGAATTCAACTGGAATTCGAACTCGACTCTACAATCTCTCATTCCGAGACGATATTCATTGCACCACAATGGACTACAATGCATTTAAGTAATGATTTTTAGTGAAACACATTTAACGTTATACAGTAAAATATTTAGATCAAAGTTAGCTAAAAACTATGTAATAGCTTGAGCAGTTATAGCTTGTTGTTTTGTACGTAGATATACAGGGTGTCTCAAAGAATGTACTCACACTTTAACTGTCTCTAATATGCTTTTTTTTTTTTGCTTTTTATGCAGGTGTAATCAATTAATCACATCATGGCAGGAAAACAACTTAGTTTGGAAGAGAGGAAGTTTATCCTGAAAGTCCGAAAACGCCATTGAAGTGCAAAGACGATTCAGAAGGGAATACACAAAACCGTCACCAACGACCATTGCTCGCATCAGACACAAATTTGAAGCAGATGGAACCGTCCATAACGTCAAAAAGAAACGTTGACCACGGACATCCACGAGCCCTGGAAAAGAAGAGTAGGTGCAAGAAACACTCCTTCGATCACCACAGAAATCACTTCGACAAACTGGTCGGGAAGCCCACATCTCAAAAGATAGCGTCTATCGCACCATGAAGCATCTGCACTGGAAATACTATATTCCAAAACTAATCCATGCTCTCAATGAAGACGATCCTGACCGGAGAATTCAATTCTGTGAATGGTACCTGGCAAAATGGGCAGAAGATACAGGGTTTCCACACAAAATTGTGTAGAGCGATGAGGCAACCTTTAAATTAAATGGCTCCATTAATCGCCATAATTGCACGTACTGGGGTCCTATAAATCCTCATGTAACACTTGAACACCATGTAAACTTACCAGGAGTAGAAGTGTGGTGTGGGATATACGCATTGGATATCATAGGACCAATTTTTTTTAACGGAAATGTCACTTGGGAGAGTTATCTCAACTTGCTTCAGGAGTTTGTCGGTCCACAATTTTCAGAGATATTTGCTGATGACGGCGAGATTTACTTTCAGCAAGATGGAGCACCTCCCCACTACCATCCCGATGTACGATCTCACCTCGATGCAGCTTTTCCAGACACATGGATTGGTCGAAGGGGCACCATTGAATACCCTGCGCGTTCCCCAGTCCTCACGCTCATGGACTTCTTTTGTGGGGATATCTCAAAGACAATGTTTATCGCACCAAACCAAGAACAACTGATGCATTGGAATTGGAAATTGAAAGATAATGTCGCGATATTCCTAATGACCTGTTTCGCGTCGTTTGCGAATCTCTTGGTGCGCGTTATCAGCTTGGTCTGGACAATAATGGTCATCAATTTGAACATTTGCGAACATGATTCTTCAATTACATTTTTCTTCTGTATTCGAAGCTATTCCATTTCACTCTATGTTCATAAATAAACGTTTTCTCGTCATTCAAAGTGTGAGTACATTTTTTTGAGACATCCTGTATTGATACTGAACACACCGCGGTATAAACACACGCACACACACTGAGAGTGAGAGAGATTTAGGAAGAGATTAGGATAAATCAATATAATCAGAGAGCAACAGAGAGAGAGAGATTAACGTATATCAATCAATTTTAAAAGATTGTGGGCGCAAATAACTATTGACTGTAAATTTGAAGATGGTAGAATCCATATTGTATTGGTAAAGAATTGTTTTCCAGTGTCAGAGATGGCTTTCGATTTTATAAACTGAGAATAATTTTTTGACTGGAAAAGAGAGACAAAAATCCTAATACATTCCAAATTCTTGATTTAGTGGAATATGAATATAAAGAACCAAACAAAGCAAAGCAAAGAAAGAAAGAAAGAAAGAAAGCAGACTTGGTAAAAGAAAACAAATGGCTGAAAAATGTGGCCGAGTATAAAATAATAAAGAAAATACGAACAAAAGCAAAGAAAGAATGAAAGACTCAAAGCAGAAGTGGAAAAAAAAATAAAAATGGCCAAAGAAAGGTGGCCATGTATTAAATAGAAAGGACCAAACAAAGCAAAGAAAGAAAGAAAGAAAGAAAGAAAAATCGTAAACCAGAGGTGATAAAACAATAAAAATGGCCGACGAAAAGTGACCGAGTATGAAATAAGAAGGTTAAAATGAACGAAAGCAAAAAAAGAAAGAAAGAAGGCAAAGAAAGAAAGAAAGAAAGAAAGAAAGAAAGAAAGAACATATAAGGACATGAAGAATTAAAAAAAGAAAAAAAAACATTTACACAAAAAGAAAACCTAAAAAATGTACAGAAGGAAGAAGGAAGAAAAGTGAAAAGATGAGATGGAAAAAATGAACGAGAATAAATTAGACAAAGAGAATGACAACTGCTAAAAAAGAAAAAGCAGCAATTAAGAGTGGGTAAAACGAAGTAGAAAAACGACAGACAAACGCAGAGAAAAAAAAACAGAAGAAAAAGGAAGGAAAGAACAAAGGACGTGAAGGAAAAGAAATGGAATATGAATCTCGGCCTGCCAAATAGAAAGACTGAAGAAAGAAATATGAAAAAGAAAAGAGAGTGGAATGAAAACATTTATCGTAAAGAAGGAAATGTGAAAAGTAAACGAATTGTGAAGGAAAAAAGAGAGAAATATTTTTTAAAAAATTGATGTTGTAGAATGAGATCTTAAAATTGAAAGAGAAAGAAATAAATAAAAAAATAAATGTAAAGAAGAAGATATGGAAAAGAAAAGAGATGGAAATTAAAATTCTGGTCGCAAAAAAAGTCATATAGGAAAGATGAAAAGAAAGAAAGAAAGAAAGAAAGAAGGTTACACTAAAAGCGATAAAGATAAACTTATTTATAAATGGAAATTTGTGTGTGTGTGTGTGTGTATGTGCTGTGTGTGTGTGTGTGTGTGTGTGTGTGTCTGTGTGTGTGTCCGTTACCTATAGACTCTGAAACGGCTGAACCGATTTTCTTGAAAATTTACACAGTTGTACTATAAGTGTCTGCGAGTGTTCTTAGCTAGGTTTTGTGTTGAGGTATCACCGATAAATATCGAAAATCGATAATCGAAAAATCGGGTTATAGAAGGAGTGGTCCGATTTTAATCAAATTTGATACACTGATAGACAAAGACATAAGAAACGATATTCAAAAGTTTCAAGGTTGCAGTTCTTACAATAGTGCAGAAAATCGATAATATATATATATATATAAAAGGCAAGATGTTTGTGTGTCTGTGTCTGTTTATCTGCATGTATGCTTGTATTTTTTTCAGCCCTTTTATTTTAGTTTTTGTTTCGGGTTTGGCTCTAAGTAGGTATAATTGTAGTTCTTAGTCTCAGCCATGATACCATTTACTCAGAGGACTTATCTAGCCTTCAAAATTCAGTTTACGACGAAAAATCTTATTTGATATCGATACCAGGAAATCAATATTTGATTTACATCCATTCATTTTTCTTTCAGTCTATGGTTTTGCTTTAACTGGAAACATCTATTGATTTTTAGTCTTTCGTGCCAACGTCCAAAGAGTCTGAGCTCCAGGACCATGGATTAGTTTTAAAGGTTTCATTACACCCGAGCAACGCCGGGCTACACTGCTAGTATGTAAAAAAAAGAAAGACATATCATTTCATCAACGAATAAACCGATGTCAAGGAGAGAGCGAGAGAGAGAGAGAGAAAGAGAGAGAGAGAAAAGAGAGAGCGGAAAAGAGAGAAAAAGAGAGAAAAAGAGAGATAGAGCGAGAGAGAAAGAGAAAAGAGAAAAGAGAAGGAAAGAAAGGAAGAACGAACAATGGAAGAACGATATAATTCAATCGGGGAATGGTCAAAAATTAATCGGAATCTTAAATATAATGAAAGGATGAAAATGATGGATAGACAGAACCCACCCTCACGTTAAATGCCGTGGAAAAATTCTTTAAATAAAAAAATAAACAAGCAAAAGTCAACAATAACAAGAAAAAAAATAAATACAAACATCAGGGACGCCATTTTGTTTTTTCTTTTGTCCCCAGTTGCCATTCTCAGTAGCAATGGGATCTGATCGCTTAAACACGACAAAATGAACAACGGATGAGTTGCATGAGATGACCTTCACGTTCTAATTATCAGCCGCTTGTCTTTTCTTAATGACTAGCAAGGTTACTTGGCTTTGCTCGAGTTTAAGTCGCTTAATCAGTGAATCTTTTTAGATAATTTTATTTTGACCCTTTCTCGTGTAACACTATTTCCCGCCGATATATTCTTTTGTTTGATTTAATACAACGGAGAGAGAAAAATTAATCTTAGTGGTTTTGTTAGTCGAGCTTTATTGTAATCCGCGATGTGAGCTTACGTAAAAAAAACTATTTTAATACTATTATGTACTTGTAAAATCCAGGGAATAGAAAAATTGGCTGATAATTTTGAAAAAAAGAGAGAAATATAGTTTTCTTTCTTTTTCATATACGAAACGTATTGTGGAAGTTTGTAATATGGATGTAGCCATAACAAAATGTCAGGATTTACTTGATGAGGTCAGGTAGGGTTAAATCCGCAAAAGTATTCCTGGGAAAAAGGATTTGAAAATCGAAAACCTGGGAATAATGTAATCGAAAGAAAGAATACAGGAAGACATTACGTCATGTGAGCTGTTGATATTTCATTCGTCGAGCCATGGCTCCCTGCAAATCGTATGGGTGGAAAATAATCTCATTGGTCAAAAGCTTTGAGTCGGCTAGATCCTTCAAGAGGATTGGGAGTGGCTATAAAAATAGAGACTCAGCGAGAAAAATGAGTTGAGAGAGAGATTTTCAGGCGACAAGGATAAAATGACCCCACACCGCCGCTGCCGCCGCCCACGTCGCTCTGTTATTTGGTTGTGTGTGTAAAGATTGATAAAGGCCGAAGGGACGTGTTTTTTATCCGGAGAATTGACAGCTCTGAATAGTTTGAAATTAGTTGTAAGGGAAATTTGAAAAGGACATTTTTATTTGAAGTTTGAAAATCTCTGATATTTTTAATGAAACTTGGGAAGGACATTTTTATTTGAAGATTGAAAGCACAGATATTTTTAAGTGAATCATCTCTCCGTTGTAAACTGGCATTCCGACAATTGTATTTTCTGCTTTATTTTTTTATTATAAAGACTTTCTTTCGTAACTCATCCAGGCGTCTTCGACCTTATTCATTTATTTAATTTTTTTTTTTTTTTTGGTGCCGTAACTGTTTTATTTTAACCACAATTGTACACAGGTGTCCGGTCTAGGTATGCTAGAAATACGGCTACCCGGTTTGCACAACGTGACTTTCTGTGATAAAAACACAGCGTGGGTAGTAAGTTCCTTGTTGTAATAGACACCTTGAGGACCAGCTACTGTGACGAGATCATCACGACCAGCGGCCCGAAAGCGTCGGCATAATTGGTACCGTTTCGACATCATCGCAGCAGGCTTCGTTCCCGAACCAGCGAACCAACCAGCCAGCCGGGCAGACGAGAGTGTCACACTCATTCAATAAAAGTAGACGATTAAATTAATCAAAGGTTATGTCAAGGTCTTCTTCTATGTGCCCTATCCTTTCAGGGTGTAGGCGATCATGGCTTTCCACGTCACCCTATCCCTGGTGTCACTTAATAAGTTTTCTCCTGTTACTCCGCGCAACCCCCGTTCCGTCATCCACCTGATCAGGCCCTTCAAATATGTTATCCGCTGCCTTCCTCTGTCTCTTTTTCCTTCTATCTGGCATGTCAGTATCAGGTTCTCCAAGCTCTCCTTCCTCATTGTATGTCCCAGGAACTTCAGTTGTCTCTTCCTAATGCTCACTATTAGTCTTCTTTTCAATGCTATTCTTTCTAAAACCTCATCATTGCTCACATGTTCGGTCCCTGATATCCGTATCATCCTTCTGTAGAACCACGTTTCCGCTGCTTCAAGTTTTTTCCTCATCTTTGATGATATTGTCCAGCATTCACTGCCGTATTGAAGAACTGACATCACATAGCAATCTACCACTCTCTTCTTTGTTTCTAGGGAATTTTTTCTGTGTCTTAATACTTTACTCAGCTTCTGGAATGCGTCCTTCGCCATGCCAATTCGCCGTTGGATCTCTGTGTCGCACTTTCCATCTCCTGTTAGAACACTTCCTAGATATTTAAATTTTTGTACTTGCTTGATTCTAGTGTCCCCCACCTGTATTTGGTATTTTGGGTGGTTCTTTTTGATGATGGAAATGCATTCAGTTTTCTTGCTGTTTATTTGTAGTCCTTTTTTGTCACTCTCTTCAGCTATCTTCTGTAGGAGGTCCTGTGGTTTTCTTTCCGTGTCTGCAATCAGCACTGCATCATCTGTGTACCTTATGTCGTTCAGATTGTGGCCACCGATAAAAAATCCTGGTGGAGCATCTATAGTCTTCAAAATATTCTCGCTGTACAAGTTCTTTTGGTTTGAAGTTTCTTTTATTACGTTGAACATATCTCCATCTTTTCATTGCGTTTTTAGCCGATATACAGTAGTGTGCAAAAGTATTAGGACAAGAACTATTTTATCTTGAATGAGGCATATTGACAGAAAAACAAAACAATTTAATTAAAGTAATTTTATTTGATTTACTCAACAAATGCTTTAACAAGAAGAAAATACTTGTTACAAAATAAATTTAATATTTAGTATAATAGCCTTTCGCTTTGAAATAATAAAATAATTGCGACAATTTACTAATCGCAGCGAGTAAATATACATATATATACACAGTACTGTGCAAAAGTATTAGGACAAGAACTATTTCATTTTTTATGAGGCATATTGACAGAAAATAAACAATTTAATTAAAGTCATTTTATTTGATTTACTCAACAAATGCTTTAACAAGAAAAAAATACTTGTTCCAAAATATATTTAATATTTAGTATAATAGCTTTTTGCTTTTAAATAATAAAATACTTGCGACAATTTACCGATCGCACCTAGTGTGTATATATATATATATATATATATATATATATATATATATATACAGTACTGTGCAAAAGTATTAGGACAAGAACTATTTTATCTTGAATGAGGCATCAAAATAAAGTTTAAAATCACCCCTGTCCTAACACTTTTGCACACTACCAGTAGTGTGCAAAAGTATTAGGACAGGGGTGATTTTCCTAAAAACTTCGCTGAAATTCAAATACAGGGTGAAAAGCCTAGTAAATTGCTAATAAATATTGATTATTTAAAACTAGGTGTAAAAGAAATGTATTAAAAAGAAGTTATATTTATTTTTTTCTATTTGCTATTAAACAAGTTATTTTGAAACTACTCAATATTCCATTATCCTTGGATATGACTGACTTTTTTCTTATTCTCCCCTCTCAAATTGATAAATCTAATGTTACTTTGCAAGACACACTTTGGGAACAAATACAAGCTGCTTGGCAGGAGATGCCATTAGATTACAACCAGATTGGCAACTGGGTCCCACCCATTCACAGTCAGGTTAGCCAAATGCAGACGACAATTCTACTCCTGCAGCTTCCCCTCTCGCACTTCCCGCCTGTGGAACTCGCTCCCATATTCTTGCTTTCCTGACGGCTACAACCTCCAGAAATTTAAATGCAATGTCAATACTCTATTAACCACTTGACTCTAGTTATTTCATCACCCCGTATATCCTTTCCTTTCTCTCCACCTTTGAAACTGTCATCACACCTGCATTCTCAGATTTCTATTGCTCCTTTTTAACTGGTTCGTCTTCCTCTTCACTCTCTTCTAATTGATCTTTTTACACTTATGCAGCCCCCTGCACATCAGTGACATTACCGCCTTGCTCGGGGTGATACGATTAAAAAAAAAAAGCTTGTGATGTCAATGCCTGACAGAATGAAGGCTGTGGTCAAAGCAGAACGATATTCTACTAAATTATTTATTTATTTTGTAACAAGTATTTTTTGTTATAGTATTTGTTGAGTAAATCAAATAATTTTCTGTCAATATGGATCATAAAAGATAAAATAGTTCTTGTCCTCGTACTTTTGCACAGTACTATATATATATATATATATATATATATATATATATATATATATATATATATATAAAGTGCTATTGGTAAATTCTCGCAAATTATTTTATTATTTCAAAGCGAAAGGCCATTATACTAAATATTAAATTTATTTTGCAAAAAGTATTGTATTTTGTTAAAGCATTTGTTGAGTAAATCAAATAAAATTACTTTAATTAAATTGTTTATTTTCTGTCAATATGCCTCATAAAAGATAAAATAGTTCTTGTCCTAATACTTTTGCACGTACTTTTGCAGTACAAGTAACATCACCAACCCTGAGTTTGTCGTGAGCATTGGGGTATCTTTTCACTTAGGGATGTAAAACTGTAATTGCCCTGCTTAAGATACTTGTAAAACTTAATTGCCTTGTTTAAGATTGCCTTGTAAAATTGCATGAAAAGAAAGAAATGTAATCCTAAGTTTAATACGACGGAGCGAAAGAAATTATTATTCGTGGCATTGTTGATTTTGCAGTTTATTGTAAATCGCAATATGAGCTCGAGTTAGAAATATTTATAAAATACTTGCATTTTTTTTTAATCATATCACCCCGAGCAAGGCGATAACGCCACTGATGTGCAGGGGGCTACGTAAGAGTGAAAAGATCGGAAAAGAGAAAGCCGGAGACCACATCCTAAACAGGGAACAAGGGATGAGCCTCTTAACCTGTTCAATAGACATGGGTGGAGTGTGAATCGGACGTGGGTGGAGTATGCTTGTAACGAGTCAACGCAAATTTTCTGATGAATCCGAAAAGCTCGAAACCATGTCAGCGTAACTGGCTGGTCTTCCCTACCTAAATATCAAAATGCTCTACATGATGAATCTCCATCTTCGTTCAAATATGTATTGTGCACTTTCTAATACAACTGTTTACTGGTCTAATTTAATTTAAATCCGAAAAAAATGCATAAGGTTTGGATTAGTATTTTATATTAAATATAATGAGAGAGTACTGTTTTTTTCCTATGTGCGACATCTTCGAAAATACTAGGAATTTAAAGAAAATAACTTAAATTCACAGATAAAACGGAAGCTCATAGACAAGGCTAGGACCGCTAATAGCTTAAGAGACAGATGTAATCTATGTTTGACAGAAAAAATTAAAATTTTGCAATTTCCATACCAGAATATACTCCTAAATAAACGAAGGGAGATCATTAGCATGTTTCGTCATAGGAATAAGTATAAATTACATTAAGGATCCTTTTTTTCCAATTAGATACAATACGGTTTTTTTTTTTAATTTTGGCTAAGCAGTTAATTTCCCCCTACCTACCACTACTAGTCCAATGGTCAAGCCACATACCTCCCACTAACAAAGAAGAAATTACTACTAAAATTCCGCTAGCTTAACCCTCTAAAAACCAATAGGGAAAAAATTAAAATTTGGAAATTTAAATACCAGAATATACTCCTAAATAAATGGAGGGAGATCATTAGTATGCGTCGTCATAGAAATAAGTATAAATTGCAATAATTATCCTATGCTTCCAACTAGTCACGAAAAGTTTTTTCTAAATTTGGCTAAGCAGTTACTTCCCCACCACATACCAGTACTAACTCAAGGGTCAAGCCACATGCATCCCACTAACAAAGAAGAAACTACTACTAAAATTCCGCTAGCTTAACCCTATAAAACCAATATCTCCCAATCCCTTCCTTTTCTAGAGCAAACCTCTGTGCTTAGAATTTTCCTCATCCTTTGTTTATATGGGGTTGAGAATGCATGTCTTATAATGACATGTTGAAAATGGCTATTTATCCTCTAAGTTTTATCTGAATTTACAGACATATGTATATATATATATATATATATATAGTGTATCGAGGCAGCAAATAATTTTCTAAACATATACTGTTAAATATAAGAGACAATGAATGTCTATTATGTCTAATCATGAGCCGTTCTAAACGTCGTATTTTGGCTTTAATTTCAGTTAAAATTAAAGACGAAATTCTCCAACATTTGGAAAAATTTTATTAATTTGGTTCTAAGCTTTCAGCTCACATGAGCCATCTTCAGAGAGGTTATTAAGACGGTAACACAATAACATCCACCATCACCGACGATTTTATTTTGTGTTGACATAAAACTCCGCGAGGCAACGGCAATAGTTACCAAAAATAACGAACGCATGGTTCTGTTGTCATTTCGCGCTATCACGCGGTGTGACGTCATAGAATCGCATTGCAAATTTGCGAACTGCGTTTGTTATTTTTGGTAACTATTGCCGTTGCCTAGCGGAGTTTTGTGTCAACACAAAATAAAATCGTCGCTGATGGTGGATGTTATTGTGTTACCGTCTTAATAACCTCTTTGAAGATGGCTCATGTGAGCCGAAAGCTTAGAATTAACTTAATAAAAAATTATCCAAATGTTGGAGAATTTTTGTCTTTATTTTCAACTGAAATTAAAGCCAAAATACGACGTTTAGAACGGCTCATGATTAAACATAATAGACATTCATTGTCTCTTATATTTAATAGTATGTTTAGAATATTATATATATATATATATATATATATATATATATAAGTGAAAAAGATGAAGCGTATATGAGTACGCATATTTGTGAACTTAATGAAAACTGAGAAGTGTTAAGTGGAGAAACGAAAAGATATCAATTTACAATCGATATAAAAATATGTTTGAATAATAGCCAATAGAAAGAGGCCAATATTTTATCGCCGTTCTTGCTAAGTTCGGAGTAGAAAATTCCAATGGAAGACGAAATTCTATGTCTTCGATTTCTTTGTCGTCATTTCTTATCAAGTTAAATACTTTCTTTAAAGTGACAACAAAGTTTCCCATTTTTTGTTTCTAATATTATTTCCCCATATAAATGCCGAATGGTCAATCAAAAAAGACAAACTGAATTCCTTCGACGAGAACAAAGGGAAATAATTGCTTCTTTTCTAAATTTATTCAGTTTTATGTTTTTTTTTTTTTTTTTTTTTTTTTTGCGTGTGTATTTGTTTCGAAAGTAGACAGAAAGTTTTATTTGGAAAAGATCCTCCCTATTATAACAAAGACAAAAACCGTTGTATATTTATTTGTATATATATATATATATATATATATATATATATATATATATATTGATCATCCTTTTGGATTAAAGAAAATCTGCGGATGACTATATATATATATATATATATATATATATATATAGTCATCCGCAGATTTTCTTTAATCCAAAATGATATATACGGCCGTCTGTTAATTTTAAGTTACAATTCTCTTTCCTTTTTTTTGCGAACCCAGACGAAGTCAATTTTTTCTTTTCTTGTTTATTTGATTTTATTTTGTTTTATCTTTTTTTTCTTTTTTTTTTTTAATTTCTTTGCAAATCTATTTAAAAAGGAAAATTAGACTGATTTTTCTCCAGTTTCTGAAAGGATTTTTCTGTTGCTGAGGTGATGTGTTATCCCCCGTGGGGATTTTCATATCGAAATGATCATCCAACATCATTGAATTAATCCTTTTTTAATTTATATATATATACATATATATATATATATATATATATATATATATATATATATATATATAGACAAAATAAATAAAGACAAAAACCGTTGTATATATATATATATATATATATAAATACATATATATATATATATATATATATTGATATATATATATATATATATATATATATATATATTGATTATCCTTTTGGATTAAAAAAATCTCTGGATGACTATATATATATATATATATATATATATATATATATATTTAATCCAAAAGGATGATCAGATAGCTAACTCCCAAAAACCCGATCCTGATTAATATTAATTTCATTAATATTAAAATTGATCAAGTTGCAGGGCTCGATGCAAATATCATATTCTATTTACAGAGCCAAATATAAAAAAATAAAACAAAAATTGCTATATTTAAATGCGTTGAATAGCCATTTCTACGAGGAAATCCTCGCTTCTTCAACAACGGCGAAACGAAAATTTTATTGACTCAAATTCAAATGTATTAAAAGATTTTATAGCAGTAGAAGTCCAAGAAATATCATTCATCCACAGGAAAATAAAATGGGGTGAGATTAACAATTTTATGTGTTCGATTGGTAAATTGTCGCAATTATTTTATTATTTCAAATATTCTTTAGGCTGAGTCTGAGCTCCAGGACCATGGATTAGTTTTAAAGCTTTTATTACACCCGAGCAACGCCGGGCTATACTGCTAGTTTTTAATATAACCTTCTTCGTAGTCACTTAGCCCAATATTTCTCAATGAACCATACAGATCGAATATTATACAGTGAAAATCTAAAATCAATATGCAGGAAATAACGGCATGGGGCTATAGAATTATTGATCTATCAATGTTTTCAAATTGACGAGAGTCAACAGATGATGAAAAATCAACAATAAATTTCTTGTTACAGATAAATTGAAAATCTATAAAACAAAAAAAAACCCTTTAAGCCGTTTATGTGAAACAAATTCAATCGACGTTGACTGGTCACTTTTATATAAACTACAGCCAATGACCATGACTATTACCTAAGACAGGGGTTTTCAAACTGTGGTTCGTGGACGACAGGGGGTCAACAAGGATAAGATAGGGGTCCGTGGATTAACTCATCACGTGAAATTCAAAGTATAAATTTTTAATGTTTGGATATTTATTTTTAATTAATAATATTATCAAATGAAAATTTAAATTTATCAATTTAAAGTAAGCTTAAAACCAGTTTTCACTACGTTAATGCAAAACTATAAGCTATTTTTAGTAAAAATTTATGTATAAATTTCATAAGCGTTTACAGTGGGTCCCTAGACTAAAACTTGAAATATAAAGGGGTCTGTGAGTCAAAAAAAGGGTCTGTAAGTCAAAAAGATTGAAAACCCCTGACCTAAGATATTTCAAATGCGATTATAATTTGTTTCTATTTGGACTTGTAAAATACTAAAACTTGCTCAGTGCCAGTGGCGATTCTAGTGGGGGGTATCAGAAGGAGCCAAGCTTTTCTCCCCCCCCCCCGAATTTTAGCAGGCCCCTCGGTTAACCCTCACTCCACTTTTATAAGCTTAAAAAATTTATGAAACTGATCAGTCTCTGATTTTGATAAGATTTGTTCTTCAGCATTTTTCTCCTCTGCATTTTCTTTTTCATTTAGATTTTTAAGGATACATAAAAGAGACCAGTTTGAAAGAAAAACAAACAAAACAAAACAACCAGAGACAGAAACAGACATGTTTTTAGGGAGGGAAAGAGGCTTAATAGTCATATTTGCATATCTGAAGAAATATGCTAATTAGAAATAATGTCCCAAACTTTCCTGACGGCTACAACCTCCAGGAATTTAAATGCAAGGTCAATACTCATCTAGTAACCACTTGACTCTAGTTCTTTCACCACCCCGTATATCCTTTCTCTCCACCTTTGAAACTGTCATCACACCTGCATTCTCATCTTTCTATTGCTCCTTTCTAACTGGTTCGTCTTCCTCTTTACTTTTTTTTAATTTATTTTTTTTAATCATTTCACCCCGAGCAAGGCGGAAACGCCACTGATGTGCAGGGGGCTACATCAATGTAAAAAGATTAATTAGAAAAGAGTGAGGAGTACAAACTAGTTAGAAAGGAACAATAGAAAGCCGAGAAAGCAGGTGCGATGACAGATACATAGGTGGAGAGAAAGGGAAGGTTATACAGGGGAGGGGAGAGAGCTAGAGTCCAGTGGTTAGTAGATGAGTATTAACTTTGCATTTAAATTTCTGGAGGTTGTAGCCGTCAGGAAAGCAAGAATACGGGAGCGAGTTCCACAGGCGGGAAGTGCGAGAAAGGAAGCTGCAGGAGTAGAATTGTCGTCTGCTTTTGGCTAACCTGACTGTGAATGGGTGGGACCGAGTTGCCAGTCTGGTTGCACGGGTAAACACCTGTTGAGGAGGCATCAGTGACTTAAGCTCATCCGAGCAGAAGCCATGAAAGTATTTATAGAAGAGACAGAGGGAGGCCACATTTACTCTCTTCGAATTAATCTTTTTCACTATTACGTAGCCCCCTGCACATCAATGGCATTACCGCCTTGCTCGGGGTGATACGATTAAAAAAATAAAAATAAAAATATAGGCAGTCAGTGATTTATGGTCGAGTGAAAGAATTGGTCAGTAATTTTCTCTAATCTGCTGAATTCCCAGACACCAAACTTCTGTCTCAGAAGTCTGCAGGCGATGCTTGATTTTGTTCCTCCCCCCCCCCAAAAAAAATCTCGGCTCCTAAGGATCCTCCACTTTTAGCATTCTGCAATCGCCACTGCATTGCTAATAAAAGAATTGCCATCTAATGTAATAACAATGTGACTAACGAACATATTTAAAGAAAATATGACTTGTTAATCTTAACACTCGTAGGGAATAAAAAGAACACTTGCCTAAAAATAAGGTTATAAAATATTTCTGTTAGCTGTCATGTGGGATTAGCAATATCTAAATAATGTTCATCTCATAACTAAAATAATGAAGAATATTCGCTGTGGAATTACCCCCCACTTGTCTTCAAGACAACTCATGCTAAACATCCGCCCGTGTATTGAATATTGCTGCCATATCTGGCCGGGTGCCCCTGCTGCTCTCCTTGGGCTTCTTGACAAAATACAAAGGAGGATCTGTAACGTGGTTGATACTGACTTGGCAGACCGGCTGCAACCACTCTCTCACCGGCGTGATGTGGCTTCCCTGTGCCTCTTCTACAAGTACTTTCATGGCTTCTGCTCCGATGAACTTAGATCACTGGTGCCGCCTAAGCACGAATTTACACGAGATACTAGATTAGCAACTAGGTCCCACCCTTTTACAGTTAAACAGATAAGATGTAACCGTAAATTCTACTCCAACAGCTTCTTTTCTCGAGCTTCCCGCCTGTGGAACTCCCTTCCACAAATCTGCTTTCCCGGCAGCTACAATCTCCAGGTGTTTAAATGTAGGGTCAATAGACACCTCCTATCACCCTAACTCCCAATTATTCTCAGAACACTCTCATCTACCGAACCCTCATTCTCGGTATCCTTACCCGCCTATCACCCACTCTCTGACATTTCCTATATTTAACCATTCTCGGTATCCCTACTCGCCTATCACCCACCCTCTGACATTTCCTATATTTAATCAGCCTTTCTCCACACTATGTAGCTTACAAAATAGCTGCCATCGCATTTATAATAATCCGACTAACCATTGTATTTAAAGACGTTATTCCTTTGCTTATTTCGTAAAATGAGCTGACATGCGATATGCACATTCCTGAGTCGCCCAGTAAAGGCACCAAGAGAATCATTTCATTTAAATTTTTACAGGGTTATTTCTCTGAACACTTTAATCTTGACACTTTCAAATCGAAAGTCACTGATAATATATCATTCCTATCCTCATAATCTACAAAATCTTACTACAATATCTTTCATTTCATATTACACACCACATTCATCTATACCATTTTGAGTGTGTGGCTCTCGAGGCTTGTAATGAAGGTTGTTTTTTTTAATTCAGTCAGTTAAGTTCTATACACGATTGGGCGATCATGTCTCTTTCGAGATATGACTGACTGGGTAAAAAATTTTCCCGTAGTTGGTTG
Organism: Ascarosepion bandense; assembly: GCA_037127315.1. Taxonomy (NCBI): domain Eukaryota; kingdom Metazoa; phylum Mollusca; class Cephalopoda; order Sepiida; family Sepiidae; genus Ascarosepion; species Ascarosepion bandense. Next base: position 304,270 of record JBBBDQ010002113.1, read on the forward strand.
TCATTACTTTCTGTGGTAGACTGGTTGCCAGCCAAGGCTATAGAACCCAATCTGTCCTGCTATGAAGACCATATACTGGAGGGAAAAGTTGGATTATATTGTTATATTAAAAAGTAGTAAATAGTGGGGATCAGTTTATTAATTCATAACAATAGAAAACAGATCCCCCACTTTATGCCCAGTAGAAGTTTTACTTATGTTTCCAACTATTATATTCAGTCATTAAGTTAAGTACCATACATGATACACACTTGGGCAATTATGTCTTGAAAGAGACATAACTGACTGGGCAGAAATTTTTTTCCGTACTTTGTTGCCATTACTTTCTACGGCTGCCGACCAAGGCTATAGAACTCAATCTGTCCTGCTATTTAAATCATTGCTGGAGGGAGAAGCGACAGATGAATACCTTTCCCAAGGGTATTTGCGCGTAAGTAAGGCTCAACGTTGCTTAACTTCGCTTGATAAATTAAGAGTGGCAATAGTATCATTTAGGGTTGCCAAATTAGCAATTGGGATTTAGATATGGCTGAAATTCTGCCAATGTAGTTGATAAAAATCTACATTTCATTTTTTAACATGTTTGTCCATGAAGAAAGCACAAGAAAAAATAAACCTGATACAAATTGCTTGAGAGATTAAGAGAAACAGTAGTATTACTTAGAGTTGTCAAATTAAGAATTAGGGTTTAAATATGCCTGATCAGTTAAATATCTATGAGATATGAAGAGGGACAGTAAAAAAAAATTAGGGTTGTAAAATTAATAATTAGGGATGAGAGGTGGATGAACTTTGCCCAAATTAGTTAATAAAAATCTACATTTCATTTTTAGCATTTTTGCTCATGAAAGAAAGAAAAGAAAAGAAATTAAAAGAAAAGATGACAAAAATTTCTTCAGAGATTACGAGGGAAAGTAAGATCGCTTAGATTTGCTAAGTCACTGATGCCTCCTCAACAGTCGTTTACTCGTGCAACCAGACTGGCAACTGGGTCCCACCCATTCACAGTCAGGTTAGCCAAATGCAGACGACAATTCTACTCCTGCAGCTTCCTCTCTCGCACTTCCCGCCTGTGGAACTCGCTCCCGTATTCTTGCTTTCCTGACGGCTATTCACATATTCACGACGATATTTGCGAGCGGTGGGTGGAGGAAATGGAATATATTCCCAGTTACTTTTTTGAGCGAATGAATGTCACATGTCATCTCCTTCCAGGAAATAAACATGAGAAGAACGTCTACACAAACATTATCAAACCAATCTTCAGAAACACCAATTTACAGATTGGGATCGTTTCGAAATATCACCTAAAGAAGGCTGGTACCTACAACAATCAAAACTTTGGGACTGTTACAATAAAGATCTGGACAATGTAAATAGTGTAAATAATTCTATATGGTTTATTTTTGTTAAGCTTACTGTTATTGATATCATGTTTTCGTTGTGAATTTTCTAATACGTAAAAGAATTTAATAAACATTGGGTATATTTTAATTGCATTTAATTATTATTTCTCTGTACAAACAAAATTATTCATATCTTGTGTATTCTACTCCTGCAGCTTCTTCTCTCGCACTTCCCGCCTGTGGAACTCGCTCCCGTATTCTTGCTTTCCTGACCGCTACAACCTCCGGAAATTTAAATGCAAAGTCAATACTCATCTACTAACCACTGGACTCTAGCTCTCTCCCCACCCCTGTATAACCTTCCCTTTCTCTCCACCTATGTATCTGTCATCGCACCTGCTTTCTCAGCTTTCTATTGTTCCTTTCTAACTAGTTTGTACTCCTCACTCTTTCCTAATTAATCTTTTGACATTTATGTAGCCCCCTGCACATCAGTGGCGTTTCCGCCTTGCTCGGGGTGAAATGATTAAAAAAAATGAATTTTAGGTTAAATATGACTGACATTTTCCTAATTTAGTTGATAAAAATCTACATTTACTTTTTAAAATTATTGCCCATGAAGAACGCAGAAGAAAGATTTAAAATGAGACAAATGGCTTGAGAAAGTAAGAGGAACAGTAATATCTATGTATATAAAAGGCAAGATGTGTGTGTGTGTGTGTGTGTGTGTGTGTGTCTGTGTGTGTGTGTGTGTCTGTGTGTGCGTGTGTGTGTGTGTGTCACTGTGTGTGTGAGTGTGTGTGTGTGTGAGTGTGTGAGTGTGTGTGTGTGTGTGAGTGTGAGTGTGTGTGTGTGTGAGTGTGAGTGTGTGTGTGTGTGAGTGTGTGTGTGTGTGTGTGTGTGTGTGTGTGTGTGTCCTTTATACAAATCCACAGTTTTTGTCTCACAAAACTTCACACAAATATTCTTTAGGCTTCCGGTCAAGTCATGGGCTACTTATTGTTTTCGAAATTAATACCCTTGGAAATTAATACCCCGATATCCAATTACATCTGATCAAGATCAGGATTTCAGCCCTTTTATCGTGGTTCTTGCTGCAGAATTTCCTCTAACTTGGTAAAATTATAGTTTTTAGTCTCAAACTTTAGGAGATCTTCTTAGACGACTCATTTTTCCCGATATCGGAAATCGATACAACCGATATTCTATTGAATCTGATCAAAAACTGATATTCAGCGATCAAAATGGCTCATTTTCTCCAATTTTACTCCCGATAGGTACGATAAGTTTGCATGGACTTACTAAGGTTAGTTTATCCTTGGATGACTTATTTGACTCTGATATTGGAAATTGATAACCCGATACCCTATACAGATCTGATCAAAATCAGGTTATCAGCCCTTTTATTTTGGTTTTTGTTTCGGGTTTGGCTCTAAGTAGGTATAATTGTAGTTCTTAGTCTCAGCCATGATACCATTTACTCAGAGGACTTATTTAGCCTTCAAAATTCAGTTTACGACGAAAAAAACTTACTTGATATCGATATGAGGAAATCAAAATTTGACTTACATCCATTCATTTTTTCTTTCTGTCTACGGTTTCGCTTTAACTGGAAACAACTATTGCTTTTTAATCTTTCGTGCCAACGTCCAAAGAGTCTGATCTCCAGGACCATGGATTAGTTTTAAAGCTTTCATTACACCCGTGCAACGCCGAGGTATACTGCTAGTATTTTATTGTTGCCAAATTAACAATTTGGTGTTGGATATGGTTGAACTTTTGCCAATTAAGTTGATAAAAATCTACAATTCATTTTTATCATTTTTGTGATAAAGAAATCCCGAAAATGAGTAAACCTGATATGAATTTCTTCAGAGATTAAGAGGAACAGTAGTATCATTTAGGGTCCCCAAATTACCAACTGGGGTTCAAATATGGCTGACTTTTTACTATATAAAAATCTACATTTCATTTTTAACATTAGTTTTTTTTTTCATATCTCACTATCGAATAAACTCTTCGTATTACGTATTTTATAAAATTCTTTCTTTCGTTATTTATTGCTTATTTTTTCGTTTTTCCATTTTTAAAAATCACGTGGTATGAGTATATTTTAATTTTGTAAGAGAAGAAAGTGAAGCTCCTATTACTATTTTGCAAATTTAATTATATATATATATATGTATGAAATTCAACCGTTTTCTTTGAAAACGGTTGAATTCCTTTAATTTTAACATCTCGTGACTTTGCCCTACACATGAAGAAATTCTAAAAACTAAAATATTCTGTTAATCTTTTGAAATGATTTGTGAGCGTCGTTGTGGTTGCCAACATTGTTTGTTTATAGATACATAATTTAGAATAAAGCTCATTTCGTCTTTTTGCCTTGATAAAGTCCATCACAAGACGAAACGCGTAGGCGATTTAAAATACAGTTTTCCTCTTGTCTTTATTTTATTTAATTATATATATATATATATATATATATATATATATATATATATATACACGCACACACACTCACACACACATATATATATATATTTATATGTGTGTGTGTGTGTGTAAAGCTACACACACTTTAAAACAGACAAAATCAGAAAACTAATACATAGAGAATTCAAACTTTTAAACCTAAAAGTTATAGTCAACACAAATTTAAAAGTAGCAAATTTCCTTGATATCACACTAAATTTAGTCAACAACAATTATAAACCATACATAAAACCCAATGAATACCCACTATACATCCACCCAAATTCAAACCACCCCCCTAGTATTATCAAACATATACCCTCCTCCATAGAACATAGAATCAGCCAAAACTCGTCCAACAAAGAAATATTCAACAAACACAAAGCTCTCTACAACAAGTCGTTAAAAGAAAGCGACGACAGAAACAAAGACATCCAATACATAACAAACAACAACCCCAACAAGAAAAGTAGAAACAGAAAAATCATTTGGTACACACCTCCTTTTAACCAAATGATCAACACCAAACTAGGACAGAAGTTCCTGAACTTAATTAAAAAACATTTCCCAACAAATAACCCCCTCAGTAAAATATTCAACAAAAATACACTCAAACTTAGCTACAGCTGCACAAACAACCTAGAAAAAATCATAACTAACCATAACAAATATATCTTAAATCAACACGTAAACCAAAATAAAACCGGCAACCAAAACACAAGCAAACCCAACAACGAAAACATGTGTAATTGTAGAAACCCTAGCAACTGCCCACTACAAAATAAATGCAATGCAACCTCAATAATCTATCAATGCAACATAACATCCATAGAAATTCCAATCATAAATAAAGTGTATATCGGATCAGCTAAGAATACTTTTACGCAGCGCTGGTACTTGCACCTAACCTCATTTAAAAACAGCGTATACCGAAGCCAAACATCCCTTTCCACATACTTTTGGAAGCTAAAGGATTCAAAACAGAAACCCAAAGTAAAATGGAAAATCCTAGAAAAAACTAGAACTTGCAACTCACTAAATGACATCTGCCCTTTATGTCTAAGTGAAAAACTACACATTCTGCAGTACCCTAACAGCAACGATGTATTAAACCGTAGAGACGAATTAGCAGTAATATGCAAACATCGCAAATATTTCACGCTAAAATTTAAGTAAACAAAATAAACCCCAACCAGAACCCCTCCCCCCCCAAAAAAAGCACAAAAATACACACAACCAACCCTATAAATAAACAGAAAAGGAAAACAAACCTGATACAGTACCAATTAAAAATAATGCAGTTGTAGCAGAATAGTAGATAAATAAATAAAAATATATATTTTATATTTATAAAATATGTTGTGTAAAGGATAGATTTTATAAAAGAAATATATTTCTTAATATTATAAAATATTATATTTTATAAGATTATAAAATAGTTTAAATATTATGGAATATTATAAAATATTTTTTATGAAAGATATATTTTGTAAAAAAAATTATATTTTATAAAAAACAAAAAATAAAAACAAACAAAAAAAGCACACACCCCAATACAAAATAACATACATTAAATTAAGGAGAAACCAACCCCAAAACAAAACAACACCTACCAACCCCTAAACCAAATAACAACACGCAAGGCGCCAGCAGCATCAGATCTCTCAAGATTAATAGATTAACCTATCCTGAACTCTGCCAAAAACAAACACTTGACCCTAAGACCTTAAAAAGGTCAACAGAACTCCAAATACTGACCAACACCTCTAACACCCAAAAATAACAAATCCAACACAAATAAACTGGCTTTTCAACTAGATAATTCTCATTTCCAAAAAATCACCTGAGGAAGGAGCCAAAAACATAATGGGCTGGCTTCGAAACATGAAAAATTTTTGTGTAGTGATACTATGAATTTAAAAACATTGTAACAACCATTACACTATATATATATATATATATATATATATATATATATATATATATATATATATATATTCGTAAACTGGAGAGCATAGTCTCAAGTGGCTAATATGAAAAAAATAAATTTCATTAACAAAAATTGATTATTTCTTGTCGCAGTGTCTATTGTATAATTCTATCGATTATCCGTGTCCAGTAAAATTCAAATTAGCAATTTTTTCAGTTAAAACTATCTCCCTACCTCATCAGTTCTTTCAACAATTACTATGATTATCTTTATGGAGGTACCGCCCCGTTTTCGCTGAAAGAACAGTTCTTTTTCTTTTACTATGTGCCCTGTCCTTTCAGGACGTAGGCGATCATGGCTTTCCACGTCTCCCTATCCCTGGTGGCTCTTAGCACACTTTCTCCTGTTACACCACGCAGTCCCCGTTCTGTCATCCACCTGCTCAGGCCCTTCAAATATGTTATCCGCTGCTTTCCTCTGTCTCTTTTCCCCTCTATCTGGCCTGTTAGTATCAGGTTCTCCAAGCCCTCTTTCCTCATTGCCTGTCCTAGGAACTTCAGTTGTCTCTTCCTGATGCTTACTATTATTTTTTTTCGTTGTCATTCTTTTCAACATCTCATCGTTGCTCACATGCTCGGTCTATGATATCCGCAGCATCCTTCTGTAGAACCACATTTCTACTACTTCAAGTGTTTCCTTCATCTTGAATGATATTGTCCAAACTTCACTGCCGTATTGAAGAACTGACATTACATAGCAATCTAGTACTATCTTCTTTGTTTCTAGTGAAAGTTTCCTGTGTCTTCATACTTTACTCAGCTTCTGGAACACGTCCTTCGCCATGCCAATTCGTCTTCGGGTTTCTGTGTCGCACTTTCCGTCTCCTGTTAGAACACTTCCTAGATATTTAAATTTTTGTACTTGCTTGATTCTAGTATTTCCCATCTGTATTTGGCATTTTGAGTTGCCCTTTTTGCTGATGACCATGCATTCAGTTTTCTTGCAGTTTATTTGTAGTCCTTTTTTGTCACTCTCTTCAGCTACCTTCTGTAGGAGGTCTTGTAGTTTCCTTTCCGTGTCTGCAATTAGCACTGTATCATCTGCGTATCTTATGTTGTTCAAATTGTGGCCTCTGATTACAAATTCTGGCATAGCATCGAGGGTCCTCAAAATATTCTCGCTGTACAAGTTGAACAGATCCGGTGAAAAGACACATTCTTGTCTTACGCCCCTTTCTGTCTTTGTGAATCTGCTGAACTCGTTACCTGTCCGTATACAAGCGATTTGCTGCCAGTAAAGATTCTTTATTGCTCTTAAGTCTTTCCCAAATATCTCAAGACTGCCTAGCATCTCCATCTTTTCTTCGTGGCGTATTTTGTCAAACTCCTTCGCATAATAAATAAAGCACAGGTATTATTCCTTCTTCCTTTGTATTGCCCTTTCAGAGAGCATCCTAATCATAAATTAGATATACTCGTTTCATTTCAAGATGTACTCGTTCCATTAAAAAAGTGACTACCCACTGGGGTATATGAACTTCATTCCTTGCGTAGTGGTGCCTCTACTGGTAGTCATGAGTAATTTCCTTTCCGTGTCTGCTATCAGCACTGTATCATCTGCGTACCTTAGTTTGTTTAAATTGTGGCCTCCGATGACGAATCCAGGCATAACTTCTAGAGTCCTCAAAATATTCTTTTTGTATAAGTTGAAAAGACACATCCTTGTCTTACGCCCCTTTCTGTCTTTGTAAATCTGCTGAACTCGTTACCTGTCCGTATACAAGCGGTTTGCTGCCAGTAAAGATTCTTAATTACTTTCCCCAAAATGTCGAGGCTGCTGAGCATCTCCATCAATTCTTTGTGGGGTACTTTGTCGAACACCTTCGCATAATCAATAAAACATTGGTACAAATCCTTCTTCATTTGTATTGCCCTTTCGGAGAGCATCCTAATCATAAATATAACGTTTCTTGTTCCAGTGTCTTTGACGAACCCGCACTGTTCCGGCCCTATCTATGACCTGATTCTGCTTCTCGCTCTACTTTTTTTTTAATCGTATCACCCTGAGCAAGGCGTTAACGCCACTGATGTGCAGGGATGCTAAGTTATAGTGGAAAGATTAGAAAAGAAAAAGCCAGAAACCACATCCTAAACAGGGAACAAGGGATGAGCCTCTTAACCTGTTCAATAGACGTAGGTGGAGTGTGAACCGGGCGATAGATATTTATCAGGATTCGGAAAAAAAAGAGGAAAGATTAAAGTATTTTTTCAATTTTTTAATTAAATTTTGTAATCCTTTCTAACACGTTCAAAATTGGTCAAAATTTCTTTTTCTTTTTTTGAGAAATATATACAGGGGCTCATTAGATAGCATTTGGAACACTCAATTATACTACAAACTACAAGTAGTACATTATGAGCCGACACTGAACCTCATGCTGAATTTCACAGCAGTAATGACACCAGTGTGCCCCAAATGTGCTTCAACATCACAAAGATTCTCATAATGCAATACAGCTTGATCGCAACACCTCAATATATGATCACAGATATTGCTAGGCAATATCTGTGATAATTTTGTTAGACAGTTACAAAAATACTGATGTAATGGCCGCCATCTTGTAAACTATTAACTCTGTTCGAACATTAGTGCCAAAATATATTTTCTCAGTGAAAACACAATCTATTTAACATTTGGATCAATAGCATATTCCTATTTATAGACGTTTAGCACTGAAAACCCTTTTTTATTTTATGTAACGGCCAGGGAGGATGTCCGTTGTGGTACAGTGGATATCGGCTCGGAGCCGAGTTCGAATTCCAGTTGAATCCATTGTATTCACTTACGCGTAAATACCCTTGGGAAAGGTATTAATCCGTCTCTTCCTTCCAGTTATGGGTTAAATAGCAGGACAGATTGGATTCTATAGCCTTGGTCGGCAATCAGTCGACCGCAGAAAGCAATGGCAAACTACTGCGGCATAATCTTCTGCCCAGTCAGTCATGTCTCTTTCGAGACATGATCGCCCAAGTGTGTATCACGTATGGCACTTAACTAATACTCCCTCTGTAATTTCTATTGTTGTTTAAATGCTACGTTTAAAATCTTAATAATACCCAAATGAAACTGGTTGCTTTTTTTTGTCCAGCGGCATGACTCCTATGGGTTGTTTAACGTCGAAATCTAAATATTTTGTACGCACTTTTATAACATTTATGACTTCAACTACAGATATTTCGTCTATATTTCTGAAATGAACTATTGTATTTGTTCACAATATTGTTCTGACTGTTGTCCTCATCTTTGCTGCCATATTCACGACATTTCGGCCGTTGTACGCTCCGGCCTTCTTAAGGATCTGTCTGTATTTCTGAGATAAGGTATTCTAATAATTTACATTATTTAAAATGTTTCGACTATTGTCCTCATCTTTGTTGCCATATTTACGACATTTCGGCCGTTGTACGCTCCGGCCTTCTTAAGGATCTGTCTGTATTTCTGAGATAAGGTATTCTAATAATTTACATTATTTAAAATGTTTCGACTATTGTCCTCATCTTTGTTGCCATATTCACGATATTTCGGCCCAGTCTGTCATGTCTCTTTCGAAACATGATGCCCCAAGCGTGTATCACGTATGGCACTTAACTGAACAGCCATATGCAGACAATTTCTTCTCTCGAATTTCTGGTAAGTGGACTTTTTTTTTTCGTTTTCTGGCTTCCCAGTCAACTTTGAACTTCTAAGTTTTAAATGCAATTTCAATCGTTATCTTCTCTCGTAATATCTGTTCTTTTATTGGCCTCTCTATTGAATAATTTTTTCTCAAATTCTTTCAGACGTAATAACTGCTTACATCTTATAAGCTTTATTGTCCTGCTTGGAAGGAAAATAATTAAAGAACTTCTATACGGATCAACTTTTATATGGCAATGCCTCTTTTCATTGATGACGGTTATTCTTGATTTTTAAAAATCAATCTTTGTTATTTGCTAATGAAAGCGTGACTGTTTGGTTTACAACTTAATTAGTGTTATTTTTTCCTTGGTTGAATTAAATATTTTTCTCAACTGACGAAAAGCTTACAAAGAATAACGAAATTATCAGTGATTGGGCGAATTCCGCCATTTTGAGAATAATACCCACAACAAATGAATTTTCAGCGTTTGATCGATTTTTCTTCTTTTGCATTGATTACATTCGCTATTAATTACATCACACATTAACAAGAGAATATTAAGTATAGTGTTAATGCAGAGGTGATGTAATGCATATCAGTATTGATTAAGAAATAATTGTGTTTGATTTTATAAGCATTTCGATCGTTGAATTTCCAATGTTTTTCACATCATCCAAAAATTAACTTGGAACTTAAGGATATATCGCGTTGAAAACACCAGTTTCTGAAGGACCACCAAAGTTAAAACTGGGCAGCACTTACATGAGTGACCGTTCGAGAATACCAGATGTTGTTAGCTATGCGGTTGGTTTAATGGTTAACAACTCAGAATTGGAAAACGGAGAGCAGGGTTCCAATTCCATTCGGGTTCGTTATATTCACTTGCGCACAAATACTTACGATCATCAAATTTAAGCAACATCGAGCCTGGTCAGAATCTGGATGGGTGACCGCTTGAGAATACCAGGTGTTGTAAGCTTGGATTTGCGGTTGGCGTAATGGTTAACGGCTCAGAATTGGGAATCAGTGTGTAGATTTCTAATTCTTGTCTTCCTCGTTATCATTTTTTTTTTTTACCCATATCTGACATCTGACATAAATCATCCATATATCTCTATTAGAAGTGTCAATAATTTATCATTAAAGAAAAGTTTGGTTGGTTGGCAAAGGTTAAACAAATTGACGGGTTATTTGTCTATATTTCTGAGATGAGGTAGTATTTACAATATTTACAATATTCGGACTATTGTTCTTATCTTTGTTGCCATTTGTACGACATTTAATAATAGATCATTCTATTTGACTATATTACTGAGATGAGGTAGTATTTACAGTATTTACAATATTCGGACTATTGTCCTCATCTTTGTTGCCATTTGTACAACGTTTAATTATAGATCATTCTATTTGACTATATTTCTGAGATGAGGTAGTATTTACAGTATTTTCATTATTCAGACTATTGCCCTCATCTTTTTTGCCATTTGTACGATGTTTCGGTCGTTGTGCGCTTTTGCCTTCTTCAAGTGTTAGGAATTTCGAACCGAACCTTTTATTACAATCACTTGCGTAATAGTGCCTCTTTTGGAATTTCCTAGCACCTGAAGAAGGCCGGAGAGTACAACGGCCGAAACGTCGTACAAATGGCAACAAATATGATGACAATAGTCCGAATAATGTAAATACTGTAACTGACGGGCTAGTTTGTTAAATTAATTCTAGAAAAAAATTAAAACATCGGGTGTTCCCTTGACGCCGCTATTGCAAAATTGACAATTAGAATTTTAGTTAAAATTGTTGTCATCTTTGTTGCCATATTCACGACGATATTTGCGAGCGGTGGGTGGAGGAAATGGAATATATTCCCAGTGACCTTTTTGAGCGAATGAATGTCACATGTCATCTCCTTCCAGGAAATAAACATGAGAAGAACGTCTACACAAACATTATCAAACCAATCTTCAGAAACACCAATTTACAGATTGGGATCGTTCGAAATATCACCTAAAGAAGGCTGGTACCTACAACAACCAAAACTTTGGGACTGTTACAATAAAGATCAGGACAATGTAAATAGTGTAAATAATTCTATATGGTTTATTTTTGTTAAGCTTACTGTTATTTATATCATGTTTTCGTTGTGAATTTTCTAATACGTAAAAGAATTTAATAAACATTGGGTATATTTTAATTGCATTTAATTATTATTTCTCTCTACAAACAAAATTATTCATATCTTGTGTATTCTACTCCTGCAGCTTCTTCTCTCGCACTTCCCGCCTGTGGAACTCGCTCCCGTATTCTTGCTTTCCTGACCGCTACAACCTCCGGAAATTTAAATGCAAAGTCAATACTCATCTACTAACCACTGGACTCTAGCTCTCTCCCCACCCCTGTATAACCTTCCCTTTCTCTCCACTTATGTATCTGTCATCGCACCTGCTTTCTCAGCTTTTCATTGTTCCTTTCTAACTAGTTTGTACTCCTCACTCTTTTCTAATTAATCTTTTTACATTTATGTAGCCCCCTGCACATCAGTGGCGTTTCCGCCTTGCTCGGGGTGAAATGATTAAAAAAGAAAAAAAATGGGGAGGCAACAACAAACTGTGGGAGAAAAAAAAACTTGAATTTTGCCAACCCCTGTCATGATATTTGAAAGCAGTGGATGGAGGAAATAAAACAAACATCACCAAACCAATCTTCAGAAACACCAACATATAGATTGACTTTTCTGGGATTGGTTCGAAAGTTAAACAAATATGACCAGAAGAAGGCCGGAATGTATAATTATGCAAACTTTGTATATGTGGACGATAGTCTGATGAATTTAAATAATGTAAATATTTACAATGACTCATCTCAGAAATACAGACAGATCCTTAAGCGAGGCCGGAGCGTACAACGGCCGAAATGTCGTGAATATGGCAACAAAGATGAGGACAATAGTCTAAACATTTTAAATAATGTAAATTATTAGAATACCTTATCTCAGAAATACAGACAGATCCTTAAGAAGGCCGGAGCGTACAACGGCCGAAATGTCGTGAATATGGCAATAAAGATGAGGACACCAGTCAGAACAATAGTGTAAACATATACAATAGTTCATTTCAGAAATATAGACGAAATATCTGTAGTTGAAGCTATAAATGTTATAAAAGTGCGTACAAAATATTTAGATTTCGACGTTAAATAACCCATAGGAGTCATGCCGCTGAACAAAAAACAGAAGCAACCAGTTTCACTTGGGCATTATTAAGATTTTAAAAGTAGCATTTAAACAACAATAGTAATTACAGAGTATACTATGCTGTACAAAGAAAAACGTTCCTTTCTACAGAAAATTTTTATTTTATTTTGTTATTTCATGTTAGTGGTGTGCACGTATGTTAAACTTTACAATTTGGTCATTGGGTCTCAAAAACCGAGTAAAACAATTCAGTCAAATTCCTAAGACGTAGCAAAAATCAAATCATTCATATTAGATTCAGCCTCTGTGAATTCCATTTCGTCCGTACTCTCACCAATGTACCGATGCAGGAAAGCCTGACGTCTGAACAGTTGCCGATATTGAGCAATTGACTAAGACCCTACAAGGATAAGGCTCTAATTAATAATAAAACAATAAAATAATAAAAACTTTTTAAAACAGTTTATTTTTATTAATGTGGTTTACATATTATTGCATATATAAAATATATTGTAGAATAGATATATTGACCTTGACTTGTATAAAAATACGTATGCTGTTGGTACACTGAATGATTTAAAAAACCTTAAGTCGGCATATATTTAGCAAAATATTGTCGACCAATGACATAAGGTATTCATAGGTATTATCAGAATAATCTTGAACAAATCACCATCAACTGACAACACATAGAAGATATTTAGTTGTTTTAAAACTGCTCACTCGTTGGACTGCTATAATCACCATCTAAGAACACTGCTAAGAACATCACCTAACAGACAAGCAAACCTTTCTACGAACGTGTCTCTTTTATTAATTCTACAACTACTAGCTTGAAGAACTGTTCATGTCCTCTTGAGATCTTTCATCTGTTTGAAGAAAATTGCTTTTACTCTTCTTTTGACATTTGGTTCAACTTATTCCTGTGAGAAAATTGTCCCTCACATGAAAGCAACGTTAAGTTCACAACGAAGTTGCCTAACACCTGAACATTTAGAAAATTGTATAAAACTCAAAGTAACAACTGTCGTGCTGATATTGAGCAATTGGCTAAGACCATGCAAGGGCAATGCTCCCAGTAATAATAAAAACTTAAACTTAAAACATATATTTAATTTAAGTTATATTTAATGTTTCCTATTTTCTATTAAACAAGTTATTTTGAAACTACTCATTATTCTATTATCCTTGGATATGACTGACTTTTTCTTATTCCCCCTTTTTGAATTCATAAATCTAATTTTACTTCGCAAGACACTCTTTGGGAAAAAATACAAGCTGCTTGGCAGGAGATACCCCTAGATACATTGAAGAAGCTTGTGATGTCAATGCCTGCCAGAATGAAGGTTGTGATCAAAGCAAAAGGCTATTATACTAAATATTAAATTTATTTCCTAACAAGTATTTTTTCTTGTTAAAGCATTTGTTGAATAAATCAAATAAAATTACTTTAATTAAATTGTTTATTATCTGTCAATATGTCTTATAAAAGATAAAATAGTTCTTGTTCTAATACTTTTGCACAGTACTGTATATTGTATATATTACTATATAAAATATATTGTAGAATAGATATATTGATCTGGACTTGTATAAAAATACGTATGCTGTTGGTACACTGAATGATTTTTAAACCCTGAGTCGGCATATATTTAGCAAAATATTGTCGACCAATGACATAAGGTATTCATAGGTATTATCAGAATAATCTTGAATAAAGCACCATCAACTCCTACCAAAAGTTCCAAAAGGTAGGACTCAAGATAAACATTTGCGAAATAGAAATTATGATCCGGAATTAGCAAGAATTCTTTGATGTGGATGACCCAGTTGCTAAGTCAGGGATGTGCACACATGGGGAAAACAGATAACTCTATAGATTAAATCGAAAGAGGGATCTCATATCCACAGATAAATGAGCAGTTCATGTTTGAAGATGGTCCAAGGAACGCACATATTACTAGATTAGCAATTAGGTCCCACCCTTTTACAGTTAAACCGATAAAATGTAACCGCAATTTCTACTCCAACAGCTTCTTTTCTCGCACTTCCCGCCTGTGGAATTCCGTTCCGCATACTTGCTTCCCCGACAGCTACAATCTCCAGGAGTTTAAATGTAAGGTCAATAGACACCTTCTAACACACTAACTCGCACCCATTCTCTCAAACACTCTTCCCATCTACCCAACCCTCATCCTCGGTATCCTTACTCGTCTATCACCCTCCTTCTGACATTTCCTATACCTAACCACTCTTTCTCATCACTTTCCCCTATGTAACCCCTTGCGCAATAGTGGCAGTGGAATGCCTTGCTTGGGGTGAAATGATTATATATATATATATATATATATATATATATATATATATATATATATATATATTTTAATTCAGATACTTTAATCCAAGCGAAAAAAGCAGGAAGGTAAATTCCAAAAACCTAATTAATATTAAAAAATTTAATTTTAATATTAAAAAATGATACAGGAAGAGAGCTCCATGTAATAAAATATTACAGAGCAAATATAAATTAAAATAGGATTAATTCAAGGATGTTGAATGACCATTTCGATATGAAAATCCCCACGGGGGATAACACATCACCTCAGCAACAGAAAAATCCTTTCAGAAACTGGAGAAAAATCAGTCTAATTTTCCTTTTTAAATAGATTTGCAAAAAAATTAAAAAAGAAAGAAAAAAGACAAATAAAAAAATAAAACAAAATAAAATCAAATAAACAAGAAAAGAAAAAATTGACATCGTCTGGGTTCGCAAAAAAAGGAAAGAGAATTGTAACTTAAAAATTAACAGACGGCCGTGTTGAAGGTTAAGCAACACGGAAAAAAGTGGGAGATAAGAGAGATAAAGAAAGGAAGGGAGGGAAAAAGAAAAGAAAAGAAAAAAATTTTTTATATACGTTGAATCCCTAATTCAAATTCAGGATGTGGATTTAGTAAATGCCAAAGATTTGAAATCACTAGATATAACACTTTTGGCAATTCATAAATAAGAAAATTTAGCATAAAATGAGTTGCACCAGAGATAAAAATATTGATTTTGCTCTTCTTTCGGATTTTTCCCTCACATGAAAGCAGTGTTAAGTCCACAACAAAGTTGCCGAACACCTGAACATTTAGAAAATCGTGTTAAACTCAACGGAACAAAGTGTGCTACCGATATTAAGCAATTGACTAAGACCATGCAAGGGTAAGGCTCTTATTAATAATAAAAACTTTTAAAACAGTATATTTCTATTAATGTGGTTTACATATTATTAAATATATCTAAACTTATTTATAAATGGAACTTTGTCTGTGTGTGTGTATGTGTGTGTGTGTCTGTGGGTGTGTGTGTCTGTTACTCCGAAACGGCTGAACCGATTTTCTTGAAAATTTACACAGTAGTACTATAAGCATCTGTGAGTGTTCTTAGCTAGGTTTTGCGTCGAGGTACCCCCGACAAATATCGAAAATCGATAATCGAAAAAATCGGGTTATAGAAGGAGTGGTCCGATTTTAATCAAATTTGATGCACTCATAGACAAAGACATAAGAAACGATATTCAAAAGATTCAAGGTTGCAGTTCTTACAATAGTGCAGAAAATCGATAATATATATATAAGGCAAGATGTGTGTGTGTGTGTGTGTGTGTGTGTGTGTGTGTGTGTGTGTGTGTGTTTATCTGCCTGCATGTCTGTATTTTTTCAGCCCTTTTATTTTAGTTTTTGCTTCGGGTTTGGCTCTAAGTAGGTATAATTGTAGTTCTTAGTCTCAGCCATGATACTATTTACTCAGAGGACTTATTTAGCCTTCAAAATTCAGTTTACAAAGAAAAAACTTATTTGATATCGATACCAGGAAATCAAAATTTGACTTACATCCATTCATTTTTCTTTCAGTCTACGGTTTCGCTTTAACTGGAAACAACTATTGCTTTTTAGTCTTTTTTGCTAACGTCCAATGAGTCTGAGCTCCTAGACCATGGATTAGTTTTAAAGCTTTCATTACACCCGAGAAACGCCGGGCTATACTGCTAGTTACTATATAAAATATATTGTATAACAGGAATATTGACCTAGAATTGTATAAAACTACGTATGCTGTTGGCACACTGAATGATTTTAAAACCATAAGTCGGCACGTAGTTAGCAAAAGGTTGTCAAACCCTGGTCTTAGAGAAGGGAAATAATTTAACCCTCTAGGGCCATTCGTATCATATTTGATACAGTATTTCCCTATAAGGAAACATTTGGTATTTCCCTATAAGGAAACATTTGGTATTCATTGACTGAGCAGTCAGTACTGCTTTCATTTGAAATTTATAAAATATTTCTCTTAAAAATTTTTCAGGAAAATATTTCTTTCAAGGCTTGTTTTCATACTGTATCAAATATGATACGAATGGCCCTAAAGGGTTAAATCATGGGGAAGATAACGAGAAAGATCTCTTTTCTATTTTCCTTAAGAATGCATAGAACTTCACTAATAATAAAGAAAGGGAATCTGTGGAGAGTCGTGATCAGCTACATCTTGAAGAATCGTAGCAGTTTTTAGGAAAACAAGGCAGATATTCATGCGAGACCGTTAACTATCCACTCAGTCTCATCATGAATTCGTCTTCTCGTGCCTGAAATCTCGCGAAGCTATCCTTAATGCCGACCGTTCAAGCTGATAATCAGCGCCACCCATTCAATTCATTCATTCATGAATCTTCGATTGAAATCCAACATAAATTCCATTTTCCCTCATCAGAGATGATTCACTGAGACGTTCATTTTGAAAAGTAACCAATTATTTATGCCTTGCTAACACCCCTGTTCACGAACGTCCTTCAGTATGCACTGAAGCAAAACATTTTCCTCTTCTGAAGCCTAGTCTTTTATTTCATTTACTGGTGTAATCTATCGACACGAATGAAGGTTTCTTTGTGTAATCTAATGTCTGAAAGATAATTCTTACTGAATTAAACATTTTGGCTTTCATTATTTACATTGTTCGGACTGTTTTCCTCTTCTTCATTACCGTATTCACGACGTTTCGGCGGTTGTACACTCCGTCATTGGATCTGTGGGGTTTCATACATTGACACACACACACACACACACACACACACACACACACACACACACACACACACACACACGCATGGTCACTCGGTGTCCACGTGATGACTGGTTCCCGCCAAAAACGATGCTAATAAAAACGGAAAACATCACGTGGTACACTAGTTAGGATTTCGTCCCGGGACAAGTGCAGACATGTCTTCCTAACTCACACAAAAACACGCGCACTAATTGCGTGTAGCAATTAGTGGCGCAAAAAATTTCTTTTATTTTTCTTCTCCTACATTAACACTATGCACATTAACTTTCATTCAAACAGGACTTTACATAAAATAACTTCCTACACATAAATCCACAATTTTTCCAACCTTCGTCAGTAGAAATCCACCGACTGCTACATTCGCATGTAAGTCTCTCTCTCTACTCAACGCACACACAGACACAGAACTTTGTCTTCTGTCTGACTTTCTTCATCAAGGATTTGAACTTTGAACTCTTTACGATAATCTTAACAATTGTTACAAACCTTTCTTTCAGCTAGAGAAAAAACTTCATACATCTTATTTTGTTTCTACGAACAGACGAAGGGAAATGACTCTTTCCTTTTCACTTTCTTATGAATGCTCTCTCAACCTTATGTAACCTTTGTCAATACATTGTTTTTCTGGTTACTTTCGCCTTTTTGTTCTTCCTTAAATCCTGCTTCAAACCATGACTAAGGTTGCGTCGAGTCGACTCGTAAATCTAAATTAGTAAGTGGACGAAGCGTCCACTACAGATTTAACCAACGCCTACATTCACTACACCATGAGTCCTGACGTTTTAGCTGAACAAGGATATAGGACTCATTGGATGAAAGCATTGTAGGTAGTGTCATCATACATAAGAAAAATACCCAAACCTACATAATCTGTACTTTGCGATCTGGTGAGACAGTTTAAACACTGGCTAAGATGCTAAACGCAGCTCTCTATGAATTTTTGGAGTTAAAATGAGGCAAGATAATAGATAAAAGACATACTGATTAAAAACTAACAGAAAGTGCTTTCTTAATTACATGGCAATTTCTGAAGACTGCAATGTAGTTTTGGAAATCCTCAAAAAAAAAAAAAAAAGAAAGCTAACCAAGATATATAATCATATGACCTGAAATACTCAATGTCTAGTTTTCTTGTCAATTGTTTCCAAATGTTTTCATTTATTTATCTATTATTTGATTCTCTTTTGGTCAAGAGAGTGGCCGCTTTGAAAACACCACAGATTTTATCGCTAGTTAAACCATATCCTCCTGGTGTAACTTTAAACTGACACCTTATTTTTTTTTATATATTCTGACCAGATTTGCTTAAAGTTAGCGTTTTCTTGATGTCAGATGAAAACTTTGAAAATCTCAAAAATATTTCTGTGGAATATTTCCATTTCGAAATTATACAATATAATAATGTTGTGGAGTAGTTTTCGCACTGAAGGTTATAATCGTGCTATGTCGGTTGCTAATCGACTGAACGCACCCAAAATGTTAGGAACTTGGTAATCTTCCACTGTAAGCTGACACCTTAGTATTCGGTTAACTGCCGACTAATATCAACTGCCTAGTAGTTCTACTGAATTCCAATAGAACTCTAAAGAACTCTCTAGAACTTCTAAGAACTCTTAGGAACTTCCCAAGAACTTCTCGAGTTAACTCTTATTAATATAGGAGGAAGAGTCCATTATTTGAGGAATAGGTGTGTTTCACCATAACAAATAATGATTTACATATATCGAAAAAAGAAGGCGTCAGTTTAAATGGATGCATTAAGAATACAGGGGTTAATCTCTTTCTGTGGCAAAAAGTAGAAAGCTTGAAAAATATCAGGACATTCAACTACTTAGTGTTATGCATTTTTATAACATACAGGGCTTCGTAGGCACTCAAAGCATTCCGCAAACCTAGTAAGGTAGGTACCGCTACTCATTTTCGATATCTAAATTTTAAATTGAATTTTTAAAAGTAAAAAAAAAATTATTGAAACTTTTATTTTAGCTTTAATTGAAAGCTAAATGATTAAATTTACTATTTCTAGTTAGCAAAATACACTGGTGTATTTCAAACAGAAATTATATTGATTAGCATCTAAAACTTCTCAATATCTTTTTTAATCTTTCAATTTTTTCGGCCATTTTTAAGCGATCAACACATTTGTAAATATAAGTTAATGCTTATTCTTAAAAAATTTGCAAAAATAAAATATACATCTGAAACACATTGTTTTTAGAAAATTAGCAAATGTAATTTAAAATTAATCTGATTTAAACAAGTATTACTTATTTATAGCATGGAATTTAGATTAAAGCTATTTATTAATCACTGAGTTGAACTTTTTGGCCTGTCCACCGTATATCAAATGTATTGTTAGATTAGAGATAAGTGTATGGCGATCAGAAGTGACATAATTGTACATTTTTTTCGGGTAAGGGGAGGAAACTCTGAATAACATGACCTTTTAATTTGCACATATAAATTACCATACAAAAAAAATTGAATACACAAAAAAATTTAAAATTATTTAAAAAATAGGGAGACAGAACAATTTGTATTAAACTTTTTAATTTTTGATAAATAAATATAATCGTCGCTTTATAAGTTTTTAAACTAACCTCAACCAATCTTTGAAGTATTTAAAACAATTTTGAAACATTATAAATTATTATAATTAAAAAGAATGAAAACTCTTTTAAAATTTCATAATTAATCGAAACAATTTTTCTTCAGACTATAATGTCCTCAAATTTTATTATTTATTCAAGCAATTAAAAGCTTATCAAATTAAATAATGTCACGTTGCTTTTTTTTATTTTACTATTGGGAACAGATTTTCGGAGATAGAGGGTTAACAGATGTAAAAACATATATTTTTACCAAGATGTTTTTAAATAATAATTTAAAAATAATTTCATTCATTTGTGAATAAGTCCTATTCATTTGTGAACAAGTCCTAAAAGTTTAATAAAATCCGACAATTATTTGATTGTTGCAAGAATTTCCAAATTAGTGAGTTTGTCACCAGAAAAACTGAGTTATGTAATATTACGTTTTCTGTTAAAAAAAAAACTCTCGTAACAATTGGATTAAATAAAATCAAAACGTGATTTTTAACCAAAATTTCGAACGTGTTAGAAGGGATGAAAATTCTTTTTTTAAATAATTAAAAAATACTTTCTTTCCTCTTAATAAGAATATTTTGATGGGAAAAGTTCGTTTTTATTAAGTTTGGGGCCTTTTTTTTTTCTTTATACTACGCTGTTTTATTTGGCGGGGGCGATTTAATGGAGGTACCAATATTAAGGTGAATACAAAATGGTTGTTTTATGTGTAGTATTCGACAAAATACGACACAAAGAATTGATGGAGATGCTAGGCAACCTCGACATTTTCGGCAAAGACATAAGAATAATCAAGAATCTCTACTGGCAGCAAACGGCCTGCATACGGACAGGTAACGACCTCAGTAGACACACAAAAATAGAAAAAGGCGTAAGACAAGGATGTGTCTTTTCATCGGATTTGTTCAACCTATACAGCGAGAATATTTTGAGGACCCTAGATGACACGCCAGTATTTGTTATTGGAGGCCACAACCTGAACAACATAAGATATGCGGACGATACAGTGCTGATTGCGGACACGGAAAGGAAACTACAAGACCTCATACAGAAAGTAGCAATGAAGAGTGACAAAAAGGGACTACAAATAAACTTTAAGAAAACTGAGTGCATGGTCATCAGCAAAAGATACAACCCAAAATGCCAAATACAGGTGGGGGATAACAGAATCAAACAAGTACAAGAATTTAAGTACCTAGGAAGTGTTCTAACAGGAGATGGAAAGTGCGACACGGAGATCCGAAGGCGAATTGGCATGGCAAAGGACGCGTTCCAGAAGATGAGCAAAACACACAGGAAAATCTCAATAGAAACGAAGAAAAGAGTGCTAGACTGCTACGTGATGTCAGTTCTACAATACGGCTGTGAATGCTGGACAATAACATCGAAAATGAGGACAAAACTGGAAGCGGCCGAAATGTGGTTCTACAGAATGATGCTACGGATATCGTGGACTGAGCATACAAGCAACGACGAGGTGTTAGAAAGAATAGCAACAAAAAGGAAATTGATGCTGAGCATCAGGAAGAGACAACTGAAGTTCCTGGGACATGCAATGAGGAAGGAGAGCCTGGAGAACCTGATACTGACTGGTCAGATAGAAGGAAGGAGAGACAGAGGAAGGCAGCGGATAACATATTTGCAGGGCCTGATCAGGTGGATGACGGAACGGGGGTTGCCAGGAGCAACAGGAGCAAACATACTAAGAGCCACAAGGGATAGGGAGACGTGGAGAGCCATGATCGCCTACGTCCTGAAGGGACATGGCACATAGAAGAAGAAGAAGAATGTTATTTTGAAACTTGCTGACACGTCTTGAAATCCTCAAAGTATTTATTATTGCTGAAGTTATCGCTAACATTTTTGTCGAGATTTACAAACTCTATGTTTCGTTCAATTTCACAAAACAATCGATGAAATTTGGTTAAGCTAGTTTTAAAAACATATTTGGGAGAAAAAACTACTTCACGGTTTAATACTTTATTTAATTTATTTCAGTTTTATAGGACTTAATGAGAAACAATATTTTATCAGAAAATATCTTTTTTTTTACTTTTGAACAGTGAAGAACAAATTGTTACAATATCTTACTCTTGAGCATGCAACTATACAGATGGTCATGCGTTAATATTCCTTTCTGGAGCCAAATTACAACTTTCTGAAGTGATTGGCTTTGTGATTTGTCTTACAAACGCAAAGTGAACTGAAAACTGGATTCTTGTTCATATAAACATTTGTTAAAGTTATCATTAACATTTTTGTTGGGATTTACAAATTTTACGTTTCGTTCAGTTTCACAAATTAATTTTTTTTTTAAATTTTCATTGATTTTTTAAGAAAAATGAAAACTTATTGTACAAAACTAAGCATCCTAGCAAAACCAACTGTACTTTGGATCCCCTTATCTGTTTTCTCCAAAATTTGACTTCGATCGGTCAATGTGTGACTGTCTTAGAGGGTGCGATGGACGGATGGATGGACTAACGAAAGTCAGTCAGTCAGTTAAGTGCCACTTTGGGCGATCATGTCTCGAAGAGACATGACTGACTGGGCGAAGATTGACATTGCTTTCTGCGGTAGACTGGTTGCCAGCCAAGGCTACAGAACCTAATCTGTTCTATTATTTAACCGATAACTGGAGGGAAGAGATAGATTAATACCTTTTTCAATGATATTTGTGCGTAAGTAAATGCAAGGAATTCAACTGGAATTCGAACTTGGCTCCCCGATTTGTCTTTCCGAGTCAATATCCACTGCACCACAACGCATGTAAAATCACAGAATTTTATATAAAGATGAATCGCATATGAGTTTCCCTGGAAATCTGGAATGCAAATAGTGAAGACGCCATTGAGAGTGAAATCATTCACTGTGAATTAAGTAAACTCAAAAGTGAAGTATTATTGGAAATATTTTATAGATGAATGAATTGTCTCCCTTTATAGGGGTCGTGATTACCGGACTCTGGTTTGGGCTGACAGCAGCCTATCTCTTCCTCTTTTTTCCTGCGACTCCGACGAGTCAACACGGACAAATTTAGCTCCGTGAAACTCAACCAGCAGCCACATTGTGTCCGAAAATGGAGCGACCAAGAAGGCAACATAGGATGAAGGATTTCCCAACAGTTGCAGCAAAGCATCAGAAAACGGAATCCTTCTTCAACCTGAAGACGAATATATTCTGACGTCGCAACAGAAAATGAGAAGTATTGTTAACAAAATGAACTATACTGCTTCCAGTTAAGTCTTCACAAAAACCACTGTTTTTTTTTTTTGTTTTTTTGCAACCATTTTAAAACCCAATTTTGTATCTTCCCTTTTTTCTTCCAATTCTGTTAAAAAGCCTTTCTTTTTCCACTCAAGTTTGGTGTTCTGTTTTCTCTCGCCGTGTCACGTCAATGCTCTTTGACCCTTATTTTATTCCTAAAATTCTAAGGGTTAATAAAACCCGTTAAAAACGGCATAGTATCTTCTGGTCTTTTCATAGCATATTTTGAAAATGTAACAAATATTAAAGAATATAACATTTCGTATATGAAATTTAAAAAAAACTTCTAAACTTTAAACCTATTGAACCGCGTTAACTACAGCAATTTCGTTCATACTATTATATAACCTGTGCCCGTCTCTAAATTATGTGGCCAGGTTTACTTAGAAATATATGAACTGTCAGCTGTACGCAAGTGTTTTTTTCCATGAAGGGTTAAAATGAGCGAACGAAGCCTGTATATGTTAGCGAGGGCCATCCTTCGTCGAACTCTGTAGACTGGCGCTGCACAATCACAAAGAATAATTACCAAATAACAGTAAGAAATAAATTCACAGATTATAACGAAATCGAATCTGTGGAGAGCTAGAGAATATTATCTTAGATAAAATAATCATAATCTGTTTCAATACAAGTACTTTCATGGCTTCTGCTCCGATGAGCTTAGATCACTGGTGCCGCCTAAGCACGAATTTACACGAGATACTAGATTAGCAACTAGGTCCCACCCTTTTACAGTTAAACAAATAAGATGTAACCGTAAATTCTACTCCAACAGCTTCTTTTCTCGCGCTTCCCGCCTGTGGAACTCCCTTCCACAAGTCTGCTTTCCCGACAGTTACAATCTCCAGGTGTTTAAATGTAGGGTCAATAGACACCTCCTATCACACTAACTCCCAACTATTCTCACAACACTCTCATCTACCCAACCCTCATTCTCGGTATCCTTACCCGCCTATCACCCACCCTCTGTTATTTCCTATATTTAATCAGACTTTCTCCACTCTACGTAGCCCCCTGCGCAGTAGTGGCAGTGACATGCCTTGCTCGGGGTGAAACGCTTATAAAAAAAAATTTAAAAAAATATCTTTTAAAAGAAATATTTTACGATACATACGTAATATATTCTATAATGGTTTAATTTGAATTTAGACCATTTTTTCAGTTTCTTTAGCAATAGATTGCATGCTTAACCCTATTGAACTGCTTTAAATACGACAATATCGAATTGTTAAGAGTTATCAGAATGAACTTTCAATGCTTTCAGTTAAGTCTTCGCAAAAACCAGTTTTTTTGCAACCATTTTAAACCCTATTTTGTATCTTCCTTTTACTTTCTTCCTCTTTCTGTTATAAAGCCTTTCTTTTTCCACTCAAGTTTGTTTTCTCTCGTCGTATCGCGTCAATGCTCTTTTACCCTTATTTTCTTCAGAGGACAAATAACTGGTTACTAAAATTCTAAGGGTTAAAAAAAAAAACGCACATTTTGCTAAAAACAGCGTAGTATCTTCAGGTCTTTTCATAGCATATTTTGAAAATCTAACAATTATATAATATAACATGTATATGAAATTTAAAAAGCGTCTAACTTTAAACCTATTGAACTGCTTTTAATACAACAATTGTATGTTCAATTTTGTCTATCTTTTTGAGATGATGTATTCTAATTATTTACAGTACAAATTTACAGCGTTCGGAATGATTCTTGTCAAGGCCCAGTAGATAAAATCGTTACTTGAGCAAACCTGGAGTGAATTGAACCAAAGAATTGTATGTTCAATACATGATCTGCTCAAAGGGAAGAAAAAACTCTAGGGTTAAAAAAAACTAAAAAGAATTAACTGATACTGAGAACAACCCTTCAATCTTTTAGAGTGGCGCTACACAATCACAAAGAATAATTACCAAATAACATTAAGAAATAAATTCACAGATTATAACGAAACCGAATCTGTGGAGAGCCAGGGAATATTATCTTAGATAAAATAATCATAATCTGCTTCAATATAAGAACTATTTTATGAAACATACATAATATATTCTACAATGGTTTAATTTGAATTTAGACCATTTTCCCGGGCTCTTTAACAATGGTTAACCTTATGGAACTGCTTTAAATACAACAATATCGTTAATGCGATTTTTAAATGAGTGCTAGGAAGGTTGGGTCATTGTGTCGAGCCAGGAAGTTTTTTTCCCCTACGTAAATCATTCTTGCACATATTCAAATCAACCATCCGATCGCGCATTGAATACTGTAGTCATATCTGGTCGGGCGCCCCTGCTATTCATCTCAGGATTCTCGACAGGCTCCAAATGAGAATCTGTAACGTGATCGGTCCCAATATAATCAAAGGTGAAGGAAAAACTTGAAGCAACTGAAATGTGGTTCTACAGAAGGATGCTGCGAATATCATGGATCGAACATGTGAGCAATAATGAGGTTTTGAAAATGATGGAAGCGAAAAGGAAATTAATACTGAGCATGAGGAAAAGACAACTGAAGTTCTTGGGACATGCAATGAAGAAGGATGGCTTGGAGAATCTGATACTCACAGGTCAGAAAGAGGGAAAGAGAGACAGGAGAAAGCATATATTTGACGAGATTGAGCAGGTGGGTGGCAGAGCGGAGTTTGGGTGGGGTAACAGGAGAAAGCGTGCTTAGAGCCACCAGGGAGAGGGAGACGTGGAAGGCCATGATCGCCTACGTCTTGAAGAGACATAGCTCATAGCCGAAAAAGAAGACGATATATATTTTACAATGGTTTAATTTGAGTTTAGACCATTTTGCCAGGTTCTTTAGCAATGGATAACCCTACTGAACTGCTTTAAATACGACAATATCGGGAATGCGGTTTTACCACATGCGAATCGTAAAAACAAATATGACTTTGCGGTTGTTACAAAACCAAAACATTAGCTTCAAACCACGAATCATATTCTTAAATAGCATCGTCAGATTGAAACTATCATATGAATGGCATGCGAGTCGCTAGGTTCATTCAGAAATATCTCAGTTGGAAAAAAAACGCTTTCTCAAAACAAGAGATGAAAATGGCTGCTATAGAATGAAGCTTGTAAATCTTCTTAGAGGGAACGATCCTTCTTCGGAAATTGTAGACTGGCGCTACACAGTCACAAACAAAGTGAGTGAGCTGTACTACATAAAATGTATATCGCATTTAGCGAAAAGAAAATAATGACAAAATAAAAAACACAAGAATTTAAACAATAGATTAACGGATTAAACAATAGATTAACGGATTAAACAACAGATTCACGGATCAACTCCATCAATGTAAAATACTAGCAGTATAGCCCGGCGTTGCTCAGGTGTAATGAAAGCTTTAAAACTAATCCAATAGTTGTTTCCAGTTAAAGCGAAACCGTAGATTGAAAAAAAAAATGAATGGATGTAAGTCAAATTTTGATTTCCTGGTATCGATAACAAATAAGTTTTTTCGCCGTAAACTGAATTTTGAATTTTAAATAAGTCCTCTGAGTAAATGGTATCATGGCTGAAACTAAGAACTACAATTATACCTACTTAGAGCCAAACCCGAAGCAAAAAGGGTGAAAAAAATTCAAACATACAGGCAGATAAACAGACACACACACAAACATCTTGCCTTTTATATATATATATATATATTATCGATTTTCTGCGCTATTGTAAGAACTGCAACCTTGAAACTTCTGAATATCGTTTCTTATGTCTTTGTCTATGATTGTATCAAATTTGATTAAAATCGGACCACTCCTTCTATAACACGATTTTTTCGATTATAGATTTTCGATATATGTCGGGGGTACCTCGACACACAACCTAGCTAAGAACACTCACAGACGCTTATAGTACAACTGTGTAAATTTTCAAGAAGATTGGTTCAGCCGTTTCCAAATTTATAGGTAACGGACACACACACACACACACACACACACAGACAAAGTTCCATTTTTAAATAAGTTTAGATCTTTGAAGAAAAGAATAACACCATAACTTAGTAGTTAAAAACAGGTACTTTTCCTGACTAAAGTCAGGTAATATTACTAATTGTAATTAGTCAGTTAAACATCGTACGTGATAGACGCTTGGCTGATCATGTCTCTTTCAATACATGAGTGACTAGGCCAAAAATCTTCCCGCACTAGGTTGCCATATCATTCTGCTGTAGACTGATTCCTGGCCCCTGCCTACAGAACCCAATCTGTCCTTCTATTCAACCCATTGCTGGAGGAATAAGAGATGTATTAATACCCTTCACAACAGTATTTACGCGCAACTGAATACAACAAATTCAAGCTGAAGTCGAACTCGGCTCTCCGATTTCTCATTCCGAGCCGATATCT
The DNA here is from genome assembly GCA_037127315.1 of Ascarosepion bandense. Taxonomy (NCBI): domain Eukaryota; kingdom Metazoa; phylum Mollusca; class Cephalopoda; order Sepiida; family Sepiidae; genus Ascarosepion; species Ascarosepion bandense. The sequence continues at coordinate 332,213 of JBBBDQ010002113.1, forward strand.
ATTGCTCCACAAGGCACATCTAACTATCGCCCGGTTCACACTCCACCCACGTCTATTGAACAGGTGTAGAAGCTCATCTCTTGTTCCCTGTTTAGGATGTGGTTTCCGGCTTTCTCTTTTCCAATCTTTTTACTCTTTTCTTTTTTCTTTTGCAATTGGAGTAGATAGACTAAACTATCGCCCGGTTCACAGTCCACCCACGTCTATTGAACAGGTGAAGACGCCCATCCCTTGTTCCCTGTTTAGGATGTAGTTTCCGGCTTTCTCTTTTTCTATCTTTTCACTCTTGCGTAGCTCCCTGCACATCAGTGGCGTTACCGCCTTGCTCGGGGTGATATGATTAAAAAAAAAAAAACTGCAATGTAAACTCCATAAATTGGAGGTCATTTTATTCTCAGCATAACAGTCACCTTTGACGACCTGTCAGCGAGGAGTCAATAATAATGAATATATCATGAAAGCCGTTTACAATAGAAAGCCTTGGTAAATCAGTGAACGGCATTTGTGAATCAATTGCCATATAGAATTGTATTATTTACCCAATTGTTGGATATTGTTTCTTTTTTCTGTTTCTTTTTTCTGTTTCTTTTTTCTGTTTCTTTTTTTCTCTGAAAGGAAAACCTTAACATCGTTTATGATCATAATTCATTGGAAACTATAAATGGAAATCATAAGCCATTGAAAAGCTTTTCTAAAAATGCGTTGAATGTTATTTGTTACTGGAATGCAGTTGATTGTATCTAAACTTATTTATAAATGGAACTTTGTGCGTGTGTGTGTGTGTGTGTGTGTGTGTGTGTCTCTGTGTGAGTGTGTCCGTTACCTATAGACTCCGAAACGGCTGAACCGATTTTCTTGAAAATTTACACAGTTGTACTATAAGCGTCTGCGAGTGTTCTTAGCTAGGTTTTGTGTCGAGGTACCCCCGATAAATATAGAAAATCGATAATTGAAAAACTCGGATTATAGATGGAGTGGTCCGATTTTAATCAAATTTAATACACTCATAGACAAAGACATAAGAAACGATATTCAGAAGTTTCAAGGTTGCAGTTCTTACAATAGTGGAGAAAATTGATATTATATATATATATATATATATATATATATATATATATATATATATATATATATTTAAAAGGCAAGATGTTTGTGTTTGTGTCTGTTTATCTGCCTGTATGTCTGTATTTTTCAGCCCTTTTATTTTAGTTTTTGCTTTGGGTTTGGCTCTAAGTAGGTATAATTGTAGTTCTTAGTCTCAGCCATGATACCATTTACTCAGAGGACTTATTTAGCCTTCAAAATTCAGTTTACGACGAAAAAAAACTTATTTGATATAGATACCAGGAAATCAATATTTGACTTACATTCATTCATTTTTCTTTCAGTCTACGGTTTCGCTTTAGCTGGAAACAACTATTGCTTTTTAGTCTTTCGTGACAACGTCCGAAGAGTCTGAGCTCCAGGACCATGGATTAGTTTTAAAGCTTTCATTACACCCGAGCAACGCCGGGCTATACTGTTAGTTTATTCTAAACTTGAAGTGAACATTGCTTAACATGAAACTCATTAAAAGCGATTCACCATGAAAGGTAATCGAAAATTACAATAAAACGTAGACAATCAGAAACGGATTGGAAATTATTTACAATAAAAAAATATGTTACAATTTATTTACTGAATTTACTTGATGAGAATCTTTGTTCTAGGTTATTCACTGCTCTGTTTAATTTTACTCTAGATATGAATTGCGGAAAATTTCTATAATACTAAAGTGGTATGTAATTTTACTGTAGATATAGATTGGATTACAATTTTATTATAACATTTCATTTTATTTAAATTTTACGTTTATTTTACACTAGCAGTATAGCCCGGCGGTGCTCGGGTGTAATGAAAGCTTTAAAATCAATCCATGGTCCTGGAGCTCAGACTCAGCCTAAAGAATATTTCTGTGAAGTTTGATGAGAATCGGATAAAAATTGTGGATGTGTATAAAGGACATACAGACAGATAAACAGACACACACACACACAAACATCTTAGCTTGGATATATATATATATATATATATATATATATATATATATATATATATATATATATTATCGATTTTCTGCACTAGTGTAAGAACTGCAACCTTGAAACTTCTGAATATCGTTTCTTATGTCTTTGTCTATGAATGTATCAAATTTTTATGAACGCTTGTCTAGAATTTTTAAACAACCAAAACTGTCAAATTTTGATTTCTTGGTATCGATATCAAATACGTTTTTCGTCGTAAACTGAATTGAAGGCTAAATAAGTCCTCTGAGTAAATAGTATCATGGCTGAGACTAAGAACTCCAATTATACCTACTTAGAGCCAAACCCGAAGAAAAAACTAAAATAAAAAATAAAAAGACTGAAAAAATACAGGCATACAGTCAGATAAATAGACACACACACAAACATCTCGTCTTTTATATATATATATATTATCGATTTTCTGCACTACTGTAAGAACTGCAACCTTGAAACCTCTGAATATCGTTTCTTATGTCTTTGTCTATGAGTGTATCTAATTTGATTAAAATCGGACCACTCCTTCTATAACCCGATTTTTGTGATTATCGATTTTCTATATTTATCGGGGGTACCTCGACACAAAACCTAGCTAAGAACACTCGCAGACGCTTATAGTACAACTGTGTAAATTTTCAAGAAAATCGGTTCAGTCATTTCGGAGTCTATAGGTAACGGACACACACACACACACACACACACACACACAGAGAGAGAGAGATAAAGTTCCATTTATAAATAAGTTTAGATTTTTTTACATTGGTATACAGATTTACTTTCAAATACATTTCATTAAAATAATAAGGAATTTAATAGAGAAATACATTGAATTACAATTTTGCTATAGAAATATAGATTCGCGTGCAATTTTATTATAGGATATGCACGCCGATGCATTTCTATAGCAAAAATGCCATTCATTGTATTCGTAATGTCAAACTTATTTTTGACAACTGATTCTTACTTAATGACAAAAAGGTTTTCACAACTGTTTGACCACTCATTCCAAATCGTACCTTCAACGCGAATATTCCGAATTCGAACCTTCTAAAGAAGGAGAACCTCTACAGCTGGTTTCAGCTGTGGCAAAGAGAAAAAAAATGTCAAGAGAAGCCAGATGGGTAGTTGGTGCAAATGATTGATATAAAATGCAGTGATAAATAAAGCTACTTCATTTCTCTCTACATCGCCACGAGGTTCAATTCTAAGATGGATGAATTAGTGTAAAGATATTCAAAAACAAAAGAATGAGTTCAATCATCCAAACAACTTTTTTTTGCGTGATAATGAATTGCAGAATATAACATTTTACAATGTAAATTTTCCCATTTGTCACTTCCTATGAATAACTAAACAACGGTAGTTTCGTTTTTCTTTCTGAAAAACGATAGAGTATTTTTTTTAAATTGGTTTTTGCCAATATGATTGGCGGAGTAACAGAAAGAAATAAAACACTCAAAAAACGTTGAATAATAATAATAATAATAATAATAATAATAATAATAATAATAATAATATGACAAAAAGAGTTTAAGCGACGACATGATTGGATTGGTAATAGAATCGATTGGGAACCATGCCGTAATTATGGTGTGAACGAGAAGGGTGATATGAATAACTGCCCCAGGCAGTGGTAGAAATTGACAATTACAAGATATTATGGGATTTCTCAGTCCAGACAGATTTCAAAAAAAGCTATGGAACATGACTGTTAAATTAATTCCTGTAGTAGTAGGCGCACTTGAAACAACATCGGGTAAACTGAAAAAGCGCCGAGGGAGAATTGGAATTGAGACCAAGATTGTAGAGCGTCATTTACTCTGTTAAGATTCTCTGAAATTTCTTAAGTTATGAAGAGTATCGCTGACACCATGGCTCAAGGTCAGAATTCCCATTGACTACACCAACTACTCGACGCTATAAGAACTACTATTATTATATGGACATTAAGGTGAAAAACACAAGGATATATTTGCAACAGGAGAATTCAGAAAGTGAATCCCTATTAATGACACTTCAGAAAAATGCTAAAAGAACAATTTAAAGATAAATAGCATAAAGTAAAACTTGTTGCTCACCCAATAAAAAACCCAAGAGCCACTCACTGTAGATTTTTACTGAATAAATCTGTATGTAGATAACTTTAAACCCTAAACTTGAAGGCTTAAAGCCACATCACGATAAAAGTTAAGCAACGTTGAACCTGGTCAATATGGATAACCGCTTGGGAATACAAGATGTTGTAAGCTAGGATTTACGGGTGGTGTCATGAACAGTAGCTTGGAATTTTAGTCGGAGCACCAAGTTCTAATTCCAGTTGGGTTCACGCAAATACACTTGGGAAAGGGATCTTCTTCAATTCACAGCTATGGGTTAAATAGTCAGACTTATATCACTAAACCGTTAGTATTTTAAAAATGGAATAAAATTGCGTACAAAATATTTATATTTCATCATAAAATAATTCATAGAGGTTAATATGCTGCTATACCAAATAACCTAGAGTGTTTGTCTATACTTCTGACATGAGATAGTATTTACACTATTTAGATTGTTCGGACTATGGCCCTCTTCTTTATTGTCACAATTTCAAAGTTTCGACCGTTGTACGCTCCGGCCTTCTTCATGGGCTAGAAATTTCGATGAATGATATACCCCAGTGATCGTAATAAAGGGTTCGGTTCGAAATTCTTAGCACCTGAAGGAGGCTGGAGTGTATAATGGTTGAAACGTCGTAATAATGGCAATAAAGATGAGGACAATAGTCGGAACAATATAAATAGTGCAAACGACCTAGACTTGAAAAGCTTTCGGCAATATCACGTCGAAAACACTGGTTCTCATACGATCATTGAAATTAAGCAAGATCGAGCCCGGCTAGTAGTTAGATGGTAACCGCTTCGGAATATCAGGTGCTCGGACTTGCGCTTGGTGTAATGGTTACTGACACAGAATTAGAAATCGAAGATCTGAGTTCCAATTCCGGTCGAGTTCGTTGTATACACTTACGTAGAAATACTCTTGGGAAAGGTAAGAATCCTCCTCTTCTCTCCTCAGCTATGGGTTAATTAGTAGGAATTGTATCAATAAATCATAACGATTACCAAAAATACAAAAAATCTAGCCTTTAACAACCTACAAAAGATTGATAAACTGTAAAAAGGAAATCTAACAATCAAACTTAGATTTGTAGAGGTTCAGAATGTACTTATACTCCCATTTTACCCATAGATTTTGGTGCGTCAGTGTACATTAATGTAATAATAGGGTACAAACATTAAGTAAAAAGCTAAACCACGTCTATATTGGTCGATCTTGAGTTTCGAACTAAAAAGCAAAATCACTTTTAAGCTTAAAATAATGCAGAAAGTATTTATGCGATAAATGATATAAATGAATGTAGCAAATTTGAAAGGAATGCAAAATAGACACGGCCGGGTGGAAGGGTTATTGTATGGGAATTGTGCAAATAACGTTCAGCGATTATGTCTTTTTCAATCAATAACTGACTAAGCAGAAGCTTTTCCCATAGTAGGTTGGTATTTTTCTGCAATAGACCGGTTGCCAACCAAGGCTATAGAACCCAATCTGCCCTGCTATTTAACCCATAGCTGGTGGGAGAATAAATTGATGAATAACTTTCACAAGAGTATTTGTGCGTAAGTGAATGCAACGAATTCAACTGGAATTCGAGCTCGGCTCTCCAATTCTTCGTTCCGAGCAGATATCCATTAAAAAAACAATGCCCATCCATATGAAGATCAGTATACCCATTGTGATAACCAGTTTGATAATGGTATACATGGTACACACAGCCAAACGAAATCGATAGGTCTTCAGAAAAGCAACACATAACCCGTGCTGGTGAGGCTCAATTATTAGGTTGTCCCAAAAGTTTGTAAACACTTGCAAAAAATTAAAATTTAACGAGCAACAAAAATTATTGCTCAAAATAAAAAACCATCATTTTCCAAGACTTTCTGCAATCGATCTGCAAGCTTTCGGATCTGATCAAAGTACCATTCAGCCGGCTTCGAATCAAAGAATTCTTGACACGTTTCCTCAACTTCATCAAACGAGTCGAATCGGCAGCCCTTCAGAAAGTGTTGCATTTAGCGGAAAAGGCCATAATTTGATGGAGCACAGTCAGGACTTTAGGCTGGATGTGGCAGAACCTCAACGCTGTCCAGCTCTTCAAACTTGTCTTTGGTCTTTCCTGGCGGTGTGTGGCTTGGCATTGTCCTGCTGCATCAAAGCACGCTTTCAGTTGATCAGAGCCGGGTACTTTTGCTTCAACTTTTCTTAGACCCGTTCGGCACTGATGGCACGACCCTTCGGAACCAACTCAAAATGCACGATTCCTTTAAAGTGCCACCAAATGCACAACATGACTTTCTTGCCGAATCGATCTTGTTTTGGAACCGACGATGTCTCTTGCCCTTTTCGGAACCCATCGCTTGTCTCTATTGTGCTGGACCAGATAGGCGCCCATTTCGCAAGTGTTTACGAACATTTGGACAGTCTAATAGAAATACCTTTTGGTCGGGTAGCCCACTCCACTGAGATGGTCACCGATCAAGGTAATTCTTTAATATGTTGATGTGACTCATAAGTCGCTTTAGCTTCCACGTTTTTCAGACTTGAAAGACAATAGCCCGGCAATGATTTACTTCAATTACTTTCAATCATGAACAGAGATATATAGTGGATCACCTCATAAGGGAAGTGCACAATTGGTACATGTCAGGTAATAACAGATACTGGGCTTGGAAAGCCGGTTTTCTTGAAAATAATAAAGAGAGAGATTTCTAAAAATTCAACTGGCTGCAGCACTAGCCGCTCAGTCAATGAATTACGAACATCTCTTTATAGAGTCAAGATTACTATTAACCATTACCATTTTCTATAGTTTTCTTTCAATAACACAACAATAATCTTCACTCACGATAAACTGAAATGCCAAAAGAATTGAGATAGCTGCCTAAAAGCTGTTATATTCTTCCTTTGCTTAAATAATGGTGAATAAAAGAGCTCTCCAAATCGTTACATGAAAATGCCTTTTATCCTAGATTTTATTATAACTTATGGTTTGTGCAGCAAGTAATTTAATAAGATCTGAAACATTTCCATTACAGGATAAAAAGGGTTTAAATCTGTTGAGACAAATTTCTAGAAGTCAGTTAACTGTTTCTAAACCTATTTTCGAAACACCCGGTTGCAATAGATATTATTTTATCCTGCTGAAACAAAGTCTCTACTAGAAACGTGACAGGCATAAAATAATTGGGAAATATTTGCATTAAGAACTGTGGTTGTTACACCAGTCCGAATAGGATTCATTTTTAGTGCTATTCATTGCAAAACCGGCAACACCATTATCGGGCTACTACTCGCTGGCACAATGCGATGGCGACTTAGTAGATTTATAGACAAAATTGATCGAAAGAGGTAAAACTTGACAAGGTGACACGTTTTTCCGATTTCTTAGCAGAACTGAGGCCGAGGCAGTGGTGTCAATAATAGTTCGATACCTGGTTGATGGTTAATATTTCATATTTTCAGACTATTATTTCATACTGTTGCGCCACCAGCACATCCGCATCTGCGAGCAAAGATCGAATTTCTGTCAAGTTCGTTACATTTATTTTAGCGCAAGTACTCTTGTTAAAGGTATAGATCCATCTCTTCTTCAAACTATGGGTTAAATAGGAAAACAAAGTATATTATTCATCCTTGATTGGCAACCAGTGTAGGTTAAGGAAAACTCAAAATTCAAAACCTGCAGGCTCATTCTTTTATCATATCTCAGCAACGACCATTTTAATGCACTGCCGATGTCTGTATGAAAAAATCAAAAACAAAACAAAAAACAAAACAAAAAACAAATTAGATGTTACACTGGAGTCAGCGAGAATTATATATATATATATATATTGTAACTAAGTTGTAGAACTCGTAAGTTTTTTAACCTGTTGTTCATGCATTTACTTTTATAAAGAGTGCTCGATACATTATATATATACGTTATATTGTAATAGTTGTTACAATGGTTTATAAATTCATAGTATCACTACACAAAAATTTTCGCGTTTCGAAGCTAGCCATGTGTCTAGGCTGCTTCATTCTTCAGGTGATCTAGTTGATATGAAAATTATCTATTTGAAAAGACCGTTTATTTGTGTCGGATTTGTTTTTTTGTTTTTTTTTAGGTGGTAGTGGGGTTGGGCTGTAATTTGAATTCTGTTGGCCTTTTTAACGTCATAGGGTTAAGTGTTTGGTGGGTGGCTAAGTTCAGGATAGGTTTTCCTATTTATCTTGTTTGGTGGCGCTGTGGGTGTGGTTATTTGGTTTAGGGGTTGGTAGGTGTTGTTTTGTTTTTGAGCTGGTTACACTATATATATATATATATATATATATATATATATATATATATATATGTCAAGGTGGCATCACCCATTCAACGGATTGAACTCTTCCATCTACTACATATACTCCTCCTCACATCGATAGGCAGAGATACGCAGCAAAAGGCACAGACAGTGAGATAGCCAAGACTCCTACCATAACGACTACTGCGAGTCCTAATTGTAGTATTACTTCCTAACCCGTATTTATCGTTCTACTAACAGAGTTCCAAGTATTTGTATTTTGCTGTGTTTGATATATATATATATATATATATATATATATATATATATATATATATATATATATATATATATATATATATATATCTCGTTATTTCCTATTTTGGTTGTTGTTGTATTATTTCTTGTTGTATTATTGCTTGACTCTTAACCGGGTCCACGACAATATATATATATATATATATATATATATATATATAGAGAGAGAGAGAGAGAGAGAGAAAAGACACTGTGTTTGGGGGGGGTCCTCTTCATAGCAGAAGGAAATAGTGGAAAGCCATCCGACTTGTTACCTGTTACTTGTTAATTTCCACTCAACTCTGATCATTTCCACTCAACTCTGATCACGCAGTGTCAATCGTCACCTAAAACTGGTGCTCCTGCAATAGATTTAGAGATTTCAGATAAAATCCCAAGAAGAATCTATAATGTTATTGGTCCTGATCTGGCATCTCATATTAAGTCACTTTCTCATCACCATAACGTAGCTTCATTGTGTCTTTTCTATAAATTTTCTGCTTAAATAAATATTAAATAAATATTGTATTTTCTGCTCCGATGAACTTAGCTCACTGGTGAATTTACTCGAGCCACAAGATTAGAAATTAGGTCCCACCCTTTTACTGTGAAACCAATAAAATGTAAACACAAATTCTACTCCATTAGCTTCTTTTCTCGCATTTCCCGCCTGTGGAATTCCCTTCCATTTACTTGCTTCCCCGACAGCTACAATCTCCAAGATTTTAAATGTAAAGTCAATAGTCATTTCCTATTTCACTAACCTGCATCATCTCTCTCTCTCTTGTGCTGCGTTCTCCGTCCACTCCACTCTCATCAGTATTCTCACCCTTCTCTTACCTACTTTCTGACACCTTCTATAACCTGTCACTCTTTCTCCTATGTAACCCTCTGCAAAACAGTGTCAGTAAAATGCTTTGCTTGGGGTGATATGATTATAAAAATAAAATTTCTATACTATTATAATGTAGATATAAAGTGGGGGATCGATTCTGCATTACAATCAATATATAAACCGATCCCTCACTTTACGGCTACAGTCATCCCTTTCTTACCCACTTCCATAGACTCCCTATAACCTGTCACTCTTTTTCATAACTTTCCTCCTATGTAACCCCCTGCAAAGCAGTGGCAGTAAAATGCCTTGCTTGGGGCGATATGATTATAAAATATCTATATATTTTCATAGTAATTGTTCTGATGTACTTTCCTCTTCGGTACCTCGATTTTACGTATTTAAGATTAGCAGTTAGGTCTCATCAATTGACAGTTGAATTTACTAGATGTAACCGTAAGTCCTATGCTTACAGTTTTTTCTCTCGCACTTTTCACTGGTGGAACTTTGTTCCAGTTTCTTGTTTTCCAGTCAACTTTGATTTTTAAATATTTAAATGCAATACCAATCGTCGTCATCAGTTTTCTTAATTCCTGTTATACTCATTAGTCCCTTGCGTCTTAGTTACTTTATTGTATTTCTTGGGATCAGACGATTTTAAAAAATTCAAATAGGAAATATTTAATAAAGCCATTAAGAACTTAGTTAACACTGGAACATTAACCATCAATTAAAGTCCCACCACTAATAACCATGGGTACTCATACCCGATTTTGAAAAAAAAAAAAAAAGAAAAATTAAATATAAATCTTTGCCGTCACTTCAAACTCCGTACTTCGAATTAAAATTAATAGGAACTGAAAAACATATTATTTAGTTAAGAAAATCAGGTACTGAAAATAGTAATTAAAAATAGGAAAATATGTGCTGGGTACTATATAGGCATGGTTAGTGTTCTAGGTTTAAGAATGAGGACAAGAAATTGTTGAAATTAACCCTAACTATATGGTCTACTACCCAAAACTGACAAAGCTGACATTCCAATGAGACCCTTTATATTGGGATTTGGTCATGGTACCTATACTCTACCAAAGACCATCACAAAAATCTTAATAGAACCTCTTAGAACAATTAACCTTTCACTTATTAAACATTCCGGTGACCTGCTCGAAAGAATAAATATGGAATACGAAGTTATGGTTATTTTATATCCAAACTAGCAGTATAGCCCGGCATTGCTCGGGTGCAATGAAAGCTTTAAAACTAATCCATGGTCCTGGAGCTCAGACTCTTTGGACATTGGCAGGAAAGAATAAAAAGCAATAGTTGTTTCCAGTAAAAGCGAAACCGTAGACAGAAAGAAAAATGAATGGATGTAAGTCAAATTTTGATTTCCTGGTATCGATATCAAATAAGATTTTTTTCGTCGTAAACTGAATTTTAAAAGCTAAACAAGTCCTCGGAGTAAATGGTATCATGGCTGAGACTAAGAACTACAATTATACCTACTTAGGGCCAAACCCGTAGCAAAAACTAAAATAAAAGGGCTGAAAAAAATACAGACATACAGGCAGATAAACAGACACACAAACAAACATCTTGCTTTATATATATATATATATATATATATATATATATATATATATATTATCGATTTACTGCACTAGTGTAAGAACTGCAACCTTGAAACTTCTGAATATCGATTCTTATGTTTTTGTCTATGAGTGTATCAAATTTGATTAAAATCGGACCACACCTTCTATAACCCGAATTTTTTTTTTATTATGAATTTTCGATATTTATCGGGGGTACCTCGACACAAAACCTAGCTAAGAACAATCGCAGACGCTTATAGTATAACTGTGTAAATTTTCAAGAAAATCAGTTCAGCCGTTTCGGAGTCTATAGGTAACGGACACACACACACGCACACAGACTCATACACACACATAGACAAAGTTCCATTTATAAATAAGTTTAGATTAGATAGATTCCTTCATCGCAGCATTCCTCTCAAGAAATGACTGAATCTTTAAAAAAAAAAAAGATCTACTAAAATAAAATAAAAAATAACCTCACCCTACCAATACATAAAACAATAAAATTTTACCGACCCTTCTCAACTATATTTTTGTAAATTAAATTTAAACTGAAATTAAATTTAATGAAAAATGCACTGATATATTCCAATTTTTGTGAAATTTTCGTTAATAATTTCAGAGAAACAAGGATAATTACTTTTTTGGAAAACTACTTTTTTCTTTCAAATATACATTGTGTTTGATATAGGATGATAATGAGGGTGCTAGACAATAAATAATATTTCCAGTTCATATTTCCCCATTCTAGGCATGAGTATATTCGTAATGCAGTAACACGGACGGAAAAGAATAGCTTAAATGAAGGAATGACGAGCATTTTATTTTGTCATAAAAGAAGTTATATACAAATAAATAAATACTTGTCACTAATTTGGCCCAAACTGAGAAAGTGTAATATGTGAACAAAGCAAGCAGAGTGGAAAGGCAAGAAGCGAAAGTGTCTTACTAGATAATATCAGGTTGTCCCAAAAGTTCGTAAACACTTACGAAATGGGTCTATCTGGTCCAGCAGAATCGAGACAAGCGATGGGTTCGGAAAGGGCAAGAGACACCGTCGGTTCAAAAACAAGATCGATTCGTCAAGAAAGTCATGTTGTGCGTTTGGTGGAACTTTGAAGAAACCATGCATTTTGAGTTGGTTCTGAATGGTCGTGCCATCAGTGCTGAACTTTACTGTCAGCAACTTGAGTTGGTCTACGAAAAGTTGAAGCAAAAGTACTCGGCTCTGATCAACCGAAAACGCGCTTTGATGCAGCAGGACAATGGCAAGCCACACACTGCCAGGAAGATCAAAGACAAGTTTGAAGAGCTGGACGGCGTTGAGGTTCTGCAACATCAAGCCTACAGTCCTGATTGTGCTCCATCAGATTACGGCCTTTTCCGCTCAATGCAACACTTTCTGAAGGGCCGCCGATTCGACTCGTTTGATGAAGTCGAGGAAGCGTTTCAAGAATTTTTTGTTTCGAAGCCAGCTGAATGGTACTTTGACCAGATCCGAAAGCTTGCAGATCGATGGCAGAAAGTCTTGGAAAATGATGGTTTTTATTTTGAGCAATAATTTTTGTTGTTTTTGTGAGTAAAATTTAATTTTTTTGCAAGTGTTTTCTGGTAACCTTAGATTACTTGGCGAGTAAAATTTCAATTTTTTGCAAGTATTTACAAACTTTTGGGACAACCTAATATAACCAAATTGGGGAAGCGGACAGACCAGTAGTATGTTCTACGAACATCGAGGAACCATATTGGCTTTTCTGTACTCCCTGTTGTCTCGAGATGACGTCTAGCGACTTGCCAGTCTATTATCATCAACTGGCGTGGGCAGGCATGTCTTGACTCTTCTTCTTCTTCATGTGCTGTGTTCTTTCAGGACATAGCCGATCATGGACTTCACTTGGCTCTGTCTCATGTCGCTCTCAATATTTATTCTCTTGGTATCTCTAAGCCAGCTCTGCCATCCATTTGCTCAGACCTAACAAGTACGTCTCGCACTGCTTTCCCCTGTCTGTCTCTCCTTCATTTTATCTGATCTGTTAGTATTATTTTCTCTGGGCCCTCCCTCCTCATTACGTGTCTCAGGAATCTTATTTGTCTCTTCCTGATATTTAGTATGAGTTTTTTTCTCGTTTGCATCCTTTCTAACACCTCATCGTTGAACACATGTTCCGTCCGTGTAAAACTACATTACTGCTGCCTCAAGCCTCTCGGTCATCTTTGATGAGATCGTTCAGCATTCACTTCCACACAGAAGGATAGATATCACGTAGCAATCCAGCATTCTTTTCTTTGTTTCTAACGAGATTTTCTTGCTTTCAGTGCTTTGGCTAACTTCTATAATCCGTCTTTCACCATGCCAATGCGTCTTTGGATCTCCGTGTCGCATTTTCCATCCTCTGTCGAAACACTTCCCAGATATTTGAATTTTATTTACTTGCTTTATTTTAGCATCTCCGACTTGTAGTTGGCGTATTGGGCTCTTCTTTTTGCTGATGACCATACATTCAATTTTCATGCATAGTCCTTTCTTCTCACTTTTTTCTCTACCTTCTGTAGAAGGTCCTGCATTTTCCTTTCCGTGTCTGCTATCAGCACCGTGTCATCCATGTATCTGATATTGTTGAGATTGTGGCCGCCAATGACGAATGCTGGCAAGGCATTTTTAAATTTCTTTCATAACTGCTTCGCTGTACAGGTTGAAAAGTTCCGCTGAGAAAACACATCCTTGTCTTTCGCCCCTTTTTATTTTTGCATACCTGCTGAGTTCACTGCCTTTCTGTACACAAGCGGTTTGCTGCCAGTATAGATTCTTGATTATTCTAACGTCTTTTCCGAAAATGTTGAGGTTGTCGAGCATCTCTGTCAAGTCCTTGTGTCGCATTTTGTCGAACGCCTTTGCGTAGTCTATAAAGCAAATATAAAGGTTCTTTCTACATTAGAATTGTTCGTTCTGATAGCATTCTGAGCATGCATATCGAATTCCTTGCTCCGGTATCTTTAAAGAATCCTCATTGTTCCTGCCCTATCTCTTGGCCAATTCTGCTGCGCGCTCTGTTCATCAGAATCCGGCTGTTATGTGGCTCATCAACTGATTGTTCGATGGAACACACATTCCTTTGCACCTGGCTTCTTAGATAGTGTTATGAAGATTGATTTGCGTAGTTCCTCCGGTATATTGCCGCTGTTGTAGATTTCGTTTATTATTTCTGTTAGTCTGTCTACGCCAAAGCCTTCTAGGGACATCAACATCTCTATGACAATCCCGTCTGGTCCTGCTGCTTTGTTCCTCTTCAGTTTGGCCATTGCCGATTCTACTTCGGTTTTTAAATATTTCTGGTTCATCCATAATTGTGTGCATTACTGGTTGCTCTCTCTTGTCGCGGAAGAGATCTCCGATATACTCGTCACATCTCTGAAGATTTTATTTTCTTTTTCTAGTATTAGTGCGCCATCTTTTGCTTTTATACATTCTGTTGCTGAACATGTCCTTTGCTTTGTTAGTTCCTTTAGTTTTTATGCATTTCTCCTTTATTTGTTGTACTCAGTCTCTCTACTTCGGCTCATTTGTCTTTGAGCCATCTTTCTTTAGCCTGTCTACATTTGCTTCGTATTTCTTTGTGTAGTCTCTTATATTCCGTTCCATATCTTGGCATTGTTTTCTGTCTCTTTTGCATCAAGTCAAGAATCTCTTCGGTGATCCACTCGTTTTCCTTCCGGCGTGCTTTTTCCTTTAGAATGATGTCGTTTGCCGATGTCACTAGAGCCGCTCTTAGTGCGTCCCATTTTGAGCTTCCAATTCCAATTTGTTCTTCGTATATCGTTTTCACACTCTCCGTATACATTTCCTGCGGATTCGGATCATTCATGAGTTTATTTATCCTTAGTTTGCATACGGCTGTCAGATGGTCACTTTCACAGTCCGGGCCTGGGTAGGCTTTGCAGTGAAGAACTACGTTTCTGAATCTCTTGTTGATAGTAATGTAGTCAATTTAGTTCTGAGTTTCTCCTCCTTGACTTCGCCATGTACATATTCTTCTTGGGTTCTCTTGGAACCAGGTGTTGTTTATTATCTAGTCATTCGCTGTGCATCATTGGGGACCGTTCTCACCACGGCTATTGCGCTGTCATAGTCCGAAATCGCCGCCCGTTTCGCCTTCTCTTCTTTGGCCAACTTACGCGTGTTCCGCTTTTGTTATCCTCATGAACTCACGTCATTTATCGGCCGTCAAATTATTCTCGTGATTTAACCAAAACGAGATCACCCATCGCATTCCTAGAATGGGAATAATTCTTAACTTGCAACGTTCCCATATACTCTATATTTTATATTCCTATCATTTGTATCAATATGTTCTTGGTCATTAATAATTTCGTGGCTTAATGATGAGAGATGGAATTTGATACAAAAATCGTTTACAGCGAACAACTTGATACGGCCCAGGGCCGGTATTGCTTATTAATTATTGAATAAAATAAAATGGCGCGGATCGGGAATACGAAATAAACACGTAGTGGGTCTCGGGTCCACATTCATTTAACCCAGAAATCCTAGTTAACCGTATCACCTGCGTTGCCAAATGGGATGCAAGAACTCTGCAATTGGAAAATCATTTAGATCATATAGACTTTATCATACACTTATTTTCCATTTTGAAGTTGCACATTTTTATTGTTTTAACATACAATTATCTAAACTTATTTAGAAATGGAACTTTGTCTGTGTGTCTGTGTCTGTTTGTCTGTGTGTGTGTGTGCCCGTTACCTATAGACTCCGAAACGGCTGAACCGATATTCTTGAAAATGTACACAGTTGTACTATAAGCGTCCGCGATTGTTCTTAGCTAGGTTTTGTGTCCAGGTATCCCGGATAAATATCGAAAATCGATAATCGAATAAATCGGGTTATAGAAGGTGTGATCCGATTTCAATCAAATTTGATGCACTCATAGACAAAGTCATAACAAACGATATTCAGAAGTTTCAAGGTTGCAGTTCCTACAATAGTGCAGAAAATCGATAACATATATATATATAAAAGGCAAGCTGATTGTGTGTGTGTCTGTTTATCTGCCTGTATGTCTAAATTTTTTCAGCCCTTTTATTTTAGTTTTGCTTCGGGTTTGGCTCTAAGTAGGTATAATTGTTGTTCTTAGTCTCAGCCATGATACCATTTACTCAGAGGACTTATTTAGCCTTCAAAATTCAGTTTACGACGAAAAAAATTTAATTGATTTCGATACCAGGAAATGAAAATTTGACTTACATCCATTCATTTTTTCTTTCTGTCTACGGTTTCGCTTTAACTGGAAACAACTATTGCTGTTTAGTCTTTCTTGCCAACGTCCAAAGAGCTTCAGGACCCTGGATTAGTTTTAAAGCTTTCATTACACCCGAGCAATGTCGGGCTATACTGCTAGTTAGTAATAATATATACTAATCAACCATCCGACTGTGCAAAGAATACTGTTGTGTTATGTGGTCAGGTGCCCCTGCTGTTCGTCTCAGTGTCCTCGACAGGCTCCATATGAGAATCTGTAATGTGATTCGTCCCGACCCGGCAGCTCGATTCTAGTCACTTTCTCACCGGCAGGATTTTATAAATATTTTCATGGCTTTTGCTCTGACGAACTTAGGTCACTGGTGCCACCTCCACACGAATTTACTTGGGCAACCAGACTGGCAACAAGGTCCCACCCTTTTACAGCTAGATCAACCAAATGCAGGCGACAGCAGTTTCTTTCTCGCGCTTCCCGCCTGTGGAATTCCCTTCCATATACTTGCTTTCGTGGCGGCTACAACCTCCAGAAATTTAAATTCAAAGTCAATTTCCATCTCTTATCCACTTAACTCCAGTCCTTTCTGCATCACCCCGTGTATCTTGTTCTTTTCCTTTTTCTCGACCTTCGCAACTGTCTCCGCTCCTGTGTTTACATCCTTCTCTTGCTCTTTCTCTTTCACTCCCTGTAGCTGGTTCGTCTTTCTCTTCACTCTCCTCCTGCCTAAACCTTTAACTCTCTTATGTAGCCCCCTGCACATCGGTGGTGGTATTGCCTTGCTTGGGGTGAAATAATATATATATATATATATATATATATATATATATATATATATATAGTCATCCGCAGACAGATCTGTTTCGCTGTATCACAGCTCATCAGTACGGTTAGACTCCGATTGCTTTTAACCCAGGATTGAAACCCGACCGAATTGGCGACACTCGGCGATTCTACCTCTGGGCTATGGGCGCTCGGAAGAAGGCAGACTTTTTAGCGTGTATATTATCATTATACCCGCCCAATAGCCAGAGTGCTCTAATACATTACTCAATGAGCGATACGTACATGCCAGAGTAGCTACTGTTTTTCAAAGTCTACCATTCTTCCAGAGTGCTCAATCAGGGTGTGAGAGCGTAATGATAATATACATCCTAAAAAGTCTGCCTTCTTCTGTCTGCTGATGACTATATATATATATATATATATATATATATATATATATATATATATATATATAAAGAAATACGACTAATTTTAAAATCGTTGACAATATTTCGTTTAATAAAAATTTAAAATACAAATGTTCACTTTCCATATGCTGTGTCCCTTTAGAAGGTGGGCGATCATGGCTCTCCGCAATCTCCTGTCTTTTATATTTCTTATTAAAGTTTGTCTTTTGGCTGTCTCTCCTAATCTCTGTTTTGCCAATAATTTACTCAAGTCTATTAGGTAGGTTATGCGCTGCTTTTTTTTCTTCCTCTTGCCTTCAATATGTCTTGTGAGTGCTAAATTCACCAGACCTTCTTTCCTTCCATGAAATGTCAACTCTCTCTTTCTAATTCTGTCTTTTTGCACTTTAAAACTTCATCGATGCTCACATGTTTGATCGATAGTATTCTCAGCATCCTTCTGTAGCACTACATTTTTGTTACCTCTTCTTCTGTGATGAGATTGTCAAGCATTCACTGCCATACAGAAGGGCCGATATTACATAACAGTTCAGTGTTCTTTTCTTTGTTTTTAACGAAGTTTGTCTATTTCTTAATACTTTCCTTCGTTTCTGGGAGGCATCTTTTGCTATCTCAATGTGCCTTCTTATACCAATTGGATATAAAGTAAATGACATCAAAATTAATTGAACACAGTTCAAGAATGCTCGACAATGCTTATAAAAGCTAATAAAAAAATCTTACTACTAGTGGAATCAAAGCTAGTAAAATCGATCTGAAAAAATCCTAATCAAAAAGGGAATAACGCTTCATAGTGGTTTATCTAATAAAAATTAAAATAATATTACTAATACGAATGAATACAACTAGTGGAAATAAAACTGGTAAATTGGAGATAGATAATAAATAGATTTGAAAAATGAGTAATGGTTCCCAGTACTTTGTGGTGATACCGACCGAGCAAAACGAGGGACCGGATGTTCGCACTCTCACGACTAAAAAGCAAATGACCAAAAGTCGTCGGTATGCACCCCGGCTTCGCGCAAATGTTCCGGTTGAAAACTAAAAATTAATTAAATATTAAATTTCCAGTTCGCGAGCCTACGCGAATTTTATTTATCGGCCAATGGGACGTTCAGAATCAAATACGGATATGAATTCCCAAATGATCTGCTGCGATCCAAAAAGAAGATATAAAAAGCCGATACAGAAAGCATCGCCAGACAGACCGACGTAGACACACAGACAGACAGACTCGAGAGAAGCGAGTGCTAATTGCGAGCATCATAAGCCGCTTGACTTGGGTCAAAGGAGCTACTAATTGTAGCTCCTTTGACCCAAGTCAAGCGGCTTATGATGCTCGCCTCCCTTACCCCCCTCATCTTATCTTTCGCTGTCTCAAAACTACTGGCTGACCAAAGGAGTGGATACTTCAAAAACATTCCTTACTCACAACGCTCCCACATTATTAATTCTTTTTTCAGCATTTGATTGCCATGAACATTTTAACATCCGTTGGACCCAAATGTAAAGGATTACTTTAATTGTAAAAACCTTAATTGATGTATATATATATATATATATATATATATATATATATATATATATATATATATATAATGTTATTTATCAACTCAATTTGCTTTTCTTGATTTATAATCATTTTATGACTTTTTTTTTAATCATTTCACCCCAAGCAAGGCATTCCACTGCCACTATTACGAATGGGGTTATATAGTGGAAGGTAAAGAGAAAGAGTGGTTAGATATAGGAAATGTCAGAAGGAGGGTGATAGATGGGTAAGGATACCGAAGCTAGGGGTTAGGTAGATGGAAGAGTGTTTGAAAGAATAGATGCGAGTTAGTGTGTTAGGAGGTGTCTATTGACCTTACCTTTAAACTCCTGGAGATTGTAGCTGGCGGGGAAGCAATCATGTGGAAGGCAATTCTACAGTCAGGAAGTGCGAGAAAAGAAACTGTTGGAGTAGAAATTGCGGTTGCATTTTATCGGTTTCACTGTAAAAGGGTGGGATCTAGTTGCTAATCTAGTATCTCGTGTAAATTCGTACCTAGGCGGCACCAATGATCTAAGTTCATCGGAGCAGAAGCCGGGAAAGTATTTATAGAAGAGGCAAAGAGAAGCCACGTCACGCCGGTGAGAGAGTGGTTGCAGCCGGTCTGCCAAGTCAGTATCGATCACGTTACAGATTCTCCATTGTATTTTGTCAAGAAGCCCGAGGAGAATAGTAGGGGCACTTCAAAGACATTCCTTACTCACGACGCTCCCACATTCCTAAGTATTAATTCTCTTTTCAGCATTTTATTGCCATAAACATTTTAACGTCCGTTGAACCCATATGTAAAGGATTACTTCAATTGTAAAAACCTTAGTTGATATGTGTATATATATAAAATGTTATTTTGCTACTCAATTTGCTTTTCTTGATTTATAATCATTTTATGTCTTATGGCTATCTACAACGAGGCCAAATTCTTGCCTTCGCTTACGCCCATAAAACGTTACCCTGTAATCTGCTATTTTGAGTGACTCTTGTGTCAAGTGAATATTGTTATATAAACCGCCATAAAAAGTACAACTGCTACCAACAAAACCGTGGGCAGGCAAGATTTATCGAGAGATTCATCAAAGGAACCCACTGTGGTGTTCTCGCTAGCTGACAACTCATTTTTCAATGTTATTGTTGTCGTGGAAGAACCCGTCTTCCCCTAGCAATGGAGTGCCATCCATTATGAATACACCACGCAGTAGATTACGAGCGAGCTGATGACCGGAAGACGACCAGGAACGGACGGAAGTACTCTACGCTCCATTTTGGTACATAGTGACTATTGTGTGGCCTCTTAATATTTGTACCTTTAGTACAATAAACTTTATTGTTGATTTAATCGTGTGTTCCTCAGTCTTTACCACTCGGACTAACTCCTCATTTGTTTGTATCGTATTTTCACGACACAACAGTTATTAAAATAAATGTTTGAAATCAATGGCTCTTCTGCGGAATCTTTCTCATATAAACAGGGTCGGCTCAAGTACTGGCAACTCGAGCCATCGCCCAAAGCGTCATCAAAGTAACATATGGTGTTCTTGCTAGCAGATATTACGGTTCCCAATCTTGTCAAAATAAATTTTTGTACTAAATGGCTTGTTCTTCGGAATCTTTGTCACATCAACATGGTCGGATGAAGTAGTGGCAACTCGGGACATCGCCCAGCGCGTCATCAAAGTAAATCATTGTTGTGTTCCCACTACCAGATATCGCAGTTATCAATCTTATCAAAAGAAATTATTTAATTAAATGGTTCGTTCTGCAGAATCCTTACCAAAAATAGCGTGCCAGCTCCCGTACTAGCAACTCGGGGAGGAAAAACCGAGCTTCATCAAAGGAACCCACTGTGGTGTTTCTGCTATCAAACATTTCAGTTCTCAATCTTTCTGAAACCAAATTATTGAACTAAATGTTTGGTTCTCTCGAATCTTTACCACATATACAGGGCCGGCTCAAGAACTGGCAACTAGGGCAATCGCCCAGAGCCCCATCAAAAGAACCGAAGGTGGTGTTCTCTCTACCAGACATCATATTTCTCAATCTTATAAAAAAAGAATTCAAACTAAATCGCTCGTACTGCAAAATCTTTACCACATAAACAGGGCCGACTCAAGTACTTGGATATCGGGCAATCGCCCAGAACATAATCAAAGGAACGCAATGTGGTGTTCTGACTACTAGACATTTCAGTTCTCAATCTTATCAAAAGAAATTAGTGAACTAAATGGCTCGTTCTTCAGAATTTTTACCACATAAACAGGGTCGACTCAAGTACTGGCAACACGGACAATAAACCGGGGCGTCATCAAAGGAACCCACTGCGATGTTTTCGTTACCAGACATTTCAGTTCTCAATCTTATGAAAAGAAATTGTTCAACTAAATATCTCGTTCTGCCGAATTTTTACCACATAAACAAGGCCAGCTCTAGAACTGGCAATTCGGGTAGTTGTCCAGAGTGTCATCAAAGACGAGTACAACGTCATGCGACTATCTCATATGATTGGGATATTCCAAAACTCAGCTTGCCCGGGATTCATATAAATTGTGGCATCGAAAAAACGGAGCCCATGTTTTATGCCAGGCGGTCTCAGACAGTTAACGCGAAATCTCGTTGTCTCGTCATTCGCATGCAAATTATGGTTGGTCCTCGACTGTATAAAGCTTATGTTGTTAGGATTTTAGTTGCGGATGACAAATCTTGGCATAACTTCTCAAATAGTCTCGGTGTACAAGTTGAATAGATCAGGTGAAAAAACATATCCTTGTCTTACGTCTCTTTCTATCTTTGTAGATCTGTTGAATTCGTTTCCTGTATGTGGGGAAAGTTGTGAAAACGACTTACCTCGGAAACACCAACGAGTCTGTGTATCGTGTATCCAGCTGCTCCGTGGTAAAACGAAATTAAAAAAAACGGCGCCCATGTTTTATGCCAGGCGGTCTCAGACAGTTAACGCAAAATCTTGTTGTCTCGTCATTCGCAGGCAAATTATGGTTGATCCTCGACTGTATAAAGCAAGCCGTTTTTTGAGAACGGAGGAAGTGCGGTTTTTTCTTGTGGAGCGTGCTCGGGTTGTTCGAAAGAAGAAGAAGAAGAAGAAGAAGAAGAAGAAGAAGAAGAAGAAGAAGCGAAGGAGACGACTCTCCCCTGTTTTTTTGGGGTTTTTTTTTTGTCATTTTTACCATAAGCTATGTCGGCCGTGGATGAGTTCGATCAAAAATTGATCCCAGAATTCGACGGTTCCCCCACGGGCCCGACTGTCGTCGAATAGTTTGAGAAGGCTGAACGTATTTGTAGGGTGTTCAAAATAAAAGAACCTGCATTGGTCATCCCACTGAGACTCACGAGGACGATGCAGACCTAGAGGAGATCAAGCGTTCCCTGTACACGGACTTTGGAATAGACCCCTTCATCGCTTGAAAACATTTCGTCGGGCGACGGCTCGAGCCGGGTAAGACGGTGAATGTCTACCTGGCCGATTTGTGAAGGCTGGCGGTGCCGTTTGGCGGAGCAACAGACCGCATACTGGGATGCGCCTTCCTGGCAGGACTTCTCGACGACACCAGCCGGCTTCTACGAGCGTCTTCAAGATTGGACACACTAAGAATCGAGAGCCCGAAACATCTTAAAAGATACGGAACAGGTAGCAGCAGCTGTGAGAGCGCCCGAAACACCGCGGGAGGACCCAAAGTGCTACAAGTGCGGTGGACCAAACCATTTCTCTAGAGACTGCCGGAACCGAAGTGACCCAGGAGGCAGGAGTAGCCGACGGACACGAGCACGACAACGCTGCTATCACTGCAACGATTTAGGCCATATAGCACAGAATTGTTCAGGAAACGAGTCCGGGGAAAAGGCGCTGACGCAACCCTTGCCCACTCTCGGTCAGCGAATGCTGCATTGCCTATTGTCAGCGTGATGGTTGAGGGTAAACGGTTCTCGGCGCTCGTCGACACTGGATGTTCCCGATCCATCGTCAACGCGGATCGATGCGCAACATGGAGCAGTTAACAAATCGAGATTCAGACGATTGACGAAGTGTCCCGAGCCTTTTGTGGTGTCGGGACTGTCAATCCTCACAGATGGAGGGGGCTACGCCAAGGTCGACGTTTTGGTGACTCGTTGGAGGTCCCTCGGTTACGACCTGCTGCTTGAGATCGACACGATCCTAGCGTTAGGAGGCATGATAATCACACAAGCCGGAGATTTGGAACAGGGTAAAGGAAGGAAGGTGTGTGCATCCCTTTGCATTAGTGAGCCGGATTTCGACGTCTCCTTCAATTCCGACGAGAGGGTGTGGACCGCCAAGTGGAAATGGGCTCAAAAAGACCCACCAGTTCAGCTTCATAACAAAGTCACAGAGTACGAGAAAGAGCTTCAACAGTGGATTACCTTGATTACGGTCATACAGGAGCAGAAGCAGAAGGTACGTCCGGTACTCGATTATCGTGAACTGAACGACTTTGCGGAAGCCTTTACTGTCAATGCAGAAGTGTGCGCACAGAAGCTGAGAGCGTGGCGGTGGCAAGGAGTCAATGTGTGTCTTCTGGATCTGCGAAACACATATCTTTAGATTCACGTCGACGAAGCGCTGTGGCCATTTCCAACGGTTATTTTCAAGGGCCAACGTTTCTGTCTCACACGGGTAAGATTTGGGTTAAATGTGGCGCCACTCATTATGAAATCCGTCATAGACGCCAGCACGTCGCAAAACTGTACAATTGAAAATGCCACATCAGCATACATTGATGACATTTTTATTAATGAAAGTTTGGTCTCTGTGTCGCGTGTACGACAACCATTTTCGGATTGCACTTTGGTGTTCAAGGATCCGGTGCGACTGAGCAATGGAACAAGAGTTCTTGGCTTGCAAGTCTGGGAAGAGAATGGAACCCTCCGATGGAAACGAGGAAGTCAGATTTCGGAGATCCCTGATGTGTTGACCCGTCGACGCGTATTTTCGTTGTGTGGGAAACTTGTCGGACATTTCTCCGTGTGTGGATGGCTCAGGGTGGCAGTTGCATTCCTCAACCGTAGCAACCAATGGAAGGGATGATAAAATCAAAGAGCCCTTTCTCTGTCGCGTATTAGCGGAGATGCTAAGTAGAGTAAGGGAACTGTATCCCGTTGGAGGAGACTGGTGCATGGGTGGCGACGAGATCACAGTCTGGGTGGATGCGAGTTCCGTGGCGACCGGAGTGGCATTGGAAGCGAGCGGAAATGTCATCGTGTTGGCTGCGTCCGACTAATGATGCCAGGCATTAATTTAGCCGAACTCGATGCGGCGATTAACGGAGTCAATCTGGCCCTCCAGTGGGAGGCGACAACATTGGACCTGCGTGCATTGCGTGCGTGCACCGGTGGATTTCCGACACCTTGACTGGGAAGACACAGGTGGACACAACGGCTGCTGGAGAGACGCTGGTTAAGCGACGGCTGGGCACTATGCGATTACTGGTTGAAGAATATGGATTGACTATAGATGTGACAATTGTACAGTTCTGTCAGAACCGTGCGGATCGCTTCACCAGAGTACCATACACGTGGCTGGATCTGCTCAAGAGAACCACCGCTCGACAGTTGCGCACTAGTAGGGAGACGACTGGACGAAGACCAGGTGGCCACTATCCATTGCCAAAGCGGACATCCGGGCGTGAAACGAACTCAGATCAGTCAATCCGTAAGTGTCCAGAGAAAGCGTTACATCCGTTGTGAAGGCCTGCACAACCTGTCAGTCGATCGATCCGGCACCTGTTTACTGGGAAAAAGAAGAACTGAGCGTTAAGAGCAACTGGAGCAGACTGGCGATGGACATCACCCACGACAATGGAGAAAATTTTCTAACGCTTATTGATTGCTGTCCCTCTAGGTTTGCGGTATGGCGGCCGCTGTGCCGACAAGATACGAGCACCGTCATTCGACTGTTGGAGAATGTCTTTCTGGAGCGAGGCCCACCTATGGAAATACTGACCGATAACGACACTGCATTCACCAGTAAAGACTTCAAAAAATTTGCAGACAATTGGGACGTGCATATGCGGTTCCGATGTGCTTACTCGCCGAGTGGAAACGGCATCGTAGAGCGAAACCACAGAACCGTCAAAACCATCACAGCTAGGAAGGGCTGCACAGTATCGGACGCGGTCTACTGGTATAACGTCGCCCCGAAAGATAACGTTTCACCGTCGACAGCGCCGTGTGATGCACTGCACAGGTACCATGTCCGAGTGAAAGGCATTGAAGCCAACCCGCTGCCTGAACGAGAAGTGATCGGAGGGATATTGAAAAAAGGAGATGCTGTCTGGGTTAAAAAACCATGCAGCAAGTGTACGACAAAATACGGCACTGGACGTGTTACGGAGGTGATTAGCCCGCAATCTGTGCGACTTGATCAGGTGCCTTGTCACATTAAATATTTGCGACCGGTAATGCAGCCGCTACCGTTACTAAGTGATGAAAGCGATTCCGAGTCTGAGAGTAGTGAGCATTCGATCTGCTTAGAATTATACCTGTTGTGCAGTGATTCCGATGTCAGCAGCCTCAAGGCGGACGCAGTGTTTACCACAGACAAAAGCACGCATGAGGATGAAGCTTGTGTTGTTCCCCTTCGAAGGAGTACCCGACGGTGACGGTCGCCAACTTCTTGCCATGTTTGTGATCATGCGATCGGGAGGGGGAAATTGTGAAAACGGCATACCTCAGAAACGCCAACCAATCTGTGCATCGTGTAAAATCCAGCTGCTCCTTGGTAAAAAGTACCAAAATGCCGGCGCCCATGTTTTATCCCAGGCGGTCTCGGACAGTTAACGCGAAATCTCGTTGTCTCGTC
Organism: Ascarosepion bandense; assembly: GCA_037127315.1. NCBI lineage: Eukaryota > Metazoa > Mollusca > Cephalopoda > Sepiida > Sepiidae > Ascarosepion > Ascarosepion bandense. The sequence continues at coordinate 358,212 of JBBBDQ010002113.1, forward strand.
ATTCGCATGCAAATTATGGTCGATCCACGACTGTATAAAGCAAGTCGTTTTTTTTTTAGAACAGGAGAAGTGCATTTTTTTTTGGGGGGGGGGGGGTTCTTGTGGGCTGTGCCCACGTTGTTCGAAAGAAGAAGAAGAAGAAGAAGAAGAAGAAGAAGAAGAAGAAGAAGAAGAAGAAGAAACGAAAGAGACGATTCTCGTCTTTTTTTTTTTTTGTCATTTTTACCACACTGTCCGTATGCAAGCGGTTTGCTGCCAGTAGGGGATCTTGATTACTCTGATGTCATTTCCAAATATGTCGAGGTCGCAGAGCATTTCTATCAATTCTTTGTGGCGTACTTTGTTGAACGCCCTTCATAGTCTATAAAACATATGTACATGTCTTTTTTCCTTTGCATTGCTCTTTCTGATAGCATCCCAAGCAAAAATATCGCATTCCTTGTTCCAGTGTCCTTCACGAAACTGCACTATTCTTGTCCTTTCTCTGACTTGATTCTGCCTTTTTCATCAGGATTTGGATGATGAGTTTTGTTATGTGGCTCATTAAACTGATTGTTTGGTGGAGTTCGCATTCGTATGCACCTGGCTTCTTAGGCAGTGCTATGAAAATTGATCTGCTTAGCTCGTCCAGTATTACACAACTGTTGTAGATTTCAGTTATTATTTATGTCATTTTCTCTATGCTGAAATCATCTAAGGCTGACAGCATCAATATTACAATGCCGCCTGGTCCAGCTGCTTTGTTTCTATTCAGTTTGGCCATTGCAGCTTCCATTTCGGATTTTAATATTTCAGGTCTGTTAGTATCTTTGTTTATTGTCGCTTCCTCTCTCTTGTCGTGGAAGAGATCTTTTATGTGTTCTTCCCATCACTGGAGTATTTCTTCTTTCTCTGATATGAGTGTTTAATACATCCTTTTGAGGTTCATGTTCTTTGTTTTGTTAGTTTTTCTTATGGGACCTACCTTTTTTGGACTATCATGAACTCTTCCTTTTATTATGAATACCGGGCGAATATGCCTCTCGGGGTGGAGTTGAGTTGCGTTGAGCCACCCCGGTCTAATAGTTGGCAGTCAGACTGACGTGTAACACTCTTGTATTTGTTTTCCGTTTAATATAAAAGTTTCACTAATTCCCGAGTTCAAGTTTTCTTCCGGACCTATTCTGGGTCCACAACACTTTCTTTCTTTCTTTCTTTCTATTTGCACTCATAAATTCATGTTCTTTCTTTACCGGGAGAATATGCCTCTCGGGGTGGAGTTGAGTTGGGTTGAGTCACCCCAGTCTAATACTTGGCAGTCAGACTGACGTGTAACACTTTTGTATTTGTTTTTTTTTTTGTTTTGTTTTTTTTTTTTTTTTTTGTCTAATATATATGTTTCACTAATTCCCGAGTTCGAATTTTCTTCCGGAATTATTCTGGGTACACAACAGTTCCCTTATTTCTTTATGCATGGTTTCTTTATTTGTCTTGCTCAATCTTGCTATTTCTGCACATTTATTGTTGAGCCATTCCTCTTTAGCCTCTCTGTATTTGCTCCTTATTTCCTTGTGTAGTTTTCTGTATTCTGTTCCGTGTCTTGGCATAGTTGTCTGTCTCCTTTGCATCATGTCAAGATTCTCTTCAGCCACAGAGCGCTATCGCCTGTTCTATCTTCCCATTCTTTCATTCTTTAGGTTTTACATCTTTGTTTTTCTTTTAATCTTAATGAAACTGGCTTTAAACACATGAGAAGTATATAGCCTTCTCTGTAGTTTTCGTACTGAAGGTTATAATCGTGCTATGTCGGTTGCTAATCAACTTAACGCACCATAAATGTTAGAAACTTGGTAATCTTCCACTGAAAACTGACTCCTTAGTATTCGACTAACTGCCGACTAATATCAACTGCCTAGTAGTTCTACTGAACTCTAATAGAACTCTAAAGAATTCTTTAGAACTTCTAAGAACTCCTATGAACTTCCAAAGAACTTCGAGTTAACTTCCTGTTAACTGTTATTAATATAGGAGGGAGAGTCCATTATCTGAGGAATAGGTGTGTTTCACCATAACATTTTACAAATCAAAACATGTCTTAATTTGTTAACATGGAGGTTCGCTAAAATTGGTCGATTTGGTGGCATATAAATGTCAATTGTTTGAAAAGTTTCGTAAAAATAAAATCATGCAATATTTCATTCGCGTTGTCATTTGACTTTTCCCTAACCCAATATTTGGCTTTGATCTGTGAATAAATTTAGTTTACTTACAGTTGAAGCTGGGTTTTTTTTACAGTCATTTTCATTCTATACAAGGTCCAGGAGCCACTCGAAGTAGAGGATTTCATGAAGAGGTATTTTATATGGATAAGTGTGTGCGAGCTTAACACTATAAATCTTTCACTCTCTTTCTTCATTGCAATTTACCTTAACAAAGGTTTTATTATTGGCATGACACAATTTTTGTCTGAAAAGAGAGTAACCTTACAGGTACGAGTTGTTACGAGTTCTATACGAAGATACATCAATAAATCTGTAGCCTAATGTTATAAACATGCATTTATTTTATAAAAAAAATACTTTTAAACACCTTTTTTTTTTCAATCAAAATTCAACTCTCATCCTACGGACCTACTGATCCAGTTTTTTATAATCCACTTATTTTTTTTTTTAAGCATGTCACCCCAAGCAAGGCATTCCACTGCCACTATAGCGTAGGGGGGTTACACAGGGCGATAGACTATTTAATATGTACATAGGGGGAGAGTTGGAGAGAATGGGAGGGTTAGTGTGTTAGGAGGTGTCTATTGACCTTACATTTAAACTCCTGGAGGTTACAGCCGTCGGGGAAGCAGGCATGCGGAAGGGAATTCCACAGGCGGGAAGTGCGAGAAAAGAAGCTATGATACTGAAAACGGAGATAAGTATTAACTCTTTGGCTAACGTCTACTGCACATCAACAGCCATAGGGTTATGCGATAACTCAACCACTATAAACTGAAATTTCTTTCTGTACGTTTCTAGCTAAAGTTAAAATGCTTCTCCGACTATCAATGAATAAAGAGTTTCTATTAGTCTTTCTAAGTCAAAATGGCGTAAAACGAAAATTTAGCAATCAGTAATTTATAGGTGGAAAATTTTAACCGTTTTTTAACCAGAAAATAACCATTCGTAAGGTTTTCGATTGAGATTAATGCAATAATTTCAAAAAGTAATTTCAGACGGAGGACGTAATTTATGGGTTAGGCTTTCAGTATGTTTTGCATGTCTACGAAGGTCTATACCGGCCATAATTATTAGGCTACACCAATGTTTTAAAAAATGATGCATTTCATACTATTTTTTTAGTATTTATTACCACGTGAATAATTGTAAATGAAAATAGAATGGTTCTTTTGTTAATACTGCACAATAACATGTGCATCAAATGAATTTATAAATATTTACTAATTACCTATATTGCAGTTTTATCAATGAAAGAATGAAGAAAATGTCGGGGAATTCGGACGTTTTAATCTTTGCTTAATTGCCTTGTAAAAATTTGCAAAGTAATAATAACAAAAGAACCATTCTATTTTCATTTAGAATTATCTACTTGGCAATAAATACTAAAAATAGTATGAAATATATCATTTCTTTTAAAACCGGGGTGGTCTGATAATTATGGTCGGTAGTGTATATATATATATACATATATAATTGTGTGACTTCAGTTAGTTCGTCCGCCTCTCAAATCTTTTAAAATAGCTACACATTGACAGATCAAAACCAAATTTTAGGAATGGTTGCAAACAGATAAGAGGGTAGAAATTGCAATCGGTTTTACTAGGATGCATAGCTTAATACATTGTCTTTCATTTTTTTTAGTTAAAAGTTTTATTATTTAACATACAAAATACTCCCACTATTTTAAAAACAATTTAATGATTAAAATAATAAATACTTATTTTAATAAAAATGCAATATTATATTTTACATATCTTTTATTTAAATATTTATTCATATAATAATCTAGTTTTCAGTTCGCTCTACGTTTCAGAAAGTTGTAATTTGGTTCCAGAAAGGCATTTTAGCGCATGGTCTGTTGTATGTTACATGCTCAAGAGTAAGAAATTCTAAGAATTCATTATTCGCTGTTCAAAAGCAAAAGAATAATTTTCTTAAAAAATATTATTTATCTTGACGTCCTATAAAATCAAATTAAGAAATTATTAAATCTCAAAGTAGGGTTTTGGCGAAAATAGTAGATGGGAAATTAAAAATTAAACGCAACTTTCTTCCTCACTTTTACAAAAATTCACAACGACGCGTGAAATCCTGGTTCTGCCAAAAATAAAAAAGGGTTGACCCCGTGTTTAAAGAAAAAGTCGAAACCGGGTTTCGCGAGTAGATGTTAAATTGGTTTTCTGACCAATGGGAGCGATTTGCAAGACCATAAAAACTTAGCAATTCAGTGCAAAAAAGTCTTGATGACTATAACTGACTTTGATCAGCGTCAGCCAGTCACAGATTGGAGCAGCGAGAGAGAAACACGACTGAAATGTAACGAGAGAAACTTCAACCACGACCCGGACGTAAGGTCGCGTCGCACATCGTTCTCTTTCGCCTTCTTTCTCGTGTACTGATTCCTTTTACTAGTTCTTCTCCATTCAAAGACTCTCCTACCAAACAAATGCTCATACGTACTTAGATACGTACTCATAAACTCTTTTCACCAAATTACTACTATGAACATTTCTTCAATTCTTAATACCCTTGACTTGTTTCCTATTAAACATTAATTTCTACCAATTCTTGTTATTCTTTTCTTTTAATAAATTTCTATTTTAACATACAAATGTATATTCTTATTTTCCACTCTTCCACTCATCCACATTATTCCACAATCTCCAACCAACCAGCGTCATCCTTCTGATGATAACCTTCTGATAATACTGCATAAAACTTGTAAGCTGTAAGGAGTTCAGTTATGTATGACACAAGGCCGAATTAATAAGCATTAACCATTTCCCTAAATCTTCAAGAGATTTCCAAAGCAAATCTTCTTCTTCTATGTGCCTTGTCCCTTCAGGACGTAGGCGATCATGGCCTTCCACTTTTCCCTACCCCTGGTGGCTCTGAGCACGCCTTCTCCCGTTACACCATGCAATCCTCGTTCCTTCATCCACCTGATGAGGTCCTTCAAATATGTTATCCGTTGCTTTCCCATGTCTCTGGCCTGTTAGTATCAGATTCTCCAAGACCTCCTTCCTCATTGCGTTTCCGAGTAACTTCAGCTGTCTCTTCCTGATGTTCAGTATTAATTTCTTTTTGTTTCCATCATTTCCAAGACCTCATCATTGCTCACATGCTCGATCCATGATATTCGTAGCATCCTTCTGTAGAACCACATTTCAGTTGCTTAAAGTATTTCCTTTATTTTTGATGGTATTGTCCAGCATTCACTGCCATATTGAAGGACGGACATCACATAACAATCCAGTACTCTCTTCCTTGTTTCTAGCGAAATTGTCCTGTTTCTTAACACCTTACTCAACTTCTGGAATGCTTCCTTCGCCATGCCAATTCGCCTTCGGATCTCTGTGTCGCACTTTCCGTCTTCTGTTATAACGCTTCCCAGGTATTTAAATTTTTGTACCTGCTTGATTCTGGTATCCCCGACCTGTATTTGGCATTTTGGGCTGCCCTTTTTACTGATGACCATGCATTCGGTTTTCGTGCAGTTTATTTCTAGTCCTTTCTTGTTACTTTCTTCTGCTACCTTAAATTTAATTTATTGTTTTGCGAAATCAAACGAAACGTAGACTTTGTAAATCTTGACAAAAAATGTAAATGATAACTTCAACAATACTAAATACTGTGACGATTTCAACGCGCGTCAGAATGTTGCAAATAATTTAAATTTCATTGACTGTTTTGCGAAATTAAACGAAATGTAGAGATTGTAAATCTTGATAAAAATGTTAGCAATAACTTCAGCAATATTAAATTGTTATGTCGCCAAGTATAAATGAATAACTCAACAACAGAAACAGAATATAAGTTGTATTCCGCGGAAAGACGGTTAGTATGTACAGAAGTGATTAGTAATATTTACAATAGAAAGATACAAGAGTCCAATCCGCCGTAAGACGTGTGTATACGTGATTACTTCCGGTACGCCACCAGGAGTGTGACTAACTCTTCACTGACTCGCACTGACTCTCAAGTGACTCTCTACGACTCTGTACGACCCTTCACGACTCTGTACGACTCCGTACGACTCATTATTTAATCATCCCTCCCACTAAGGGCAACATATGACACATGGTCAGTTTATATCTGGGATTTCCGGGCTATATGGTCCGGCCAAAAAATGTCTGTCTATTTTTGCCCAGTCGTGCCTCTACACTTCGGCGGAACCACGACTGGGTTATTGCTCTCTGCTCGGAAGCAGAGAGCGCACTCTACCCGACGGCAGAGGGCTGACAGTGTCGTAGAGTCGTCAGTCTAGAGACTCGGTACTACTCATTATTTAATCGTCCCTCCCAGTAAGGGCAACATATGACACATGGTCAGTTTATATCTGGGCTTTCCGGGCTATATGGCCCGGCCAAAAAATGTCTGTCTATTTTTCCCCAGTCGTGGTTCTACCCTTCGGCGGAACCACGACTGGGTTATTGCTCTCTGCTCGGATGCAGAGAGCGCCCTCTACCCGAAGGCAGAGAGCTGACAGTGTCGTAGAGTCGTCAGTCTAGAGACTCTGTACGACTCTCCCAGTAGAGAATCCACCATTGCTATATATAGGAACAGTCCATTATCTAGTCAAATAGGGGCGGCGCCCTAACATAAATACAGTGACTGCAGCCACTTCCCCATCGTCGAAATGTGGCCTCTTTTTGTCTGTTCTATAAATACTTTCATGGCTTCTGCACAGACGAACTTAAGTCACTAATGCCTCCTCAACAGGTGTTTACTCGTGCAACCAGACTGGCAACTGGGTCCCACCCATTCACAGTCAGGTTAGCCAAATGCAGACGACAATTCTACTCCTGCAGCTTCTTCTCTCGCACTCCCCGCCTGTGGAACTCGCTCCCGTATTCTTGCTTTCCTGACGGCTACAACCTCCAGAAATTTAAATGCAAAGTCAATACTCATCTACTAACCACTGGACTCTAGCTCTCTCCCCACCCCCGTATAACCTTCCCTTTCTCTCCACCAATGTATCTGTCATCGCACCTGCTTTCTCAGCTTTCTATTGTTCCTTTCTAACTAGTTTGTACTCCTCACTCTTTTCTAATTAATCTTTTTACATTAATGTAGCCCCCTGCACATCAGTGGCGTTTCCGCCTTGCTCGGGGTGAAATGATTAAAAAAAAAAAGTAGGATTTCAATACATGTCAGCTAGTTGTAAATGATTATTAGTAGACATAAACCGACCATTTTGCATTTACTTTATTAGGTTTGTAGGATGTTCTGAGTGTCTACGAAGGCCTGTATGTGATAAAAACGCATGACGCTAAGTAGTTGAATGTCCTAATGTCTCCCAAGCCTTCCACTTTCTACCACAGCAAGTGATTAAACCGTGTATCCTCATGGCATCCATTTAAACTGACGCTTTCTTTTTTTTTTCCATATAAATCAAAATTATAGTGTATAATTTCCAGAAGCTGGGTAGAGTATGAAGAGACAGGAAAATTTCGCTTGAAACAAAGAAGAGAGTACTGGATTGTTATGTGATGTCTGTCCTTCAATATAGCAGCGAATGCTGGACAATCTCATCAAAGATGAAGGAAAGTGTTGAAACAATTGAAATGTGCTTCTACAGAAGCATACTGGGTATAAAGTGGGGCATCAATTCCATATTACAATCAATATATAAAAAGACCCCTCACTTTGTGGTGACAGCAGTTTCTAGACATTTATATTCCTGAGATCCAAAAGCACGAGGATGCATTCCAGAAGCTGAGTAAAGTATTAAGAGACAGGAAAATTTCGCTAGAAACAAAGAAGAGAGTCCTGGATTGTTATGTGATGTCTGTCCTACAATGTGGCAGCAAGGGAAATGTGGTTCTACAGAAGCATACTCGCTATAAAGTAGGGAATCAATTCCATATTACAATCAATATATAAACTGATCCCTCACTTTGTGGTCACAGCAGTTTCTATACATTTATATTCCTGAGATCCAAAAGCACAAGGATCCATTCCAGAAGCTGAGTAGAGTATTAAGAAACAGAAAAAATTTCGCTAGAAACAAAGAAGAGAGTACTGGATTGTTATGTGATGTCAGTTCTTCAATATGGCAGTGAATGCTGGACAATATCATCAAAGATGAAGGAAAGACTTGAAGCAATTGAAATGTGTTTCTACAGCAGGATGCTGCGAATATCATGGATCGAGCATGTGAGCAATGATGAGGCTTTAGAAAAGATGGAAACACAAAGGAAATTAATACTAAGCATCAGGAAGAGACCGCTGAAGTTCCTGGGACATGCAATGAGGAAGGAGGGCTTGGAGAACCTGATACTAACAAAAAAAGAGACAGAGGAAAGCAGCGGATAGCATATTTGAAGGGCCTGATCAGGTGGATGACATTACGGAGGTTGCGTGGTGTAACAAGAGAAAGTGTGCTAAGAGCCACCATGGATAGGGAGACGTGAAAAGCCATGATCGCCTACGTCCCGAAGAGACAGGGCACATAGAAGAAGAAGAATTTTGAAATGAGAAAATTACACTGAAATATTTTTTAGATTTTCCAAGTTTTCATCAGACATCAAGAAAATACTAACTTTAAGCAAAACTGATCAGTATATATATATATATATATATATATATATATATATATATATATATAATAAGGTGTCAGTTTAAAGTTACGCCAGGAGGATATGACTTAACTATCAGCTTTGATATTGAGAACGATTGTTAGAAGGTCGGTCTTATGAGTCTGGTAACTCTCAAAATATTACTTTTTATACATTTCATGATAATGCTTCTTTAATGCTATTATAAATACCAAGGGTCCTTTACAAATGATAAACTTCTTCTTCATTTGCCGTGTCTCTTCAGGACGTAGGCGATCATAGACTTCCACTTAGCTCTGTCTCTTGTCGCTCTCAGTCATTTTTCTCTTGGTATCTCTTCCAAGCCCCGCCCCGTCAACCATTTGCTCAGACCTAACCAGTACGTCTCGCGCTGCTTTCCCCTGTCTCTTCTTCCATTTATCCGACCTGTGAGTATCAAGTTCTCCAGGCCCTCCTTCCTCATTACGTGTCCCAGGAACCTCATTTGTCTCTCCCTAATATTTAGTATGAGTTTTCTTCTCGTTTGCATCCTTTCCAACACCTCATCGTTGCACACGTGTTCCGTCCATGGTATCCTCAGCATCCTTCTGTAAAACTACATTTCTGCTGCCTCAAGCCTATCCTTTATCTTTGATGACATCGTCCAGCATTCACTTCCATACAGAAGGACAGATATCACGTAACAATCCAGCACTCTTTTCTTTGTTTCAAATGAGATTTTCTTGTCTTTCAGTACTCTGGCTTCTGAAATGCGTCTTTGGTCATGCCAATGCGTCTTTGGATCTTCGTGTCGCACTTTCCATCCTCTGTCAAAACACTTCCCAGGTATTTGAATTTTTTGACTTGTTTTATTTTAGATCATCCAACTTGCAGTTGGCATAGTGGTCTCCTCTTTTTGCTGATGACCATGCATTCGGTTTTCTTGAGGTTTATGCTCAACCCTTTGTTTTCATTTTCTTTTATAACCTTCTGTAGTAGGTCCTGCATTTTCCTTTTCGTCTCTGCTATCAGCACTGTGTCATCCGCGTATCCGATATTGTTCAGATTACGCATTTCTGAACCAGAAAATACAAATGCCTGAGCTTTCGCTTCGACTGAGAGACTTTTTTTTTTAATTGTATTACCCCGAGCAAGGCTGGAACGCCACTGATGTGCAGGGGGATACATAAGAGTAAAAAAAATTAGATAGGCGGAGAGTACAGAGAAAGACGAATCAGTTAAGGATGGGAATACAGGTGTGTTGACAATTGCAAAGGTGGAGAGAAAGGAAAAGATATACAGGGTGATGTAGAAAGAAATAGAGTCAAGGGGTTAAGAGATGAGTATTGACATTGCATTTAAATTCCTGGGGGTTGTAGCCGTCAGGAAAGCAAGAATATGGAAGTGAGTTAAGGATGGGAATACAGGTGTGTTGACAATTGCAAAGGTAAAGAGAAAGGAAAAGATATACAGGGTGATGTAGATAGAACTGGGTTCAAGTGGTTGAATTATGGGTATTGACATTGCATTTAAATTCCTGGAGGTTGTAGCAGTCAGGAAAGCAAGAATATGGAAGCGAGTTCCACAGGCGGGAAGTGCGAGAAAAGAAGCTGAAGTTGTAGAATTGTCGTTTGCATTTGGTTGATCGAACTGTGAATGGGTGAGACCCAGTTGCCAGTCTGGTTGCACAAGTAAACACCTGTTGCAGGGGCACCAGTGACTTAAGTTCGTTGGAGCAGAAGCCATTAAAATATTTATAGAACAGACAGAGGGAAGCTACATCCCGTCGGTGAGAAAGCGGCTGGAGTCGAGCCGCCAAGTCGGTACCTATCACATTACTGATTCTCCTTTGGAGCCTGTCAAGAACACTGAGATGAACAGCGGGTGCACCTGACCATATATGGCAGCAGCATTCCATCAGAAATAATTATAGAACGTTTGCTTAAGTTTATGGCAGATTTACAGAACTTCTGGGGCGTACAACGGATTCCATGATAGGAAAACACATGAGATTAAGCAATCAAGTATAATACAATATTTGAACCATCTGCATCAACTACAGTAGCTTCGATATCGAGTTAAATATACATAGAAAAAAATTAATGGTGAGTATAAAAACGCTGAAAAATATTTCCTATATCAATTAGTGGTCATTATATTTTTTTCTTTTTCGCCATTTCGAATAACGAGGGAAACCTTATATCTTACTTACCATCAAATAAAATTATTTCAATTTTAATCAATCGCCGACAATAGTGAACGATTTTATTGAGTTAAGTTTTTTCTTACGTTGAAGGGAATTCCCTGAACGTGAACATATTGCTGACACATGGTTATCGTAATCAAGAATAGCTTTTCAATTCTTATGTAATTTGCTGAAGAGATCTCGAATGTGTATTTCTGTAATATTTTTTTTAAACAACTAGAAAGATAATTTGTAAAGGAGAAAATGATGTTTTATGTTGGCATATTTTCGCATGCAAATAAGAATCGTTAGAAACTGCAGAATATTACAAATTCTTTGAAAAGGTAATTCCGCATGGAATCTACAAGATACACACATTGGAAGAAGAAAAGGGAAAGAAATAGAAAAAATAACTTATAGACTTTCTTTCTTTCTTTCGTTTAACCATTCATCTTTATCTAATACCATGGCTCTTTCTTTTCTTTTTTTCTTTCTTTTTCTTTCTTTCTTCTTCTTTCTTTCTTTTTTCTTTTTTTTTCTTTCTGTATCCATTCATCTCCCTTTCTCTCTATCTGTTACTATGGATTTATGACTGCAGATGTTTTCTTTCTTTCTTTCTTTCTTTTTTCTTTCTTTCTTTCTTTCTTATTTCTATCTGTATTTATTCATCTTTCTCTCTCTTTCTCTCTGTTTTTCTATCTGTTACTATGGATCTATTATTGCAGATCTTTTCTTTCTTTTTTCTTTTTTCTTTCTGTATCCATTTATCTCTCTCTCTCTCTCTCTCTCTCTCTCTCTATATATATATATATATATATATATATATATCAGTTACTATGGATTTATTATTACAGATATTTTCTTTCTTTCTTTCTTTCTTTCTTTCATTCTTTTTCTCTTTCTGTATCCATTCATCTCTCTCTCTCTCTCTCTCTTTCTCTCTATCTGTTACTATAGATTTATTATTGTAGATCTTTTCTTTCTTTCTTTCTTTTTCTTTCTTTCATTCTTTTTCTTTCTTTTTCTCTTTCTGTATCCATTCATCTCTCTCTCTCTCTCTCTCTCTCTCTCTCTGTTACTATAGATTTATTATTGTAAATTTTTTCTTTCTTTTTCTTTCTTTCATTCTTTTTCTTTCTTTTTCTCTTTCTGTATCCATTCATGTCTCTCTCTCTCTCTCTCTCTGTTACTATAGATTTATTATTGCAGATCTTTTCTTTCTTTCTTTCTTTCTTTTTCTTTCTTTCATTCCTTTTTCTTTCTTTTTCTCTTTCTGTATCCATTCATGCTCTCTCTCTCTCTCTGTTACTATAGATTTATTATTGCAGATCTTTTCTTTCTTTCTTTCTTTCTTTTTCTTTCTTTCATTCCTTTTTCTTTCTTTTTCTCTTTCTGTATCCATTCATGTCTCTCTCTCTCTCTCTCTGTTACTATAGATTTATTATTGCAGATCTTTTCTTTCTTTCTTTTTCTTTCTTTCATTCCTTTTTCTTTCTTTTTCTCTTTCTGTATCCATTCATGTCTCTCACTCTCTCTCTCTGTTACTATAGATTTATTATTGCAGATCTTTTCTTTCTTTCTTTCTTTCTTTCTTTCTTTCTTTCTCTTTTTTTACAACTTTTCTTTTTATTCTTTCTTTCCTTATAGAGTTTTATTCCTTTTTCTCTTTTTTTTCATTCCCTCTGTTTCATTTCCAATTTTCGTGCTTCGTTCTTTATTCATTTTTGTATTAGATTTTTTTTTTTTCCAGCCTGTCTTGACTGATTTCCGTCAATATTTCATCCACTATCCAGTCGATAGCAAGTATCAAATAATCTCCTGTGCTCAACCCCGCATTGTTTAGCCACAAATCGGGGCAAACCTTCTTGTCTGTCGGTCTTCTTACCAACTTACAATTTTATGTCCACTATTAAAGCTACTGCTACGGTTACTGCAAACGCTTCCAAGTTCTCCATTTTCACCCGCCACTATTTTGACTCATGACTGCGGCTGCTAACGAGTTAATGCTGTTATTTCTACTTCTTTTACTCAATTGAAAACCAAAACACAGAGGCCACCATATGCTATGTTCAAAGATGGTCTCAAAGTTGATATTAATACGTACAAGGGGCTGAAATTTATCTAACCTTGTGCAGAGTTAGGGGACAGGGTCCAGTTAAAGGTATCAGGGTCCCTGGAAATCAGTGATAAGCATCCGTGCCGAATGCACATATGTTTCGTTTACAAACATCGAAGACGAATGCACATGTGACATTTTTGTTGCGAATATACAAACTGAGGCTGGGGCTGTCCGAGTGTTGTCGTGGCGGAATTGTGCGGCTTGGCTTGTGAGGCATTTACACTCTCTTTTATCTGTACAGATATATAATTAAGAAAATAAACCCGCATTTACACGCATCCAGGCACACACACACACACACACACACACACACACACACACACACACACACACACACACACACACACTCATGTGTGTTCCTCTGTGTGTGCGTGACAGAACCTGATGAACAAAGCTTGTGACATCATAAAGTGAGATATATTTAATTATTTAATAGTAGAGGCTGACAAGAATAGATAGATAGATAGATAGATAGATAGATAGATAGATAGATAGATAGATAGATAGATAGATATGACAGGCTGATCTAGATAGATAGATAGATAGATAGATAGATAGATAGATAGATAGATAGATAGATAGATAGATAGATATAGACAGGATGATCTAGATAGATAGATAGATAAATAGATAGATATATAGATAGATAGATAGATAGATAGATAGATAGATATGATAGGATGATAGATAGATAGATAGATAGATAGATAGATAGATAGATAGATAGATATGAGCAGGCTGATCTAGATAGATAGATAGATAGATAGATAGATAGATAGATAGATGTGAACGGAGTAATAGACAGGTAGATAGATGCGTGCACTGAAGTATAATACTATATAATTGGTACAGAGTTTGAATATATCTCGATATTGATAAGAGAATATATATATATATATATATATATATATATATATATATATATATATATATATAAACACTGCACGTTCATAAATTCTCTGCCACGTGAACGTTTAAATACAAACACCGTTACACGAGCATTCTTAAAAAGAAAAACGGTAAACGGTAAAATCAGTTATTAAAAATCGACTGAAGACACCACTCGTGGTAGAAACCTGGGTAGCAAAATAACTCGTTTAAGAATGGAATATATATATATTGTAATTTTGTTATTACAATGGTTTATATGTATGTATGTATGTATGTATGTATTTAATTACTACCAACACTCTCTGTGCGCTGTGTACATACGCTTGTCGAGACTTCCATAGATGACACCATAGCTGACCATACACCCACAATACCCCAAACACCCACACAAATTCAGGGTATATATACACATGCCCCTGAAGAACGTGTTTTCGGCAAACAAATGCATTCACTGACATTTAGCTCACTAGATGCACATTCGATCATGCTTCCACGTTTCATTTGCCAACCCAACCCCGACGATAAGCGACTTTAACTCTGCCATATGTAGCGTTACTTCGCTAATGAAATTTTATTTACACCAGAAAGAAAAGAAAACCTAGTTAAATTAAATAACTCACTGATTCCATTTATATTAACACATTTATGGTCCTTGATTCGGTTTTATTTACCGAGTAAATTATTTAATCAAAAGGAGAAAACAAACCGTACAATTAAAAAAGAAAGCGATCATTTTACAATCGTAACAAATACAAATGCATACAACAATTGCGTTAGGATAAAAAAATTTAAAAAACGAACACTGACTACTAGTAACCGGTAAAATGATCTTCTTCACGTTAACACGCATGTCCACACGCATAAAAGCATATATACATCTGCTAACATGCACACTGATACATTCTCAAACTCACACGCAACCCATACGCATAACACATCCTAAACTCATACTCTCCTTATGAGCACGTCGCTTTTGCACACCCATACACTTAGATATTCACATAAACACTCATCCACGTTTTCCAACAGGCCATCCCTTACGAAAAGTGATAGCAAAGCGAATATTTCAGGTGTCGAATCAGTGGGAAATATTAAAATCGTATTGCGAAGAAAATACATTATGTATTTTATGTATTTGCATATGGGGAAATACATATAGCTTTCCGATTATTATTATTATTATTATTATTATTATTATTATTATTATTATTATTATTATTATTATTATTATTACACAGAAACGGGATATATTGAATTTGAATCTATCTAAGTTACCAAACAGTTTGACAGAAGCGATTCTTTAAAATATAAGTCTCAATAATATATTTTTGTTCAATTTGCCTTTCTGTCATTCAAGCAATTATTATTATTATTATTATTATTATTGGTGTTGTTGTTATTATTATTGTTGTTTTTGTTATTGGGGGGGGTGTTGTTCTACTTCTTGTTTGGAATTAGAGTATTTCGAAAGAGAGTGCTTTATCTCTCATCACGCAAACTAAGAAAAACTACGGTGAAGAAGATGTAAAAAAAAAAAAAAAAAAATGGTAAATTTACTTCTGATTATCCAGCGTCTGATTTTCTCATACTGTTTAACTTCATATTGTTGAACACTGGGCAGTCCCGTTCGTTACAGCTTCACAATGTGGCCGTAATATAACTATCGCTACAACAAGAGGAGATTTTTATACCAAATCGTAGCTGCTAGCATTGAGATAAGAATCTTAAAAGCAAATCTTCACTGAGCTGTAAATGATTCTTATATATATATATATATGAAAAATAATAAAAGAAAAAGAAATACTAAGCGTGTGCGATTTTTGTTGTGATAGACAAACGAGAGAAATAAGGAAGAATAGCTTCGAATAAAACAATTGAAAACGAGACACACGCCAGATGTAAAACATCCACAGTTATAGAAAGAAAGAAAAAAGCACGGACGATGAAAAAAAAAAATTAAAATTGGGGTAGGAAATGGGTATTTTTCTGTCTTACCTTGTACTTTACCGTAAACCTCAAAATCCACCGAAAGCAAAGTGCCTGCCATGACCACTTATTAAACATCCAAAGCGCTACATCTTCGTAAGTTTGTTTCTTTCTTTTTTTTTTTTTTAAACCTAAAGTAATTCGCTTACAAAAAAGAGAGCTTCCCGTACGGAAGATCAGGATGATCTGTATTTAAACTGTCGTCAGCAGTCAATGGCTTGCGTGAACTGAGGTGTATACCTGTTGCTCTGTGGCGTTATATCCAATGGAAAGCAAAGAGGGTAAGAGGAGGACGTACTTGCGTGCCAAACCAGCGAGGGGATGTGTGGGGTTCGGCATAGTGTCAATCGTTGAAAGCGGGGACGCGTGTACATGTATATGTTTAATGGTGCCTACAACTGCTCAGCTGTCTATATGCATTTCGAACTGTGCGTGTACTACGGCGTTGTGTACGCCTACGAGTATATGTATGCGTGTGTGTATGCAAATATACATTATACATGCTTGACAGTAGGTAAACCCCGTATGTGTGCATTGTATCTTTTCTCTCCCTCTCTCTTTTCTTCTCTGTCTCTCTGTCTCTCTCTCTGTCTCTCTCTCTCTCTCTCTCTCTCTCTCTCTGCATGTACACTTAGTTCGCGAGTGTGTTCATCCTATCCGTATAGTATACGGGATTTGCGACTAGTTATAACCACTTATATCAGTTAATAATAACTATACGTGATACACGCTTGGGCGATCATGTCTCTTTCGAGACATGACTGACTGGGCAGAAAACTTTCTCACAGTAGATTACCATTACTTTTTGCAGTGGACCAATTGCCAACCAAGGCGATAGAACCTTAACTGTCCTTCTGTTTAACCCATAGCTTGAGTGAGAAGGTATTTATGCGTATATAAATGAAGCGAATTCGACTGGAATTCGAACTCGGATCTCCGATTACATATTCCGAGCCGAAATTCATCTTCCTATATACCATTAAATTCGCTGTATTTTTATAGGTGTAAAATACTTGCTTTAGGGTAAGAATTAAAAAGCTCATCTCATCAGGTGCCCTTGTAACGAAACCTTGGGCCTGTTTAGAGTACGTTTTACAAGTATCTCAGGAATACTGATTTTCAAGGCAGGCTAGTCCTTGAAAGTCTGTCGCTACACAATCTTCCTAGCCACATTTACCCCTACCCCAGTTTAGCCACATACTGTCGTGTAACAGTGAACAAGATTTTCTTTATATTAGTTAACTAGTTTATTGAGTCCGTTTCTCATTGGGTGCTCAACTTGTAAAGCCTTGTGTCAGAATAAAGTCGACCAGTACAAAATATAATCGCGTGTTTCTCTATATATTTTATGTACATAGGTTATACTAATAAGCATTTTAAAAAATGCGTTTATTCTATACAACAAATATTTATTTTTCCATATAATCTTCTTCATTGTCAATGCACTTGATTCAGTGATTAATATTACAAACAGTGATCAAAGTTTATACATTTAAAGTTAAAATTTAGCTACAATGATTCAGTTTATAGAATTCCAACATAAACATGTGTTTGAAAGAATTGGATCCTCACTGAGAGCTTTGCAATGGGGGAAATTTCCTTCTGTCACTCTAGACAAAGGTTAGTATATATTTTCAGAGCTTTGCAATGGGGGAAATTTCCTTCTGTCACTCTAGACAAAGGTTAGTATATATTTTCAGGGTTTTGCTTCGTGGACGAGATAGTTACATATCTCATTCCAACTCAGTCAGTTAAGTGCCATGCGCGATACACGCTTTGGGCGATCATGTCTCGAAAGAGACATGACTGACTGGGCAGAAGATTATCCCGCAGTAGGTTGCCATTGCTTTCTGCGGTAGACTGGTTGCCAACCAAGGCTATAGAACCCAATCTGTCCTATTATTTAACCCATAACTGGAGGGAAAGAGGCGGATTAATACCTTTCCCAAGGGTATTTGCGCGTAAGTGAATGCAAGGAATTCAACTGGAATTCGAACTCGGTTCCCCGATTTCTCGTTCCGAGCCGATATCCACTGCGCCACAACGCACATTCCAACTCAGATAATAATAAAACAAAAAGTTGACTGAGAGACTGACGCAACACAGTCTTTTACCCACTCCTTTATTTGTCTTTCCTTATAGCGTTGTATTGCGATAATATAAGCTTAATAGGCGTGGTTGGTTGGTCGGTCAAAATGATTTTCTAGGCGTGGTTGTGTGGGTGGTAATTATTTATCAGTCTCCGCGCGAGGGCGAATTTGACACACGGTCGGTTTAATGTGTCCTCCCCCGCGTGCATAAGGTGGAAGCAAAGATTTCTCAGTACCCCACTCCCACTCCGCAACACTTCGCTACTAGAATGCCGAAGACATCAACAACTGACCCTGGCTCTCCTTTAAGCACAATAAGAGTGTGTTGCCTGGGGTGACGGCTCCTAAGAACTGGGTATAGATATGTAGGCGGTAAGAACGTTTTCATACCATATATATATATATATATATACATACGACTATGCATATGATTTCATATATATAGTTAATCTGGGTAATTCTGTATGCGCGTGCATATGCTCTTGATTATGTTTAGTACGATACGAAGATCGTATTGCGCCAGTCTTTATAGTGGCGACAACATGCGTTTTCGCCCGCCCTGAAAGCCAGCATTCAAATCCAATTTTTATCGAGGCTTAAATATGACTCGGAACGACAAATCGGGGAGCTCCGGTTGAATTCCTTGCATTCACTTACGCACAAATACCCTTAAGAAAAGTATTAATCTCCTCCAGTTATGGGTTAAATAATAGGACAGATTGGGCTCTATAGCCTTGGCTGGCAACCAGTCTACAGCAAAAAGCAACGGTAACCTACTGCGGGATAATCTTCTGCCCAGTCAGTCAGGTCTCTTTCGAGACATGATTGCCCAAAGCATGTATCACCAATGTCACTTAACTGACTGTAGATCATAGTTGAAAACATGATTAAGGCTTCTGCTGGGCATTAAGTTGGGGATCAGTTTTATATTGTTATTAACTAATAAACTGATACCCCACTAATTACTACTTAATAATATAATACATCTCTTGCCGCTCTAGCTATGAGTCAAATAACAGGACAGATTGGGTTCTATAGCCTTGGCTGGCAACCAGTCTACAGCAGAAAGCAATGGCAACCTACTGCGGGATCATCTTCTGCCCAGTCAGTCAGGGCTCTTTCGAGACATGATCGCCCATAGCGTGTATCATGTATGTAGATAATAGTTGAAAACATGATTAAGGCTTCTGCTGGGCATTAAGTTGGGGATCAGTTTTATATTGTTATTAACTAATAAACTGATACCCCACTAATTACTACTTAATAATATAATACATCTCTTGCCGCTCTAGCTATGAGTTAAATAACAGGACAGATTGGGTTCTATAGCCTTGGCTGGCAACCAGTCTACAGTAGAAAGCAATGGCAACCTACTGCGGGATCATCTTCTGCCCAGTCAGTCAGGTCTCTTTCGAGACATGATTGCCCAAAGCATGTATCACCAATGGCACTTAACTGACAGACTGAAAATTGATCTCTGAAACAAGTATAGTACAAAATATACAACTTTATCAATCACATGGAATTTTATGGCTTTGTGACTATGCACGAACATTATGAACATACGCGTGTATGTTTATGTTTCGAGACGTTTAGTTGTTATTTTCTTCTTCTATGAGTCGTCTCCCTCCTGTTAGCGGTCATAGTTCTCCACATTTTCTTCTTCCTTATAGCTTTTAAAATATGTTATTTTCTTATCTCTCTTAAACATCCATTTACTCAAACTCGCTTGCTTTGTTTTTTCTCTCTCTCTCTCTCCCTCTCTCTCTCTCTTTCTCTTTCACCTTCAATCAGTCTTGTGTGTATCATTTTTCCAAGCCCTCTTTCCTCATTATGTGATTTGATTAATTCTTGGCATGTGTTTATGTGTAGGTTTGTAAGTACAAAATGCATTGTAAATAGTTCATAAACTAAGAATAAATCTATGCGCTTAATATATGTAAAGTTTACCTAAGCCAGACACAAGGCTCACACTCGACGAGTACTTGATAAAAATTGAATTAAGCGTAATGGTTAACGGAGCAGAAAATGGTATCGGCGTGCCGAATTCAAATTCAAATTCTGACCGTCTCTGTTTCCTTCATTTTCCACTACTAACATTGAAAAAGGAATGGTCACATTTCTTTCTCTATGATGAGTTGTCGCTATTTGGGTGGCAGACAGTCGAGAAGAAATACTAATTTTAACCCCGCCCGATAAATAATAGGGTAGACTGGTGCTATGGTGAAACACACCTATTCCTCAGATAATGGACTCTCCCTCCTATATTAATAAAAGTTCTTGGGAGTTCTTTAGAGTTCTATTGGAGTTCAGTAGAACAACTAGTTAGTTCCAGTTTGGACATAGTTGGACTAAGGCAGTTGATATTAGTCGGCAGTTAACCGAATACTAAGGAGTCAGCTTTCAGTGGAAGATTACCAAGTTCCTAACATTTTGGGTGTGTTAAGACGAGTAGTAAACCGACATAGCACGATTATAACTTTCAATGCGAAAAAACCTCCACGACAACTGAGCTCTCTAAACTTGAAAGACAATGAATTCAAAACTAGCCTGAGAATTGGGCTCTGTCTGGCTACCCTAGATACATCCACTGTTGTTATGGCGACAGTACATGTGCCCCAACGAAGGTAATGGCTTACAGAGATGATTATAATTTTGAGACAATCGGGTACTCTAACTTAATCTGGCATAAATCCAATATTTGAGCTTGTAGTTGATTCCCAAGGTTAACCGCTCATCATTAGGTGGCAGGCATCCGTAAAACATGTACACTATTTTGTTTGGGACAAGTCCACCATGATTTAGTAAACTGGTCTGCAAGATAAGGCTTCTAACTAGAGCGCATCTTTAGGTACCCAATAATTTAGTTAATTAATAAGTCTCATGTTACTGATTCACCCGGTGTGAAACAAACGATCACCGAAACAATTTTTTTAATTATCAACTTACAGTAGGCGGTTTGATCTAATCTAAACTTATTTATAAATGGAACTTTGTCTCTGTGTGTGTGTCCGTTACCTATAGACTCCGAAACGGCTGAACCGATTTTCTTGAAAATTAACACAGTTGTACTATAAGCGTCTGCGAGTGTTCTTAGCTAGGTTTTGTGTCGAGGTACCCCCGATAAATATCGAAAATCGATAATCGAAAAAATCGGGTTATAGAAGGAGTGGTCCGGTTTTAATCAAATTTGATACGCTCATAGACAAAGACAGAAGAAACGATATTCAGAAGTTTCAAGGTTGCAGTTCTTACAATAGTACAGAAAATCGACAATATATATATATATATATATTATCGATTTTCTGCACTATTGTAAGATGTGTGTGTGTGTGTGTGTGTGTGTGTGTGTGTGTGTGTGTGTGTGTGTGTGTGTGTCCTTTATACAAATCCACAATTTTTATCCGATTCTCACCAAACTTCACATAAATATTCTTTAGGCGGAGTCTGAGCTCCAGGACTATGGATTAGTTTTAAAGCTTTCATTACACCCGAGCAACGCCGGGCTATACTGCTCGTATTTAATAATCTTCTCTTAATGGG
This sequence comes from Ascarosepion bandense, assembly GCA_037127315.1. Taxonomy (NCBI): domain Eukaryota; kingdom Metazoa; phylum Mollusca; class Cephalopoda; order Sepiida; family Sepiidae; genus Ascarosepion; species Ascarosepion bandense. The sequence goes on from JBBBDQ010002113.1 coordinate 379,769, forward strand.
ATGAGCTGGTAGTATGTAATGGATAACGGCTCGGAAGGCCGAAGTGACGAGCAGGGTTCAAATTGCAACATAGCCTATTCAGTTTCGAATAAATTCACTTGGGAAATACAGGAATTCATCTTTCATTCCAGTTATGAATTAAATAGCAGGTTTACTGGGTTATATTGCTTTGATTAGCAACCAACCTAAAAGAAAGAAAATTCTGAATTAAAAACCGTAGGAAACGTAACGGGGAAACTACTCCATTATCGTTTCAAAATATGCACAACCATTCACAGATAATAAACAAAAGGAATCAATTGAAAGCCATCATTCTCTTTATCCTGAAGAGAAATAATATTTAAAAAATCCTTAATCGGACACAAGGTTCAAAGTGTGGAACCACAACTAAGGATCTCTAAATCCCTAACAAATGGTGTGCGAGACGAGGTTTGTAAATATTACCGACAGTAGGCCGTCTGATGCTTCTTCTTCTTCTTCTTCTTCTTCTTCTTCTAAGTGCCCTATCCTTTCAGGACGTAGGCGATCATGGCTTTCCACGTCTCCCTATCTCTGGTGACTCGTAATATCTTTTCTCCTGTTACTCCACGCAACCACCGTTCCGTCATCCACCTGATCAGGCCCTTCAAATATGTTATCCGCTGCCTTACTCTTTCTCTTTTTTCCGTCATCCACCTGATCAGGCCCTTCAAATATGTTATCCGCTGCCTTACTCTTTCTCTTTTTTCCTTCTATCTGGCCTGTCACTATCAGGTTCTCCAAGCCCTCTTTCCTCATTGCCTGTCCCAGGAACTTCAGTTGTCTCTTCCTGATGCTCACTATTAGTTTTCTTTTCAAAGCCATTCTTTCCAAAACTTCATCATTGCTCACATGTTCGGTCCATGATATCCACAGCATCCTTCTGTAAACCACATTTCCGCTGCTTCAAGTTTTTTTCCTCATCTTTAATGATCTTGTCCAGCATTCACTGCCGTATTGAAGAACTGACATCAAATAGCAATCCAACACTTTCTTCTTTGTTTCCAGGGAAATTTTCCTGTGTGTTAGTACTTTACTGAACTTCTGGAACGCGTCCTTCGCCATGCCAGTTCACCTTCGGATCTCTGTGTCGCACTTTCCATTTTCTGTTAGAACACCTCAGTCTTAATTCAATATGACAAAATGATAAGGGATGACTGATTTGTGTGTCTGCGTATTTTAATAGAATTAATTATTACATGTATGTAACATGTCAAGATATGCGTTTTCCTCTCTCTCTCTCTCTCTCTCTATATATATATATATATATATATATATATATATATATAATTCAAGAAGTAGTAGGAGGATTTGAACAATTATTAAGTAAATCATCGAGCTTTATATTCGACCTCAACAGAATGCAGAAAGCACTGGACGGCCGTTTCGTCCTATATTTGGGACTCATCAGCAGTGCGCATCCACTACCAGGAATCGAACCCAGACAGTCTTGGTTATTAAGCTGATGTTATACCAACTGTACCACGGGCCCTGGTGACGAAGAGGTAACGAATTATTTTAATCATTTCACCCCAAGCAAGGCATTCTACTGCCACTGTTGCGCAGAGGGTTACATAGGGGAAAGTGATGAGAAGGAGGGGTTAGTTATCGGAAATGTCAGAAAAAAAGAGCTTGTGAGAATGGATGCGAGTTAGTGTGATAGAAGATGTTTATTGACCTTACATTTAAATTCCTGGAGATTGTAGCTGTCGGGGAAGCAAGTATATGGAAGGGAATTCCACAGGTGGAAGTCCGTGAAAAGAAGCTGTTAGAGTAGAAATTGCAGTTACACTTTATCGGTTTCACTGTAAAAAGGGTGGGACCTAGTTGCTAATCTAGTAGCTCATGTAAATTCATACTTAGGCGGCACCAGTGATCTAAGTTCATTAGAGCAGAAGCCGTGAAAGTATTTATAGAATATATATATATATATGTGTGTGTGTGTGTGTGTGTGTGTGTGTGTGTGTGTGTGCGTGTGCGTGTGCATTATTTTAAATATGTTCTCGGAGAAGCGAGTTCAAATTCCGGTTGAATTCCTTGCAAAAACTTTGGGAAGGGTATTAATCCATCTCTTCTTTCTTGCTATGGGTTAGATAACAGGACAGATTGGGTTCTATAGCCATGGTTGGCAACCAGTCTACTGCAGAAAGCAATGGCAACCTACTTCGGGAAAATCTTTTGCCCAGTCAGTCTCTTTCGACATATGATACCCTAAAGCGTGTATCACGTATGGCACTTAACTGACTAATTGAATATCATAGTTAAAAACATGATTAAGGCTTCTGTTGGGCATAAAGTGGGGGATCAGTTTATTACTTCATAACAATATAAAACTGATCCCCCACCAGTGACTAATTAATAATATAATACATCTCTTCCCCCTCTAGCTATGGGTGGAATAACAGGACAGATTGGGTTCTATAGCCATGATTGGGAACCAGTCTACCGCAGAAAGTAATGGCAACCTACTGTGGGATAATCTTCTGCCCAGTCAGTACATGTCTCTTTCGAGACATGTTCGCCCAAAGTGTATATCACGTATGGCACTTAACTGACTAACTGAATATAATAGTTGACAACATGATTAAGGCTTCTACTGGGCATAAATTGGGGGATCAGTTTTATATTGTTATGAAGTAATAAACTGATCCCCCACTAATTACTACTTAATAATATAATACATCTCTTGCCCCTTTAGCTATGAGTCAAATAATAGGACAGATTGAGTTCTACAGCCTTAGCTGGCAAACAGTCTACCGCAGAATGCAATGGTAACTTTCTGCGGGATAATCTTTTGCCAAGTCAGTCATGTCTCTTTCGAGACATGATCGCCCAAGCGTGTTTCTCGTATGGCACTTAATTGACTGAACTTAAATGCCCAATACGTGTCTATTATTGGCGTCTCTCTGCCAGTTGGTACTTCCGTGACAGCTAGACATTTACGGCTAAATATAGTCATAATCAATATTTCTTTTATTTTTTCTTACTTCATTACATGAATGATCATGACCCTCCACAACTTCCTTTCTCTTGTTAGTTTAAGAAATGTTTGATTCTTTACCATCCCCTTTGTCCCCGCTTCGCCACAGCATCACGCACTATGTAGGTCACGTGTTTCTTCCCTCTGCCGTTCTTGTCTTCAATATACCCTGTTAGTTTTAGATTTTCTAAGCCCGCTTTCCTTACAATGAGGGTGTTTTCTTTAAACAGATTATACCTGATTTTATCGATATTTTGAAGTTTATTTCTATCATCCTCAAAATATTAACACAGGCATACACGCACTTACAAATATATATATATATATATATATATATATATATATATATAGAGAGAGAGAGAGAGAGAGAGAGAGAGAGAGTTTATAAAGGAAAACTCAACACGTCATATCAGTTATAAACTATAGCTCATTTCAATGAGTTTAATTAGCTCATATCACCAGACCTTACAATATATCCTCCATCCGGTTCCGGCAGAAATTTTATACCAGATAGAGGATATATTGTAAGGTCAAAATTTTGTACCAGATGAAGGATATATTGTAAGGTCTGATGATATGAGCTAATTAAACTCATTGAAATGAGCTATAGTTTATAACTGATATGACGTGTTGAATTTTCTTTTATAAACTTCATATCGCTCTGTTTTAACACCCACCAAGCTCTCTATATGGATTTACCTATTAACAATTCATATTAAGGAAATCTTGTTGGATTATCCTCCCCGTTTACGGACTGACACCTATATATATATATATATATATATATATATATATATATATATATAAGAAAAAAACTCTCCTTAGCCGACGTTTTTCGTCCTATCAGGGAATTTGCCAATACAAATGCAGGATAAATTTTAATGCCCTTCTTTGTATACAAAAGCAAGGATGTCACTGATTTATCAAGGCTTTCAAATTTGAGAATATTCATCAGGTGGTTAAAAGGTCAATCAAAATATGTGGAGGACACAAAGTGCCATAATTCAAAGTCTATTAAGACAAACGTCTGGAAGTAATATTAAAAAAAAATTTATATTTTTTAATAAATGAAAAAACATTTCATTGAACATTTGATGCCTAAATACACAGAATATATATTGAATTTATAGAAATATAATATTTGTCACTCAGTTGATTGATTCACCTCAACTCCAGAGTTTCGTATACGAACTTTTTTTATAATCGTTCCTTCCGCTCGTCCTATGGTATCAATAATTATACACACCACTTACTTTACGACGTAGATGACACACTGCAAAGGAATAGATCTACCAAAAGACAACAGAATCATATTTTTTATCATTTTTCAACCGGTCCTAGAGTTGAACCAATGTAAAAACAAATTGTGTTTTAACTTCATGTACTGAATGCACTTTTCCTTTATATTTTAAGCTCAAAAGTTAGGTGTACGTGCGTCGCCATATTTGAGATGGTTTGACTGAAAGTGAGTTATTCTGTCCAGACTAATTAATTCGCACCAAAGAGATGAAACCTTAGAGTGCGTTTGTTTAAAAAAAAATCATTCACATAAATGTTAAGATACTAAAAACATTTGACTTGACTTTACTGCTGTCTGTTTCAAAGTCAAACGCCGCGATAGGTGTCAACGTAGTAGTTGTTATCATTCACGGAATCATTTTTGTTCTTCTTCCTCAAAAAAGTATGTTATATCTACTGCTGTGGGCATTGCAATCTATTGTCGGGACCTACCTACAAATGGACTCGTAACACCTTTATAATATGGCTACCAACTCTGAGTGGGAGTCAATGAGTAGTAGCCACAGCGTGAGTGAATGAGTCAGTCAGGACATCTGCGAGAGAAAGTACTCTCTCCAATCCACGTTTACCTTTGTACTACGTTTTCCAAGAATAAAAATCTTATATCCGAGTCTGTGTTAACTTTCTATGGCCCTTCGGTTATAACACTGGCAACGAAGAATATTCGAACCACAAAAAGAAAAGGTATTAAATTTCAGGAAAATAATAAACCCTTTTACAGAGTAAAAGGCTTGGGAGGGTGTATTGTGGGGACCTACCTACAAACGTACTCGTTCACACCTTTATAATATGGCTACCAACGCTGAGTGGGAGTCACTGAGTAGTAGCCACAGCGTGAGTGAATGAGTCAGTCAGGACATCTGCGAGAGAAAGTACTCTCTCCAATCCACGTTTACCTTTGTACCACGTTTCCCGAGAATATACTCTTCAACCTTATATTCGTGTTATCTTTCTATGGCCCTTCGGTCATAACACAATCTTAATGCTGCATTTTGTGAATGAATGACTTCGACACAAGAAAGATATACTAGGTTTCAAATATAAATGAACAAATATACCTCGGGTTACATCGTTTAAAGTTAAGTCAACCTCAATCATACGTCGTTTATCAAAAAATATATGGAAAAATACAAATAAAGTTTAAGTTATTTTAATCGACTTTAGAATTGTCCGACACAAATACTGAAGTTATAATATCAAGCGGTAAAAACACATAAAATCATGTTATTATACAATAAATTATAATGAAGGTGTATAAAATCATATTGAAATATGTATATAAAATTCAATGTAAATATCACTAGAAAAGCGATAAAAACACATAAAATCATGTTACTGTATAAGAAATAAAAATAAAATACGTACATTTGCAGTAAATGTTAATATAATCATCATAAATCCTAGAGAACGATATATGAAAACATCTGTGACTCTGTGTTATCGTCTTAATTGATGCTGACGACCCACAGCCATCTATGTCTGTGATGTAAATAAATAAATTGAATGTAAATATTGGTAAATTCACCATAAATTAGTTTATTTTCTATTAACGTAAAATAAATTTAATTACTGTATTTGTTATTTAACCTTACAAAATTATTTTATTCTATAATGTTTCAGAGTAAACTATATTTACAAATAAAGAGTCCGCCATCTACTGTAAAGATCGTCAAATTGTAAATATCTACATTTACAAATATGTAGATACATGTATTCGTAAATTTGGATCACTTTTTTCTGTACTATATTAAAAACTAAAATTTATTTGTAACTACCTTGAAATAGATTCTTACTGACCATATATGATTAAAAAATGCATTTATAAATAAAATACAGAACTGGGATTTTTTTTTTTTCTGTGGCTTATCCTAGTAATAAGTAAATTCGAAGAGAAGTAAATTCGACTTAAGTCGCCTCTTCTGGAAATGCTCTGGTTGATGCTAGTTGTATTTTTTAAAGAATATGTACATCTGTTTGCCCAAGATACCGTGAACGATGTCTGCTTCAGATATAATACAAAGTATATATAAAATTCTTAAATCATTAATGTTTAACCAAAGCTCAAATTTCTGTTCAATATCGTTTTCTTCTACTTCTCAAGTAGGAAAGGTTCTTTGTTGGGCGTAGGCCATCCCACTATACATGGTGAGGCATGGACCACTACCCTACCACGTTGGGGCACTTCGTCTTTGTGCAATGGTTAGCAAGTCTGTCTCGCTAGATCAGTTATGACTGAATAGTGAGAGGGATCCTCACTGGGTGCCCCATACTTATGGTCTTGTTTCACCTCTAACCTAGGTTTACAAATTCACCATTAATCTTGTATATTGAGCATTTCAATGTGGTGTAATATTTAGCAAGCTCGTCTCGCTGCACTTATTACGACTGAATATTGAGGCGGATCCTCACTGGGTGTCCCATACAACACTTAGAAGATCACCATTAGAATTGGGCACTTCGACTTGGTGCAATGATTAGCAAGCTTGTCTGGCTAGGTGTTACGTGTTAAGTGTAACAAAATGAAAAAAAAATGATTGACCAAAACTTAGAGATAAATCATAGACAAATATTTCATTTACAAAACACACCAAATAAAATATTTACAATTATACAATGTTTGTTGCATTCAAAACAAGAAACATAGAGTTTACTACTGGCAAGTGTTACGAGGAAAGAACGGGAAAGTAAGGTCAGATATCTTTACCCAGTTAAGTTGGCGAGGAAATTAAGTGGTATACTTTTTGGAAATCCTCAAATAAGTAGATAAAGAATAATTTTAAGTATGGTCAATGAAAGAGTCAAAAATATGTATTTACCCATTTAGTTCCATGAGGTTCTCTTTCAGGTTTTAGTTGGTCGGCAACTTCTTATAGATTCTTTCGGCTGGAGATAAATCCTTGAATCATAACCGGAGTTGATAACATCAGCAAACCCTGGTAACAACTGACTGTTATTTTTATACCCCTAAATGTTACCCCTATTTTTATAGGGGTAACATTTAGTTTGCATATTTCTAGAACCTTTCGAATTCTCTCAATTTTACTGTAATGTTTTGCAATCTTCTAAAACGTTCTATTCCTAATTTCTCTAATTAACAAGTACTTACTGAATTAAAACTTTTTTCTAATAACAAGTAGGACTCAATAGGGTCCCTTACTACAACTTTTTAAACATTATTATTGTTATCATTGTATATAAATGCATCCTCGTAACACTAGTTCAGTTACGACTGGAAAGTTAGTTTGATCCTCACTGGGTGCCCCATACGTTTGTCCTTATGCCACATCTAAGCCACGCTAAGAAAATCCACATTACCCTACGGCACCGACCCAATGTGTGTTTGTGGAGACGAGTTTGAGCGATCAAGTCTATATTTTTATTTATGTAAATGAATATAACGAACCTGAAAGGAATTCGAACTCAGCCCTCAAGTTTCTCATCATGAGCAGTTATCCATTACACCGCCGGAACATCCAAGTTTACTGCACCTGGTATTACCCGTCTAGGTTCTGACCATCCTCGATGTTGCTCAACTTCGGTGATCGGTGTTTCAAAGTGATATAACCGTAAGACATAACTGCTAAAAATTCTTTCATATTTGTGGGTGCTTATTATACACGAGTGCGTATTATATACGCATAATTAAAGTATAGTGCACTTAACATCAAACAGTACATTTTCTATCCAACACCAAGAGCAACGAATGCCACGGTCTAAAGAGGTTAAGAAAGTCGGTCGCTATTTATGAAATGTGTGTTAGATAGGATAACTTCTAGTTAGGCTGTTAAGGTATTTATCAAAGAATTTAATATTGTAATTTACATTTATTATGAGATGTGCATAATGAATAGGCTTGTCGTATATTATTGAATCTTTATTATGTTGGGGACAAAGTGAGAAAATATCGGAGATACATATGTAAAGTTTTCGGCTTGGCGACAAGTTCATCATAAAAAATCTGATGCTTGGTCTCGTCGGATTGAGGACGTTTCAACACCCTCTCACCTGGAGAGCAATACACTGCTCCTCCTTGATTACACTCTCTCAACCTGCCTGAAGTGGAACGACTATATCGAATCTATAGCTACATTTACTGATAGGAAGGTTGGGTCACTGTGTCATGTCAGGAATTTTTTTCTCGTTAGAGTCCATCTTGCATATTTATAAATCTACTATCCGTCTGTGCATTGAACACTATTGCCATATCTGATCGGGTGCTTCTGCTATTCATCTTGGGATTCTTGACGAAATCCAAAGTAGGATCTGCAATATAATCGACCCTGACTTGAGATCTCGACTCCAGTCACTTTCTCATAGACGTTACGTGGCTTCACCCTGCCTTTCTACAAATATTTTCATGGCCGCTGCGCTAAGGAATTTTCCCTGGTATACACAGTACTGTGCAAAAGTATGAGGACAAGAACTATTTTATCTTTTATGAGGCATCAAAATAAAGTTTAAACCCCCCCCCCCCCCCCGTTCTAACACTTTTGCACACTACCGGTAGTGTGAAAAAATATTAGGTCAGGGAGTGATTTTCCACAATAAATCACTGAAATTCAAATAAAGGATGAAAAGCTAAGTAAATTGCTAATAAATATTGATTATTTGAAACTAAGCGTAAAAGAAATGTATTAAAAAGAAGTTATATTTAATTTTTCCTATTTTCTATTAAACCAGTTATTTTGAAACAACTCGTTATTCTATTATCCTTGGATATGACTGATAGAATGAAAGCTGTGATCAAAGCAAAAGGCTATTATACTAAATATTAAATTTATTTTGTAACAAGTATTTTTTCTTGTTAAAGCATTTGTTGAGTAAATCAAATAAAATTACTTTAATTAAATTGTTTATTTTCTGTTAATGTGACTCATAAAGATAAAATAGTTCTTGTCCTAATACTTTTGAGCAGTACTGCATATATATATATATATATATATATATATATATATATATATAAAACCCTATTGTAGGTTAGAGATTAATAGGTTCTGTCCGCACCCTAATAACCTTTACGATAGATGCAGACTACGTTTAGTTAAAAAAAAACTTAAATATTAAAGTATCCTAATCAAATTTTGCATTTAAACTTGTGAAATGAATTTATAACCAAATTCCGACATAACATTAAATTTATGTTCAAACTTCCTTATAACTAATCAAAAATTTAAATTCCTTAAAATAGTTGTTTTATTTCTTCTCATTAGCCGTACAGTTAAATTATATTATTTAATAACTTCCCTTTCTTAAAACTATATTCCCTCTAGTTCTATCGTTTTAATTTTTGACTTATGTTTAACCAGTTTGTTTTTGGTATCAACATTATTTGTGGCCTTTTAATAATGACCTTGAAAAGTCGTAATTTCGTCTGACCTGTTTCTTCTTTATTTTTATTTTTAATTTATTTTAGTGTATCTCTTTGCGTTATTGTCATCCAAGGGCCTGGTCTAACATGTTCCGATAGCAATGATCTGACTCTTTCTTTCTTCTTCCCAACCCTTACTTTTTTTTATACACACACAAACAAATAAATTTATTTTTCCATAATGTTTTGGTCACGCTGACAAGATGGGTGGTTAAATTTACCGGTCGAAATGGCCATCCTATAAAATAATATTTGAATTTTTATATGTAATAATAATAACATTAATAATAATAATAATAATAATAATAATAATATATATATATATATATATATATATATATATATATATAATGGACTCTCCCATCGATTTCGATGTATGAGGGTCTAACCTTAGTAAGACATCCACAAAAGATTTGTTTATAGTGGTGAAGGCATTGTGTAGTACCATCCACACTTTTTGGAACTGCTGATAACAAACAATCGGTGCAGAAATCTGCCACAGATCGCATGAACAGCGGACCTCAATTATTTAACCCATAATTGGAGGGAACGGACGGATTAATACCTTTCCCAAGGGTACTAGTGCGCAAGTGAATGCAGTGTGCTCGACTGGAATTGGAACTCGGCTCACCGATTTCCCCCTCCAAGCCGACATCCACCGCATATCCGTGAACGCTAACAGCACCTGGTATTCCCAAGTGGTCACCCACCTAAGTACTGACCAGGCTCAACGTTGCTTAACTTCGCGGGAACCGGTGTAGTCAACGTGATTATATATATATATATATTGTACATACAATAATGCCTCCCTAATGAAAGAGGTCTTGCTTGTTCTTAACCTTTTGAAGCCATTCATTTTGATATAACCACATCACTTGATAAGACACAAAAAGTGTCGAAACAAAATAGCTACTTTTGTAGTGATATTGTAACATATCAATGTTATAATTTATTAATAAATATTATTATTATTATTATTATATATATATATATATAAAATTTCAAGTAAGCAGTGGCCTGCGACAACTAACAGGTTTATGTGTCTTCACGCCATCATCAGGCGGTCGACAAGAGTTATTTTCAAATGTTCTACAGTTATGGTTGATACGTGGATATGATCTACACACCAACCTCACCGAGGTAGAGATGTGTAGAATGGTTATCCAGCCAAGATGAAAACAACGTAAATTCACAAATATATTGGGGGAAAAACTCACCAGAAAAAATTAAAAGGCATACCGAAAGAGTGAACGATACCCATGGTGAGCAGCATGACCTCGGCAAAGGTACTAAAAGCAAAATGGTGCCCAACAATACCCAGTCCCATTCCCCATGATAAAGCATCATAATAATTGTGAATTTACGGGTTTTTTTTTTTTCATCTTTTACTGGAAATTTAATTAAAAATATGTATAGGCTTTGCTAGTTAATATGGCATTGTACTGTCATTCTCTAATCTTCCACTACAGCAGATTCTTTTAAGTTTAATTTTTCATAATTATATATATATATAGTATATCGAGGCAGCAAGTAATTTTCTAAACATATGCTGTTAAATATAAGAGACAATGAATGTCTATTATGTTTAATCGTGAGCCGTTCTAAACGTCATATTTTGGTTTTAATTTCAGGTGAAAATAAAGACAAAAATCCTCCAACATTTGAATAATTATTTATTGATTTTCTTCTAAGCTTTCGGCTCACATGAGCCATCTTCAGAGAGGTTGTTTAAACTGAAATATTATAAAATCCACCATCACCGATGTTATTATTTTGTGTTGACATAAAACTCCGCTTGGCAACGGCAATAGTTACCAAAAATAATAAACGCAGTTCTTAAGTTTGCGATGCGGTTTTATGACGTCACACCGCGGGATAGCGCGAAATGACAACAAAACCATGTAGTCAAATACAATGTAATATGTTATTTCGGGTTTTAAAGTTGATTTTATATATATATATATATATATATATATATATATATATATATATATTGATTGTTTAATACTTAGTTTTTGATCATAGTAAGGTTAGACCTGTACACATTTGTATTAAAAACTGTTCGATACAATTATATTGTAGAACTTTTGAATATTTTCCATTTTTAAACGAGCTTTTTTTGCTACCCAGGTTTCTACCATGAGTGGTGTCTTCAGGCGATTTTTAATAACTGATTTTACCGTTTTTCTTTTTAAGAACGCTCTTGCAACGGTGTTTTATTTAAATTTTCACGTGGCAGGGAATTTATGAACGCGCAATTTTTAAATTAAAACGGATTATGACGTTTCTATCCATGGTTGTATGAACCTAAGAGGTATTTCTTAGTGTGGATGCATTTAATCATAATTTCCGGTCTTTCATTTAACAGTTCGTTTTTATTTATTAAATGAAAGACCGGAAATTATGATTAAATGCATCCACGCTAAGAAATACTTCTTAGATTCATGCAGCCATGGATGAAAACGCCATAATCCGTTTTAATTTAAAAATTGCGCGTTCATAAATTCCCTGCCACGTGAAAATTTAAATAAAACACCGTTGCAAGAGCGTTCTTAAAAAGAAAAACGGTAAAATCAGTTATTAAAAATCGCCTGAAGACACCACTCATGGTAGAAACCTGGGTAGCGAAATAACTCGTTTAAAAATGGAATATATATATATATATAAGAAAACATCCATTCATCAAGATACTAGCTTGATTTTGGCATCTCCAATTTTGATTTAGCATGTTGACCTTATCGTTTGGTGACAGCCATACAATGTCTTCTTAAAATTGATACTTAGTCCTTTCTTCTTGCTTTCCTTTACTAATTTCTGTAGTTCTTGTAGTTACTTTTCTGTTGTCTAATATCAACAATGGGTTATCTGAATATAAAAAATAAATCCGGAGAGGAATTTTAAATCTTCACTGAACAAGTCCGGTGAGAAGATATCCTTGCATTTCACCCCTTTCCGTATTTATATATTTGCATGTACGTTGTGGTGCAGTGGATATCGACTCGGAACAAGAAATCAGAGAGCCGAGTTCGAATTCCAGTTGAATTCGTTGCATTCCCTTGCGTGCAAATATCTTTGGGAAAAGTATTAATCTGCCGCTTTTCCCTCCAGCTATGAAGGCAGATTGAGTCCTATAGCTTTGATCGGCAACCAGTCTACCGCAGAAAGTAATGGCAACATATTGCGCGACAAATCACGTGTGGCATGTTTGCTTCCACTATAAGTTCTGTATTATTGTAATATACTTCCCAAATATATCAAAGTTACATCGCTATTAAAACGCTTCTTTTTGACGTACTTTATAAAAAGATTTTGCATAATGTATAAAACATAGGTTCACATCTTTTTGTACTTGTAATGCTATTTCCGATATAATTCTGAACATTATGAGCATAAATATTGTAACTAGTCTATTCAGTCAGTTAAATTGCATAGGTGATACACACTTGGGCGATCATGTCTCGAAAGAGACATACATGACTCATTGGGCAGAAGATTATCCCGCAGTAGGTTGACATTGCTTTCTGCGGTAGACTGGTTGTCATCCAAGGCTACAGAACCCAATCTATCCTGTTATTTGACTCATAGCTAGAGGGGGAAGATGTATTATATTATTAAGCAGTAATTAATGGGGGATCAGTTTATTACTTCATAACAACATGAAACTGATCCCCTACTTTATGTCCAGTAGAAGCCTTAATCATGTTTTCAACTATTATATCCAGTCAGTTAAGTGCCATACGTGATACACGCTTTGGGCGATCATGTCTCGAAAGTGACATGACTGACTGGGCAGAAGATTATCCCACAGTATGTTGCCATTACTTTCTGCGGTAGACTGGTTGCCAGCCAATCTGTCCTGCTATTTAACCCATAACTGGAGGGAAGAGACGGATTAATACCTTTCCCAAGGGTATCTGTTCGTAAGTGAATGCAATGGATTCAGCTGGTATTTACGAAGCTTATATTTTCACTTAGTGATTTAGAGACACACACACATACACGCGCGTGCACGCACACAAACACACACACACACACACACACACATATATATATATATATATATATATATATACTTTTGTGTGTGTGGAGGTTCTTTAAAATGTCCTATATTTATGAGGGAAGGGTTCTCACTATTAGGGATAGAGTATTTGTCGATATTGACATTGAGGATTCTTCTATGCAATGTGTCCCTTCAGAACGTTAGTGATCATGGCTCTTCACCACTTCCTATCTTTTGTAGCTCTAAGTAAGGTTTCTCTCTTCATTACCCTCTTGCAATCTCGGTTCAACCGTTCATTTACACGAGTTCGTTAGGAAGGGTGTCACTCGCTATTTTCCATTGTCACTCTGGCCTTCAATACGTACTTGTGAGTGTCCAAACTTCTTCGTATTTGCTCGAGTACTTGCAACAACCATCTCTAGTCAGAAACGAAGAGTCGAGTTCCAATTTCGGTCGAGTTCATTATATTCCTTTACGCGCAAATATCCTTGGGAAAAGTGAATCCACCTCGTCTCTTTCTTCAGTTATGGGTAAATTAGTAGCACTTGTATTAATAAATCGTTAATATCTTCGAAAATTATTACAATATAAAAATATTTTATGGCTTTAAATAACCTGCAAAAGATTGATAAACCGTAAAAAATCAAATTAATCCATCTAGTCAGGATCTTAAATATCATCGCTTAAAGCTTAATCCGCTGCTAAGAAGGTCGGTTCACTGTGTAGGGCCAGGAAGTTTTTTTCCGTCTGAAACAATTCTGCACATATATAAATCTACCATCCGCCCGTGCATTGAATACTGCAGCCATATCTGGTCATGTGACCATGCTATCCACGTAGGGGTCCTTGACAAAATCCAACGGAGAATCTTGGCAACTCAGATACAGTCAATTTATCACCGGCGCAATGTGGATTCCCTGTGTCTCTTCTACAAATACTTTCACGGCTTCTATCCCGATTAATTTATTTCATTAATGCCCCCTATGTATGAATTTACTCGAGCCACAAGATTAGCAGCTAGGTCCCACCCTTTTACAGTGAACTAAATAAAATCTAAACGCAAATTCTACTCCAGTAGCTTCTTTTCTCGCACTTCCCGCCTGTGCAATTCCCTTTCGTTTACTTGCTTCCCCGACAGCTATAATCTCCAATAATTTAAATGTAAAGTCAATAGTCATCTCCTATCTCACTAACCTGCATCCTCTCTCTCATGCTCCTTTCTCCGTCCACTCCACTCTCATCAGTATTCTCATCCTTCTCTTACCCACTTCCTGACACTCCCTATAACCTGTCACTCTTTCTCATAACTTTCTCTCATGCTCCTTTCCCCGTCCACTCCACTCTCATCAGTATTCTCATCCTTCTCTTACCCACTTCCTGACACTCCCTATAACCTGTCACTCTTTCTCATAACTTTCTCTCATGCTCCTTTCTCCGTCCACTCCACTCACATCAGTATTCTCAGCCTTCTCTTACCCACTTCCTGGCACCCCCTATAACCTGTCACTCTTTCTCATAACTTTCCTCCTATGTAACCCCTTGCAAAACAGTGTCCATAAAATGCCTTGGTTGGGGCGATATGATTATAAAAAAAAACAGTTATATACATTTATATTCCAGAGAATGTAAATAAATCTAAAAGACATGCATGTGTAGCTAATCAGTATTTCATCGACTGATTGATTCATTTTCTTTTGCTTATCAACAGACAAGAAATTATCACGTAAACATAAAGTGGGGGATCAATTTTATATCACAAACATTATATAAATTGATTCCTCACTTTATGGCCACAGTCATCCTTCTCTTACCCACTTCCTGACACCCCCTATAACCTGTCAGTCTTTATCATAACTTTCCTTCTATGTAACCCCCTGCAAAACAGTGGCAGTAAAATGTCTTGTTGGGGCGATATGATTATAAAAAACAAACAAACAAACAAACAAAAAAACAGAGCAGAATTTTTATCAATTTCATTCAAGAATTGTTTGTATGTTCTATGAACCCTGATAAGCATAACCCTTACCCTGACGTAATCTATACTATAGGGCAGCTTGCTACCGTTTCAAAGGGAATTACAATTTTAAGTTCGATTGAAATTCATAAGCAAAATGATTTTCACACAGGCTGGTTTTTTTCTTTTATTGGTCTCGTATTCTACAGTTATGGATTAAATGATAGAACGGATTGGGTTCTATAGCCTTGGCTGGCAACCAGTCTACCGCAGAAAGCAATGGCAACCTACTGAGGGGTAATTTTCTGTCCAGTCAGTCATGACTCTTTCGAGACATGATCGCCTAAAGCGTGTATCACGTATGACACTTAACTGACTGACTGAATATAATAGTTGGACTCATGATTAAGGTTTCTACTGGACATAAAGTAGGGGATCAGTTTTATATTGTTATGAAGTAATAAACTGATACCCCACTAATTACTACTTAATAATATACTACATCTCTTCCCCCTCTAGCTATGAGTCAAATCACAGGATAGATTGGGTTCTATAGCCTTGGCTTGCAACCAGTCTACCGCAGAAAGCAATGGCAACCTACTACGGGATAATCTTCTGCCCAGTCAGTCATGTCTCTTTCGAGACATGATTGCCCAAAACGAGTTTCACGTATGGCACTGACTGATTATTACTAATAATTAGGAAAGATGTTTTAAACTTATAGGATGTGCATCGTGGTGCAGTGAATATCGGCTCCGAACGTGAAATCGGGAAGCCGAGTTCGAATTCCCGTCGAATTCCTTGCATTCACTTACGCACAAATACTCTTGGGAAAGGTATTAATCCGTCTCTTCCCTCCAGTTATGGGTTAAATAATAGGACTGATGGTTCTGTAGCCTTGGCTGGCAACCAGTCTACCGCAAAAACTAATGGCAACATACTGCGGGATAATCTTCTGCCCACACTTAACTGACTGACTGAATATAATAGTTGAAAACATGATTAAGGCTTCTACTGGTCATAACGTGGGGGATCAGTTTTATATTGTTATGAAGTAATAAACTGATACCCCACTAATTACTATTTAATAATACTTCTCTTGGCCCTCTAGCCATGAGTTAAATAACAGGACAGATTGGGTTCTATAGCTTTGGCTGGCAACCAGTCTACCGCAGAAATCAATGGCAACCTACTGCGGAATAATCTTCTGCCCAGTCAGTCATGTCTCTTTCGAGACATGATCGCCCAAGCGTGTATCACGTATGGCATTTAACTGACTGACTGTTGTAAACTCAGCCTTTTCTGCGTTATCACCCAGTTTCACATGGAAAAATTTTCCACTGCCCATTTGTAGAATAAATATTCAAATCATATAAAAATTGTTTAGTAAATGTTTGTTACTGGTTTATAAACTGACTTTCTGGTGTCGTAAAAAATGTCAAAGGGAGGTAACAAATAACGCCGCCGTTGCTGCTGCTGATGCTACAAATTAAAGAATAAACGAAAGTAAACGATTGAAAATTATATAAAATTAATTTAGTTTTATGTTCAAGGTTAGTTTTATGGTTAGGGTTAGCGTTACTGGTATGGACAAAAAATTAAACAATTTTTGTCAATAATTATAAAATTAAAAAGTATACACACTTCAAGCAACTAATAAAATTTCAGAGAATATTTTTGTTGTTATTCCTTTATTTCATTTTTATTTTAAAAAATGTTATTTCGTTTTAAAAACTATTTGAATTTTAATGACCCTTTCTCTAAACTATAGAAAATACCAAACTATTCCTTGTTTGCAGGAATATTTATATCTTAACTAGAAATGTGACCCAGTGGGGTGGCAAGCATTTTTGCATATCTTTGAATATTTTTAGTATATGTTTGCGGTGAGTACAAAATAAAAATAACTTTCTTTTCTTTACGAGCTAGTGTGAAAATCTATTTTTGAACAATAGAAAAAAGAGATTGCCTCCCTATTGAGAAGAAAATCAAGGTAAATTTCGCGAGAAAGTGTGAAAATATTTATTAACCAATGAAAGGAGAGCGATTTGCAGAAAACATCAAATTGAACTTTCAATGACCCGTGTCATATTTCTTCCCGAAAATGAGTTTGCGTTGGGAGCTGACCACCTGATCCGAGTTGGCTATTTGCACACGTTTCCCGTCCGATGCGAGCGGATCGACGTGAGGATAGAAAACAATCAGCCAGCATAATGTAACAGAAATTGCTGACCGCAGATCGGGCACAACTGCTACGGCGACCCACATTCGCACCTTATCACTTTCTCTCTCGTGCTCCTTTCTTCTTCTTCTTCTTCTTCTTCTTCTTCTTCTTCTTCTCGCCGTACACTAAAAGAAAGACTAGAACAAGATATTACTACTACTTTTTTGATACGCTTTTTCTGTACAAATCAAATTTCGCTAAAACAAACGAACTCTTAGTTCTTTAAACTCCTTACTACATTTTCGCTTAGAACATTTCATACATACAAATTAATGTATTTATAATTTATTTATACATACAAAACTGTTATATTCTTTCAACTTTCCAATAACCTTAACTTGTGGAAACTTTGATTGTGCTTGACAAAAGGCAAATTTAACAAAACATAATTGACGTATCCATTTGTTCAAGTACCTTTTTAATGCTCAAAATCTTATATCGCCAACCAAAATTTTCAATCGCCTACCGATTTCTGTTCAGTTGCTCATTGCCCAACCAACAGATGAAATCGCTCACTGCTGGATGATATCGTCCAGATTGAAAAACTCTGAAAGAAATGATAGATCTTAGTCAACTAATGCAATCATTAAATTATGTGTACAAGCGAACTATTAACGTAATGGCGGCTTTCATGTTGTACATAGCCTTCTCGGTGATTGTGCCTCCGATACCGGAGATCGGAAAACATCATTAAATTGTTGCATTGGTTATATAGCCGCCACAATTGCTACTTGTCGAGATTTAGCGCATATCGTACACATATCGACCGTCACATCATAGACAACAGCCATTAACATAAAACAAAGTTTCATGGAACGATATCACCCGAATAAACCAGAGGCAAGTCGCAAATATTTTCAGTGACAATTCTGTGCCACTTTTGAAACATTTTCAAACGTATACAAAAACAAATTACATTGGACAATAATTACAGTGAGTCAGAGGCATAGTGAGTATCAGGCTGAGTTGATTGGTGCAAAGAGACAGAAAAGAGAAAGATTATTACCTGATGTCTTTTGAAGGAAGGAAGTGCGCTGTGGTGCTGTGGATACGAGAAATCGGAGAGCCAAGTTCGAATTTCAATTGAATTCGTTGCATTCACTTACGCGCAAATACCTTTGGGAAAAATGTTAATCCGTCGCTTCTCCCTCCAGATATGGTTTAAATAGCCGGACATATTGGGTCCTATGTCTTTAGTTGGCAACCAGTTTACTGCAGAAATTAATGACGATCTACTTTGGAAAATCTCCAGTCAGTCATATCACTTTCGAGACACCACTCTCCTTCTACACTTTCATTTAAACCATCAACTCTTCTTTGTGTAAAGGTCAGTCAATCAGTCAGTTAAGTGCCATACGTGAAACACGCTTTGGCCGATCATGTCTCGAAAGAGACATGACTGACTGGGCAGAAGATTATCCCGCAGTAGGTTGCCATTAATTTATGCCGTAGACAGGCTGCCAACCAAGGCTATAGAACCCAATCTGTCCTGTTATTTAACCCATAACGGGAATGAAGAGACGGATTAATACCTTTCCCAAGGGTATTTGGGCGTAAGTGATTGCAATGAATTGAACTGGAATTCGAACTCGGCTCCCCGATTTCTCGTTCCGAGCCGATATCCACTGCACCACAACGCACATCCTGTGTAAAGGTACGGTGTAAAATTAAATACACCTAATTTTTTTAACTCTTACTTTTTGTGTATATATATATATATATATATATATATATATATATATATATATGCTGATGAGCTGGGATACAGCGAAACAGGCTTGTATGTGGATAACAAATATATATATACACTACCGGATATAATTATTAGCCAACTCTAGTTAGAATGGTTCTTTTGATATTATTACTTTGCAAAATTTTACAAGGCAGCCAGGAAGCCTTTGCTTCAGCCAGCCAATAAGAAGAAGAGACTAGCATGGGGAAGAGAGCACAAAAACTGGACACCAGAACAGTTCATTTGATACACATGTTATTGTGCAGCATTAACAAAATTACCATTCTATTTTCATTTAGAATTATCCACTTGGCAATAAATACTAAAATTAAATACGTCATTGTTTTAAAAACACTGGGATGGCCTAATAATTATGGCCGGTAGCATATATATATATATATATATTGTGGGTGAGATTTAATGATTTTATTGGTTTTGTGTATGGTGATTTTGTAAGCGTAGCTTATATGCATCACACGGACGAAAGAAGGGAACATCCAGTGAGGATCGAACTCTCTAGCCCGTCGAAATTTTTCTAGCGAGATAAGTTTGCTAACCATTATACGCCATAGAAATGCACAATTTTTTTCTAAGCGTAGGTTAGATGTGGCACAAGGTTGAATATATGGAGCACCCAGTAAGGATCAAACTCTCTAATCAGGGCTAGTTAATGGGTTTTGCGTATGAACTTGTCCACAATATACTGTTGTAAAAGTTTAAACAAGTTCTCATAAGTGGTTGTGCAACAGATTAATCCATTTTGTATTGATTCTTATGGGGATAATAGTTTCGATTTATGAACGTTTTGGGTAACGAACGAGCTTCAGGAAAGAACTAAATTCGTGAAGCGAGGTTCCGTTGTATTAAAATAAAATACTGGGGTTGTGTACAGCACTTAGCATAAAGAAGGCTCAATCGTACTCGAAACTTTCAGTATTGTTGTGGGACCTCCCAATTTTCTATGATAATAGACTCGATTTGAGTATACATATATTCCTGCCATAGTGAGATCCGTGGGAGACATCGTAGGAGTACTGAACAATACCAAAGTACACAGAGAATACCGCGTCCGAAGTCATAGTAGCTCTGAGCTCGACTCAGCCAGAATAATATTACACGGACATATTAATTCCAGCACGGCTTCACTTCAAAGATGGTCCTGGGCATGACGGTAAACTGCATCTGGCAGCAAGGCCTCTGATTGAGAGGTTGTGAGGAGCATGGAACCACCTCATAATTGCTGTTGTTCCCAGGTCCACTCTGACTCGGAGTGGTAGCACTTGTTAGGGTCCCAGCTATGGGCAAATAGTTAACCCCCAAACAGGGGTTAAAACACTATGAAAGTATAAAAATACACTTTTATAGAAATATATACATTTTTGAAGAAAAATTGTTAGATACAATACATTTTTAAGAAAAAAATTATTGCCATAACACATTTTTAAAGGAAAAAAATATTCTCAACAAAACATTTTTTAATACAAACCTAGAAGGCATTTTCAGTTTTCTAAAATAAAATATAAAAAACAAAATTTCATTAAAATCTGACTAAATCAACATTCTCACTGTAACCGAACATTAAAAGGTACCTTAAAGCCCCAACTTTTTGGCATTAAATAACCCACAGAGGTTGAACAAAACTCAAACAAACAAACAATCACTTCAAAGACTTGTATATATATACTCCTTACTAATCGTATTCCTGTATTACTATCCTGCGTTCCAGTTTGTATATTTACGATTTAATATAACCTATTTTTCTATCTCAAATATCTGTTTTGTCGTTCATTATTTTGTGTGGTTCCTCGCCCGGAATCCACAACAACTTGGCGACGAAGATTCGAACTCACGTATAGCCCACAACAATCATACAAAAGAAGATAATTCATAAGTAAGGTGATGGCATTTTAAATTATGCAAATGGTTCCTGTAATACTAGGCCGAGTCTCTCGACTCCACCACGCTTACTCCAAACATCCACCAGATTTACACCCCATTAAACATGTACGTCAGATTTTGTAGACTCAGCTCAATTTTTTGCAGGCAAACAAAACATAGTTATGAAGAGCCGTGGAATGTATAGTACTGTGCAAAAGTATTAGGACAAGAACTTTTTTATCTTTTATGAGGCATATTGACAGAAAAACAAAACAATTAACGTAATTTTATTTGATTTACTCAACAAATACTTTAAGAAGAAAAAAATACTTGTTACAAAATAAATTTAATATTTACGATAATAGCCTTTCGCTTTGAAATAATAAAATAATGGCGACAATTTACAAATCGCACCTAGTGTGTGTGTGCATATATATATATATATATATATACATACAGTACTCTGCAAAAGTATGAGGACAAGAACTATTTTATCTTTTATGATGCATATTGACAGAAAATAAACAATTTAATTAACGTAATTTTATTTGATTTACTCAACAAATGAATTAACAAGAAAAAAATACTTGTTACAAAATAAATTTAATATTTACTATAATAGCCTTTTGCTTTGATCACAGCCTTCATTCTGTCAGGCATTGACATCACAAGCTTCTTCAATGTATCTAATGGTATCTCCTACCAAGCAGCTTGTATCTGTTCCCAAAGTGTGTCTTGCAAAGTAACATTAGATTTATCAATTCGTGAGTGGGGAATAAGAAAAAAGTCAGTCATATCCAAGGATAATAGAATAATGAGTTGTTTCAAAATAACTTGTTTCATAGAAAATAGGAAAAATTAAATATAACTTCTTTTTAATACATTTCTTTTACACTTAGTTTTAAATAATCAATATTATTTGGCTTTTCACCGTGTATTTGAATTTCAGTGAGGTTTTTAGGAAAATCACCCCTGTCCTAATACTTTTGCACACTACTGGTAATGTGCAAAAGTGTTAATACAGGGGATATTTTAAACTTTATTTTGATGCCTCATAAAAGATAAAAGAGTTCTTGTCCTAATACTTTTGCACACTACTGAACATATACTAGGTGCGATTGGTAAATTGTCGCAATTATTTTGATGCCTCATAAAAGATAAAATAGTTCTTGTCCTAGTACTATTGCACAGTGCTGTATATATACTAGGTGCGATTGGTAAATTGTCGCAATTATTTTGATGCCTCATACAAGATAAAATAGTTCTTGTCCTAATACTTTTGCACAGTACTGTACCTGGACAGGTATTCCAATGCAAAGTCTGCAGCAATTACTTCACACTGAATCGCAAAGAGAGGCGGGTATTCAAATTACGTATCTATAGATTATTAGGAAGCTGTCACACTTCTAGATATAGGAAATAATGACAAATTCGTAAAAAAGGAGAGGATAATCCCCAAAATATTTCTAATGAATATAAAATATTAAAAAAGATAAAAATAAAGAGAAATATATAGTACAGAAAAGTGAAAGAAAACATAGATTGAAACCCACTGTTCAAGTATTTACTTTCATAAAGCGTGCTCGATACAGAGTAGAGCTAAATATTGTAATTTTGTTATTACAATGGTTTATAAAAGTATAATATCACTACACAAAATTTTTCATGTTTCAGAACGAAACTGTTCCTCTTCAGGTGATATGTTAAAATAAATGGTGAAAACGATTTATTTTTGAAAATATAAGATGAATATATGGTTATTTAGAAAATTAGGGAGTTGTAGTTGGAAGAAATGCATTTAAGTGTATCAAAATCTTTAAATGTAAATTTAGAATTATGTAACCATCGAGATTTAAATATTTGGAATATGAAAGGGGGCAGAATGGCTTAAATCTAGACATGTTACTTTTTAATTTTGTCTGGGTAAGATACATAGTGGGACCTTAGATTTTTTAAAAGAGTAGACAATAATTTTAATTAAGAGGTTCGATTGTAGGTTTTTTTATTGAACAACGGATTTTTTTTTTACTACTATCTATGAGTATAAGTCAGAATTAGGATTAAATAATTGTGGTAGACTTAGTTATATTGTATTAAGAACAACAATCTAGTATTCTGTGGGTCATTTATTTTATTAAAATAATATTTATTTTTTTATGTTTTTTTTTTGTTTTTTTTTTTTAATCATATCACCCCAAGCAAGGCAAAAACGCCACTGATGCGCAGGGGGCTACGTAAGAGTGAAAAGATTGGAAAAGAGAGAAACCGGAAACCACAACCTAAACAGGAAACAAGGGATGAGCCTCTTCACCTGTTCAATAGACGTGGGTGGAGTGTGAACCGGGCGATAGTTTAGACTATCTACTCCAATTGAAAAAAAAAGTGAGAAGATTGGATAAGAGAAAAACCGGAAACCACAACCTGAACAGGAAACAAGGGATAAGCCTCTTCACCTGTTCAATAGACGTGGGTGGAGTGTAAACCGGGCGATAGTTTAGACTATCTACTCCAATTAGAGTATAAATTATAAACGAAACATAGTAATGAATTAAATTTTAAAGAAAATTATCTTGTCTGAGTAAGGTACCTAGTGAGACCACATAATACTTTAATAATTCAATAATTTTTAACATCAAGTTGGATTTTTTTAAAACTACTTCATGAGTAAAAGGGCTCAAATGTTTATCTTATAATTATGATTAAATAATTATGCTATATTAAAGTATATTGGAGTTAAGAAAACTAATTTAATATTGTGGGGGGTCTTTTATTTACTAACTTGAAAAAATTTGTGTAGTGATATTATGCTTTTATAAACCATTGTAATAACAAAATTACAATATAAATGAGTGGTGGAGACGGAATCCAAATCATAGTCTTGAAGAAATGTGCCCCTGAACTCTCCTCTATCCTTTCTAAGCTCTCCAACCTCTGCCTGTTGGAAGTCTTCTTCTGTGGTTCCAATATTCAAGAACACTAGTGAACCCTCGGACCCCGCAAATTACCGCCCTATCAGCCTTCTTCCGATTTCGGCAAAGTGTTCGAAGCCATTATCAATGCCGAGGTCGTTCAGCATCTCACGTCCCACGGGCTTCTCTCGGACAAACAGTATGGCTTCTGCTTCACCAGGTCTACTGCTGATATGCTAACGACCATCACCGAGTATATGTACCAGTCTCTCGACAAGAATGGTGAAACCCGAACTGTCGCCCTGGATATCTCTAAAGCATTCGACAGAGTATGGCATGCCGGCCTTCTACGGAAACTGCGAAGCTACTGCATTACTGGACTTTTGTTGGACTTAATTCAGTCATTCCTCTCTAACCGCACACTGAAGGTGGTTTTAAACGGACATGCCTCCCAGAACTACCCTACAAACGCGGGTGTCCCCTAAGGCTCTATCCTAAGTCCTACGCTTTTTCTAATCTACATCAATTATCTCCCCGATGCCATAAGATCACAAGTAGGCATGTACGCCGATGATACCACAGTTTACGCTCGCCTCGATCAAAAATCTGGTGTTGGTGACAAGGCGAACCTCGCGGTTGAGGATGAAAAGGACCTCCAATCCGTGGTGGATTGAAGTAGGAAATGGCTCGTAAAATTCAATTCTTCCAAAACGAAGCTGCTGCCAATTAACCACCACAGACAACCGCACCTCCCTCCCATTAGCATGGAACAGGCTTACCTCCCAGAGAGTAAAACACTACGCCTGCTTGGCCTGACACTCTCAGCGGACCTCAAGTGGAATGACTACGTTGAATCCATTGCTAAATCCGCTGCTATGAAAGTCGGCTCCCTGTGCAGGGCCCGGAAATTCTTTCCGTCTGAATCTATCCTGCACTTATACAAATCTACCATCCGCCCGTGTATTGAATACTGTTGCCACATCTGGTCGGGTGCACCTGCTATTCTCCTCGGGCTTCTTGACAAAATGACTACGTCGAATCCATTGCTAAATCCGCTGCTATGAAAGTCGGCTCTCTGTGCAGGGCCCGGAAATTCATTCCGTCTGAATCTATCCTGCACTTATATAAACCCACCATCCGCCCGTGTTTTGAATACTGCTGCCACATCTGGTCGGGTGCCCCTGCTATTCTCCTCGGGCTTCTTGACAAAATACAGCGGAGAATATGTAATGTGATTGATACCGACTTAGCTGACCGCCTGCAGTCACTCTCTCACCGGCGTGACGTTGCTTCCCTGTGCCTCTTCTATAAATACTTTCATGGCTTCTGCTCTGATGAACTTAAATCACTGGTGCCCCCTAGGTGTGAGCTTGCACGAGATACTAGATTGGCAATTAGGTCCCACCCTTTTACAGTGAAACCGATGAAATGTAACCGCAATTTCTACTCCAACAGCTTCTTTCCTCGCACTTCCCGCCTGTGGAATTCCCTTCCGCATACTTATAGCATGCCAATTCTAGCCTCCATCGTTGAATTTTGGTGTTTTTAATCTTTCCCAGTGTTTACGAGTGGAAATTAAAGTTTATAGCCTGCTGATTTGTGATTATTTTAAACTTTTGTCTTTAAAAGTAATGTGACCATTTCTTCAAGTTCTCTACTATGGCACAAGACTTCATTTCAAGAGAGACATTCTTGCGTTCCGTGGCGGTGATTGTCCGGAAGTAGAAGGCAACGAGGTAATCAGCTTGGTTCAGAGTAGCTGCGATGGCATTCTTAGAAGCATCGGTTTCTACTATGAGTAATATTGTTTCAGCAATGGATTACAACAATACTTTCTCAATTTTCTTCAAGATAACTGAAGGCCTTGACTGCCTCTTGATCGAAAGGAAATGTTTCATCATTAACCAGTGATCTAATGTTATCGGAAAACAATGAAATCCACTGAGAATAATTGGAGAAAAGACTAATGACACGGCGGGAAGCGATCTTGACCTTAGAGACTAGTAGCTATTTAAAAGGTTTCTTAATCTCTCTGCATCAGGTTTTAGCAAGTCATGGGTTATGGTATATCGAAGAAAGTCATTTGATTCGATTGATGTGATCGAATTTTTTTCAATTAAAGGTGATATGAACCTTTTCAAATTTTGGTGGTTTTCTTGTTGTGTACCTCCAGTAACATTTTTTAATCGTATCATCCCCAAGCAAGGCGGTAACGCCACTGATAAGCAGGGGGCTACATAAGAGTAAAAAGATTAGGGGGCTACATAAGACTAATAAGATTATATAGGCGGAGAGCTCAGAACCAGTAAGAAAGGAGCAAGAAAAGGCTGGGAATACAGTTGCGATGACAGTTGCAAAGGTAAAGAGAAAGGAAAGGATATACAGGGTGGTGAGGGAAGAACTAGAGTCAAGTGGTTCAGAGATGGGTATTGACACTGCATTTAAATTCCTGGAGGTTGTAGCAATCAGAAAAGCAAGAATATGGAAGCGAGTTCCACAGGCGGGAAGTGCGAGAAAAGAAGTTGAAGGAATAAAATTGTCGTCTGCACTTGGTTGATCTAACTGTGAATAGGTGAGACCCAGTTGCCAGTCTGGTTGCACGAGTAAACACCTGCTCCAGGGTCACCACTGAGTTGTTTGTTGGAGCACAAGCCATGAAAGTACTTATAGAACAGACAAAGGGAAGCCATATCCCGTCGGTGGGAAAACGGCTGGAGTCGAGCCACCAAGTCGGTACCTATCACATTACTGATAATAACAATAACTATATATGCATAGCTTCCAAGCAGATGGCGTTGTCTTATTTTACTGTCCATAGACCTTTGCATAAAGGCTACACCATTCATGACACCGAATTGAATTCTGCAGAACTGGTAAAGCTTGCCGTTATCCTCAAATGCTGTGTATGGTTTATCCTCAATTCGGACGTGTATTTGGTGGTAGGCACTTTTCTGGTCTTCTTCTGCTATGTGTCTTGTTCTTTCAGGACGTAAGAGATCATGGCTGTCCACGTCTCCTATTCCCTGGTGGCTCTTAGCACGCTTTCTCCTGTTACACCACCCAAACCCCGCTCTACCAGCCACTAGCTCAAGACCATAAATCTATAATACAAATGTATAGAAACTAGCATGGCCACAAAATGAGGGGTCAGTTTATATATTAAGTATAATAGAGATTTGATCCCCCACTTTATATCCATATTATAATTTCTTATAAACAGTTGGCGTATATCTTTTTCTATGTGCCCTGTCTTTTCAGGACGTAGGCGATCATGGCCTTCCACGTCTCCCTATCCCTGGTAGCTCTCTCCTGTTACACCACGTAACCCCCATTTTGCCATCCACCTGCTCAGGCCCTTCAAATATGCTATCCGCTGCTTTCCTCTGTCTCTCTTTCCTTCTATCTGGCCTGTTAGTATCAGATTCTCCAAGCCCTCTTTCCTCATTGCATGTCCCAGGAACTTTAGCTGTCTCTTCCTGATGCTCAGTAGTAATTTCCTTTTCGTCTCCATCCTTTCCAAAACCTCCTCATTGCTCACATGCTCTGTCCATGATATTCTCAGCATCCTTCTGTGGAACCACATTTCAGTTGCTTCAAGTCTTTCCTTCATCTTTGATAAGATTGTCCAGCATTCACTGCCATATTCAAAAACTGGCATCACATAGCAATCCAGTACTCTTTCTTTGTTTCTAGCGAAAATGTCCATCCTTTCCAAAACCTCATCATTGCTCACATGGTCAATCTATGATATCCGCAGCATCCTTCTGTAGAACCACATACAATCTGTAATGCTCTAACACTCTATCACCGAGAGAGTGTAGAATCACTTCTCCATGCATGTACATACTTATATACATATCGCCATGTACGCACTTATACACACATATATACGCACATACTTATACATTAGTACCGCACGTGAAACCTTTTTTCCCGCGCTTCATTCAGAAATATATAAGCTGATGTTCACACGTGTGTAAACCAGTTGGAATCTGTCGTTTGGAGCTAACAGTCCGAATACCATTAATTCTTTTCCAACTCACATACTGCGCTAATTGCGTTTAGCAATTAGTTACACTAAAAATATTTCTCTCTCTCTTACAAGCATACTTCACTACATATATAATTATATTCAGCTACTGATTAGTACGAACATCATATTTCCTTTTTTCAGGAACTCTTCGAGTATGAACATTGATATATTTTCTTCAACATCCAAGAGAGAACTTTCGCCACTAAATATTGCATGCACAAAATAATCAATCCTGTAACTATGTTTAACCCTCTAGGGCCATTCGTATCATATTTGATACAGTATTTCCCTATAAGGAAACATTTGGTATTTCCCTATAAGGAAACATTTGGTATTCATTGACTGAGCAGTCAGTACTGCTTTCATTTGAAATTTATAAAATATTTCTCTTAAAAACTTTTTCAGGAAAATATTTCTTTCAAGGCTTGTTTTCATACTGTATCAAATATGATACGAATGGCCCTAGAGGGTTAATAATATAATATGATTAAGGCTTCTACTTGTCATAAAGTGGGGGATCAGTTCTATATTGTTATGAAGTAATAAACAGATCCCCCACTAATATGATACGAATGGCCCTAGAGGGTTAATACATTGTTATTATTCTTGTTATATTGTTCTCTGAGTTATTTTTATTATTAATGTGCTGGATTGGACAACCAGTCTACTTTATAATGGTGACTCCACTTTCAAATTACTACCACGTCGTCCAGTCCACAACAAGAGGATAAGCATCAAGGTGGGTAAATTTGTTTATAGTTTGGCTGTAGTCAACAAACCGGTCTCTTTCGTTGGTTACGATAAGGACATGAGCTCTCCAAGGAGATGTACTATCTTCAATAACTCCATCATATAGCATCCTATCAATCTTAGTCTGTGTAATTTATCATTATTTCAATGTCTTCTTGATGTTTTTTAATCATTTCACCCCAAGTAAGGCAGTTTTACTTCCACTGTTTCTCAGGGGTTACATAGGGGGAAAGTGATGAGAAAGAGGGACAAGTTAGAGGAGACGTCAGGAAGTGGGTGAGAGAAGGATGAGAATAGTGGTGTGATGGGGATGGAGTGGATGGAGAAAAGAGCTTGAGAGAAAGGATGTGAGTCAGTGAGATAAGAGATGGCTATTGACCTTGCATTTAAATTCTTGGAGAGTGTAGCTGTCGAGGAAGCAAAGATACAGAAGGGAATTTCACAGGCGGGAAGTGCGAGAAAAGAAGCTGATAGAGTAGAAATTGCGGTTAAATTAGATTGGTTTCATTGTAAAAGGGTGGGACCTAGTTGCTAGTCTAGTAGCTCGTGTAAAATCATGCAATGGGGGAACCAGAGAGTTAATTTCATTGGAACAGAAGCCGTAAAATATTTGTAGAAGAGACACAGGGATTTAGTATCAATAGTTTTGTAGTTTAGAGTCATGTTGAAAAATAGAGAAGGCATATTTCTTGAAGCAGATGTCATACTGTAAGAAGTAAATTTGGAAATGTGAAGATTCTTCTTTGCACTGGCAAAAGTGAACAATGCTTCTAAGTGTTGATCCATGAAATCTTCACCTAGAATCACATCAATTAAAGTATAATTAGCCTAATAAGTTTATCCTGACTGTACAGAGTCCCTTTAGTGGAGAGTTCAATGGCGAATAGCCATGGATACATTCCCAGAATCCATCTTCATCCTATTCTTCTTGGTATCGTCATACGCAATGAAAAACCCAGTATTTCTAGCACATTTATGGCACATAACTGACTGAAAGAAACCTTAGCTCAGTCAGTTGAGTGCCATACGTGATACACGCTTTGGGTGATCATGTCTTGAAAGAGACATGACTGACTGGGCAGAAGATTATCCCGCAGTAGGTTGTCAGTGAATCCTGTGGTAGACTATCTGGCTAGTAATTAGTGGGGGAATTACTTTATTACTTCATAACAACAGAAAACAGATCCCCCACTTTATGCCCAGCAGAAGTTTTAATTGTTTTCAACTATTATATTTAGTCAGTCAGTTAAGTGCCATACGTGATACACACTTTGGGCGATCATATCTCAAAAGAGACATGACTGACTGGGCAGAAGATTATTCCGCAGTAGATTGATATTGATTTCTGCAGTAGACTGGATGCCAGCCAAGGCTATAGAACCCATTCTGTCCTGTTATTTGACTCATAGCTAGAAAGAGGGGGGAGTTGTTTTATATTATTAAGAAGTAATTAGTGGGGGATCACTTTATTACTTCATAACAATATAAAACTGATCCCCCAATTTAGTAGAAGCCTTAATCATATTTTCAACTATTATATTTAGTCAGTTAAGTGCCATATGTGATACACGCTTGGGTCATCATGTTTCGAAAGAGACATGACTAACTAGGCAGAAGATTATCCCGCAGTAGGCTGCCATTGCTTTCTGCGGTAGACTGGTTGCTAGCCAAGGCAATAGAACCCAATCTGTCCTGCTATTTGACTCATGGCTGGAGGGGGAAGAGATGTATTATATTATTAAGTAGTAATTAGTGGGTTATCAGTTTATTACTTCATAACAATATAAAACTAATCCCCCACTTTATGCCCAGTAGAAGCCTTAATCATGTTTTCAACTATTATATTCAGTCAGTCAGTTAATTGCCATACGTGATACACGCTTTGGGCGATCATGTCTCGAAAGAGACATGACTAACTAGGCAGAAGATTATCCCGCAGTAGGCTGACATTGCTTTCTGTGGTAGACTGGTTGCCATCCAAGGCTAAAGAACCCAGTCTATTCTTTTAGTTAACTCATAAATGGAGGGAAGAAACGGATTAATACCTTTCCTATGGGTATTTGTTAATAAGTGAATGGAATTATAATTATAAGGATTTGAACTGGAATTCGAACTCGGCTGCCCGATCTGTCGTTCAGAGTCAATATCCACTGCACCACATTAGCTTCTATATCGTTGATTAAAACGAGCTCGCGTAAGTAGCTCTGAAGAAACTGAAAATGTAGTAACCAGAGTTGCAAATGCTTTAGAAGATTAGAAGTGACTTAGCCGACCGACAAACCTTAGAAAAGTACCCCTTTTTACTCCACTTGTGACACGTGACCTCTTTCACCGGTGAATGATTACGGTTGTGACTAGCGCCTCCACAAAAATAGTACTATAGGACCCAAATCCTATATCATTTAACAATTAACTCAAACAAAAAAAATGTAAAATTGCACACCCTCAAAAATAGATCAAAACGACTAAAAACATTTTGGAAAAACCCAGACCAAGGCAAATTTCACAAGTCAGTGTGAAAAGTAAAATTCTACATTCTGATTGGATGGGAAATAGAAAATTGATCTATGACCCCGGTAATTTTATTTTCACACCTAGAAAATGGGTATGATGCTCGGAGCCGATCACTAAAATTCACAATTTATTCACGTTTCTTGACCGGTTCAGCCAGTCCGACATGGAAGCGTTAATCTGAAGGACCTCACACAATGTAAGAATGAAATTTCAAGACGCCGATTTCGTGTCTCGTCGACATGCATTCATTCCCCCTCTCCTTTCAATTTTCCTTTCTTCGTCTTCACCCACACACCGTCAAAGAAAATAACTACAAGATACTTCAACTGACTTCGATAAGTACAATCTCCTTTATTGCTTGACTTTCCTTTTCACTTTTTTCCGACCATAAAAAGGAAAAGAACACAGACTTTTATTAGCAACCTTTTTAATCTTTTTACATACACGCTTTCTGCTACTATCAGCCATGAACTCTGAATTTCTGTGGGACATTTAGGTACTTATATTTCTTTTTAGAATTAACTACATACATTTTCTCTATGAATATTTTATTTTTCTTCTTACAATTTTGTTATTCTGTTAATAAAATATTTTTACTTTAATGTGCAAGCGAAATATTTTATCCTTCCACATTTCAAAATCCAACCTTCTGATATTTTAAATTGTGGGGACTTCCGTTGTGTTTGGCACAAGGCCAATTTGACAAGCATTATCTAGGCCTCTACAGTACCTATTTTTCGACACTAGTTTGACCTGCAGAACGATGATGATACAATTCTACTGTAGCGATAGCATTTACAGCGGGTGTAAAGGGATGAGCATATGACTCAGCATTTCTGAGAAGTGACAAGCGTTTTAGCTTGATCGACCGCCATACTTGTTGAGAGTTTTATTTTCCAGCAAGTAGTGCCTAACAGTACGCGAACATAGACTACTAACAAAAGTGTCTCTAACAGATTCATCTAGATTTTGTGAAACGTTTACAGTTTTAAGATTTGTGTATTTAAGCAGCAAATTTTCTTTTGAACATGCCAGATTAAACAAATTGCAAACATTGTGTCTGCTTATTTTTAATAAAATCTATTCATACTCAAGGATAATCTTTCGCGTATTACAATCAAAAGATGTCAGAAATGAGCTGTAACGTTGACAGGTGTTATTTTCATTCATTTCTTAAGGTACCCAAGTACTTTCAACCGCTTTTCGAGGTCATCTTCAGGGTTGTGAGTTATGATAACAAATGTAACCGGAAAACTGTGTTGCTAAAAATTACTGTACATTTTTCTGCTTCAGATATAACGGTGGACAAATTGCTAGCGTTTATTAGAACGTGAAAATTATGCAAAATGGAATTTTTTTTTAATATGTTGTAATGTCATTGTCATGCACGTGTTAAAGCATGAAAAAAATGTTTTTTTTAATAAACATTTTAGAACAATACTATAGTATTCATAGCTGATTCTACTAATTGACGGGTTAAATGTTTTAATGAATATTGCCTCGAGAATCTGTAGTTTTCTTTTGTTGTCTTCTTAAATTTAAGTTGTTTTAAAATTGAAGATTTTACAGAATAATCGAAGCTGTTGCACATACTCGTCTATTGTCTATCCTTCCTTTTGTCCTAGAATAACTAAAAATGTCTTGCAAACACTTCGTTTTTTTTGGGGGGGTTGTTTATATAAAACGACTTTTGAGCGTCTATAGCCGAATCGTAATCATCACATTCCGCACTATATTCATTCACTGAACAAAAAATTAACAAAAAGTGTCGAGTCTGATTAAATCTTTAGCTTGAACAAAACGTATAAAAAGCTTTGACCGTACGACACCAGTGCGTGAAATCCATGTACGCTGAGGAAGAGTTCGTTATACATCGAAACGTTCAGGTTTGAGAAAATTCTCCAGGCTTGGTTCATGCCCAGCTACAATCTCCAAGAATTTAAATGTAAAGTCAATAGTCATCTATCTCACTCCTCTCTCTCTCTCTCTCTCTCATGTTCCTTTCTCCGTCCACTCCACTATCATCAGTATTCTCATCCTTCTCTTACACACTTCCTGACACCCCCTATAACCTTTCACTCTTCCTCATAACTTTCTTCCTATGTAACCCCCTTGCAAAACAGTGGCAGTAAAATGCCTTGCTTGGGGCGATATGATTATAAAAAAAAATTCTATACATTTATATTCCAGAGAATGTAAATAAATCTAAAAGACATGCATGTGTAGCTAATCAGTATTTCATTGACTGATTGATTCGTTGTCTATGGCGTATCAACAGACAAGAAATTATTATGTAAATATAAAGTGGGGGATCAATTTTATATTACAAAAAATATATAAAGTGATCCCTCACTTTATGGCAAGATGACTTTCTCTAATCCACTTCCAGACACCTGTCACTCTTTCTCATAACTTTCCTCCTCTGTCACCCCCTACAAAACAGTGGCAGTAAAATGTCTTGCTTGGGGCGATATGATTATAAAAAAAGAATGCATTGCTAGTTCATTAAATTGAAGGAATAACAAAAAGGCATGAGACATATGGATTTGGAAGGCGTTAATGAATTAACAAGTTGGCTACATTTTCTATTGAAAGGTCAAAAAGAGAATTTATTAATCGTAAGTCAAAAGGGAAATTACTAGAAAAATACCTGTTCCCGAAAGGAATAAGTGTTCTGAATACCACATGGCTAATTCTGTAAGTGTTTATTAATTGTTAGTGAGAATGTCACATATACATAAGGTTATAAATTCGATTTTTTGTTTTGTTTTTAATGTCTACATTCAGTCAGTTAAGTGCTATACATGATACACGCTTGGGCGATCATGTCTCTTTCGAGACATAACTGACTGGGCATAAGATTTTCTCTCAGTAAGTTACTATGGCTTTCTGTGGTAGACTGGTTGCTAACCAAGGCTATAGAAGGTAATCTGTAATGTTATTTAACCCATTGCTGGAGGGAAGAGACGGATTAATACCTTTCCCAAAGGTATTTGTGCGTAAGTGAATGCAACAAATTCAACATGTGTGTACATCATTTTTCTTAAATATTTCATGCCAATTCGTAGGTGCTTTCAATAGGCTGGTAAATACAGTCATTGTTTGTAGATGTTGGGAACCGACAATTGTTGCCTTCTCACAAATTCATATAAATAAACATCAAATTTAAAAAATACTTTGCACATACAGTACTGTGCAAAAGTATTAGGACAAGAACTATTTTATCTTTTATGAGGCATCAAAATAATTGCGACAATTTACCAATCGCACCTAGTATATATACAGTACTGCGCAAAAGTATTAGGACAAGAACTATTTTATCTTTTATGAGGCATCAAAATAATTGCGACAATTTACCAATCGCACCTAGTATATATACAGTACTGTGCAAAAGTATTAGGACAAGAACTATTTTATCTTTTATGAGGCATCAAAATAATTGCGACAATTTACCAATCGCACCTAGTATATATACAGTACTGCGCAAAAGTATTAGGACAAGAACTATTTTATCTTTTATGAGGCATCAAAATAATTGCGACAATTTACCAATCGCACCTAGTATATATACAGTACTGTGCAGAAGTATTAGGACAAGAACTATTCTATCTTTTATGAGGCATCAAAATAATTGCGACAATTTACCAATCGCACCTAGTATATATACAGTACTGTGCAAAAGTATTAGGACAAGAACTATTTTATCTTTTATGAGGCATCAAAATAATTGCGACAATTTACCAATCGCACCTAGTATATATACAGTACTGCGCAAAAGTATTAGGACAAGAACTATTTTATCTTTTATGAGGCATCAAAATAATTGCGACAATTTACCAATCGCACCTAGTATATATACAGTACTGCGCAAAAGTATTAGGACAAGAACTATTTTATCTTTTATGAGGCATCAAAATAATTGCGACAATTTACCAATCGCACCTAGTATATATACAGTACTGTGCAAAAGCATTAGGGCAAGAACTATCTTAACTTTTATGGGCCATCAAAATAAAGTTTAAAATCACCCCTGTCCTAACACGTTTGCACACTAACGGGAGTGTGCAAATTAGGACAGGGGTGATTTTCCTAAAAACCTCACTGAAATTCAAATACACGGTGAAAAGCCAAGTAAATTGCTAATAAATATTGATTATTTAAAACTAGGTGTAAAAGAAATGTATTAAAAAGAAGTTATATTTAATTTTTCTTATTTTCTATTAAACAAGTTTTTTGAAACTACTTATTATTCTTGGATATGACTGACTTTTTTCTTATTCCACCCTCGCAAATTCATAAATCTAATGTTACTTCGCAAGACACACTTTGGGTAAAATACAAGCTGCTTGGTAGGAGATACCATTAGCTACATTGAAAAAGCTTGTGATGTCAATGTCTAACAGAATGAAGACTGTGATAAAAACAAACGGCTATTATACTAAATATTAAATTTATTTTGTAACAAGTATTTTTTCCTGTTGAAGTATTTGTTGAGTAAATCAAACAAAATTACTTTAATTAAATTGTTTATATATATATATATATATATATATATATATATATATATATATATAGTATGTGCGATTGGTAAATTGTCGCAATTATTTTATTATTTAAAAGCAAAAGGCTATTATAGTAAATATTAAATTTATTTTGTAACAAGTATTTTTTTCTTGTTAAAGCATTTGTTGAGTAAATCAAATAAAATTACTTTCATTAAGTTGTTTATTTTCTGTCAATATGCCTCATAAAAGATAAAATAGTTCTTGGACTAATACTTTTGCACAGTACTGTATCTAGAATATTGTAGATATAAATTATCGATATCCTACGAGATACATCGATCAAATGTTCCGACCTAAAATAGAGGATAACAGGATATTTCTTTTGTTGCCTTGAGAGAGTTCAAAATCGTCAGCCCATCCTTGTGGGTGATGAATTATTTCCCCTGCAATCTCTTTCCCACAGACGAAATGACTCAAGACACTCTCTACTCTATCACTATTTCCATGGCAAATATTCTGACGAGCTTGAAGTGAAATAGTCTATAATTTGAAAACGATAAGTTGCTCAAGTGGGGATTGAATTTTAGGCTTCGTGTTTAAATCTTTTTTGTTTAAATTTTGTTATTCAACCAAATGCAAAACAATAAACATCATTGAGAAATAATGCAAAAATCCGTTTTGAATAACAAACAATATTTTGATTTATATAGCACTAGCAGTATAGCCCGGCGTTGCTCGGGTGTAATGAAAGCTTTAAAACTAATCCATGGTCCTGAAGCTCAGACTCAGTTTAAAGAATATTTGTGTGAAGTTTGGTGAGAATCGGATAAAATAACCCGATTTTTTCGATTATCGATTTTCGATATTTATCGGGGGTACCTGGACACAAAACCTAGCTAAGAACACTCGCAGACGCTTATAGTACAACTGTGTAAATTTTCAAGAAAATCTGTTCAGCCGTTTCGGAGTCTATAGGAAACGGACACACACACATACCCACACACACACGCACACACACAGACAAATTTCCATTTATAAATAAGTTTAGATAATGGAATAATGAGTAGTTTCAAAATAACTTGTTTCATAGAAAATAGGAAAAATTAAATGTAATTTCTTTTTAATACATTTCTTTTACACCTAGTTTTAAATAATCAATATTTATTAGCAATTTACTTGGCTTTTCACCCTGTATTTGAATTTCAGTGAGGTTTTTAGGAAAATCACCCCTGTCCTTATACTTTTTCACACTGCCGGTAGAGTGCAAACGTGTTAGGACAGGAGTGATTCTAAACTTTATTTTGATGCCTCATATAAGATAAAATAGTTCTTTCCCTAATACTTTTGCACAGTATTGTATATATACTAGGTGCGATTGGTAAATTGTCGCAATTATTTTGATGCCTTATTAAAGATAAAATGGTTCTTGTCCTAATACTTTTGCACAGAACTGTACCTTTCCTTTCGCTTATAGTACAACTGTGTAAATTTTCAAGAAAATCTGTTCAGCCGTTTCGGAGTCTATAGGTAACGGACACACACACACACACACACACACACACACAGACAAATTTCCATTTATAAATAACTTTAGATTAGATTTAGATGTTTGGAGATGTGATGTACGATTTTACATGAAGAAATATTTTTCACGAAGTTACTGAAATAATAATTCTGTTCATGGGGTTATTAAATAGTGTTTGTGGAATATAATTTTCCAATGTAAATTAGTATAACTTTGTTATGCTACCGTTGTCTTTCTGTTGTGGAGTAATTTTACCTCTGCTACGATGACACTGTCAGCACTCTGCCTTCTGGTGGAGAGCGCTCTCTGCTTCCGAGCAGAGAGCACTAACCCAGTCGTGGTTACGCCGAAGGGTAGAATCACGACTGGAGAAATATTTTTTGGGGGGAAATATCTGTCCACGACTGGACAGATATTTTTGGCCTGGCTATATGGCCGGGAAGACCCACATTAACGCACCCAAAATGTTAGGAACTTGGTAATCTTCCACTGAAAGCTTACTCCTTAGTATTCGGCTAACTGCCGACTAATATCAACTGCCTAGAAGTTCTACTGAACTCCAATAGAAATCTAAAGAACCTCTTAAGCTTCCCAAGAACTTCAATATTTATTGTATTAAAAATACAATTATGGCACAAGGCCGAAAAGGGGATGAGTAGAGGGTGGTACTCACTTAACTATCTTATACATAGCTAAACACTATCACGACCCAATCACACATTACAATTTACACATTCACCACAAGAACCCATCCATCACCTCCAAATCCTCTATACACCACAATACCACAAATTTACAAGGGGCACCTAAATCTTCCCAAGAAGTTCTTCCATTAACTTTCTGTTAACTCTTATTAATATAGGAGGGAGAGTCCATTATCTGAGGAATAGGTGTGTTTTACCATAACACTTTCTTTGACCGTAATGTTGTGGAGGAGTAATAATGAATGTTCAGACAAATTCTGGGTGAAATAATGTTCTTTAGTTGAGAAGGTCTTTTGTGTGGTAAATAAAATCCAGTGTGATTTGAGTGAGTGTATTCTGAAAGTTTATTTATGATAAAACTTCAGATAATTGAGCGCCATTAGCAACGTAATTCTCATTGGTGAAAATGTGCAAGCGCAACCTATTTATTAACTTGTTGATCACGTGATAGCCTCGAGAACACGTTTCCTTAATTTTGGAGCTTATGGATCGAACATTAGTGCGTAGGCGTCTCAACCCACGTCTATTGAACAAGTGAATAGGCTCATCCCCTGTTCCCTGTTTAGGATGTGGTTTCCTGCTTTCTCTTTTCCAATCTTTTCACTCTTTTCTTTTTTTTTTTTTTTCAATTGGAGTAGATAGACTAACCTATCGCCCGGTTCACACTCCACCCACGTCTATTGAACAGGTTAAGAGGCTCATCCCTTGTTCGCTGTTTAGGATGTGGTTTCCGGCTTTCTCTTTTCCAATCTTTTCACTCTTTTCTTTTTTCTTTTTCAATTGGAGTAGATAGACTAAACTATTGCCCGGTTCACACTCCACCCACGTCTATTGAACAAGTGAAGAGGCTCATCCCCTGTTCCCTGTATGGGGTGTGGTTTCCGGCTTTCTCTTTTCCAATCTTTTCACTCTTTTCTTTTTTTTCTTTTTTTTTTTTTTCAATTGGAGTAGATAGACTAAACTATCGCCCGGTTCACACTCCACCCACGTCTATTGAACAAGTGAAGAGGCTCATCCCTTGTTCCTTGTTTAGGATGTGGTTTCCGGCTTTCTCTTTTCCAATCTTTTCACTCTTTTCTTTTTTCTTTTTCAATTGGAGTAGATAGACTAAACTATCGCCCGGTTCACACTCCACCCACGTCTATTGAACAGGTGAAGAGGCTCATCCCTTATTCCCTGTTTAGGATGTGGTTTCCGGCTTTCTCTTTTCCATTCTTTTCACTCCTATGTAGCCCCCTGCACATCAGTGGCGTTACCGCCTTGCTCGGGGTGATATGATTAAAAAAAATATAAGATTAGTATTTATTAATCAACCAGAAAAGACCTATTGTCGTATTTTTAGCTTGCGGCCTGAAAGTGTTCAAATTTCAAACTTACACGTGAAAAATATATAAAATACTATTTTCATATTTGTCGTCCTATCAGGACATTGTTAAATAACATCCTTATGGATATTAGGTGTGATTGTTGACGACTAGACAACGTGGTAGTAATTCAAAAGTGGAGTCACCATTATAAAGTAGACTGGTTGTCCAATCCACCGCATTAATAATAAAAATAACTCAGAGAACAATGTAACAAGAATAATAACAATGTATTAACCCTCTAGGGCCATTCGTATCATATTAGTGGGGGATCTGTTTATTACTTCATAACAATATAGAACTGATCCCCCACTTTATGACAAGTAGAAGCCTTAATCATATATTATTAACCCTCTAGGGCCATTCGTATCATATTAGTGGGGGATCTGTTTATTACTTCATAACAATATAGAACTGATCCCCCACTTTATGACAAGTAGAAGCCTTAATCATATTATATTATTAACCCTCTAGGGCCATTCGTATCATATTTGATACAGTATGAAAACAAGCCTTGAAAGAAATATTTTCCTGAAAAAGTTTTTAAGAGAAATATTTTATAAATTTCAAATGAAAGCAGTACTGACTGCTCAGTCAATGAATACCAAATGTTTCCTTATAGGGAAATACCAAATGTTTCCTTATAGGGAAATACTGTATCAAATATGATACGAATGGCCCTAGAGGGTTAAACATAGTTACAGGATCGATTATTTTGTGCATGCAAGATTTAGTGGAGAAAGTTTTCTCTTAGATGTTGAAGAAAATGTGTCAATGTTCATACTGGAAGACTTCCTGAAAAAAGGAAATATGATGTTCGTACTAATCAGTAGCTGAATATAATTATATATGTAGTGAAGTATGCTTGTAAGAGAGAGAAAGAAATATTTTTAGTGTAACTAATTGCTAAACGCAATTAGCACAGTATGTGAGTTGGAAAGGAACTAACGGCATTCGGACTGTTAGCTCCAAACGACAGATTCCAACTGGTCTACATACGTGTGAACATCAGCTTATATATTTCTGACTTAAGCGCGGGAAAAAAGAGATTTCACGTACTAATGTAAGAGTATGTGCGTATATGTGTGTGTATGTGCGTACATGGCGATATGTGTATAAGTACATGCATGTAGAAGTGATTCTACATGATCCTTAAAATGTAGAAGCCCGGTTTTACAAGCTATATTCGTTAGTTACACCAATTAAAACCTTCAGGGCTATGACCCTCCATGGCCCGCACACAGGGTCGAATCATACTCATACCTTTCCTATTCCATTAGTAAGAAAGATTTTCCGTTTAGATAGCGTATTCCCAAGAAACCAAACTCCCGTTGGGATGATTTCACGATCGCTACATTCTTCAAGTCTAGAATCAACCGTAAATTTTCCTACATATCCTCATAAACTGCACTACCTACCTCTTCCTATTAAACCATACCTCACTCGTATTAAAAAGAAGTACCAGTAGTATTACGGTGTGCGTTCTGGTGCAGTGGATATCGACTCGGAACGACAAATCGGGAAGCGGAGTTCGAATTCCAGTTGAATTCCTTTCATTCATATACGCACAAATACCCTTGGGAAAGATAATCCATTTCTTCCCTCCAGTTATGGGTTAAATAATAGGAAAGATTGGGTTCTATAGTTTTGGCTGGCAACCAGTCTACCGTAGAAAGCAATGGCAGCCTACTGCAGGATAAGTCAGTCAGTCATGTTTCTTTCAAGACATGATCGCCCAAAGTGTGTATCGCGTATGACACTCAACTGACCAGTATTATAATTTGTGCCCATACCATAATTGGTTCTTCTTGATTAGTGAGAATATCACATAAGTTTAGAATTTTTATTTTGGGGGTTGTGAGGCGCTCATAGAACGAACCCATTCTGAAACCTTCTACCTTGAATGACTCTTGGATTTTGTATTGTGAAAAATAGTAAAAATTAATAGTTTGTGAAACCGGATCATTAATTATCATTCGACTCTGAGCCTACATATGTCTGAAATTTGTGGTTGATAGGAAATTAATAATTAAAAACAAACTTCTTCTTAACTTTTACAAAAATTCACAATGCCGTGTGAAATCCTGGTTTTTTTTTTCCAAATATAAAAGGATTGACCCTGTGCTTAAAGAAAATGTCGAAACCGGATTTTTAGGTATTAAATTGGTTTTCTGACAAATGGAAGCGACTTGCAAGACTAAAAAGGACTTAGCGATCCAGTGCAAAAAATCTATATGATTATATAAATGACTTCGATCAGCGTCAGTCAGTCAGATGAGAGCAGCGAGACGAAACAACTAAAATGTGAGGTGAGAAACTTCAACCACGACCCGGACATGGGTCACGTCGCACATCGTTCTCTTTCTCCTTCTTCATCGTGTGCTGATTCATTTTACTTCTTCTTCTCCATTCAAAGACATCCCTACCAAACGAAGGCTAATACATACATACCTACGGACACATAAACATTTTCCAACAAATTACTACTACGAACATTTCTACAACTCTTGATATCCTTAACTCATTAGTTTTTCTCATTGAACATTAACTACTACTACCTATTCTTGTTATTTTATTCTTTTAATAAATTTCTATTTTAAAATGCAAAATGTATGTTTTATTCTTCCACTCTTCCACACTAATCCAACATTCCAACCAAACAACCAACCTTCTGATAATTCTGAATAACTTGTAAGCTGCAGGGAATTCGGTTATGTATGACACAAGGCCGAATTAAAGAAACATTAACCCTCTGCCTACGGCTTCAAATTCATATCTTGTTTTTGTTTTTCTTAATTTCTTTCTTTCTTTAGCTTCCTTCTTCTCGCTCTTTCTCCATTTTTTTTTTCTGAATAACTTGTAAGCAGCAGGGAATTCAGTTATGTATGACACAAGGCCGAATCAAAGAAACATTAACCATCTCCCTACGGCTTCAAATTCATATCTATCATGAAAAAGAAGTTTTAACTTCTTTTTCTTCTTCTTCTATGTACCCTGTCCCTTCAGGACGTAGGCGATCATGGCTCTCCACGTCTCCCTATCCCTTGTGGCTCTTAGTATGTTTGCTCCTGTTGCTCCTGGCAACCCCCGTTCCGTCATCCACCTGATCAGACCCTGCAAATATGTTATCCGCTGCCTTCCTCTGTCTCTCCTTCCTTCTATCTGTCCAGTCAGTATCAGGTTCTCCAGGCTCTCCTTCCTCATTGCATGTCCCAGGAACTTCAGTTGTCTCTTCCTGATGCTCAGCATCAATTTCCTTTTTGTTGCCATTCTTTCTAACACTTCGTCGTTGCTTGTATGCTCAGTCCACGATATCCGTAGCATCCTTCTGTAGAACCACATTTCAGCCGCTTCCAGTTTTGTCCTCATTTTCGATGATATTGTCCAGCATTCACAGCCGTATTGAAGAACTGACATCACGTAGTAGTCTAGCACTCTTTTCTTCGTTTCTATTGAGATTTTCCTGTTTGTTAGTTTTAACTAAGGAAGTTATTTAAAAATAAAAATAAAAATCTT
Source organism: Ascarosepion bandense (assembly GCA_037127315.1). Classification (NCBI taxonomy): domain Eukaryota; kingdom Metazoa; phylum Mollusca; class Cephalopoda; order Sepiida; family Sepiidae; genus Ascarosepion; species Ascarosepion bandense. The sequence continues at coordinate 423,042 of JBBBDQ010002113.1, forward strand.
GCCCAAAACCGTAGTTACAAATCAATCGATAAAAATGTCTTGGTGAGTCACCGATGAGCAACGGGTAACAAGCTAGTCTCGCAGAGTGTGATTCGATCCCGAGGAAATTATCAACAGTGTGTATTTAGCATCACAAAGAGAGAATCATTAACTGATTTAAAAAAAAAAATCTACATTTTTTTGCAGACCTCATTAACTGGTTTTAAAAAAATTGTAAGAGTCTACGTTTTCACCAGTTGAGCCTTGGTACTCATCAAAAAGCGTGTATATACTTATGTCGCAAGTATGTAACTAGATTAATATTTCTAGATATGTTTTCATTTCTATATTTCGATGTGTGTTGTGGGACGAAGCGTGTGTTCAAGGGAGATCATTCCGAATGCCAGAACACAATTAGGTGAAATAAATTGCTATCTACCCTGCGTAGACTGCGGGGGTGTTTCTTGTGTAGGAGTTATGCGTGGGGGCGGGAAAAACCTCTGTAGTCTAATAATACTGGCGTTGTCAAAAGAGAGACAGAAGAGAGAACTTTCAATGAATGAATTGAGGAATAACATGAATGACACCATTATTCTTTCGAAGATATTTTTTCGTTTTTTTTTTTTTTCGGCTCGTTTTTTTTTTTTTCTTTATTTCTTTCTTTAGCTTCCCTTTTCTCTCTCTCTTTCTCTATTTCTTTTTCTTTCTTTTTTATTTTCGTTTTTCTAATTCACGTCTCCGCTTCGATTTTATGCTAGTCTTTCCTTCTGTTAATTTCTTATACTTCCCCTCCCTCTCTCCCCCTCTCTCTCTCTCTCTCTCTCTCTCTCTCTCACACACACACACACACACACACACACACACACATTCTATCCTTCTCTCATTTTTACCATTTTTCGTAACTTACACTGTAAATTTGCAATTATCATCATTATCAGCATCAGCATCATCATCATCATCTTAACGTATGAATCCAGTTATTCTCCCCCCATATATGAGTTAATTGGTAAAACTTGTATCGCGAAACGATTATTATCTGCAAAAAATAATTTTACAATCTAAAATATTTTTTGGCTTTAAATAACCTGCAAAGAGTTGATAAGCCGTAGAAAACGAATGAATTAAAAATATTTCTTCTTCTTCTTCTTCTTCTTCTTCTTCTATAGCATTCTTTTTTGTTACTTTCGTTATCACTCAGATTTCTTTTTAATCATATCACCCCGAGCAAGGCGGTAATGCTACTGATGCGCAGGGGGCTATGTAAGAGTGAAAAGATTGGAAAAGAGAAAGCCGGAAACCACATCCTAAACAGGGAACAAGGGATGAGCCTCTTCACCTGTTCAATAGACGTGGGTGGAGTGTGAACCGGGTGATAGTTTAGTCTATCTACTCCAATTGAAAAAAATACTTCTTTTTTCTATCCTTCTCTTTCATTTACTCCCTCGATCGCCCCCTTGTTTCCTACCCCCTTTCATCGCCTAGTCTTCTTTTCATCTTTCTCTTTTCCTCCTCTCACTTTCACCATCCCTCTCCCGCCCTTCTACTCCTGCCCTCCTTGCGCTCAACCATATCACTTTTTCCCCTTATTTCTACTTCGCCTCTTTCACTTCCCCTCCTCGCAAAATAATTGATCTTTTGAACCATGCCGTGAACCGACCATTGCGCGACCACCGACATGTTTATTAACTGGTTGGTTGGTTTATTATGAAACATTACACCCCAGCTTATCAATGATGTCGATCTTACGCCACTAAAGCACTGCTCGGTCCGCTGAAGAAGCAGCTAACACAGCGTTTTTCTGTTTAGTTTGAAATTAGAAGTACACACTCCATGCACACGTTCGCTTTTCTGCTACTCAACTCCGAGTAAAAAAAAAGTATCACACGCAGTTTGCAGACTGTTCACCTAACCCACTAAGCTTAAGTAAATCCGCCAAGGTTGTCGATGTATATCTGGCTGCTGCTCTTGACAAGAACCTCTAATATGTAATGGAATTGGGTAGGAAATGGCACGCAAATTTTAATACCTCCTAAAAAAAATGGCCTCCTTTACCCACCATAGAGAAACTTTCCTACCTGCCATTAAAATAGATGACGCTAGTCTCCTAGAGAGCATTACACTGAGCCTCGCTTTCTCAACCGACTACAATCGAATCTATAGTTGCATCTATAGGATGGCTAGGTCACTATCTGGCCAGAAATTATTTTCTCTTTCGAATCGAGGTTGCACATTTATAAATCTACCATTCGCCTGTGAATTGGATACTGTTGCCGTATCTGGTCGGGTGCTGTTGCTATACATCTTGAGGTTCTCGTTACAATCCATCTTGCAGATTTATAAATCTACCATTCGCCTGTGAATTGAATACTGTTGCCGTATCTGGTCGGGTGCTGTTGCTATACATCTTGAGGTTCTCGTTACAATCCATCTTGCAGATTTATAAATCTACCATTCGCCTGTGAATTGAATACTGTTGCCGTATCTGGTCGGGTGCTGTTGCTATACATCTTGAGGTTCTCGTTACAATCCATCTTGCAGATTTATAAATCTACCATTCGCCTGTGAATTGAATACTGTTGCCGTATCTGGTCGGGTGCTGTTGCTATACATCTTGAGGTTCTCGTCACAATCCATCTTGCAGATTTATAAATCTACCATTCGCCTGTGAATTGAATACTGTTGCCGTATCTGGTCGGGTGCTGTTGCAATACATCTTGAGGTTCTCGTCACAATCCATCTTGCAGATTTATAAATCTACCATTCGCCTGTGAATTGGATACTGTTGCCGTATCTGGTCGGGTGCTGTTGCTATACATCTTGAGGTTCTCGTTACAATCCATCTTGCACATTTATAAATATACCATTCGCTCGTGAATTGAATACTGTTGCCGTATCTGGTCGGGTGCTGTTGCTATACATCTTGAGGTTCTCGTTACAATCCATCTTGTGGATTTATAAATCTACTATTCGCCTGTGAATTGAATACTGTTGCCGTATCTGGTCGGGTGCTGTTGCTATACATCTGAGGTTCTCGTTACAATCCATCTTGCAGATTTATAAATCTACCATTCGCCTGTGAATTGAATACTGTTGCCGTATCTGGTCGGGCGCTGTTGCTATACATCTTGGAGGTTCTCGTCACAATCCATTCGCAGCATTTGTTAAATTCCACCATTCTGTCAGAATTGGATACTGTTGCTGTATCTTGGTCGGGTGCTGTTGCTATACATCTTGAGGTTCTCGTCACAATCCATCTTGCAGATTTGTAAATCTACCATTCGCCTGTGAATTGAATACTGTTGCCGTATCTGGTCGTAAAAGTTGCCGCGTACACTTGAGGTTCTCGTTACAATCCATCTTGCACATTTATAAATCTACCATTCGCCTGTGAATTGGATACTGTTGCCGTATCTGGTCGGGTGCTGTTGTTATACATCTTGAGGTTCTCGTCACAATCCATCTTGCAGATTTATAAATCTACCATTCGCCTGTGAATTGAATACTGTTGCCGTATCTGGTCGTGGTGCTGTTGCTATACATCTTGAGGTTCTCGTTACAATCCATCTTTGCAGATTTATAAATCTACCATTCGCCTGTGAATTGAATACTGTTGCTGTATCTGGTCGGGTGCTGTTGCTATACATCTTGAGGTTCTCGTTACAATCCATCTTGGTGGATTTATAAATCTACCATTCGCCTGTAAATTGAATACTGTTGCCGTATCTGGGTCGGTGCTGCTGTTGCTATACATCTTGAGGTTCTCGTCAGCTAACCAGCCCAAAGCCATTTATACCTACCATTCGCCTGTGAATTGGATACTGTTGCCGTATCTGGTCGGGTGCTGTTGCTACATCTTGAGGTTCTCGTCACAATCCATTTGCAGATTTATAAATCTACCATTCGCCTGTGAATTGAATACTGTTGCCGTATCTGGTCGGGTGCTGTTGCTATACATCTTGAGGTTCTCAGCAATCCATCTTGCACATTTATAAATCTACCATTCGCCTGTGAATTGATACCGTTGCCGTATTCACGGGTGCTGTTGCTATACATCTTGAGGTTCTTCGTCAATAATCCATCTTGCAGATTTATAAATCTACCATTCGCCTGTGAATTGAATACTGTTGCCGTATCTGGTCGGAAAGTGTTGCTATACATCTTGAGGTTCTCGTTACAATCCATCTTGGCAGATTTATAAATCTACCATTCGCCCGTGAATTGAATACTGTTGCCGTATCTTGGCTGCGTTGGTGAGTATACATCTTGGAGGTTCTCGTTACAATCCATCTTGCAGATTTATAAATCTACCATTCGCCTGTGAATTGAATACTGTTGCCGCATCTGGTCGGGTGCTGTTGCTATACATCTTGAGGTTCTCGTCACAATCCATCTTGCAGATTTATAAATCTACCATTCGCCTGTGAATTGGATACTGTTGCCGTATCTGGTCGGGTGCTGTTGCTATACATCTTGAGGTTCGTCACAATCCATTCTGCAGATTTATAAATCTACCATTCGCCTGTGAATTGAATACTGTTGCCGTATCTGGTCGGGTGCTGTTGCTATACATCTTGAGGTTCTCGTCACAATCCATCTTGCAGATTTATAAATCTGCCCATTCGCCTGCATTCAATACTGTTGCCGTATCTGGTCGGAAAGTTGCTGCTATACATCTTGAGGTGTTCCCTGTCATTAATCCATCTTGCAGATTTATAAATCTACCATTCACCGAATTGAATACTGTTGCCGTATCTGGTCGGGTGCTGTTTTCGCTATACATCTTGAGGTTCTCTGTCACAATCCATCTTGCAGATTTATAAATCTACCATTCGGGTTCGTGAATTGAATACTGCTGTTTATCTGGTCGGTGCTGTTGCTATATCTGGATATTCTTCGTCAGGCCAATCCATCTCTTTGTACATTTATAAATCTACCATTCGCCTGTGAATTGGATACTGTTGCTGTATCTGGTCGGGTGCTGTTGCTATACATCTTGAGGTTCTCGTCACAATCCATCTTGCAGATTTATAAATCTACCATTCGCCTGTGAATTGAATACTGTTGCCGTATCTGGTCGGGTGCTGTTGTTATACATCTTGAGGTTCTCGTTACAATCCATCTTGCACATTTATAAATCTACTATCTGCCTGTGAATTGATACTTCGTTGCCGTATCTGGTCGGGTGCTGTTGCTATACATCTTGAGTTCTTCGTCATTAACCATCTTGCAGATTTATAAATCTACCATTCGCCCGTGAATTGAATACTGTTGCCGTATCTGGTCGGGTGCTGTTGCTATACATCTTGAGGTTCTGTTACAATCCATCTTGCACATTTATAAATCTACCATTCGCTCAGAATTGGATACTGTTGCCGTATCTGGTCGCAAAGGCTATACACATCTTGAGGTTCTCCACAATCCATCTTGCAGATTTATAAATCTACCATTCGCCTGTGAATTGAATACTGTTGCCGTATCTGGTCGGAAGCGTTGCTATACATCTTGGAGGTTCTCGTTACAATCCATCTTGTACATTTATAACCTACCATTCGCCTGTGAATTGGATACTGTTGCCGTATCTGGTCGGGTGCTGTTGCTATACATCTTGAGGTTCTCGTCACAATTCATCTTGCAGATTTATAAATCTACCATTCGCCTGTGAATTGAATACTGTTGCCGTATCTGGTCGGGTGCTGTTGGCAGTACATCTTGGAGGTTCTCGTTACAATCCATCTTGTACATTTATAAATTCTACCATTCGCCTGTGAATATTACCGTTGCCGTATCTGGTCGGGTGCTGTTGCTATACATCTTGAGGTTCTCGTCACAATCCATCTTGCAGATTTATAAACGTACTATTCGCCTGTGAATTGAATACTGTTGCCGTATCTGGTCGGGTGCTGTTGCTATATATCTTGAGGTTCTCGTCATTAACCATCTTGTAGATTTATAAATCTACCGGTTCATCGTGAATTGGATACTGTTGCCGTACCTGGTCGGCAGTGCCGTTGGTACATCTTTGAGGGTTCTCGTCACAATCCATCTTGCAGATTTATAAATCTACCATTCGCCTGTGAATTGAATACTGTTGCCGTATCTGGTCGGGTGCTGTATGGTGCAGTACATCTTGAGGTTCTCCGTCACAATCCATCTTGCAGATTTATAAATCTACCATTCGCCTGTGAATTGAATACTGTTGCTGTATCTGGTCGGGTGCTGTTGCTATACATCTTGAGGTTCTCGTCACAATCCATCTTGCAGATTTATAAATCTACCATTCGCTCAGAATTGGATACCGTTGCCGTATCTGGTCGGGTGCTGTTGCTATACACCTTGAGGAAGCGCCTGTCACAATCCATTCCTGCAGATTTATAAATCTACCATTCGCTTCAGAATTGAATACTGTTGCCGTATCTGGTCGGGTGGTTGAAGTTGCTATACATCTTGAGGTTCTCGTCACAATCCATCTTGCAGATTTATAAATCTACCATTCGCCTGTGAATTGAATACTGTTGCCGTATCTGGTCGTGGTGCTGTTGCTATACATCTTGAGGTTCTCGTCACAATCCATCTTGCAGATTTATAAATCACTATCGTTCTTGTGACTCGAATACTGTTGCTGGTATCTGGTCGGGTGCTGTTGCTATACATCTTGAGGTTCTCGTCACAATCCATCTTGCAGATTTATAAATCTACCATTCGCCTGTGAATTGAATACTGTTGCCGTATCTGGTCGGGTGCTGTTGCTATACATCTTGAGGTTCTCGTCACAATCCATCTTGCAGATTTATAAATCTACCATTCGCCTGTGAATTGAATACTGTTGCCGTATCTGGTCGGGTGCTGTTGCTATACACTTGAGGTTCTCGTCACAATCCATCTTGCAGATTTATAATCACCATCGCCTGTGAATTGAATACTGTTGGTTGTATCTTGGTCGCAGCTGTTGTCATATACATCTTAGAGGTTCTCGTCACAATCCATCTTGCACATTTAGAGAATTCCATCATCGTTTCAATTGGATACTGTTGCCGTATCTACCGGCAGTTGTTGTTATTATCCTTTGAGGTTCTCGTTACAACGTATCTTGCAGATTTAGTAAATCTACCATTCGCCTGTGAATTGAATACTGTTGCCGTATCTGGTCATGCTGTTGCTATACATCTTGAGGCTCTTGTTGATAATCCATCTTGCAGATTTATAAATTTACCATTCGTGAATTGGATACTGTTGCCGTATCTGGTCGGGTGCTGTTATACATCTTGCTCTGTCAATCCATCTTGCACATTTATAAATCTACCATTCGCCTGTGAATTGAATACTGTTGCCGTATTCGGTCGGAAAGTTGTTGCTATACATCTTGATTTTTGTCAATCCATCTTGCACATTTATAAATCTACCATTCGCCTGTAGAATTTGAACATGTTGTATCTGGTTTGGAAAGTTGCTGTTATATACATCTTGAGGGCTCTTACAATCCATCTTGCAGATTTATAAATCTACCATTCGCCTGTGAATTGAGTTTACCGTTGCCGTATAAGGTCGGGTGCTGTTGCTATACATCTTGAGGTTCTCGTCACAATCCATCTTGGTACATTTATAACCCAATACCATTCGCTCTGTGAATTGAATACTGTTGCCGTATAAGGTCGGGTGCTGTTGCTATACATCTTGAGGTTCTCGTCACAATCCATCTTTGCACATTTATAAATCTACCATTTGCCTGTGAATTGGATACTGTTGCCGTATCTGGTCGGGTGCTGTTGCTATACATCTGAGGTTCTCGTCACAATCCATCTTGCAGATTTATAAATCTACCATTCGCCTGTGAATTGATACTGTTGCCGTATCTGGTCGGGTGCTGTTGTTGATAATATCTCGAGGTTCTTGTCACAATCCATCTTGCACATTTATAAATCTACCATTCGCCTGTGAATTGAATACTGTTGCCGTATCTGGTCGGGTGCTGTTGCTATACATCTTGAGGTTCTCGTCACAATCCATCTTGCACATTTATAAATCTACCATTCGCCTGTGAATTGAATACTGTTGCCGTATATGGTCGGGTGCTGTTGCTATACATCTTGAGGTTCTCGTTACAATCCATCTTGCAGATTTATAAATCTACCATTCGCCTTGTGAATTGAATACTGTTGCCGTATCTGGTCGGGTGCTGTTGCTATACATCTTGAGGTTCTCGTTACAATCCATCTTGCAGATTTATAAATCTACCATTCGCCTGTGAATTGGAATACTGTTGCCGTATCTGGTCGGGTGCTGTTGCTATACATCTTGAGGTTCTCGTTACAATCCATCTTTGCACATTTATAAATCTACCATTCGCCTGTGAATTGAATACTGTTGCCGTATCTGGTCGGGTGCTGTTGCTATACATCTTGAGGTTCTCGTTACAATCCATCTTGCAGATTTATAAATCTACCATTCGCCTGTGAATTGAATACTGTTGCCGTATCTGGTCGGGTGCTGTTGCTATACATCTTGAGGTTCTCGTTACAATCCATCTTGCAGATTTATAAATCTACCATTCGCCTGTGAATTGAATACTGTTGCCGTATCTGGTCGGGTGCTGTTATACATCTGGAGGTTCTCGTTACAATCCATCTTGCAGATTTATAAATCTACCATTCGCCTGTGAATTGAATACTGTTGCCGTATCTACAGTCGGGTGCTGTTGCTATACATCTTGAGGTTCTCGTTACGTCCATCTTATCGAGAAATCTACCATTCGCCTGTGAATTGAATACCGTTGCCGTATCTGGTCGGGTGCTGTTGCTATACATCTTGAGGTTCTCGTTACAATCCATCTGCAGATTTATAAATCTACCATTCGCCTGTGAATTGAATACTGTTGCCGTATCTGGTCGGGTGCTGTTGCTATACATCTTGAGGTTCTCGTTACAATCCATCTTGCACATTTATAAATCTACCATTCGCCTGTGAATTGAATACTGTTGCCGTATCTGGTCGGGTGCTGTTGCTATACATCTTGAGGTTCTCGTTACAATCCGTCTTTGCAGATTTATAAATCTACCATTCGCCTGTGAATTGAATACCGTTGCCGTATCTGGTCGGGTGCTGTTGCTATACATCTTGAGGTTCTCGTTACAATCCATCTGCAGATTTATAAATCTACCATTCGCTCAGAATTGAATACTGTTGCATCTGGTCGTGGTGCTGTTGCTATACATCTTGGAGGTTCCTCGTTACAATCCATCTTGCACATTTATAAATCTACCATTCGCCTCAGAATTGAATACTGTTGCCGTATCTGGTCGGGTGCTGTTGCTACACATCTGGAGGTCTTGTTACAATCCATCTTGCACATTTATAATCATCTAGTCTGCCCGTGAATTGAATACTGTTGCCGTATCTGGTCGTGGTACAAGTTGCTATACATCTTGAGTGTTCGTTATAATCCATCTTGCAGATTTATAAATCTACCATTCGCCTGTGAATTGAATACAGTTGCCGTATCTGGTCGGGTGCTGTTGCTATACATCTTGAGGTTCTCGTTACAATCCATCTTGCAGATTTATAAATCTACCATTCGCCTGTGAATTGAATACTGTTGCCGTATCTGTCGGGTGCTGTTGCTATACATCTTGAGGTTCTCGTTACAATCCATCTTGCAGATTTATAAATCTACCATTCGCCTGTGAACTGAATACTGTTGCCGTATCTGGTCGGGTGCTGTTGCTATACATCTTGAGGTTCTCGTTAAGGAATCCATCTTGCAGATTTATAAATCTACCATTCGCCTGTGAATTGAATACTGTTGCCGTATCTGGTCGGGTGCTGTTGCTATACATCTTGAGGTTCTCGTTACAATCCATCTTGCAGATTTATAAATCTACCATTCGCCTGTGAATTGAATACTGTTGCCGTATCTGGTCGGGTGCTGTTGCTATACATCTTGAGGTTCTCGTTACAATCCATCTGCAGATTTATAAATCTACCTATCTGCCTGTGAATTGAATACTGTTGCCGTATCTGGTCGGGTGCTGTTGCTATACATCTTGAGGTTCTCGTTACAATCCATCTTGCACATTTATAAATCTACCATTCGCCTGTGAATTGAATACTGTTGCCGTATCTGGTCGGGTGCTGTTGCTATACATCTTGAGGTTCTCGTTACAATCCATCTTGCACATTTATAAATCTACCATTCGCCTGTGAATTGAATACTGTTGCCGTATCTGGTCGGGTGCTGTTGCTATACATCTTGAGGTTCTCGTTACAATCCATCTTGCAGATTTTATAAATCTACCATTCGCCTGTGAATTGAATACTGTTGCCGTATCTGGTCGGGTGCTGTTGCTATACATCTTGAGGTTCTCGTTACAATCCATCTTGCAGATTTATAAATCTACCATTCGCCTGTGAATTGAATACTGTTGCCGTATCTGGTCGGGTGCTGTTGCTATACATCTTGAGGTTCTCGTTACAATCCATCTTGCACATTTATAAATCTACCATTCGCCTGTGAATTGAATACTGTTGCCGTATCTGGTCGGGTGCTGTTGCTATACATCTTGAGGTTCTCGTTACAATCCATCTTGCACATTTATAAATCTACCATTCGCCTGTGAATTGAATACTGTTGCCGTATCTGGTCGGGTGCTGTTGCTATACATCTTGAGGTTCTCGGTGCCATAATCCATCTTGCAGATTTATAAATCTACCATTCGCCTGTGAATTGAATACTGTTGCCGTATCTGGTCGGGTGCTGTTGCTATACATCTTGAGGTTCTCGTTACAATCCATCTTGCACATTTATAAATCTACCATTCGCCTGTGAATTGAATACTGTTGCCGTATCTGGTCGGGTGCTGTTGCTATACATCTTGAGGTTCTCGTTACAATCCATCTTGCACATTTATAAATCTACCATTCGCTCAGAATTGAATACTGTTGCCGTATCTGGTCGGGTGCTGTTGCTATACATCTTGAGGTTCTCGTTATCCATCTTGCAGATTTATAAATCCACCATTCGCCTGTGAATTGAATACTGTTGCCGTATCTGGTCGGGTGCTGTTGCTATACATCTTGAGGTTCTCGTTACAATCCATCTTGCACATTTATAAATCTACCATTCGCCTGTGAATTGAATACTGTTGCCGTATCTGGTCGGGTGCTGTTGCTATACATCTTGAGGTTCTCGTTACAATCCATCTGCAGATTTATAAATCTACCATTCGCCTGTGAATTGAATACTGTTGCCGTATCTGGTCGGGTGCTGTTGCTATACATCTTGAGGTTCTCGTTACAATCCATCTTGCAGATTTATAAATCTACCATTCGCCTGTGAATTGAATACTGTTGCCGTATCTGGTCGGGTGCTGTTGCTATACATCTTGAGGTTCTCGTTACAATCCATCTTGCAGATTTATAAATCTACCATTCGCCTGTGAATTGAATACCGTTGCTGTATCTGGTCGGGTGCTGTTAAGTATACATCTTGAGGTTCTCGTTACAATCCATCTTGCACATTTATAAATCTACCATTCGCCTGTGAATTGAATACTGTTGCCGTATCTGGTCGGGTGCTGTTGCTATACATCTTGAGGTTCTCGTTATAATCCATCTTGCAGATTTATAAATCTACCATTCGCCTGTGAATTGGATACTGTTGCCGTATCTGGTCGGGTGCTGTTGTATATACATCTTGAGGTTCTCGTTACAATCCATCTTGCACATTTATAAATCTACCATTCGCCTGTGAATTGAATACCGTTGCCGTATCTGGTCGGGTGCTGTTGCTATACATCTTGAGGTTCTCGTTACAATCCATCTTGCACATTTATAAATCTACCATTCGCCTGTGAATTGAATACTGTTGCCGTATCTGGTCGGGTGCTGTTGCTATATACATCTTGAGGTTCTCGTTACAATCCATCTTGCAGATTTATAAATCTACCATTCGCCTGTGAATTGAATACTGTTGCCGTATCTGGTCGGGTGCTGTTGCTATACATCTTGAGGTTCTCATATAATCCATCTTGCAGATTTATAAATCTACCATTCGCCTGTAGAATTGGATACTGTTGCCGTATTCAGTCGGGTGCTGTTGCTATACATCTTGAGGTTCTCGTTACAATCCATCTGCAGATTTATAAATCTACCATTCGCCTGTGAATTGAATACTGTTGCCGTATCTGGTCGGGTGCTGTTGCTATACATCTTGAGGTTCTCGTTACAATCCATCTTGCAGATTTATAAATCTACCATTCGCCTGTGAATTGGATACTTCGTTGCCGTATAAGGTCGGGTGCTGTTGCTATACATCTTGAGGTTCTCGTTACAATCCATCTTGCACATTTATAAATCTACCATTCGCCTGTGAATTGAATACTGTTGCCGTATAAGGTCGGGTGCTGTTGCTATACATCTTGAGGTTCTCGTTACAATCCATCTTGCACATTTATAAATCTACCATTCGCCTGTGAATTGATACCGTTGCCGTATCTGGTCGGGTGCTGTTGCTATACATCTTGAGGTTCTCGTTACAATCCATCTTGCACATTTATAAATCTACCATTCGCCTGTGAATTGAATACTGTTGCCGTATCTGGTCGGGTGCTGTTGCTATACATCTTGAGGTTCTCGTTACAATCCATCTTGCACATTTATAAATCTACCATTCGCCTGTGAATTGAATACTGTTGCCGTATCTGGTCGGGTGCTGTTGCTATACATCTTGAGGTTCTCGTTACAATCCATCTTGCAGATTTATAAATCTACCATTCGCCTGTGAATTGAATACCGTTGCCGTATTCAGTCGGGTGCTGTTGCTATACATCTTGAGGTTCTCGTTACAATCCATCTTGCAGATTTATAAATCTACCATTGCCTGTGAATTGGATACTGTTGCCGTATTCGGTCGGGTGCTGTTGCTATACATCTTGAGGTTCTCGTTACAATCCATCTTGCAGATTTATAACCTACCATTCGCCTGTGAATTGAATACTGTTGCCGTATCTGGTCGGGTGCTGTTGCTATACATCTGGAGGTTCTCGTTACAATCCATCTTGCAGATTTATAAATCTACCATTCGCCTGTGAATTGATACTGTTGCCGTATAAGGTCGGGTGCTGTTGCTATACATCTTGAGGTTCTCGTTACAATCCATCTTGCACATTTATAAATCTACCATTCGCCTGTGAATTGAATACTGTTGCCGTATAAGGTCGGAAGCTGTTGCTATACATCTTTGAGGTTCTCGTTACAATCCATCTGCACATTTATAAATCTACCATTCGCCTGTGAATTGGATACTGTTGCCGTATCTGGTCGGGTGCTGTTGCTATACATCTTGAGGTTCTCGTTACAATCCATCTTGCACATTTATAAATCTACCATTCGCCTGTGAATTGGATACTGTTGTCGTATCTGGTCGGGTGCTGTTGCTATACATCTTGAGGTTCTCGTTACAATCCATCTTGCACATTTATAAATCTACCATTCGCCTGTGAATTGGATACTGTTGCCGTATCTGGTCGGGTGCTGTTGCTATACATCTTGAGGTCTCCGTCACAATCCATCTTGCAGATTTATAAATCTACCATTCGCCTGTGAATTGGATACTGTTGCTGTATCTGGTCGTAAGTTGCTAAGTATACATCTGAGGTTCTCGTTACAATCCATTCCGTACATTTATAAATCTACCATTCGCTCAGAATTGGATACTGTTGCCGTATCTGGTCGGGTGCTGCTGTTGCTATACATCTTTGGAGGTTCTCGTTACAATCCATCTTGTGATTTATAAATCTACCATTCGCTCTGTGAATTGAATACTGTTGCCGTATCTGGTCGGGTGCTGTTGCTATACATCTTGAGGTTCTCGTTACAATCCATCTTGCAGATTTATAAATCTACTCTCATTCGCCTGTGAATTGGATACTGTTGCCGTATCTGGTCGGGTGCTGTTGCTATACATCTGGAGGTTCTCGTTACAATCCATCTTGCACATTTATAAATCTACCATTCGCTCAGAATTGAATACTGTTGCCGTATCTGGTCGGGTGCTGTTGCTATACATCTTGAGGTTCTCGTTACAATCCATCTTGCAGATTTATAAATCTACCATTCGCCTGTGAATTGGATACCGTTGCCGTATCTGGTCGGGTGCTGTTGCTATACATCTTGAGTTCTCGTTACAATCCATCTTGCAGATTTATAAATCTACCATTCGCCTGTGAATTGAATACTGTTGCCGTATCTGGTCGGGTGCTGTTGCTATACATCTTGAGTGTCTCCGTTATAATCCATCTTGCAGATTTATAAATCTACCATTCGCCTGTGAATTGAATACTGTTGCCGTATCTGGTCGGGTGCTGTTGCTATACATCTTGAGGTTCTCGTTACAATCCATCTTGCAGATTTATAAATCTACCATTCGCTCGTGAATTGGATACTGTTGCCGTATCTGGTCGGGTGCTGTTGCTATACATCTTGGAGGTTCTCGTTACAATCCATCTTGCAGATTTATAAATCTACCATTCGCTCTCGTGAATTGGATACTGTTGCCGTATCTGGTCGGGTGCTGTTGCTATACATCTTGAGGTTCTCAGCAATCCATCTTGCAGATTTATAAATCTACCATTCGGCTCAGAATATCGTTGCCGTATTCGGTCGGGTGCTGTTGCTATACATCTTTGGAGGTTCTCGTTACAATCCATCTTGCAGATTTATAAATCTACCATTCGCCTGTGAATTGGATACTGTTGCCGTATCTGGTCGGGTGCTGTTGCTATACATCTTGAGGTTCTCGTTACAATCCATCTTGCACATTTATAAATCTACCATTCGCTCAGAATTGAATACTGTTGCCGTATCTGGTCGGGTGCTGTTGCTATACATCTTGAGGTTCTCGTTACAACCATCTTGCAGATTTATAAATCTACCATTCGCCTGTGAATTGAATACTGTTGCCGTATCTGGTCGGGTGCTAGTTGCTATACATCTTGAGGTTCTCGTTACAATCCATCTTGCAGATTTATAAATCTACCATTCGCCTGTGAATTGAATACTGTTGCCGTATCTGGTCGGGTGCTGTTGCTATACATCTTGAGGTTCTCGTTACAATCCATCTTGCAGATTTATAAATCTACCATTCGTCTGTGAATTGGATACTGTTGCCGTATCTGGTCGGGTGCTGTTGCTATACATCTTGAGGTTCTCGTTACAATCCATCTTGCAGATTTATAACCTCACTATCTGCCTGTGAATTGATACTGTTGCCGTATCTGGTCGGGTGCTGTTGCTATACATCTTGAGGTTCTCGTTACAATCCATCTTGCAGATTTATAAATCTACCATTCGCCTGTGAATTGGATACCGTTGCCGTATCTGGTCGGTGCCGTTGCTATACATCTTGAGGTTCTCGTTACAATCCATCTTGCACATTTATAACCTACTATCTGCCTGTGAATTGAATACTGTTGCCGTATCTGGTCGGGTGCTGTTGCTATACATCTTGAGGTTCTCGTTACAATCCATCTTGCAGATTTATAAATCTACCATCTGCCTGTGAATTGGATACTGTTGCCGTATCTGGTCGGGTGCTGTTGCTATACATCTTGAGGTGGTTCGTTACAATCCATCTTGCAGATTTATAACCTCACTATCTGCCTGTGAATTGAATACTGTTGCCGTATCTGGTCGGTGCTGTTGCTATACATCTTGAGGTTCTCGTTACAATCCATCTCTGTGCAGATTTATAAATCTACCATTCGCCTGTGAATTGGATACTGTTGCCGTATCTGGTCGGGTGCTGTTGTCATACATCTTGAGGTTCTCGTTACAATCCATCTTGCAGATTTATAAATCTACTATTCGCCTGTGAATTGAATACTGTTGCCGTATCTGGTCGGGTGCTGTTGCTATACATCTGAGGTTCTCGCTATAATCCATCTTGCAGATTTATAAATCTACCATTCGCCTGTGAATTGGATACTGTTGCCGTATCTGGTCGGGTGCTGTTGCTATACATCTTGAGGTTTCGTTATAATCCATCTTGCAGATTTATAAATCTACCATTCGCCTGTGAATTGGATACTGCTGCCGTATCTGGTCGGGTGCTGTTGCTATACATCTTGAGGTTCTCGTTACAATCCATCTTGCAGATTTATAAATCTACCATTCGCTAGAATTGAATACCGTTGCCGTATCTGGTCGTGGGTGCTGTTGCTATACATCTTGAGGTTCTCGTTATTAATCCATCTTGCAGATTTATAAATCTACCATCTGCCTGTGAATTGAATACTGTTGCCGTATCTGGTCGGGTGCTGTTGTTATACATCTTGAGGTTCTCGTTACAATCCATCTTGCAGATTTATAAATCTACCATTCGCCTGTGAATTGGATACTGTTGCTGTATCTGGTTTGGGTGCTGTTGCTATACATCTTGAGGTTCTCGTTACAATCCATCTTGCAGATTTATAAATCTACCATTCGCTGTGAATTGATACTGTTGCCGTATCTGGTCGGGTGCTGTTGCTATACATCTTGAGGTCTTTGCACATAATCCATCTGCAGATTTATAAATCTACCATTCGCCTGTGAATTGAATACTGTTGCCGTATCTGGTCGTGGTGCTGCTATACATCTTGAGGTTCTCGTTACAATCCATCTTGCAGATTTATAAATCTACCATTCGCCTGTGAATTGGATACTGTTGCCGTATCTGGTCGGGTGCTGTTGCTATACATCTTGAGGTTCTCGTTACAATCCATCTTGCAGATTTATAAATCTACCATTCGCCTGTGAATTGAATACTGTTGCCGTATCTCGTCGGGTGCTGTTGCTATACATCTTGAGGTTCTCGTTACAATCCATCTTGCAGATTTATAAATCTACTATCTGCCTGTGAATTGAATACTGTTGCCGTATCTGGTCGGGTGCTGTTGCTATACATCTTGAGGTTCTCGTTACAATCCATCTTGCAGATTTATAACCTACCATTCGCCTGTGAATTGAATACTGTTGCCGTATCTGGTCGGGTGCTGTTGCTATACATCTTGAGGTTCTCGTTACAATCCATCTTGCAGATTTATAACCCACTATTCGCCTGTGAATTGAATACTGTTGCCGTATCTGGTCGGGTGCTGTTGCTATACATCTTGAGGTTCTCGTTACAATCCATCTTGCAGATTTATAACCCACTATCTGCCTGTGAATTGGATACTGTTGCCGTATCTGGTCGGGTGCTGTTGCTATACATCTGGAGGTTCTCGTTACAATCCATCTTGCAGATTTATAAATCTACCATTCGCCTGTGAATTGAATACTGTTGCCGTATCTGGTCGGGTGCTGTTGCTATACATCTTGAGGTTCTCGTTACAATCCATCTTGCAGATTTATAAATCTACCATTCGCCTGTGAATTGGATACTGTTGCCGTATCTGGTCGGGTGCTGTTGCTATACATCTTGAGGTTCTCGTTACAATCCATCTTGCAGATTTATAAATCTACCATTGCCTGTGAATTGGATACTGTTGCCGTATCTTTGGTCGGGTGCTGTTGCTATACATCTTGAGGTTCTCGTTACAATCCATCTTGCAGATTTATAACCACTATCTGCCTGTGAATTGAATACTGTTGCCGTATCTGGTCGGGTGCTGTTGTATATACATCTTGAGGTTCTCGTTACAATCCATCTTGCAGATTTATAAATCTACCATTCACCAGAATTGAATACTGTTGCCGTATCTGGTCGGGTGCTGTTGCTATATATCTTGAGGTTCTCGTTACAATCCATCTTGCAGATTTATAAATCTACCATCTGCCTGTGAATTGGATACTGTTGCCGTATCTGGTCGGGTGCTGTTGCTATACATCTTGAGGTTCTCGTTACAATCCATCTTGCAGATTTATAAATCTACCATATCTGCCTGTGAATTGGATACTGTTGCCGTATTCAGTCGGGTGCTGTTGCTATACATCTTGAGGTTCTCGTTACAATCCATCTTGCAGATTTATAAATCTACTATCTGCCTGTGAATTGAATACTGTTGCCGTATCTGGTCGGTGCTGTTGCTATACATCTTGAGGTTCTCGTTATAATCCATCTTGCAGATTTATAAATTCCAATTATCTGCCTGTGAATTGGATACTGTTGCCGTATCTGGTCGGGTGCTGTTGCTATACATCTTGAGGTTCTCGTTACAATCCATCTTGCAGGATTTATAAATCTACCATTCGCCTGTGAATTTCGAATACTGTTGCCGTATCTCGTCGGGTGCTGTTGCTATACATCTTGAGGTTCTCGTTATAATCCATCTTGCAGATTTATAAATCTACTATCTGCCTGTGAATTGAATACTGTTGCCGTATCTGGTCGGGTGCTGTTGCTATACATCTTGAGGTTCTCGTTATAATCCATCTTGCAGATTTATAAATCTACCATTCGCCTGTGAATTGAATACTGTTGCCGTATCTGGTCGGGTGCTGTTGCTATACATCTTGGAGGTTCTCGTTACAATCCATCTTGGCCACATTTATAAATCTACCATTCGCCTGTGAATTGAATACTGTTGCCGTATCTGGTCGGGTGCTGTTGCTATACATCTTGAGGTTCTCGTCACAATCCATCTTGCACATTTATAAATCTACCATTCGCCTGTGAATTGAATACTGTTGCCGTATAAGGTCGGGTGCTGCTGCTATACATCTTGGAGGTTCTTGCCATAATCCATCTTGCATTTATAAATCTACCATTCGCCTGTGAATTGAATACTGTTGCCGTATCTGGTCGGGTGCCGTTGCTATACATCTTGAGGTTCTCGTTACAATCCATCTGGTAGATTTATAAATCTACCATTCGCCTGTGAATTGAATACTGTTGCCGTATAAGGTCGGGTGCTGTTGCTATACATCTTGAGGTTCTCCGTTACAATCCATCTTGCACATTTATAACCCGCTCATTCGCCTGTGAATTGAATACTGTTGCCGTATAAGGTCGGGTGCTGTTGCTATACATCTGAGGTTCTCGTTACAATCCATCTGCAGATTTATGAATCTACCATTCGCCTGTGAATTGAATACTGTTGCCGTATCTGGTCGGGTGCTGCTGTTATACATCTTGAGGTTCTCGTTACAATCCATCTTACCACTTATAAATCTACCATTCGCTCAGAATTGAATACTGTTGCCGTATCTGGTCGTGGTGCCGTTGCTATACATCTTGAGGTTCTCGTTACAATCCATCTTGCACATTTATAAATCTACCATTCGCCTGTGAATTGAATACTGTTGCCGTATCTGGTCGGGTGCTGTTGCTATACATCTTGAGGTTCTTCCGTTACAATCCATCTGCAGATTTATAAATCTACTATTCGCCTGTGAATTGAATACTGTTGCCGTATCTGGTCGGGTGCTGTTGCTATACATCTTGAGGTTCTCGTTACATAATCCATCTTGCAGGATTTATAAATCTACTATCTGCCTGTGAATTGAATACTGTTGCCGTATAAGGTCGGGTGCTGTTGCTATACATCTTGAGGTTCTCGTTACAATCCTGCAGATTTATGAATCTACCATCTGCCTGTGAATTGAATACTGTTGCCGTATCTGGTCGGGTGCTGTTGCTATACATCTTGAGTGTTCTCGTTACAATCCATTTGATTTATAAATCTACCATTCGCCTAGGAATTGAATACTGTTGCCGTATCTTGGTCGGGTGCTGTTGCTATACATCTTGAGATTCTCGTTACAATCCATCTTGCACATTTATAAATCTACCATTCGCCTGTGAATTGGATACTGTTGCCGTATCTGGTCGGGTGCTGTTGCTATACATCTTGAGGTTCTCGCCACAATCCATCTGCAGATTTACAACCTACCATTCGCCTGTGAATTGAATACTGTTGCCGTATCTGGTCGGATGCTGTTGCTATACATCTTGAGGTTCGTTACAATCCATCTTGCAGATTTATAAAATCTACCATTCGCTCGTGAATTGAATACTGTTGCCGTATCTGGTCGGTGCTGTTGCTATACATCTTGAGGTTCTCGTCACAATCCATCTTGCAAGATTTATAAATCTACCATTCGCTCGTGAATTGAATACTGCTGCTGTATCTGGTCGGGTGCTGTTGCTATACATCTTGAGGTTCTCGTTACAATCCATCTTGGTAGATCAGTAAATCTACCATTCGCCTGTGAATTGAATACTGCTGCTGTATCTGGTCGGGTGCTGTTGCTATACATCTTGAGGTTCTCGTCACAATCCATCTTGCAGATTTATAACTACCATTCGCCTGTGAATTGAATACTGTTGCCGCATTCGGTCGGGTGCTGTTGCTATACACTTTGAGGTTCTCGTTACAATCCATCTTGCAGATTTATAAATCTACCATTCGGCTCGTGAATTGAATACTGCTGCTGTATCTGTCAGGTGCTGCTGCTATACATCTTGAGGTTCTCGTTACAATCCATCTTGCAGATTTATAAATCTACCATTCGCTCAAAGAATTGAAATACTGTTGCCGTATCTGGTCGGGTGCTGTTGCTATACATCTTGAGGTTTCCGTTACAATCCATCTTGTGTGATTTATAACTGCATCATATTCGCCTGTGAATTGAATACTGTTGCCGTATCTGGTCAGTGCTGTTGCTATACATCTCTGAGGTTCTCGTTACAATCCATCTTGCAGATTTATAAATCTACTATCTGCCTGTGGAATTGAATACTGTTGCCGTATTCGTCGATGCTGTTGCTATACATCTTGAGGTTCTCGTTACAATCCATCCGTGGTAGACGCATGTAAACGTACTCATTCGCCTGAATTGAATACTGCTGTTGCCGTATCTGGTCGGGTGCTGTTAAGTGCGAGTACATCTGAGGTCCTTGGCCACAATCCATCTTGCAGATTTATAAATCTACCATTCGCCTGTGAATTGAATACTGTTACCGTATCTGGTTTGGGTGCTGTTGCTATACATCTTTATGTTCTCGTTACAATCCATCTTGCAGATTTATAAATCTACCATTCGCCTGTGAATTGGATACTGTTGCCGTATCTGGTCGGGTGTTGTTGCTAATATCTGAGGTTCTCGTCATTAATCCATCTTGCAGATTTATAAATCTACCATTCGCCTGTGAATTGAATACTGTTGCCGTATCTGGTCGGGTGCTGTTGCTATACATCTTGAGGTTCTCGTTACAATCCATCTTGGCAGATTTTCCAAATCTACCATTCGCCTGTGAATTGAATACTGTTGCCGTGTCTGGTCGGGTGCTGTTGCTATACATCTTGAGGTTCTCGTTAATAATCCATCTTGCAGATTTATAAATCTACCATTCGCCTGTGAATTGGATACCGTTGCCGTATCTGGTCGGGTGCTGTTGCTATACATCTGAGGTTCTCGTTACAATCCATCTTGCACATTTATAAATCCACCATTCGCCTGTGAATTGGAATACTGTCGCCGTATCTGGTCGGGTGCTGTTGCTATACATCTTGAGTATTCCCGTCACAATCCATCTTGCACATTTATAAATCTACCATTCGCCCGTGAATTGAATACTGTTGCCGTATCTGGTCGGGTGCTGTTGCCATACATCTTGAGGTTCTCGTTACAATCCATCTTGCAGATTTACAACCTGGCTATCTGCCTGTGAATTGGATACTGTTGCCGTATCTGGTCGGGTGCTGTTGCTATACATCTTGAGGTTCCCGTTACAATCCATCTTGTGCAGATTTATAAATCTACCATTCGCCTGTGAATTGAATACTGTTGCCGTATCTGGCTTCTGGTGCTGTTGCTATACATCTTGAGGTTCTCGTTATAATCCATCTTGCAGATTTATAAATTCACCATTCGCCCGTAAATTGAATACCGTTGCCGTATCTGGTCGGGTGCTGTTGCTATACATCTTGAGGTTCTCGTTACAATCCATCTTGCAGATTTATAAATCTACCATTCGCCTGTGAATTGAATACTGTTGCCGTATCTGGTCGGGTGCTGTTGCTATACATCTTGAGGTTCTCGTTACAATCCATCTTGCAGATTTATAAATCTACCATTCGCCTGTGAATTGAATACTGTTGCTGTATCTGGTCGGGTGCTGTTGCTATACATCTTGAGGTTCTCGTTACAATCCATCTTGCAGATTTATAAATCTACCATTCGCCTGTGAATTGAATACTGTTGCCGCATTCGGCTCGCGCTGTTACACATCTTGAGGTTCTCGTTACAATCCATCTTGCAGATTTATAAATTCACCATTCGCCTGTGAATTGAATACTGTTGCCGTATCTGGTCGGGTGCTGCTGCTATACATCTTGAGGTTCTCGTCACAATCCATCTTGCAGATTTATAAATTCACCATTCGCCCGTGAATTGAATACTGTTGCCGTATCTGGTCGGGTGTCGTTGCCATACATCTTGAGGTTCTCGTTACAATCCATCGCAGATTTATAAATCCACCATTCGCCTGTGAATTGGATACCAAGGCCGTATCTGTCGGGTGCTGTTGCTAGTACATCTTGAGGTTCTCGTTACAATCCATCTTGCACATTTATAAATCTACCATTCGCCTGTGAACTGAATACTGTTGCCGTATCTGGTCGGGTGCTGTTGCTATACATCTTGAGGTTCTCGTCACAATCCATCTTGCAGATTTATAAATCTACCATTCGCCTGTGAATTGAATACTGTTGCCGTATCTGGTCGGGTGCCGTTGCTATACATCTTGAGGTTCTCGTCAAGCAATCCATCTTGCATTTATAAATCTACCATTCGCCTGTGAATTGAATACTGTTGCTGCATTCGTCAGTGCTGTTGCTATACATCTTGATAAGGTTCTCGTTACAATCCATCTTGCAGATTTATAAATCTACCATTCGCCTGTGAATTGAATACTGTTGCCGTATCTGGTCGGGTGCTGTTGCTAACATCTTGAGGTTCTCGTTGAATCCATCTCAAGATTTACAACTCCACCATTCGCTCAGAATTGAATACTGTTGCCGTATCTGGTCGGGTGCTGTTACACATCTTGAGGTTCTCGTTACAATCCATCTTGCAGACTACAAATCCGTCATTCGCCTGTGAACTGAATACTGTTGCCGTATCTGGTCGGGTGCTGTTGCTATACATCTTGAGGTTCTCGTTACAATCCATCTTGCACATTTATAAACCACCATTCGCTCGTGAATTGAATACTGTTGCCGTATTCGGTTTGGGTGCTGTTGTTATACATCTTGAGGTTCTCGTTACAATCCATCTTGCAGATTTACAATCTACCATTCGCCTGTGAATTGAATACTGTTGCTGCATTCGGCTTCTGGTGCTGTTGCCATACATCTTGAGGTTCTCGTTACAATCCATCTTGCAGATTTATAAATCTACCATTCGCCTGTGAATTGAATACTGTTGCCGTATCTGGTCGGATGCTGTTGCTATACATCTTGAGGTTCTCGTTACAATCCATCTTGCAGATTTATAAATCTACCATTCGCCTGTGAATTGAGTACTGTTGCCGTATCTGGTCGGGTGCTGTTGCTATACATCTTGAGGTTCTCGGTGCAATCCCTCTTGCAGATTTATAAATCTACCATTCGCCTGTGAATTGGATACTGTTGCCGTATCTGGTCGGGTGCTGTTGCTATACATCTTGAGGTTCTCGTCACAATCCATCTTGCAGATTTATAAATCTACCATTCGCCTGTGAATTGAATACTGTTGCCGTATCTGGTCGGGTGCTGTTGCTATACATCTTGAGGTTCTCGTTACAATCTTCATCTTGCAGATTTATAAATCTACCATTCGCCTGCTGAATTGAATACTGTTGCCGTATCTGGTCGGATGCTGTTGCTACATCTTGAGGTTCTCGTTACAATCCATCTTGCAGATTTATAAATCTACCATTCGCTTAACAGATTGAATACTGTTGCCGTATCTGGTCGGGTGCTGTTGCTATACATCTTGAGGTTCTCGTTACAATCCATCTTGCAGATTTATAAATCTACCATTCGCCTGTGAATTGGATACTGCCGTATCTGGTCGGGTGCTGTTGCTATACATCTTGAGGTTCTCGTCACAATCCATCTTGCAGATTTATAAATCTCATTCGCCTGTGAATTGGATACTGTTGCCGTATCTGGTCGGGTGCTGTTACTATACATCTTGAGGTTCTCGTCACAATCCATCTTGCAGATTTATAAATCTACCATTCGCCTGTGAATTGGATACTGTTGCCGTATCTGGTCGGGTGCTGTTGCTATACATCTTGAGGTTCTCGTCACAATCCATCTTGCAGATTTATAAATCTGTTTGTACTGTGAATTGGATACTGTTGCCGTATCTGGTCGGGTGCTGTTGCTATACATCTTGAGGTTCTCGTCAAATCCATCTTGCAGATTTATAAATCTACCATTCGCCTGTGAATTGAATACTGTTGCCATTATCTGGTCGGTGCTGTTGCTATACATCTTGAGGTTCTCGTCACAATCCATCTTGCAGATTTATAAATCTACCATTCGCCTGTAGATTGGATACTGTTGCCGTATCTGGTCGGGTGCTGTTGCTATACATCTTGAGGTTCTCATCACAATCCATCTTGCAGATTTTTATAATCTACCATTCGCCTGTGAATTGAATACTGTTGCCGTATCTGGTCGGGTGCTGTTGCTATACATCTTGAGGTTCTCGTCACAATCCATCTTGCAGATTCTCCAATCTATATTCGCCTGTGAATTGGATACTGTTGCCGTATCTGGTCAGGTGCTGTTGCTATACATCCAGGAGTTCTCGTCACAATCATAAGATTTATAAATCTACCATTCGCCTATGAATTGGATACTGTTGCCGTATCTGGTCGGGTGCTGTTGCTATGCATCTTGAGGTTCTCGTCACAATCCATCTTGCACATTTATAAATCTACCATTCGCCTGTGAATTGGATACTGTTGCCGTATCTGGTCGGGTGCTGTTGCTATACATCTTGAGGTTCTCGTCACAATCCATCTGCAGATTTATAAATCTACCATTCGCCTGTGAATTGGATACTGTTGCCGTATCTGGTCGGGTGCTGTTGCTATACATCTTGAGGTTCTCGTCACAATCCATCTTGCACATTTATAAATCTACCATTCGCCTGTGGAGTGGATACTATTGCGTATCTGGTCAGGTGCTGTTGCTATACATCTTGAGGTTCTCGTTACAATCCATCTTGCAGATTTATAAATCTACCATTCGCCTGTGAATTGAATACTGTTGCCGTATCTGGTCGGGTGCTGTTGCTATACATCTTGAGGTTCTCGTTACAATCCATCTTGCGGGTTATAAATCTACCATTCGCCTGTGAATTGAATGCTGTTGCCGTATCTGGTCGGGTGCTGTTGCTATACATCTTGAGGGTTCTCGTTACAATCCATCTTGCAGATTTATAAATCCACCATTCGCCTGTGAATTGAATACTGTTACCGTATCTGGTCGGGTGCTGTTGCTATACATCTTGGAGGTTCTCGTTACAATCCATCTTGCAGATTTATAAATCTACCATTCGCCTGTGAATTGAATACTGTTGCCGTATCTGGTCGGGTGTGTTGCTATACATCTTGAGTTCTCGTTACAATCCATCTTGCAGATTTATAAATCTACCATTCGCCTGTGAATTGAATACTGTTGCCGTATCTGGTCAGGTGCTGTTGCTATACATCTTGGGTTCTCGTGCAATCCATCTTGCAGGTTTATAAATCTACCATTCGCCTGTGGTTGGATACTGTTGCCGTATCTGGTCGGGTGCTTGTTTCTCTTGGAGGTTCTTCGTCACCAATTCCATCCGCAATTTATAAGCTACCATTGCTATTGGAATTGGAATACATTGCGTATCTGGTTGGTGCACAAACATACATCTTGAGGTTCTCGTTACAATCCATCTGCGTTTATAAATCTACCCATTCGCCTGTTAATGAATACTGGTTGCCGTATCTGGCGGGTCTGTTGCTATACATCTTGAGGTTCTCGTTACAATCCATCTTGCACATTTATAAATCTACCATTCGCCTGTGAATTGAATACTGTTGCCGTATCTGGTCGGGTGCTGTTGCTATACATCTTGAGGTTCTCATTACAATCCATCTTCACATTTATAAATCTACCATTCGCCTGTGAATTGAATACTGTTGCCGTATCTGGTCGGGTGCTGTTGCTATACATCTTGAGGTTCTCGTTACAATCCATCTTGCAGATTTATAAATCTACCATTCGCCTGTGAATTGAATACTGTTGACCGTATCTGGTCGGGTGCTGTTGCTATACATCTTGAGGTTCTCGTTACAATCCATCTTGCAGATTTATAAATCTACCATTCGCCTGTGAATTGAATACTGTTGCCGTATCTGGTCGGGTGCTGTTGCTATACATCTTGAGGTTCTCGTTACAATCCATCTTGCAGATTTATAAATCTACCATTCGCCTGTGAATTGAATACTGTTGCCGTATCTGGTCGGGTGCTGTTGCTATACATCTTGAGGTTCTCGTTACAATCCATCTTGCAGATTTATAAATCTACCATTCGCCTGCGAATTGAATACTGTTGCTGCATTCAATGGGTGCTGTTGCTATACATCTTGAGGTTCTCGTTACAATCCATCTTGCAGATTTATAAATCTACCATTCGCCTGTGAATTGAATACCAAGCTGCCGTATCTGGTCGGGTGCTGTTGCTAAGTACATCTTGAGGTTCTCGTTACAATCCATCTTGCAGATTTATAAATCTACCATTCGCCTGTGAATTGAATACTGTTGCCGTATCTGGTCGGGTGCTGTTGCTATACATCTTGAGGTTTTCGTTACAATCCATCTTGCAGATTTTATAAATCTACCATTCGCCTGTGAATTGAATACTGTTGCCGTATCTGGTCGGGTGCTGTTGCTATACATCTTGAGGTTCTCGTTACAATCCATCTTGCACATTTATAAATCTACCATTCGCCTGTGAATTGAATACTGTTGCCGTATCTGGTCGGGTGCTGTTGCTATACATCTTGAGGTTCTCGTTACAATCCATCTTGCAGATTTATAACTACCATTCGCTCAGAATTGAATATACTGTTGCCGTATCTGGTCGGATGCTGTTGCTATACATCTTGGAGGTTCTCGTTACAATCCATCTTGCAGATTTATAAATTCACCATTCGCCTGTGAATTGAATACTTGCTGTTGTATCTGGTCGGGTGCTGTTGCTATACATCTTGAGGTTCTCGTTACAATCCATCTTGCAGATTTATAAATCTACCATTCGCCTGTGAATTGAATACTGTTGCCGTATCTGGTCGGGTGCTGTTGCTATACATCTTGAGGTTCTCGTTACAATCCATCTTGCAGATTTATAAATCTACTCATTCGCCTGTGAATTGAATACTGTTGCCGTATCTGGTCGGGTGCTGTTGCTAAAGGTCTTGAGGTTCTCGTTACAATCCATCTTGCAGATTTATAAATCTCACCATTCGCCTGTGAATTGAATACTGTTGCCGTATCTGGTCGGGTGCTGTTGCTATACATCTTGAGGTTCTCGTTACAATCCATCTTTGCACATTTATAAATCTACCATTCGCCTGTGAATTGAATACTGTTGCCGTATCTGGTCGGGTGCTGTTGCTATACATCTTGAGGTTCTCGTTACAATCCATCTTGCAGATTTATAAATCTACCATTCGCCTGTGAATTGAATACTGTTGCCGTATCTGGTCGGATGCTGTTGCCATACATCTTGAGGTTCTCGTTACAATCCATCTTGCACATTTATAAATCTACCATTCGCCTGTGAATTGAATACTGTTGCCGTATCTGGTCGTGGTGCTGTTGCTATACATCTGAGGTTCTCGTTACAATCCATCTTGCAGATTTATAAATCTACCATTCGCCTGTGAATTGAATACTGTTGCCGTATCTGGTTTGGAAAGTTGCTGCTATACATCTTGAGGTTCTCGTTAACCATCTTGCAGATTTATAAATCTACCATTCGCCTGTGAATTGGATACTGTTGCCGTATCTGGTCGGGTGCTGTTGCTATACATCTTGAGGTTCTCGTTACAATCCATCTTGCAGATTTATAAATCTACCATCTGCCTGTGAATTGAATACTGTTGCTGTATCTGGTCGGGTGCTGTTGCTATACATCTTGAGGTTCTCGTTACAATCCATCTTGCAGATTTATAAATCTACCATTCGCCTGTGAATTGAATACTGTTGCCGTATCTGGTCGGGTGCTGTTGCTATACATCTTGAGGTTCTCGTTACAATCCATCTTGCACATTTATAAATCTACCATTCGCCTGTAATTGAATACTCGTTGCCGTATCTGGTCGGATGCTGTTGCTATACATCTTGAGGTTCTCGTTACAATCCATCTTGCACATTTATAAATCTACCATTCGCCTGTGAATTGAATACTGTTGCCGTATCTGGTCGGATGCTGTTGCTATACATCTTGAGGTTCTCGTTACAATCCATCTTGCACATTTATAAATCTACCATTCGCCTGTGAATTGAATACTGTTGCCGTATCTGGTCGGGTGCTGTTGCTACACATCTTGAGGTTCTCGTTACAATCCATCTTGCACATTTATAAAAATCTACCATTCGCCTGTGAATTGAATACTGTTGCCGTATCTGGTCGGGTGCTGTTGCTATACATCTTGAGGTTCTCGTCACAATCCATCTTGCACATTTAAATCTACCATTCGCCTGTGAATTGAATACCGTTGCCGTATCTGGTCGGATGCTGTTGCTATACATCTTGAGGTTCTCGTTACAATCCATCTTGCACATTTATAAAATCTACCATTCGCCTGTGAATTGAATACTGTTGCCGTATCTGGTCGGATGCTGTTGCTATACATCTTGAGGTTCTCGTTACAATCCATCTTGCACATTTTATGTGGGCCCTACCATTCGCCTGTGAATTGAATACTGTTGCCGTATCTGGTCGGGTGCTGTTGCTATACATCTTGAGGTTCTCGTTACAATCCATCTTGCAGATTTATAAATCTACCATTCGCCTGTGAATTGAATACTGTTGCCGTATCTGGTCGGGTGCTGTTGCTATACATCTTGAGTGTTCTCGTTACAATCCATCTTGCAGATTTATAAATCTACCATTCGCCTGTGAATTGAATACTGTTGCCGTATCTGGTCGTGGTGCCGTTGCTATACATCTTGAGGTTCTCGTTACAATCCATCTTGCAGATTTATAAATCTACCATTCGCCTGTGAATTGAATACTGCTGCCGTATCTGGTTTGGATGCTGTTGCTAGCACATCTTGAGGTTCTCGTTACAATCCATCTTGCACATTTATAAATCTACCATTCGCCTGTGAATTGAATACTGTTGCCGTATCTGGTCGGGTGCTGTTGCTATACATTCTGAGGTTCTCGTCACAATCCATCTTGCACATTTATAAATCTACCATTCGCCTGTGAATTGAATACTGTTGCCGTATCTGGTCGGGTGCTGTTGTTGCTACATCTTGAGGTTCTCGTTACAATCCATCTTGCACATTTATAAATCACCATTCGCCTGTGAATTGAATACTGTTGCCGTATCTGGTCGGATGCTGTTGCTATACATCTTGGCGTTCTCGTTACAATCCATCTTGGTACATTTATAAATCTACCATTCGCCTGTGAATTGAATACTGTTGCCGTATCTGGTCGGATGCTGTTGCTATACATCTTGAGGTTCTCGTTACAATCCATCTGCACACATTTATAAATCTACCATTCGCCTGTGAATTGAATAATATCAAGTTGCCGTATCTGGTCGGATGCTGTTGCTATACATCTTGAGGTTCTTCGTTACAATCCATCTTGCACATTTATAACCACCATTCGCCTGTGAATTGAATACTGTTGCCGTATCTGGTCGGATGCTGTTGCTATACATCTTGAGGTTCTCGTTACAATCCATCTTGCACATTTATAAATCTACCATTCGCCTGTGAATTGAATACTGTTGCCGTATCTGGTCGGGTGCTGTTGCTATACATCTTGAGGTTCTCGTTACAATCCATCTTGCACATTTATAAATCTACCATTCGCCTGTGAATTGAATACTGTTGCCGTATCTGGTCGTGACGTTGTCATATACATCTTGAGGTTCTCGTTACAATCCATCTTGCACATTTATAAATCTACCATTCGCCTGTGAATCAATACTGTTGCCGTATCTGGTCGGGTGCTGCTGTTAAGAATTTTGAGGTTCTCGTCACAATCCATCTTGCAGATTTATAAATCTACCATTCGCCTGTGAATTGAATACTGTTGCCGTATCTGGTCGGATGTTGCTATACATCTTGAGGTTCTCGTTACAATCCATCTGCACATTTATAAATCTACCATTCGCCTGTGAATTGAATACTGTTGCCGTATCTGGTCGGGTGCTGTTGCTATACATCTTGAGGTTCTCGTCACAATCCATCTTGGTACATTTATAAATCTACCATTCGCTCAGGAATTGAATACTGTTATTGTATCTGGTCGGATGCTGTTGCTATACATCTTGAGGTTCTCGTTACAATCCATCTGTACATTTATATAAATCTACTATCTGCCTGTGAATTGAATACTGTTGCCGTATCTGGTCGGGTGCTGTTGCTATACATCTTGAGGTTCTCGTCACAATCCATCTGCACATTTATAAATCTACCATTCGCCTGTGAATTGAATACTGTTGCTGTATCTGGTCGGATGCTGCTGTTGACATCTTGAGGTTCTCGTTACAATCCATCTTGCACATTTATAAATCTACCATTCGCCTGTGTAATCATTGTTTCACCACCTGGTCGGATGCTGTTGCTATACATCTTGAGGTTCTCGTTACAATCCATCTTGCACATTTATAAATCTACCATTCGCCTGTGAATTGAATACTGTTGCCGTATCTGGTCGGGTGCTGTTGCTATACATCTTGAGGTTCTCGTCACAATCCATCTTGCACATTTATAAATCTACCATTCGCCTGTGAATTGAATACTGTTGCCGTATCTGGTCGGATGCTGTTGCTATACATCTTGAGGTTCTCGTTACAATCCATCTGTACATTTATAAATCTACCATTCGCCTGTGAATTGAATACTGTTGCCGTATCTGGTCGGGTGCTGTTGCTATACATCTTGAGGTTCTCGTCACAATCCATCTTGCACATTTATAAATCTACCATTCGCCTGTGAATTGAATACTGTTGCCGTATCTGGTCGATGCTGTTGCTATATATCTTGAGGTTCTCGTTACAATCCATCTTGCACATTTATAAATCTACCATTCGCCTGTGAATTGAATACTGTTGCCGTATCTGGTCGGATGCTGTTGCTATACATCTTGAGGTTCTCGTTACCAATCCATCTTGCACATTTATAAATCTACCATTCGCCTGTGAATTGAATACTGTTGCCGTATCTGGTCGGGTGCTGTTGCTATACATCTTGAGGTTCTCGTTACAATCCATCTTGCAGATTTATAAATCTACCATTCGCCTGTGAATTGAATACTGTTGCCGTATCTGGTCGGATGCTGTTGCTATACATCTTGAGGTTCTCGTTACAATCCATCTTGCACATTTATAAATTCACCATTCGCCTGTGAATTTAAATACCGTTGCCGTATCTGGTCGGGTGCTGTTGCTACACATCTTGAGGTTCTCGTTACAATCCATCTTGCAGATTTATAAATCTACCATTCGCCTGTGAATTGAATACTGTTGCCGTATCTGGTCGGATGCTGTTGCTATACATCTTGAGGTTCTCGTTACAATCCATCTTAACATTTATAAATCTACCATTCGCCTGTGAATTGAATACTGTTGCCGTATCTGGTCGGGTGCTGTTGCTATACATCTTGAGGTTCTCGTTACAATCCATCCCGTACATTTATAAATCTACCATTCGCCTGTGAATTGAATACTGTTGCCGTATCTGGTCGGATGCTGTTGCTATACATCTTGAGGTTCTCGTTACAATCCATCTTGCACATTTATAAATCTACCATTCGCCTGTGAATTGAATACTGTTGCCGTATAAGGTCGGGTGCTGTTGCTATACATCTTGAGGTTCTCGTTACAATCCATCTTGCAGATTTATAAATCTACCATTCGCCTGTGAATTGAATACTGTTGCCGTATCTGGTCGGGTGCTGTTGCTATACATCTTGAGGTTCGTTACAATCCATCTTGCAGATTTATAAATCTACCATTCGCTCAGAATTGAATACTGTTGCCGTATAAGGTCGGGTGCTGTTGCTATACATCTTGAGGTTCTCGTTACAATCCATCTTGCAGATTTATAAATCTACCATTCGCCTGTGAATTGAATACTGTTGCCGTATCTGGTCGGATGCTGTTGCTATACATCTTGAGGTTCTCGTTACAATCCATCTTGCAGATTTATAAATCTACCAATCGCCTGTGAATTGAATACTGTTGCCGTATCTGGTCGGGTGCTGTTGCTATACATCTTGAGGTTCTCGTTACAATCCATCTTGCAGATTTATAAATCGCCCATTCGCCTGTGAATTGAATACTGTTGCCGTATCTGGTCGGGTGCTGTTGCTATACATCTTGAGGTTCTCGTCATAATCCATCTTCAGTAGATTTATAAATCTACCATTCGCCTGTGAATTGAATACTGTTGCCGTATCTGGTCGGGTGCTGTTGCTATACATCTTGAGGTTCTCGTTACAATCCATCTTGCAGATTTATAAATCTACCATTCGCCTGTGAATTGAATACTGCTGCTGTATCTGGCTGGGTGCTGTTGCTATACATCTTGAGGTTCTCGTTACAATCCATCTTGCAGATTTATAAATCTACCATTCGCCTGTGAATTGAATACTGTTGCCGTATCTGGTCGGTGCTGTTACTATGAAGACCTTGAGGTTCTCGTTACAATCCATCTTGCAGATTTATAAATCTACCATTCGCCTGTGAATTGGATACTGTTGCCGTATCTGGTCGGGTGCTGTTGCTATACATCTTGAGGTTCTCGTCACAATCCATCTTGCAGATTTATAAATCTACCATTCGCCTGTGAATTGAATACTGTTGCCGTATCTGGTCGGGTGTTGCTGCTATACATCTTGGAGGTTCTCGTTACAATCCATCTTGCACATTTATAAATCTACCATTCGCCTGTGAATTGAATACTGTTGCCGTATCTGGTCGGGTGCTGTTGCTATACATCTTGAGGTTCTCGTTACAATCCATCTTGCAGATTTATAAATCTACCATTCGCTCGTGAATTGAATACTGTTGCCGTATCTGGTCGGGTGCTGTTGCTATACATCTTGAGGTTCTCGTCACAATCCATCTTTGCACATTTATAAATCTACCATTCGCTCAGAATTGAATACTGTTGCCGTATCTGGTCGGGTGCTGTTGCTATACATCTTGAGGTTCTCGTTACAATCCATCTTTGCACATTTATAAATCTACCATTCGCCTGTGAATTGAATACCGTTGCCGTATCTGGTCGGGTGCTGTTGCTATACATCTTGAGGTTCTCGTTACAATCCATCTTGCAGATTTATAAATCTACCATTCGCCTGTGAATTGAATACTGTTGCCGTATCTGGTCGGGTGCTGTTGCTATACATCTTGAGGTTCTCGTTACAATCCATCTTTGCACATTTATAAATCTACCATTCGCCTGTGAATTGAATACTGTTGCCGTATCTGGTCGGGTGCTGTTGCTATACATCTTGAGGTTCTCGTTACACCATCTTGCAGATTT
Organism: Ascarosepion bandense; assembly: GCA_037127315.1. NCBI lineage: Eukaryota > Metazoa > Mollusca > Cephalopoda > Sepiida > Sepiidae > Ascarosepion > Ascarosepion bandense. Next base: position 456,773 of record JBBBDQ010002113.1, read on the forward strand.
ATAAATCTACCATTCGCCTGTGAATTGAATACTGTTGCCGTATCTGGTCGGGTGCTATTAAGTACATCTTGAGGTTCTCGTTACAATCCATCTTGCACATTTATAAATCTACCATTCGCCTGTGAATTGAATACTGTTGCCGTATCTGGTCGGGTGCTGTTGCTATACATCTTGAGGTTTCCGTTACAATCCATCTTGCCACTTATAAATTCACTATTCGCTCGTGAATTGATACTGTTGCCGTATCTGGTCGGGTGCTGTTGCTATACATCTTTGAGGTTCTCGTTACAATCCATCTTGCACATTTATAAATCTACCTTATTCGCTCAGAAATTGAATACTGTTGCCGTATCTGGTCGGGTGCTGTTGCTATACATCTTGAGGTTCTCGTTACAATCCATCTTGCACATTTATAAATCTACCATTCGCCTGTGAATTGAATACTGTTGCCGTATCTGGTCGGATGCTGTTGCTATACATCTTGAGGTTCTCGTTACAATCCATCTGCACATTTATAAATCTACCATTCGTCGAATTGAATACTGTTGCCGTATCTGGCTCTTGGGTGCTGTTGCTATACATCTTGAGGTTCTCGTTACAATCCATCTTGCACATTTATAAATCTACCTATCTGCCTGTGAATTGAATACTGTTGCCGTATCTGGTCGGGTGCTGTTGCTATACATCTTGAGGTTCTCGTTACAATCCATCTTGCACATTTATAAAATCTACCATTCGCCAGAATTGAATACTGTTGCCGTATAAGGTCGGGTGCTGTTGCTATACATCTTGAGGTTCTCGTTACAATCCATCTTGATTTATAAATCTACCATTCGCCTGTGAATTGAATACTGTTGCCGTATCTGGTCGGGTGCTGTTGCTATACATCTTGAGGTTCTCGTTACAATCCATCTTGCAGATTTATAAATCTACCATTCGCCTGTGAATTGAATACTGCTGCCGTATCTGGTCGGGGCGCTGTTGCCATACATCTTGAGGTTCTCGTTACAATCCATCTTGCAGATTTATAAATCTACCATTCGCCTGTGAATTGAATACTGTTGCCGTATCTGGTCGGATGCTGTTGCTATACATCTTGAGGTTCTCGTTACAATCCATCTTGCAGATTTATAAATCTACCATTCGCCTGTGAATTGAATACTGTTGCCGTATCTGTATCGGTGCTGTTGCTATACATCTTGAGGTTCTCGTTACAATCCATCTTGCAGATTTATAAATCTACCATTCGCCTGTGAATTGAATACTGTTGCCGTATCTGGTCGGGTGCTGTTGCTATACATCTTGAGGTTCTCGTTACAATCCATCTTGCACATTTATAAATCTACCATTCGCCTGTGAATTGAATACTGTTGCCGTATCTGGTCGGATGCTGTTGCTATACATCTTGAGGTTCTCGTCACAATCCATCTTGCAGATTTATAAATCTACCATTCGCCTAGAATTGAATACTGTTGCCGTATCTGGTCGGGTGCTGTTGCTATACATCTTGAGGTTCTCGTTACAATCCATCTTGCAGATTTATAAATCTACCATTCGCCTGTGAATTGAATACTGTTGCCGTATCGTCGGATGCTGTTGCTATACATCTTGAGGTTCTCGTTACAATCCATCTTGCACATTTATAAATCTACCATTCGCCTGTGAATTGAATACTGTTGCCGTATCTGGTCGGGTGCTGTTGCTATACATCTTGAGGTCTTCTGTTACAATCCATCTTGCACATTTATACCCACCATTCGCCTGTGAATTGAATACTGTTGCCGTATCTGGTCGGATGCTGTTGCTATACATCTTGAGGTTTCACACAATCCATCTTGCAGATTTATAAATCTACCATTCGCCTGTGAATTGAATACTGTTGCCGTATCTGGTCGGATGCTGTTGCTATACATCTTGAGGTTCTCGTCACAATCCATCTTGCAGATTTATAACCTACCATTCGCCTGTAAATTGAATACTGTTGCCGTATCTGGTCGGATGCTGTTGCTATACATCTTGAGGTTCTCGTTATTAACCATCTTGCAGATTTATAAATCTACCATTCGCCTGTGAATTGAATACTGTTGCCGTATCTGGTCGGATGCTGTTGCTATACATCTTGAGGTTCTCGTTACAATCCATCTTGCAGATTTATAAATCTACTATCTGCCTGTGAATTGAATACTGTTGCCGTATCTGGTCGGATGCTGTTGCTATACATCTTGAGGTTCTCGTTATAATCCATCTTGCAGATTTATAAATCTACTATTCGCCTGTGAATTGAATACTGTTGCCGTATCTGGTCGGATGCTGTTGCTATACATCTTGAGGTTCTCGTTACAATCCATCTTGCAGCATTTATAAATCTACCATCTGCCTGTGAATTGAATACTCGTTGCCGTATCTGGTCGGATGCTGTTGCTATACATCTTGAGGTTCTTGTTACAATCCATCTTGCAGATTTATAAATCTACCATTCGCCTGTGAATTGAATACGTTGCTGTATCTGGTCGGATGCTGTTGCTATACATCTTGAGGTTCTCGTTACAATCCATCTTGCAGATTTATAAATCTACCATTCGGGCTCAAGAATTGAATACTGTTGCCGTATCTGGTCGGATGCTGTTGCTATACATCTTGAGGTTCTCCGTTACAATCCATCTTGCAGATTTATAAATCTACCATTCGCCTGTGAATTGAATACTGTTGCCGTATCTGGTCGGGTGCTGTTGCTATACATCTTGAGGTTCTCGTTACAATCCATCTGCAGATTTCCAAATCTACCATTCGCCTGTGAATTGAATACTGTTGAAGCTGCATTTGGTCGGGTGCTGCTGCTATACATCTTGATGTCTGTTACAATCCATCTTGCAGATTTATAAATCGGCCTATCTGCCTGTGAATTGAATACTGTTGCCGTATCTTGTCGGGTGCTGTTGCCATACATCTTGAGGTTCTCGTTACAATCCATCTTGCACATTTATAACTACCATTCGCCTGTGAATTGAATACTGTTGCCGTATTCGGTCGGGTGCTGTTGCTATACATCTTGAGGTGTTCTCGTTACAATCCATCTTGCAGATTTATAAATCTATCTGCCTGTGAATTGAATACTGTTGCCGTATCGGTCGGGTGCTGTTGCTATACATCTTGAGGTTCTCGTTACAATCCATCTTGCACATTTATAAATCTACCATTCGCCTCAGAATTGAATACTGTTGCCGTATCTGGTCGTAAGTTGTTGCTATACATCTTGAGGTTCTCGTTACAATCCATCTTGCACATTTATAAATCCACCATTCGCCTGTGAATTGAATACTGTTGCCGTATCTGGTCGGGTGCTGTTGCTATACATCTTGAGGTTCTCGTTACAATCCATCTTGCACATTTATAAATCTACCATTCGCCTGTGAATTGAATACTGTTGCTGCATTCGTCGGCAGCTGTTGCTATACATCTTGAGGTTCTCGTTACAATCCATCTTGCAGATTTATAAATCTACTATCTGCCTGTGAATTGAATACTGTTGCCGTATCTGGTTTGCGTTGTTGCTATACATCTTGAGGTTCTCGTTACAATCCATCTTGCAGATTTATAAATCTACCATTCGCCTGTGAATTGAATACTGTTGCCGTATCTGGTCGGGTGCTGTTGCTATACATCTTGAGGTTCTCGTTAACCCACCTTGCAGATTTATAAATCTCACCATTCTTCGCCTGTGAATTGGATACTGTTGCCGTATCTGGTCGGGTGCTGTTGCTATACATCTTGAGGTTCTCGTTACAATCCATCTTGGCATTTATAAATCTACCATTCGTTTGTGAATTGATACTGTTGCCGTATCTGGTCGGGTGCTGTTGCTATACATCTTGAGGTTCTCGTTACAATCCATCTTGCAGATTTATAAATCTACCATTCGCTCGTGAATTGATACTGTTGCTGTATCTGGTCGGGTGCTGTTGCTATACATCTGAGGTTCTCGTTACAATCCATCTTGCAGATTTATAAATCTACCATTCGCCTGTGAATTGAATACTGTTGCCGTATCTGGCCGGGTGCTGTTGCTATACATCTTGAGGTTCTCGTTACAATCCATCTGGTAGATTTATAAATCTACCATTCGCCTGTGAATTGAATACTGTTGCCGTATCTGGTCGGGTGCTGTTGCTATACATCTTGAGGTTCTCGTTACAATCCATCTTGCAGATTTATAAATCTACCATTCGCCTGTGAATTGAATACTGCTGCCGTATCTGGTCGGGTGCTGTTGCTATACATCTTGAGGTTCTCGTTACAATCCATCTTGCAGATTTATAAATCTACTCATCTGCCTGTGAATTGATACCGTTGCCGTATCTTGGTCGGGTGCTGTTGCTATACATCTTGAGGTTCTCGTTACAAATCCATCTTGCAGATTTATAAATCTACCATTCGCCTGTGAATTGGATACTGTTGCCGTATCTGGTCGGGTGCTGTTGCTATACATCTTGAGGTTCTCGTTACAATCCATCTTGCAGATTTATAAATCTACCATTCGCCTGTGAATACTGTTGCCGTATCTGGTCGGGTACATATATACATCTTGAGGTTCTCGTTATTAATCCATCTTGCAGATTTATAAATCTACCATTCGCCTGTGAATTGGATACTGTTGCCGTATCTGGTCGGGTGCTGTTGCTATACATCTTGAGGTTCTCGTTACAATCCATCTTGCAGATTTATAAATCTACTATCTGCCTGTGAATTGAATACTGTTGCCGTATCTGGTCGGGTGCTGTTGCTATACATCTTGAGGTTCTCGTTACAATCCATCTTGCAGATTTATAAATCTACCATTCGCCTGTGAATTGGATACTGTTGCCGTATCTGGTCGGGTGCTGTTGCTATACATCTTGAGGTTCTCGTTACAATCCATCTTGCAGATTTATAAATCTACCATTCGCCTGTGAATTGGATACTGTTGCCGTATCTGGTCGGGTGCTGTTGCTATACATCTTGAGGTTCTCGTTACAATCCATCTTGCAGATTTATAAATCTACCATTCGCCTGTGAATTGAATACTGTTGCCGTATCTGGTCGGGTGCTGTTGCTATACATCTTGAGGTTCTCGTTACAATCCATCTTGCAGATTTATAAATCTACCATTCGCCTGTGAATTGGATACTGTTGCCGTATCTGGTCGGGTGCTGTTGCTATACATCTTGAGGTTCACAATCCATCTGGCACATTTATAAATCTACCATTCGCCTGTGAATTGAATACTGTTGCCGTATCTGGTCGGGTGCTGTTGCTATACATCTTGAGGTTCTCGTTACAATCCATCTTGCACATTTATAAATCTACCATTCGCCTGTGAATTGGATACTGTTGCCGTATCTGGTCGTGTGCTGTTGCTATACATCTTGAGGTTCTCGTTATAATCCATCTTGCAGATTTATAAATCTACCATTCGCCTGTGAATTGAATACTGTTGCCGTATCTGGTCGTGGTGCTGTTGCTATACATCTTGAGGTTCTCGTTACAATCCATCTTGCACATTTATAAATCTACCATTCGCCTGTGAATTGAATACTGTTGCCGTATCTGGTCGGGTGCTGTTGCTATACATCTTGAGGTTCTCGTTACAATCCATCTTGCAGATTTATAAATCTACCATTCGCCTGTGAATTGAATACTGTTGCCGTATCTGGTCGGGTGCTGTTGCTATACATCTTGAGGTTCTCGTTACAATCCATCTTGCAGATTTATAAATCTACCATTCGCCTGTGAATTGAATACTGTTGCCGTATTCGGTCGGGTGCTGTTGCTATACATCTTGAGGTTCTCGTTACAATCCATCTTGCAGATTTATAAATCTACCATTCGCCTGTGAATTGAATACTGTTGCCGTATCTGGTCGGATGCTGTTGCTATACATCTTGAGGTTCTCGTTACAATCCATCTTGCAGATTTATAAATCTACCATTCGCCTGTGAATTGAATACTGTTGCCGTATCTGGTCGGGTGCTGTTGTTATACATCTTGAGGTTCTCGTTACAATCCATCTTGCAGATTTATAAATCTACCATTCGCCTGTGAATTGAATATCGTTGCCGTATCTGGTCGGGTGCTGTTGCTATACATCTTGAGGTTCTCCGTTACAATCCATCTTTTCAAAAATATACCTGCGCAATGTGGCTTCCCTGTGTCTCTTCTACAAATACTTTCATGGCTTCTGCTCAGATGAACTTATCTCACTGGTACCCTCCATACATGAATTTGCTCGAGCCACAAGATTAGTAACTAGGTCCCACCCTTTTACTGTGAAACCAATAAATTGTAAATTCTACTCCATCAGGTTCTTATCTCACATTTCCCGCCTGTGGAATTCCCTTCCGTTTACTTGCTTTCCCGACAGCTACAATCTTCAAGAATTCAAATGTAAAGTCAATAGTCATCTGCTGTCTCACTAACTTGCGTCCTCTCTCTCTCTCTCTCTCTCTCTCTCTCTCATACTTCTTTCTTCGTCCACTCCACTCTCATCAGTATTCTTATCCTTCTCCTACACTCTTCCTGACACCCCCTGTAACCTGTCACTCTTTCTCATAATTTACCTCCTATGTTACCCCCCTGCAAAACAGTGACAGCAAAATGCCTTGCTTGGGGAGATACGATTATAATATATATATATATATATTGTTTCCGCAAATATCCATCAAAAAACATTTCTAACTTCTTACTAATTATTTTCACGTAACACTTTTATTTATAGAAATCCTCTCGATGTTATATGTTTTACTTTCTTTTTTTGTTTTTACAAATTGAATTTTCCAATTCCACGTACATTTTCGTTACGTTTTAGTCGGAATGATTTTTGTGTGCGTATTTTATTTTTTTCTTTTGACTGTTGTGTTTCGCATAACTGGTTGATATCACGTAATCCTTGAAAATCCTTGTAGCCAAAAAATGTTTTTGAGGAATTTGTACTTTTTTTAATATTAGAACGTACACTACCGGCCATAATTATTAAGTCACCCCATTTTTTTTTAAAAGAAATTATGTATTTCATACTCTTTTTAGTATTTATTGCCAAGTGAATAATTCTAAATGAAAACAGAATGAAAATAGAATGGTTCTTTTGTTGTTATTGCTATGCAAAATTTTACAAGATAAGGAAGCAAAAATGAACTTGTCCGAATACATAATTCTTTTAAAACACTTGGGTGGCCTAATAATTATGGCTGGTAGCGTAGGTCTCCGTGTTGAGCCTGAGGCCCTGTGGCAAGATGGGTGGAGGCATAATGGTGCCATCACTAGTGATCCCTACAAACACCATGATATTGACTGGAATATACCATCCAAATCTTTCCGAATCCTCCGCCCTGTTCTCGGGTTGGCACCGAAACACTCTGAAATGCGGTGCGAAGGCCAAACAGAACAGCATGCAGTTTTTACATTTCTGGCGAAGTGAATTACGTCATGATGCTCTTTTTCAGTACCCAGTCAGTACCCAACTGATTTTACTATACTGCGCAGGCAACAAAATCAGAAGAAATTAATGCGCATGCGTAAAATCAGAATATAAAATGGCGACAATTTACACATCGCACTCATATATATATATATATATATATATATATATATATATATATTCATTTTTTTAAACGAGTTATTTCGCTACCTTGGTTTCCACCATGAGTGGTGTCTTCAGGCGATTTTTAATAACTGATTTTACCGTTTCACCGTTATATATATATATATATATAGTCATCCACAGACAGATCTGTTTCGCTGTATTACAGCTCATCAGTACGGCTTAGACTCCGGTCGCTTCCTAACCCAGGATCAAAACCCGACCGAATTGGCGTCGGTCGGCGATTCTACCCCTAGGACACGAGCGTCCAGTAGAAGAAGGCAGGCTTTTAGCTCATATAAACACGCCCAATAGCTAGTGTGCTCCAATTCATTATCGAATGAGCGGTGCGTATATATATATATATATATATATATATATATATTCCATTTGTAAATGAGTTATTACGCGACCTGGGTTTCTACCATGAGTGGTGTCTTCAGGCAATTTTTAATAAGTTATTGCCATTTGTCACTGTATGAAATGACGTCACTAAGCGGCCGTCACGTGATCCATGTGACTTATCTCCACTAAAAAAAGATAATCACTTTCTGTACTCCTACATTTGAATAACGGCAACCTCAGAAGTACTAGAATGAGGAAGTTACGTGCCATGAGGTGCATTAAAGTCACCAAGCACAAAGAAATTCGCAAACGCATGTATAGATAGCGCCATTACTATTCTATCAGATATTTTGCCCAACATCCTACAAACCGGAGAAGAAAAAGACCAGTAAAAGATGAAATAACAGAGTTTAATAGTTTAAGTCGAAAGCACATAAAAGAATCATCCGAGTACTGCAGAGTCAATTCTCTTGTCATAAGGAGATTTCCCCACATTTAAAAACCAAGGCCATGTATCAGTCAGTTAATTGCCATACGTGATAAACGCTTGGGCGATCATGTCTCGAAAGAGACATGACTGACTGGGCAGAAGATTATCCCGCAGTAGGTTGCCATTGCTTCCTGCGGTAGACTGGTTACCGACCAAGGCTATAGAACCCAATCTGTCCTATTATTTAACCCAAAACTGGAAGGAAGAGACGGATTAATACCTTTCCCAAGGGTGAATGCAAGGAATTCAACTCGAATTCGAAATCGACGCTCCGATTTCTCGTTCCGAGTCGATATCCACTGCGCCACAACGCACATAGGCTATGTATATATACCCTAAAATCCTTTTGATAAAAAAGACGATAGCCTGAAACAGAGAATTCAGCCTTAGAGTTAAAAGAATTTAAGAAGGTTTAATAGAGCGCTAAGATGTCTGAAGAGCATTCCGAGAGAAAGGATTGTGTACTTGTCCATATTTCTGAGATGAGGTAGTATTTGCATTATTTACATTGTTCGGGCTGTTGTTCTCATCTTTATTGCTGTGTTTACGACGTTTCGACTGTTGTACACTCCGGCTTTCTTCAGGTGAAAGGAAGTTTTAACCTCTAAGCGTTACTAAATATTTCGGGCTCTTTTCTACCAGTCTGGATAGAGCAACCACAAAAACCAAATGCTGAAAGAACAGGGTACTATGCTGGAATGCTATGGTATCATGCTGAAATGACAGATTCAGTCAGTCAGTTAAGTGCTATACATGATACACGCTTCGGGCAATCATGTCTCGAAAGAGACATGACTGACTGGGCAGAAGATTATCCCGCAGTAGGTTGACATTACTTTCTGTGGTAGATTGATTGCTAGCCAAGGCTATAGAACCCAATCTGTTCTGTTATTTAACCCATAGCTGGAAGGAAGAGACGGATTAATACCTTTGCGAAGGGTATTTGCGCGTAAGTGAATGCAAGGAACTCAACTGGAATTCGAGCCGATATCCACTGCACAATTTAATGGTTGATTACTATGCAGAAGTGACATGGTAATGAGGTTACCGTTCTTTCTAAATGATATTACACAAGTTGTAACGCACAAAAAATAATGTCTTACTCGACTACATTCTCTCTGTAAATAAAGAGACTTTTCAATTTACATGGACATGAAACGGAGAATAACGAGATTAAAGTGTAGCAACAATGTTCGGAATTGAACAACTTTATTAGACCACAGTTCTCACGTTATGCCAAGTGGAGTTAGCGTTTTGTTGTTGGAAATCGCCTTGAGGCCGTGGTTGAAGCCAGTGGCGGTTTTATTGAATAAATTTACTCTTTAATATTTCAAGGTATTTTTGTGTAATTTTCGTAAATATATTTGTTCAAACGAGACGCCAGTGTTATTTTAAATTTTGTGTCACTTAGACGACAATTTATCCATCGCACCCTGCAGAGCATTTACAAATATTGACAGTGAGGGCATAGGAATCAGTACTGCATGGTTTAAGCGAATGGCTATTTTATCGAATAAATTTGATCTTTAGTATTTCGAGATATTTTAGTGTAATTTTGCTCAACGTATCTCCTAAAATGAGACGTCAGTGTCATTTTCATTTCTACGTCATTTAGACGACAGTTTATCAATCGCACCCTGTATATGTATTAAAATGAGACATCAATGTCATTTTCATTTCTGCGTCATTTAGACGACAGTTTATCAATCGCGCCCCCTATAAGCGTAAAAAAAATGTCAGTGTTATTTTCATTTTTGCGTCATTTAGACGACAGTTTATGCATCGCAGCTTTTATATTGTTTCGCAAAAAGAAGTCGTCCAAGAACTTCCAATAATTCTTTGCATTAGCCTTGACAATGTTTGCGTCATACCAGCATGTGTTCGAGTAGACATTAATCGCCCTTATGTTGCGGGTATCAGGTCTTTAGTTGTGTACGGACATTTTCTATCAGCCATTTATGTGATCCTAGAAGATTTAACCCGCAAACAATATCAGCGGACCTATTATGTAAGTCCGCGTCAAAACAAGTAACACAAAACCAGGAATGTGAAACATACGACAATGCATGTGATTAACAACAGGAATTGCATGGGTACACAATTGAAATAAAAGGAAAAGACATTAAAAATAGAAGGTTGTTCTTTCTTGTGTGTGTGTGTGTGTGTGTGTGTGTGTGTGTGTGTGTGTGTGTGTGTGTGTGTGTGTGTGAAATAAACGTGTGTGGTATGTGCTTGTGTCAAAGAAAAATGTTAAACGCACACGGAAACAAATTTTTCGTGAGTAATTTTTAGCGATTTATGGAGAAAGACGTTTTGGTGCCGTGGATATCGGCTTGGGACGAGAAATCGAATTCCAGTTGATATTCGTTACATTAACTTACGCGCAAATACTCCAGCTATGGGTTAAATAACAAGACAGTTTGGATTCTGTAGCCTTGGTTGGCAACCGGTCTACCGCAGAAAGTAATGGCAGCCTATTGTGTCGAAATCGTCTGCCCAGTCAGTCATGTCTCTTTCGAGACTGGACAGACGATTTCGAGACATGATCGCCCAAGCGTGTATCACGTGAGGCACTTAACTGACTAAATGTAGATATTTGAAGGACGTGTGATTTTGGGCGTGAAGTTGGATCTTTTAGGGAAATAATGAATTCATCAATACAGCTTGGGGTGGAGTGAAACAATATTTTAGAGACAGTAAAAATTTATGACTGCAAATTTGATGCCTGTATTGTGGCTTTGCCAAAAGCTTACGTTAGAGGGCGCCTTTTAAGTATGTAAAAAGACAATCATATTGTCTCTCTTTTTCATTTTGACTCTTGCTTCCAGATGTAGTCGGCGAGTTAAAAGATCAGCAGAGGACCAATGAAGCAAACAGCAGACTTCTTTATTGACGTCGACTACATCTGGAAGCAAGAGTCAAAAAGAAAAAGAGAGACAATATGATTGTCTTTTTACATACTTAAAAGGCGCCCTCTAACGTAAGCTTTTGGCAAAAGCCGCAATACAGTCATCAAATTTGCAGTCATATATTTTTCTTCTTCTTCTATGCGCCTTGTCCCTTCAGGACGTAAGTGATCATGGCCTTCCACGTTTCCCTATCTCTGGTGGCTCTGAGCACGCCTTCTCCTGTTACACCATGCAATACTCGTTCCGTCATCCACCTACTCAAGCCCATAAATCTAAACTATAAATGTATAGAAACTAGTATGACCACATAATGAGGGATCAGTTTATATATTCATTATAATATAAATTTGATCCCCCACTTTATATCCACATTATAATTTATTATAAACAGTTGGCATATATATTCTTCTTTTATGTGCCCGGTCCTTTCAGGATTTAGATGATCATGGCTTTCCACGTTTCCCTATCCCTGGTGGCTCTGAGCACGCCTTCCCCTGTGACACCATGCAATCCTCGTTTCGTCATCCATCTGATTAGGTCCTTCAAATATGCTATCCGTTGCTTTCCCCTGTCTCTTTTTCCTTCTATCTGGCCTGTTAGTATCAGATTCTCCAAGCCCTCCTTCCTCATTGCGTGTCCCAGGAACTTCAGCAGTCTCTTCCTGATCCTCAGTATTAATTTCTTTTTTGTTTCCATCATTTCCAAGACCTCATCACTGCTCACTGTCTCTAAAACACTGTTTCACTCCACCCCAAGCTGTATTGATGAATTCATTATTTCCCTAAAAGATCCAACCTCACGCCCAAATAACACGTCCTTCCAATATCTACATTTAATCAGTTGTGCCTTGCGTGATACACGCTTGGGCGATCATGTCTCAAAAGAGACATGACTGACTGGGCAGACGATTTCGACACAATAGGTTGCCATTACTTTCTGCGGTAGACTGGTTGCCAACCAAGGCTACAGAATGCAAACAGTCTTGGTATTTAACCCATAGCTGGAGTATTTGCGCGTAAGTTAATGCAACGAATATCAACTGGAATTCGATTTCTCGCCCCGAGCCGATATCCACGGCACCAAAATGTCTATCTACAAAAATCACTAAAAATTACTCACGAAAACTGTGTTTCCGTGTGCGTTTAACTTGCACATTTCTCTTTGAAATGTTTATTTATAAAGTTGTAGTTTGATCGCTTTCATTTCTTTTAGCAAATGTTCTTAATATTTTTTCTTCTGTGTTCATACTTGCATCTTAAATTTATAAAAATATTTTCTTTTTCCTCAATTCAACTATCTTGTTTATTCAGTCAGTTAAGTGCCATACGTGATACACGCTTGGGCGATCATGTCTCGAAAGAGACATGACTGACTGGGCAGAAAATTATCCCGCAGTAGGTTGCCATTGATTTCTGCGGTAGACTGGTTGCCGACCAAGGTTATAGAACCCAATCTGTCCTGCTATTTAACCCATAACTGGAAGGAAGAGACGGATTAATACTTTTCCCAAGGGTATTTGCGCGTAAGTGCATACAATTGATTCAACTGGAATTCGGACTCGGCTCCCCGGTTTCTCGTTTCGAGCCGATATCCACTGTACCACAACGCACATCCGTTGCCTTTTTAAATTTTCTCAAATGTCTTTTTTTGACATTTAAAAGCCACGCTTTGTCATTCTTCTGTTGCTAAAGGCTTCAATTCATTTTTTGATATTTCTTTGATCTCCGGTAACCTTCCCCCCCCCCGGTTTCAAACGGCGTATTTTCCTTTGTGGAAAATAATCCCCGTTTCCAACACCCGATAACATGCCATATTAAAATACGTCCAAACTGTATTTTCTACCCCTTCTTCTTGTTATGTCGTCAAGTATAAATGAATAACTCAACAACAGAATCAGAATATAAGTTGTATTCCGCGGAAAGACGGTTAGTATGTACAGAAGTGATTAGTAATATTTACAATAGAAAGATACAAGAGTCCAATCCGTCGTAAGACGTGTGTATACGTGATTACTTCCGGTACGCCACCGGAAGTGTGACTAACTCTTCACTGACTCGCACTGACTCTTCAGTAACTCATTAGAGACTCTCAAGTGACTCTCTACGACATTATTTAGCTGTCCCTCCCAGTAAGGGCAACATATGACACATGGTCAGTTTATATCTGGGCTTTCCGGGCTATATGGCCCGGCCAAAAAATGTCTGTCTATTATTCCCCAGTCGTGCTTCTACCCTTCGGCGGAACCACGACTGGGTTATTGCTCTCTGCTCGGAAGCAGAGAGCGCCCTCTACCCGAAAAAAGAGAGCTGACAGTGTCGTAGAGTCGTCAGTCTAGTGACTCTCTACGACTGTATTTACTAGCCTTCCCACGCAAGGCTGGATGTGACACATGGTCATTTTATTGTGGGTATTCCCGGCCATATAGCCCGGCCAAAAATATCTGTCTATTTTTCCCCAGTCGTGGTTCTACCCTTCGGCGGAACAACGACTGGGTTATTGCTCTCTACTCGGAAGCAGAGAGCGCCCTCTACCCGAAGGCAGAGGGCTGACAGTGTCGTAGAGTCGTCAGTCTAGTGACTGTCTACGACTCCCTTGTAGAGAATCCACCATTGCTATATATAGCAATGGGAACAGTCCATTTGTAGTCAAATAAGAGCGGCGCCCTAACACTTCTTCTTCTTCTTCTTCTTTGTGCCTTGTCCTTTCGGGACGTAGGCGATCATGACATTCCACGTTTTCCTATCCCTGGTGGCTCTTTTCAAACTTTCTCCTGTAACATCTTGCAACCCTCATTCCGTCATCCACCTGATCAGGTATTTCAAATATGTTATCCGCTTCTTTTCTTTGTCTCTTTTTCCCTCTATCTGGCCTGTTAGTATCCCAGCCCCTCTTTCCTCATTGCATGTCCCAGCAACTTCAGTTGTCTCTTCTTGATACGAATTTGCACGAGATACTAGATAAGCAACTAGGTCCCACCCTTTTACAGTGAAACCGATAAAATGTAACCGCAATTTCTACTCCTACAGCTTCTTTTCTCGCACTTCCCGACTGTGGAATTCCCTTCCACATGATTGCTTCTCCGACAGCTACAATCTCCAGGAGTTTAAATGTAAGGTCAATAGACACCTCCTAACACACTAACTCTCATCCATTCTCTCAAACACTCTTCCCATCTACCCAACCCCCATCCTCGGTATCCTCATCCGTCTATCACCCTCCTTCTGACATTTCCGATATCTAACCACTCTTTCTCACCACTTTCCCCTATGTAACCCCCTGCACAATAGTGGCAGTGGGATGCCTTGCTTGGGGTGAAATGATTTAACAAAAAATATTAATTACCTTTTCGTTTCCAATCTTTCCAAAACCTCATCATTGCTCACATGCTTGGTCCATGATATCCGCAGCATCCTTCTGTAGAACCACATTTCAACTGCTTCAAGGTTTTCCCTCATCTTTGATGATATTTTCCAACACTCACTGCCATATTGAAGAACTGACATCACATAGCAATACCAGTGCAGTGATGACCTTCATATCCATGTACACAAGCCATGTACACAAGAGCAAACAACTCTTATTCTTTTCGTATTCCATTAGTAATGAGGAAGATCTATATGGAAACACTTACTGGAAGCTTAAAATCTTCAAGTCATTCTCTGTTATCTTAATATATACCGTCATACACTGCTTTTCTTAACTTTTCTTCTTACGTACATGCAAATACCTCATTAAGTATTTCAGGAAATAGAGGGACTTTTGAACCTCTTATTGCTTGGATATTAGTAAAATATCTTTAACATACTGAACATATTGAAATAAAATTAGAAAATTAGTTGTGGTGCAGTGGATATCGACTCGGAACGACAAATCGGGGAACCGAATTCGAATTTCAGTTGAATTCCTTGCATTCACTTACGTACAAATACCCTTGGGAAAGGTCTTAATCCGTCTCTTCCCTCCAGTTATGGGTTAAATAATAGGAAAGATTGGGTTCTATAGCCTATGGTTGGCAACCAGTCTACCGTAGAAAGCAACGGTAACCTACTGCGGGATAATTTTCTGCCTAGTCAGTTATGTCTCTTTCGAGACATGATCGCCCAAGTGTGTATCACGTATGGCACTTAACTGACTGACTGGATATAATAGTTGAAAACATGATTATGGCTTCTACTGGACATGAAGTAGGGAATCAGTTTCATGTTGTTATGAAGTAATAAACTGATCCCCCACTAATTACTGCTTAATAATATAATACATCTTCCCCCTCTAGCTATGAGTCAAATAACAGGATAGATTGGGTTCTGTAGCCTTGGATGACAACCACTCTACCGCAGATAGCAATGGTAACTTACTGTGGGATAATCTTCTGCCCAGTCAGTCATGTCTCTTTTGAGACATGATCGCCCAAAGCGTGTATCACGTATGGCACTTAACTGACTGATTGAATATAATAGTTGGAAACAAATAAAACTTCTACTGGGTATAAAGTGGGGGATCGGTTTTCTATTATTATGAAGTAATAAACTGATCCCCCACTAATAACTACCTAATAATATTATCTCTTATCTCTTATCCTTCTAGCTATGAGTCAAGTAACAGGACAGATTGGGTTCTATAGATTTGGTCAGCAACCAGTCTACCGCAGAAAGCAATGGCAACCTACTGCGGGATAATCTTCTGCCCAGTCAGTCATGTCTCTTTTGAGACATGATCGCCCAAAGCGTGTATCACGTATGGCACTTAACTGACTGATACTCATAATCTTATAGGACACAAATCCGATATCATCTAACAGTTAACTGACACGATAAGAGTTCAATTGCACCCCTGAAAAATCATATCAAAACGCCTGAAAACATTTAGGAAAACACAGACCAAGGCAAATTTCACAGGTCAGTGTGACAATTAACATTCTGGATTCTGATTGAATAGGAAATAGAAAATTGATCTATGACTTCGGTCAAATTTTCTTAACACCTAAGAAAATGGGTATGCGGTTTCGATCCAGTCACATGACTAAATTTCACGACTTAACCACCGTCTCTTGACCGGCAAAAATCAGTCAAATAAGAGCAGGAATTAGAGAAGACACGCCTAAAATATAACAAAAGAAATTCCAAGCAGACCCGGACATATAAACTGCCGTCATATATACAGAGTACTGTGCAAAAGTATTAGGACAAGAACTATTTTATCTTTTATGAATCATATTGACAGAAAATAATTTAATTAAAGTAATTTTATTTGATTGACTCAACAAATGCTTTAACAAGAAAAAAATACTTGTTACAAAATAAATTTAATATTTACTATAATAGCCTTTTGCTTTGAAATAATAAAATAATTGCGACAATTTACGAATCGCACCTAGTATATATATATATATATATATATATATAAACAATTTAATTAAAGTAATTTTATTTGATTTACTGACCAAATTCTTTAACAAGAAAAAATACTTATTACAAAATAAGTTTAATATTTAGTACAATCGCCTTTTGCTTTGATCACAGCCTTCATTCTGTCAGGCATTGACATCACAAGCCTCTTCACTGTATCTAATGGTATCTCCTGTCAAGCAGCTTGGATCTGTTCCCAAAGTGCGTCTTGCGAAGTAACATAAGATTTTTTACCAATTCGAGAGGAGGGAATAAGAAAAAAGCAGTCATATCCAAGGATAACAGAATAATGAGTTGTTTCAAAATAACTTGCTTAATAGAAAATAGGAAAAATTAAATATAACTTCTTTTTAATACATTTCTTTTACACCTAGTTTTAAATAATCAGTATTTATTAGCAATTTATTTGTCTTTTCACCCTGTATTTGAATTTCAGTGAGGTTTTTAGGAAAGGGGTGATTTTAAACTTTATTTTGATGCTTCATAAATAATAAAATAGTTCTTGTCCTAATACTTTTGCACAGTACTGTACCTTTCCTTCCGGTTGTCCTTTCTTCGTTTTCACTCCTACGCCGTCAAAACAACAACAACAACAACAACAACTGCAAGATACTTCAACTGACTCTTAGAAACCAAAGTCCGCTAAGTACAATTTCCTTTATTACTTTACTTTTCTTTTCACTCTCTTGGCAAAAAATGGAAAGGAACACAAACTTTATTAGTAGCCTGATTAATCTTTTATATACACACATCCTGCTACTATCAACTATGAGCTCTGAATGCCTATGGAACATTTAACTACTTACATTTTATCTTTGAACATTTAACTCATACAAATAAATTAACTACATGCATTTTCTATTTAAATATATTTTCTTCCAAATATGTTATTCAGTTCTATTAATAAAATTACACTTATTTTACAAGCAAAACAGTTTTATTCTTTCAACCATTCTTTCAAACTTTTGATATTTTAATCTGTAGGAGCTTCGGTGATGCTTATGAAATTATCCTTGTGCCAAACACAACCGAAGTCCCCACAACTGATTATTTGGTCAAATCTTGGCAACTGCATAGAACCGGGAACTTTCCAGTGGATCCTATTTAATTATTGTATATATTCATAATAAAAACTGAAATATTTAAATCCACGAGGTATATTTGTTTGATTAATATCAACATCTTCTGAAAATGCTACCAACATTGATTGATTTGTAATATTTGTACCTAGTATGTTTGGATAATAATCAAGAGATACAAATATTAACCTGTTAAAACAAACTTTATTTAACATCGTCTACATTCTTGTGTGAGTCCCTCGTGGCTGGCTAAAATGACCGCTGGCTGAAGTAGCACGTGTGGCTGGTGTGATATCTTTTGAGGAACTAAAAAAACTGAACTGCTACTAGTTGTTGGTCAGAAGGGATGGGCCAGAGAGAGAAAAAGAGAGGGAGTGAGAGATGAAGGGATTTCTGGAATAGTAGTTCGTGACCTAGGTGGAAGCACCTGGAGAAGAGGAGGGAGAAGAAGACAAAGTTAATATGTTTAGGTAGTATTACTTCTTACCTCTAGTAAGGGTGTACTATAAATTCATATCAAATTTATTGAGGAAATATTGAGTTGTACAATGAAATGCGCTAGCGAAATTAATTAAAACTGAATGACATCTGACGAAATCTTTCGGCTAACCGATATAAAATGGTTCGATGATCTTAGGAGTCATACATACGAAAATAACTTCTTTATCAGTGAACCAATTCAACTGTTTTTTTTCCCTTGCTGAATTCGTTTATAAGAATTCGTTTAAAAGAATTCGTTTATAAGAATTCGTTTATAAGAATGCGTTTAAAAGAATTCGTTTATAAGAATTCGTTTAAAAGAATTCGTTTATAAGAATTCGTTTAAAAGAATTCGTTTATAAGAATTCGTTTATAAGAATTCGTTTAAAAGAATTCGTTTAAAAGAATTCGTTTAAAAGAATTCGTTTATAAGAATTCGTTTAAAAGAATTCGTTTATAAGAATTCGTTTAAAAGAATTCGTTTATAAGAATTCGTTTATAAGAATTCGTTTATAAGAATTCGTTTAAAAGAATTCGTTTATAAGAATTCGTTTATAAGAATTCGTTTAAAAGAATTCGTTTATAAGAATTCGTTTATAAGAATTCGTTTATAAGAATTCGTTTAAAAGAATTCGTTTATAAGAATTCGTTTTCGTTTAAAAGAATGCATTCATTCAAACGCATTTAATCGAATATCGCGATTATTGTTTCGCGATCTGTCGAAGCCATTATCTGAAATAAAATATAAAGCAGGGACCTAAAATAAGAATCAGTTTAATAAAAGAGTACATAAGCAGCGATGTTCTGAATATCTGGAATTCTTCGTGGGTTACATAAATGTTTCAACATACATTTGTTTCTTGAACAGGGCGAGTATCTCAAGCACTTCTCTTAATGTTTCCTGGCAGGCAGTTTGTACTATTTTGTTCAAGGGAGACATCTGGGCCTAACCAGCCTGAGAAGAGTGAAATATTTCTCCTGAATAATGGAACGAAGTGTCTCTTTCGGAAGAAAACTACCAATTCCTTTGACTGAGATACAGTATATGAATATTCATTGACATAATGTCTACTATGGACTCATAGAATAATCGCTAGAAACATATAGCAAATTACCTACCCCCAAGTCCTTGTTGTGTTTCTTCGTTTTGGTATAATTAGAAGATAACACAAACTTGAATTAATGATGTTTATTTTTGGTATAAAACTTTAGGTTTTTACATCAAGTTACAACCTTTAAATTTTGTGTGGATATAGGAGCAGACTAGCTAAATTCTCTTCACTGTGGGATGCTAGTAGTAAACGAGCCTATCATTCTGGACTCTAGTGGTCAACTGACTAGCGTTTTCCTCTTTTCAAATCTCCTACACAAAACTACTGTCCTGAACTCCTACTTCTTACTCCTACTCCTACTCCTACCAAAAGAAACGGTTCCTTATTTTGCCACCCAATTTTGAATTTTTGGCGTCAGTGTGTCTACCTTTTTCTATTTTTAGAACACTCGCCATTTTATAAACCATAACATCCTGTTAGGACCCATTTGTTAAAAAATTCCCATTTTCCCCGAAAGGGTTGGTTTAATTTTAAATTTTGAATTATTAAATGTTAATCTTTCTCTATCTTTCCCCACCCCCAGACACACACACACACACACACACACACACACACACACACACACACACATATATATATATATATATATTCTAAACATATAGTGTTAAATATAAGAGACAATGAATGTATATTATGTTTAATCATGAGCCGTTCTAAACATCGTATTTTGGCTTTAATTCCAGGTGAAAATAAAGACAAAAATTCTCCAACATTTGGATAATTTTTTATTAATTGGTTCTAAGCTTTCGGCTCACATGAGCCATCTTCAGAGAGGTTACAAGGACGTTAAAATAAAGACATCCACCATTATCGACAATTTTATGTTATAAAACCCTGCTAGGTAACGATAACAGTTACCAAAAATAGCAAACGCAGTTCGTAAATTTGCAATGCGGTTCAATGACGTCACACTCCGTGAGAGCTCGAAATGTTAACAGAACCAAAATATTTAAATGCAATGTAATGTGTTATGACCAGATTAAAACGTGATTTTATTAAGTGTGGGTTGTTTTTTATTTAATGTAGATGGCCTCCAATATCTGAAGGTTCTTTTTACTGTGTGTATGATTGCGGATTATTGTATTGTTGACTAAAACCTGTCTGATATTACCTACATGACTATGTTTTTCTAAGAAATGTTGTTTAATTGTACTCTGATATATATATATATATATATATATATATATATATATATATATATATATATATATATAGTCATCTGCAGACGGATCTGTTTTGCTCATCATTACGGTTAGACATCCGAGTCGGCGATTCTACCTCTGAGATTTAAGGCCCTCGGTAGAGGAAGCCGGACTTTAGCGTGTTATATACAATGTAAATACACGTCAGTAGCTGAGAGTGTTCAAATTCATCGCTGAATGAACGATGCATAGATGTGTGAATAGCTACTGCTTTTTCAGAGTCTACCATTCTTCAATCGGGGTGTGAGAGCGTAAATCGTCATCCACAGACAGATCTGTTTCGCTGTATCACAGCTCATCAGTACGGTTAGACATCCTAGTTGGCGATTATATATTAAAACAAGGAATTTATTTATAGTCTCTAGTGCACTTTCGACCAACATCTCATCAGGAGAAAATCGTTAGAATCACAAATCAAACGACAAACAGCAACGAAAATGAAGAGACAAAAAAAAGGGGAACGCTAAAATAAATATACATATACATATATATGTATTTATAACGAGGGGTGGAGAAATGACGTGTAAATAATTATGGAGGGACAGCTAAAATAAAACATCCCCCAATAAACAAAGAGTCTCAATGAAATCCTTCTGCCGGCAAAGAGAAGGTTTTCGTAAGTATATGCAGACTGATTCCAAAATCTTTGATTATTGCAAGCAGCCACATGTAAAACTTTGAACCACTCTTTCTTATACATCTAAAACTTTGAACCACTCTTTCTTATACATCTAAAACTTTGAACCACTCTTTCTTATACATCTAAAACTTTGAACCACTCTTTCTTATACATCTAAAACTTTGAACCACTCTTTCTTATACATCTAAAACTTTGAACCACTCTTTCTTATACATCTAAAACTTTGAACCACTCTTTCTTATACATCTAAAACTTTGAACCACTCTTTCTTATATATATATATATATATTGGTTGACCACTGGTATCCGAGTATGCCTGTCCACTAAGGTAGTTAGCCAATCCCTGTTGCAGACGCCTACTTAGACACATTTATGCATGTCCAACACCCACACTGCAATTATACTGAGCGAACCTTAGTTACGGTTTCTGGAACAGAGCAAGTTATCCGGCGTGATCGACAGTCTGAAGAAGGCCAGCACAGTCAAATCCTTGGTCACAATGATTTGTGACTTTATGCTAGCTGAACCATTAATGGTTTCAAAAACAGAATTATATAAGATATATATTTCCAGTCGCGCACGGCGCGGTAGAGATTTAAAAGAACGCTCCTTTATAAAAGCACAAAATAAATTACTTTACAGTCAAAACATGAGGAGAAAATAACAATATCGGAAGCATAACACTCTTGAGAATGGCCAGCGAAGTGGGTAAAAGCGATTGGAAAAATAATAATTACGGACAATTTTGACATTCCTTATCTCCAGCAAAAAGGCAATACTGGAAAAATTAGATAAAAAAATTAATAAAATCTTCCTTGTCGAGCGTATTCAACGAAACATTCTGCCTACATTAACACACACACACACACACACACACACACACACACACACACACACACACACACACACATGTATATATATATATGTGTGTGTGTGTGTGTGTATATGTGATATGTATATATACGTATATATCTATATGTACGTGTGTGTGTATGTGTGGGGGTGTGTAAGTGTACACTTGTTGAATTTATTAATTTATTATATTCCTTAAATAAAAACATTTTTCATCTTTATTTTTATATTTATTATGTTTATATTTTATTTTACTCTATGTTTTTATAAATTTATTAATTTTCTATAAATTTTATAAATTTTATTTTTTTAATTTAAATCTAGTTTTAAAATTAAATTATATGTCAAGGTTTCCCGCCAAAAAAACATTTTTTTTCTAATAACTTCATCCCATTTATTTAAACCAAAAACCGCTATGATTTATTTGTCAACACGTCTGTTAACGTTTCTATGGAGATTAATTTTTAATTTTTTCTTTTTTCCTTTTTCTTTCCTTTCCTTTCTTTTTTTCTTAACTTACTTCCCTGTCAACCACTCCTTCCCACTTCTTTTACTTTTCTTTCCTTTATTTTTCCCCTTCCATTTCTTAGAGCCAGACAAGGCTAAATTTTCACTTACAACTCTTAACTAAGTTTAAAAGTAAGGTTTTCCAATAATCTAAAAATAGACATTGATTTCAGTTTACTTTCTTATTACTATTACTTTAATTTTTCTGTGATGTATTTTTTTTTTTTCAACTTCGGCTGGTAAAATATGTCGGTTTATTTTGAAATAAAGAAGTTGCCAATGATGCGTGAAATTTCTATTAGGGATTTCAGGTAGAAATGGCCATACAACTGATTTGAACATCGAAATTTTTTTTATTTTATTTTATATATATATATATATATATATATATTATAGTTTATTACTTCATAACAATAGAGAATCGATCCCCCACTTTATGCTCAGTAGGAGTTTTATTTGTTTTCAACTATTATATTCAGTCACTCAGTTAAGTGCCATACGTGAAACACGCTTGGGCGATCATGTCTCGAAAGAGACATGACTGACTGGGCAGAAGATTATCCCGCAGTAGGTTGCCATTGCTTTCTGCGGTAGACTTGTTGCTGACCAAATCTATAGAACCCAATCTATCCTGCCATTTAACCCATAGCTGGAGTGAGAAGAGATGAAATGTATCATATCATTATATAAATAAGTAGTAATTAATGGGAGATCAGTTTATTACTTCATAACAATAGAGAACCGATCCCCCACTTTATGCCTAGTAGAAGTTTTATTTGTTTTCAACTATTATATTCAGTCACTCAGTTAAGTGCCATACGTGAAACACGCTTGGGCGATCATGTCTCGAAAGAGACACGACTGACTGGGCAAAGATTATCCCGCAGTAGGTTGCCATTGCTTTCTGCGGTAGATTGGTTGCCAGCCAAGGCTATAGAACCCAATTTGTCCTGTTATTTAACCCATAACTGGAAGGAAGAGGCGGATTAATACCTTTCCCAAGGGTATTTGCGCGTAAGTGAATGCAATGAATTCAACTGGAATTTGAACTCGGCTCCCCAATTTCTCGTTCCGAGGCGATATCCACTACACCACAACGCACATATACCAAATACATACACTAAATTCAAGCTCATTTTCTCAATAAGCAAAAAATTACCAAAGACTAATCAAAGGAAGATGTCTACGGCTATATCGTGTTGAATACACCGGTTCCTGTCCGATCACCGAAGGTAAGCAACATCGAGCCTGGTCAATACTTAAATGGGTGACAATTTGGGAATACCAGGTGCTGTAAACTCAAGGACCAAGAATGGTCCACCGGTCCTCCAGGTTTGGGGGTTGGGTGCAGGGCTGACAACCATGCCCCATAAAAAACAGTTTGTTACAGCAACAGCTACAAAAAGTTGCTGCCCTATGCACCATCTGGGGGGTGATGGATGGATAAATGATGATGATGATGATGAATAAATGATGATGATGAATTAACGCAACATAACAGTGAACTTGTAAGTGCAATAAAGTCAGGTAATCCTATTTAACAGGTAATTTAAATTCATTTTTATGGCGGCATTTACAAATGATTTCATTCTTCTGGTTTAATAGTTGGTTAGTTTTTCTAAATTTGATTTTTTTAAATTCTAATTTTGTCATTTAAGCATAAATTACATCAAGTTCTGACGCTATGATGGGTTTTGAGGTTTACCTATAATTTTCAATTCAATCTGTGAGGAGATATTTCTGTCTTTTAATTCCCAGAAATAATGAAAAATTTATATAGCAAGCAACTATTTTCCCTAATGAATACAAAAATGAGAAAAAGTATACATAGGTATTTATTCTGGACAGAAACAGAGATTATATAATCATAAACACCCTATCTCTAAACTCCACCTAAAGATATCAAACCGATCTTTGGAAATATTTTAAGTTGAAAAATAAGATTATGAAGTTTTTCGTTCAGTTGGTTCTTAGATTTGCGTAAAGGAAAATAAACTCAACAAAGTTTCATGCAGAAATCTTATTTTGGCAGACCTGAAGGAGACTACCACCACCTTTAAATCTGTTGTTTTTAATTTTTTTTTTTACTTTTTTCAGTGCAATCTTATCGATTACACTCTAATTACCACCCCTTGTAAATTGGTTGATTATCAATTTGTTTTGACTTTTTTCAGTGCAGTCTTATCGATTACACCCTAAACTTTCTGATTGCCAAAAAAAAAAAATTGTAAAAATTTCAATATTTCAACAATTTCAGGTGGGGGCTCAGTTTTTCATACAACGTTATAGTAAATCAATCCTCCGTTTTGGAGTCACTCGCCGGTACGACATTACCACCACCTGTAAATTTGTTGATTATCAATTTTTTTTTTACCTTTGTCAGTGTGTAATCTTATCGATTAAACTCTAAAAAAAATTGTAAAAAAAAAAGAATTTGTAAAAAAAAAAAATTTGTAAAAAAAAAATTGTAAAAATTTCAGCATTTCAACAATTTTAGTGGGGGCGGGGGGCTCAGTTTTTCATACAACCTTGTAGTAAATCGATCCTGTGCAATTAACTTTTTTGCTTGTGGATATTCAACTACTGAATCCTTTGCTAAGTTTTTGAATAACGCCATTTTTGGAGTTACTGAGGAAGATGCCATCTTAAGAACTGAAGAAAACTTGAAAAAGACAAAAACAAGAGCAACAACTAGTTCCAAAAAAAGGCCAAAACAAAGAGACCTCAAAGCATTTGGTTCCAAAATGGAGGAACGATTTACTATAATGTTGTATGAGAAAGTAAGCCCCAACCCTAAAATTGTTTAAATATTGAAATTTTTTCAATATTTCTTTCTTTTTTTTTTTTTGATAAACAGAAAGTTTATGTAATAGCCGATAAGACTGCGCTAAAAAAAGTATAAAAAAAAAAATGAAAAACAACAAATTTAAAGGTGGTGGTAGTCTCCTTCAGGTCCGCCAAAAGATAGTTGTAGTATCCTTCAGGTCCGCCAAAAGGTGGTGGTAGTCTCCTTCAGGTCCGCCAAAAGGTGGTGGTGGTAAAAGGTCTCCTTCAGGTCCGCCAAAAGGTGGTGGTAGTCTCCTTCAGGTCCGCCAAAAGGTGGTGGTAGTCTCCTTCAGGTCCGCCAAAAGGTGGTGGTAGTCTCCTTCAGGTCCGCCAAAAGGTGGTGGTA
Organism: Ascarosepion bandense; assembly: GCA_037127315.1. NCBI lineage: Eukaryota > Metazoa > Mollusca > Cephalopoda > Sepiida > Sepiidae > Ascarosepion > Ascarosepion bandense. The sequence continues at coordinate 482,578 of JBBBDQ010002113.1, forward strand.
GTCTCCTTCAGGTCCGCCAAAAGGTGGTGGTAGTCTCCTTCAGGTCCGCCAAAAGGTGGTGGTAGTATCCTTCACGTCCGCCTATTATATATATTTTTTTACAACACAAAAAAATTGTGTGTGGGTGCGTATGTGTGTAATTCTTCTTCATCCTGTGTCGTGTTCGTTCAGGGCGTTTGGCGATCATGAAATTCCACTTGCCACTATCCATTGTCAGTCAATATTTTTCCTCTTGGTAATACCGCCATCCATTTGCTCAAGCCCATCAAGTATGTCTCTTGCTGCCTTCCCCTGTCTATCTCTCCTTCTATCCGTCCTGTGAGTATTAAATTCTCCAAACCCTTCTTCCGCATTACGTGTCCTAGAAACCTCAACTGTCTCTTCCTGATACTAAGAATATATTTTCTTCTCGTTTGCATCTTCTCTAACATTGTCGTTGCTCACGTGCTCGATCCCTGGTACCATCAGCATCCTTCTGTAGAACCACATTTCTGTTGCTTCGAACCATCTTAGAAGAAATCGTCCAACTTTGCTGCCATGTAGAAGGACAAATATCACACAGCAGTCTAGCACTCTTTTCTCTGTTTCTAATCTTCCATTCTCTCGGTACTCTGTTTAGCTTTTTAAAGGCATCATTAGCCATGCCAATGCGTCTTAGTGTCGCACTTTCCATCCTCTGTCAGAACACTTCCCAGGCATTTAAATTTCTCTACCTACTTTATTTTAGTTTCCCCGACCCGTATTTGGCATTTTGAGGGTCTGCTTTTAGCTGATGATCATACATTAAGTTTTCTTGAAGTTTATGCTCAGTCATTTTTTCTCGTTTTCTCTTGCTACCTTCTGTAGGGGGGGGGGCCTGCATTTTACTTTTTACGTGTCTGCTATCAGCACTGTGTCATCCACATATCTTACGTTGTTGAGATTGTGGCCGACAATGTCAAATCCTGACGAGGATTTTATTTCTCTTAAAATTGTTTCACTGTATAATCAAAATAGATTTGGTGAGAAAACACATCCTTGTCTTATTTTTTTTTTCACTTCATATCCATACGCAAGCTATTTGCTTCTTGATTATCCTAATGTCTTTGCTAAAAATGTCGAAGTTGTTGAGCATCTCTATCAAGTCTTTGTGGCGCACATTGCCAAATGCTTTTGCATAGTCTATAAAGCACAGATAATCAAGATGTTGACATACCCTATTTCAAACAATAAAGTTAGGAAGGAAATTCCTCATTATTACTTGAAAGAGCTATAACAGCTACTGAACTTGAGAAGCCTATTTCTCCATCTCTTATTTTTTTTCTACGGCATTTATGAGCTTTTCCTGTCTCTCAGTACTCTAGTTGGTTTTGAAATGTATCCTTGGCCATGGCATTGCGTCTTTGGATCTCCATGTAGCACTTTCTATCCTGAGTCAGAACACTTCCCAGGTATTTAAATTTCTGAACTTCTTTTATTTTATTTTCTTCGATTTGTAGTTGGCATTTTGGGGTCTGCTTTTAGCTGGTGACCATACATTCAGTTTTCTTAAAGTTTCTGCTCAGTCATTTCCTTTCGCTTTCTCTTCCAACCTTCTGTAAGAGGTCCTGCATTTTTCTTTTCGTGCCTGCTATCAGCACTGTGTCATCCGCGTACCTTATATTATTGAGAGTTGGGTCACCAGTGATGAATCTTGACAGGGCATCTGGCTCTCTCAGAATTGTTTCACTGTACAGGTTGAATAGATCCGGTGAAAAAACACATCATAGTCTTACGCCCCTTTCTATAATTGTATACCTGCTGAATCTATTTCCTGTCCATATGCAAGCGGTTTCCTCCCAATATAGACTCTTGATTACCTTAATATCTTTCCCCAAAAATACAGGTTGCCAAGCATAAAGATAAGTAGAAAAGCTTTTATATTTACCTTTAAAATGTTCCTCAGAGGATGAAGCACGTAGGCAAGGGTATGTTTCGTTTTTGTCTTTATTCATGTTGTCATTTTACATACATATATATATATATATTTTCTAAACATGTGCTGTTAAATATAAGAGACAATGAATGTCTATTATGTTTAATCATGAGCCGTTCTAAACGTCGTATTTTGGCTTTAATTTCAGTTGAAAATAAAGACAAAAATTCTCCAAGCAAAAATACGACGTTTAGAACGGCTCATGATTAAACATAATAGACATTCATTGTCTCTTATATTTAACAGCATATGTTTAGAAAATTACTTGCTGCCTCGATACAATATATATATATATATATATATATATATATACACCAGCGGCGAAAATTATTAGGCAACCCCAGTTTTTTAAAAGAAATTATGTATTTCATATTATTTTTATTATATATTGCCAAGTGGATAATTCTAAATGAAAATAGAATGGTTCTTTTGTTATTATTACTTTGCAAAATTTTACAAGGCAAATAGCGACAATTTACCCATCGCACCCTGTAGATTTGCTATTTACAGGGTGTATACACGCACACACGCACACACACACACACGCACACACACACACATATATATATATATATACACTACCAGCCATAATTATTAGGCCACCCCAGTATTTTTAAAAGAAATGATGTATTTCGTACATTTCATTTTTAAGTGGATAATTCTAAATGAAAATAGAATGGTTCTCTTGTTATTATTACTTTGCAAAATTTTACAAGGCAAGGAAGCAAAGATGAACTCGTCTGAATCACCCTAAATTTTCTTCATTCTTTCATTGATGAAACTGCAATATAGGTCATTATTAAATATTTATGAATTCATTTGATTCACATGCAGTATTACAAAAAGAAGCATTTTCTTTTCATTTACAAACATTCACTTTGCAATAAATACTAAAAAAATAGTACGAAATACATCATATTTAATTTTTTTTTTTTTTTACTTATTTTAATTTCCACAATCTGTAGTTAGCATTTGGAGTCTTTTTTTTCTTATGACCATACATTCAATTTACACTCTGTTCATTTTTTTTTTTTTTTGCTTTCTCTTGCTTTCCTTTCTGTGTCTGCTATCAGCACTGTATCATCCGCCAACTTCATATTGATGAGATTGTGGCCACTAATAACGAATCCTGGCAAAAAATCTCTCTCTCTCTCTCTCTCTCTCTCTCTCTCAGAATTGTTTCGCTGTACAGGTTGAATATATCCGGTGAAAAAACACATCCTTGTCTTACTCCCCTTTCTATTTTGTATATCTGCTGAATTCGTTCCCTGTGCGTATGTAAGCGGTTTGTTGCCAATATCTGTTATTGATTATCCTAATGTCTTTCCCGAATATTTCGAGGTTGCCGAGCATCTCTAACAAGACTTTGTGGCGTACTTTGTCAAACGCCTTTGTGGAAATTATTATGCGAAAAGTCAAAATCTATGTTTGGTTATGCGTGTGTAGCGTCATGTAACAGCAGGAATAAGCTGTCAGACAATCAGATACGTATCAGCGCAAATACGACTAATTACAACGAAGCCAGAAATACGATGTGTTTTATTTGTCGTCGCTTCGTGTTTTCGTAATATAAACCGTGTAGTGGGATAGGAAATTAAGAATTAAAATCAACCTTCTTCTTCACTTTTACAAAAATTCACAATGACGTGTGAAATCCTGGTTTTCCCCAAATAGAAAAAGGATTGATCATGTGTTTAAAGAAAAAGTCGAAACCAGATTTCGCAAATAGGTGTTAAATTGATTTTTGACCAATGGGAGCGACTTGCAAGACTGAAGGACGTCGCGAGTCAGTGCGAAAATCTAAAAGGACTATAAATGACATCCATCAGCGTCAACCGGTCAGTCAGGGATGGAAGCAGCAAAGACGACAAGCTAAAATGTAACGGGAGAAGCTTCAAGTGACCCGGACATTTGTCTTCTTTCTCTTTCCTTCTCGCGTGCTGTTTTCTTTTACTTCTTCTTCTCCATTCAAAGACATTCCCACTGAATACATACATACATACATGCATACATACATACGTGCGCATATGCTCTTTCAACAATTACTACTATGAACATTTTCTATAAACCTTGATACCCTTAACTTTCTAATAGAACATTTACTGCTACCTATTCTTGTTATCCTTTTCATTAATAAATTTCTATTTTAACAAGAAAAATGTATATTTTTATTCTTACACTATTCCACACTAATCTACACATTCCAACCTTCTGATGAAAACATTTTGATGATGATACTGATGAAGATTATGCTGCATAAAACTTGTAAGCTGTAGGGAGTTTGGTTAAATTGTAGAGGATAAGAAATTAATTAAAATCAACCTTCTTCTTTACTTTTGCAATAATTCACAATGACCTGTTAAATCCTGGTTTTCCCAAATAGAAAAAGGATTGACCATGTGCTTGACGAAAAAGTCGAAACCAGATTTCGCAAGTCGGTGTTGAAATGATTTTTGACTAATGGGAGTGACTTGTAAGACTTGGAAGGACTTGGCGATCCAGTGTGAAATTCAAAAGGACTATATAAATGACCACGGCGTCAGTCAAGAGTCAGAGATGGGAGCCGAGAGACGAAAGAACTAAAATGTAACTTCAAACTTCAAACGACCCGGACATTATCCTCTCTCTCTCTTTCTCCTTATCTATTCCAACAATTACTACTACGAACTCTACCCTTAAACTCTTAATAATGTTTCTAATTGAACATTAACTTCTACAACTTATGTTATTCCTCCTTTTAATAAATTTCTATTTTAACATTCAAAATGTGTATTTTATTATTCCACTCATCTACACTAATCCACACATTCCAACTGACAACCAAGCTTCTGATGAAAAACCTTCTGATGATTATAACTCTGCATAAATCCTGTAAGCTGTAGGGAATTTGGTTAAGTCTGACACAAGGCCGAACCAAGAAACATTAACCATATCCCTACGCTACACTGGTGACTCTCGACGTACAAAGAACACGCATCCATACACTACCTCAATATCTGACACAAAGCCGAATCAAAGAAAAATTAACCAGCCCCCTACAGCTACAACCGTGCCAACTAGTTTCTGAAAATACTTTTTAAGCTAGTAAGGCCAATTACAGGTGAGGGACTCTAAAATCAAGCAGGTACAGAAATTTACATACCTAGGAAGTGTTCTAACAGAAGACGGAAAGTGCGACACTGAGATCCGAAGGCGAATTGGCATAGCGAAAGAAACATTCCAGAAATTAAGTAAAGTATTAAGAAACAGGACAATTTCACTAGAAACAAAGAGGAGAGTACTGGATTGCTATGTGATGTCGGTTCTTCAATATGGCAGTGAATGTTGGGCAATATCTTCGAAGATGAAGAAAAGACTTGAAGCAACTGAAATGTGGTTCTATAGAAGCATACTAGACATAAATTAGGGGATCAATTCCATATTACAATCAATATATAAATTGACCCCTCACTTTGTGGCCACAGCAGTTTCTATATATTTATATTCCTGAGATCTAAAAGCACAAAGATGTATTCCAGGAGCTGATTAGAGTATTAAGAAACAGGACAATTTCACTAGAAACAAAGAGGAGAGTACAGGATTGCTATGTGATGTCGGTTCTTCAATATGGCAGTGAATGTTGGGCAATATCTTCGAAGATGAAGAAAAAACTTGAAGCAACTGAAATGTGGTTCTACAGAAGGATGCTGCGAATATCATGGATCGAGCATGCGAGCAATGATGAGGTTTTGGAAAAGATGGAAACGAAAAGGAAATTAATACTGAGCATCAGGAAGAGACAACTGAAGTTCCTAAAATTCCTAAAACTCACATGCACGGTCCATGATATCCGCAGCATTCTTCTGTAGAACCATATTTCAGCTGCTTCAAGTCTTTCCTTCATCTTTAATGATATTGTCCAGCATTCGCTGCTATATTGAAGAACTGACATCACATAGCAATCCAGTATTCTCTTCTTTGTTTCTAGGGAAATTGTCCCGTTTCTTAATACTTTATTCAACTTCTGGAATGCTTCCTTCGCCATGCCAAATCGCCTTCGGATCTCAGTGTTGCCCTTTCCGTCTTCTGTTAGAACACTTCTCAGGTATTTAAATTTTGCACCTGCTTGATTTTAGTTCCCCCCCCCCAACCTGTATTTGGCATTTTGGGCTTCTCTTTTTGCTGATGACCATACATTTGGTTTCCTTGCAGTTTATTTGTAGTCCTTTCTTGTCACTCTCTTCAGCTACCTTCTGTAGGAGGTCTTGTAGTTTCCAGTGCATCACAACTAAAAAACTTCAACAATACACAACTGCCCTTCACTAGAACGGACTCTCCACTATGAACTATGGATAACCCGGTATATGTCCAATCGTTACTGAATTGTTAGCTGTTTATTTTCATGATTATTTTTAAGACATTATTATTATCTATTTTTTGTTCATTAAATTACAGTTCTGATAAGAAGCGGTGAAAAAAATTTCAATTAAACTATTTTGCGCCGGTTGTTGGGCAAAAAAGGAGTGAGAGTGAGTGCAATGTCAAAAGGAATGAATGATACTGAAGTCCCAGGAACTGTCAATGTGGGGCACAAAACAGACTTAAACGTTTCAAGGAAGGTGAATACCAGCCTCGAAGACACACCAAAGTCAAGGAAAGACTTTCTTTCGTGGAAGATGAGGCTGTAGAATATCACTATTCACACCTACACACCTATGCATTAACACGCTTGTTTTCATCCGCGGGATACGCAACGTTAGCAGACTGTGATTGGTTAATCTTGACTGGTCATCCTGTGTTCACGTGTTAAATCCTATTTCCCGCGCTTCCAAGCGCGTCCATTTAAGCAGGGCACATACGTGTGGCAAGCCAGTGAGGCCCCAGCTATCGAGGTAGGTCGGGGACATGCGTATAATTCTCACTCATACACACTCGCCTGATTGCAGGTAGCAATCAGTGGCGCAGATTTATTTCTTACACATACATGCATGTACCCACACTCACATATCCCAATACAAACTTCAATGGGAACTCAATGGCAGGATACTGTTACAGAACAGTATGTACAGTATTCTTTTCTTCAGAACAGATTTTTATTCCAATCAATCACCCAAAGAACATTTGACTTCCCCTAAGGGAGAAAACTCTTTCTCCTTCTATTCACTTTCACAGTAATTTGCATGCTTCTCTTATAGTAGGGAGTCGTATATTGTTGCAGATTAACGGAATTTGGCCTCGTTGTAGATAGCCCACTATAAGTCATAAAATGATTATAAAATCAAGAAAAGCAAATTGAGTTGCAAAAATCATTTTATATATATACACATACAATTAAGGTTTTTAGAATTGAAGTAATCCTTTACATATGGGTCCAACGGACTTTGAAATGTTCATGGCAATAAAATGCTGAAAAGAGAATTAATGCTTAGGAATGTGGGAGCGCTGTAAGTAAGGAATGTCTTTGATGTATTCGCTCCTTGGGTCAGTAAGTAGTTTTGAGACAGCGAAAGATAAGATGAGAGGGGTAAGGGAGGCGAACATAGTAAGCCGCTTGACTTGGGCAAGGGAACTACTAATAACATTCGTCTCTCTCGAGCCTGGGTCCGTCTGTCTGTCTGCGTCTGTATAGGCTTTTTATATCTTCTTTTTGGATCGCAGCAGATCATTTGGGAATTCATATCCGTATTTGATTCTGGGCTTCCCATTGACCGATAAATAAAATTCGCGTAGGCTCGCGAACTGGAAATTTAATATTTAATTAATTTTTAGTTTTCAACTGGAACATCTGCGCGAACCCGGATGCGCACCGACGAGTTTTGGTCATTTTCTTTCTGGTCGTCAAAATGCAAACATCCGGTCCCTCGCTTTTGCTCGGTCGTTATCACTACACTCTCGATCAATTGTATTATAGTTAATACATGTTTATTCTGGTCACATTGGCGTCGTCGTTTTTTTTATTTCTTGAGTCTTGTCTAATCAATCATGCGTCGAGTCGAATCTTCAATATAAATATTGTAATGGTAGAATCCGCTACAAGGCCTTGCTTGAAATGGTTGAACAACAGCCAGTCACAAGCTCTTGCAAGAAAATTAAATAAAACCAATAAATTAGATAATAATAATAATAATAATAATAATAATAAAAAGGAAAGTATATTTTCCCATGATACTAAGAGTAAAAGAACCGAAAATATGATTATCTAACTTGGCTTCGTATATATAAGTACATTTTTAAATTCAAAACTTTTTTTTATTAATATTCTTTCCTATATATATATATATATATATATATATATATATATATAAAGAGAGAGCGAGATGTCTTTTTCAACATACAAGTATGAAAATAAACTTCTAGTTAATCCTGATAATTATTTTGTTAATTCTCTTTCATTACAGTAGATCTGCGGAGCCAAGGGGCCTTCCATCTTACAGGGGACCTGCGGCTCCTAGGGAACTTGCGCAATTGCGGGGTATGCGGGGTCCCTAAGCACGGCCCTGCATGCAAGTCGCCATGTAACAGACCGAACAACAATCGCCCACTTCGTTCACCATACGGCTCGAACCTGAATCCTCAAGTGAGAAATTTACTTCTCAGTTTTATTCCACTCACTTCAATTTTAACTTCCATTGAACTTAAGGTCCATTTCAGTTGACATTCACTACATCAGGATGTGCAGTGTGGTGCAGTGGAACGACAAATCGAGGTGCCGAGTTTGAATTCCATTTGAATTCCTTGCATTCACTTACGCACAAATACCCCAGGGAAAGGTATTAATCCGTCTCTTCCCTTCAGTTATGGGTTAATTCATAGAACAGAATGGGTTCTATAGCTTTGGCTGGCAACCAGCCTACAGCAGAAAGCAATGGCAACCTACTGTAAGATAATCTTCTGCCCAATCAGTCATGTCTCTTTCGAGACATGATCGCTCAAAGTGTGTATCACGTGTGGCACTTAACTGATCATCACTACAAATTTGTATATATTATTATATATATATATTCGTTTGTTGCCTTACAAAATTTTGTTGTATTTTTTTGTTTCGGAGATGGTTGATTTTTTCTTTTAAATTGGCCTTGTGCCAAACATAACCGAACTCTCTACAACTATTAAAATCATCAGAAGGATACGGTTGAATGTTGGAATGTGGAAGAATAAAAGTATTTCGTTCGTATATTAATGTAGAATTTTATTAACAGAACAGAATAGCATGAATTTGTAGAAGTTAAATGCCAAAAGTGAAAATGTACGTAGTTAATAAATTTGTAACAGTTAAATGTTCAATGAGAAATAGTAGTAAGGAGTTAAGTGTATCCAGAGCTTGTCGCCGTAGTAACAGAATGTGTGCGTGTAGAAAGATTAACAGGTTACTAATAAAGTCTGTGTTTCCAGTGCCGTGCTTAGCAACATCGCCCCACCCCCCGCCTGCTGAATGCTCTTTGCGGCCCCCTCTACCCACAGAATGCAGCTTGCGTCCCCCTCCCAACTGGAACATACTGAACCAACAATAAATGGTACTTTAAACAAAATAACAGACTCTCGGAATGCAGATATTCCGTGATCACGAAAAAACGGAAGAAATCGCGGAATTGGCGTTTTGAAGCTGTACATTACGAACGTTTTCACAACTTTTAGCTACATTTTTGTTGAAACAGATATCTATAATCTATTTCTCTCTCAAGTTCATTTTTATAAAATTACAAATGATTTGCGGCCTCTTCGGAGACTGGAAGGTTTCTATCAAAGATTATATATATATATAAAGAGAGAGAGCGAGAGTAAGAGGGGTTGATAGATGTCTATTTCAACATACAAGTATGATAATAATTTTCCAATAAATCCTAATAATTATTTTGTTAATTTTTTTAATTACAACAGATCTGCGGAGCCAAGGGAACTTGCGCCCCCCTCGCAATTGCGGGGTTGACGGGGGCCGTAAGCACGACCAAGTGTATTCCTGTTGTTTTTTTATGGCCGGTGAGAAAATGAAAAGAAAAGTGAAACAATAAAAAAAATTGTTCTTAGCGAACGTGAGTTGAAGTATCTTGTTGTTGTTGTTGTTGTTGTTGTTGTGGTCGTCGTCTTCTTTGTTGACTGCGAGAATGTTGAGGATGGAAAAGAAGAGGTAAAGTAAATAGCACGAGTGAAGAAGGAGAACGAATGTGTGACGGGACTTTACGTCCGGGTCAGGCTTGAAGTTTCTTTCATTACATTTTAGCTTGTCGTCTCTCTGCTCTCATCTGACTGACTGCTTCGACTTTCTTTCTGTTTTTATAGCCAAAGACAATTTTAACATACACTTGTTAATTTTTTTCTCAGTTTTGCAAATCGCTTCCTTTCATTGGTTAGAAAATTATTTTCACATCTGATCGCGAAATCCGGCTTCGTTTTTTTTCTTTCAGTACGGGGGTCAATAGGGTCAATCCTTTTCCTAGTTATCAAAATCAGGATTTCACACGTAAGTGCGAATTTTTGTAAAAGTGATGAACAGAAGAGAGTTACTTTTAATTTCGTGTTTACTACAAATGTACACATTATAAATGTTTGTGGATTGGATTCGGAACACGCTGATAACTTGTAATAAGTGAATATTTGATCGCATAGATAACGACACATAAATAAACTCAACAATGATTAGTATTGACGACGTGAACATTTGCAAACAATTGCTGGCAAATCTTGAAGATACCCGTTTTTGGCGCCGAATTGTAACTGGAGAAAAAAAAGGCTTCTATTTTCGTAATAATCAGTGGCTTCGTTCCGGCCAGGCTTCAGAACCTGTTGTTAAACAGAGACGGTTTGAACAGTGTTTGTTGGATGTTTGGTAGAATTTCGAGGAGGTGTTGTACTTTAAACGTCTATCATTTCTATACGTTCGGGTGCAAAGTTTAGAAGCCTTTCTATTGGCTAGAAAATATAAAAGCGAAGATTCAGATTTTCCTCGTCCAGTAATTCTCTTTTTGCTGACACACAAATTGTTGTTACACTGGCTGTACAGTATTAAGGGCAAATATTGCTTCATTTTGACACCCACTGTTTATTTCTTTATGTCCATATTACGCAGTCGGAACTATCTGTTGCTTTCTAACTACACTTTTAAATATAATGTACTCATAATATCTTTTCTTTTACCCTGATTAACCTGGAAGTATTTCACGTTGTTTCTTGTGCAAAGGGAGATTACTCAGCATATGCTTTGATTTTTTACTAGTATAAGGGATTTCTTTTCAAAAACTAACCCATAAAAATATCTACAAATCATTCTCATTTAACAATTCAAGCAACTTTAAGGTGAATATACATGGTATTAAATCTTCTACATATTTTTCAACCGTTTAAGTTCCATCAGAAGGTTTGTTAGATAAACAATAATTACAAGAGCAAATAATTACAAGAGCAAATAATTACAAGAGCAAATAGCGCCAAAATACTTAGCGGGTGTAGAGGTAGATCTACCATGTGTTATTTTTGGACCATTGTAGAAACACATTTCTACATTACCAATTGGAGTAGATAGATCTATCTATCGCCCGGTTCACACTCCACCCACGTCTATTGAACAGGTGTAGAGGCTCATCCCTTGTTCCCTGTTTAGGATATGGTTTCTGGCTTCCTCTTTTCCAATCTTCTCACTTTTTTTTTTCAATTGGAGTAGATAGATCTATCTATCGCCCGGTTCACACTCCAACCACGTCTATTGAACAGGTTAAGAGGCTCATCCCTTGTTCCCTGTTTAGGATGTGGTTTCCGGTTTTCTCTTTTCCAATCTTCTCATTTTTTTTTTCAATTGGAGTAGATAGATCTATCTATCGCCCGGTTCACACTCCAACCACGTCTATTGAACAGGTTAAGAGGCTCATCCCTTGTTCCCTGTTTAGGATGTGGTTTCCGGTTTTCTCTTTTCCAATCTTCTCACTTTTTTTTTTTCAATTGGAGTAGATAGATCTATCTATCGCCCGGTTCACACTCCAACCACGTCTATTGAACAGGTTAAGAGGCTCATCCCTTGTTCCCTGTTTAGGATGTGGTTTCCGGTTTTCTCTTTTCCAATCTTTTCACTATTACGTAGCCCCCTGCACATCAGTGGCGTTACCGCCTTGCTCGGGGTGATACGATTAAAAACAAATTACCAGTTTTAAACCCATTAAGAGTAGCAGATACCCCGGTATCCGCTAACGATATTTATTATTACGATTCGATCGGGTTAAGGTAGCAAAAGAAATAAGACAACGACACCGGAGTAAATAACAATTAAAACATGTATTATTAATAATAGGTTACATAGAGTTGATTAAATATGCAAATGGTGAAGGAAAGGTTGTTTCCCTTGTAACGTTAAGAAACATAAAGTAAATAATTGAATAAAGTTCCTGAAAGGAAGAATAATGTAATGTATATACTGTTGTTGAGTTGAAGAAGGTTCCCATTGGAAAATGTTCGTGTGTGCACATGTGTGTTAAAGAAATAAATTGCCGCCTAATTGCGACCGGCAATTAGTGCGAGTGTGCGAGGAAGAATTACACCAATGTCCCTCTGCTGTACTGGATAGCAAGAGGGTCTCGCTCGAGTTGGGAAACTGCTGTACATTACTCCGCTATCGTAAATTGAACATTTTATTGTCATTGTATATTTCTGAAAAGAATCTCTGAATGTTATTGCAACTGGCATTCTGCTACTGCTCTTTCTTCGGAAAATAAACTTTCTTAATGTTTCATTTAAGAGATGTGTTGTTGCTATTGTCGTTGCTAAATGTTTGGAATTCCAACACTTGGATAGCAACATAAATCTGGGTAGATAGATTCCAGCATATCCATCACATACGCACATTTGTATGCACACACACACACACACACACACACACACACACACACACACACACACACACACACACACACACCAAAAAACTCAACCTCATACCAATAAATAGCACATAAATTAATTTTAACTTGATATGAAAATAACAGAAATGAGAAAGTTACATTCAATTTCTGAGTGGGCAGAAATATTTTGTCTATGAAACTCCAGGGTAAAAATGTTTTTTTTTGTTTTTTTTTTAATCGTGTCGGCCCAAGCAAGGCATTTTACTGCCACTGTTGTGCAGGGGGTTACATAGGAGGAATGTTATGAAGAGTGAGAGGTTGCAGGGGGTGTCAGGAAGAGAGTAGGAGAAGGAAGAGATTACTGATGAGAGTGGGGTGGACGAGGAGGAATGTTATGAGGAGTGAGAGGTTGCAGGAGGTGTCAGGAAGAGAGTAGGAGAGGGAAGAGATTACTGATGAGAGTGGAGTGGATGTAGAAAAGCATGAGAGAAAGGATGTAAGTTAGTGAGACAGGAGATGACTATTGACTTTACATTTAAATTCTTGGAGATTGTAACTGTCAGGAAAGCAAGTATGTGGAAGAGAATTCCACAGCAATCAACTGAGTGACAAATGTTATTTGTATTAACATATATATATATTATCTCCTCTTAGGCCAATGGAACCTTATTTTATTTTTTATTCAAAAGTGTTGACTTAGCATGATATATTTGGAAGTATATATCCATTTCAATATGTACTTATATATGATGTAATGAACATGCATACACCTTGGTTTCCCCTCACAGTAATATGATTGGCTGGTGTTAGCCATAAATACAGACTAGGACTACGCCTATTGGAACACCTATTGACTACGTCTATTGCAATTGCCTACGCCTAAGCAGACTGCATATGACTATGACGAGTACTGATCCATTATGAAACTAATAATACAAACTTCACTACAAGGTAAATTGAACATTTTATTGTCATTGTATATTTTTGAAAAGAATTTATAAATGTGATTTTAACTGACATTCTGCTTCTGCTTTTTCTTTAGAAAATGACCATTTATATGTTTCATTTAAAAGATGTGTTGTTGCTGTTGTTAAATGTTTAGAATCCTGACATTCGGATAGCAACAAAAACCTGGTAAGACGGATTCCAGCAGAAGAAAACATTAGAAAAGTCCAACAAAACTCACAATGATGACTTGTAGCGGATAATAAATTAATTAAAATCAACTCTCTTTTTCAATTTTACAAAAATTCACAATGACATGTAAAATCCTGGTTTTCCCAAATAGAAAAAGGATAGACCATCTGCTTAACGAAAAAGTCGAAACCAGATTTCGCAAGTAGGTGTTAAAATGATTTTTGACCAATGGGAGCGACTTGTAAGTCTTCGGAGGACTTGGCGATCCAGTGTGAAATTCAAAAGGACTATATAAGTGACCTCGGCGTCAGTCAAGATGGGAGCCGCGAGACGAAACAACTAAAATGTAACCAACTTCAAATCGATCTGGAGATAAGGTCAGGTCGCACCTTGTTCTCTTTCTCCTTTATCTCTTTCAACGATTACTATTAGAACATTTTGTACGAACTCTACTCTTAAATTCTTATTAATGTTTCTAATTGAACATTAACTTTTACAACTTATGTTATTCTTCCTTTTAATAAATTTCTATTTTAACATTCAAAATGTACATTTAATTATTCCACAATTCTACAAATTCCAACCTGCCGACAACCAACCTTCTGATGATAAAAAAACCTTTTGATGATAATTCTGGATAAAACATCTAAGCTGTAGGGAGTTCGGTTAAGTCTGACACAAGCCCGAATTAAAGAAACATTAACCAGCCCCCTACACTACAGACTAACTATATGAAAAAGGGTGGGGGTAACTGATCAGTCGCTGAACATCTGGGACCGATAAGAAAAAGGACATGGCGGTGTCAAGAAAACCTGAGAAAGCCGAAAAAATGTATGTGTTACTAGAATGAACGCACAAACACGCCTATGACTAAGTGATTAGAACGTTCGCTTTCTGCTCATGAGATCCGGGTTCGAATCCCAACATAGTCGAGTTATCAGGGAGGTGACTTTTTGATTCTTTCGAGAGTGACTGAAGAAAACCATACCTCACGTATGTGTGGGCTTGTGGAACTCACTTCCGTTTATTTGTTTCTCCGAAAGCTCCAAACATTTTAAAATGCAACGTCAATTCAATTCTCATCTTTTACTTGAATCCAGTTCATCTTTTATCCTCTCTTCAATATTCCCCTGTATCCAGTCTTTTCTCTCACCGTCATTCCTTGCGAACTAGTGGCGGTCCAGTATTGCTTGGAGTGAAAAGATTAAAAAATAAAAATTTACTTTTTTATAGCCAGTCAGTTCAGTGCTATGCGTGTTACACGCTTTGGGCGATCATGTCTCGAAAGAAACATGACTGACTGGGCAGAAGATTATCCCGCAGTAGGTTGCCATTGCTTTCTGCGGTCGACTGGTTGCCAGCCAAGGCTATAGAACCCAATCTGTCCTGTTATTTAATCCATAACTGGAAGGAATAGACGGATTTTTATAGTATTTATTAGAAAAAAAATTGTCATGAAACAAGGGAAATAACTCAAAAGTAAATATTTTAGAGTTTTCTCCCTTTGATACTCACAATGCAAATCTATTTTAACCAACTTATTTTCGAGGAATTTCGAATTAAACTAAATTATTAAATTCTTGCGAAATTAAAAAAAAAAAAATGCAAGAATGAAATTAATCTTTTTTTTAATATTTTTAATCCCTTTATTTTTTTCCCGTCAAAATTATGATGCTATAAAATAAATTCTTTCAGCCAAGTTTCTGACAGAACAACAGCTGCTAAAAGTCTTGGTTTGAGTCAATTGCATTGATGTTTCTGTTATGTGAGGCGCCCATCTAAAGATCTTGTCCTAATTTGAGTTTAGAAGTTGAAAGAATTTTAACAGTTACTGGCGTGTTCGGTTCAACCTGAACTTGTTGCACTGAGCATGTTAGGAACGTTCGTAATGAGAATGCTTAGAAACAGAGAAGACACAATTGGGTTTTTGCAACTCTTCAAGGTTCACATTAAGCATTAGTATATCCATGCTATACTAAGACCTTAACACAAAGAAAGGACTAGAACAACTTAATACGTCATAAAATATGTTATAAACACCTTGACATGCTAGGTTAGTGTCTTCAGATCAGAATGAGACAAAACTGTGAGTGTGTTTTTTGTTTGTCTTAAATCCATTAATAAATGCATTCATGGTTGGTGTTTTCTGGTCGGAATGAAAAAAACAAAAACGTGCTTTTTTATTACTGTTGTCATGGTGGTATCACCCATTACAATGGATTGAACTCTTCCTACAACTACATATACTTCCCCTCACAAGAGGTGGCAGTAGATAAGGAGACAGTGAGAGATCAGCAGAGAGTTTTAGGCAGAGAGCGGCAAGACTGCTACCGTACAACCATTGCGAGTCCCGAATTGAATTACTGTATTCATTCCTAACTCGCATTTATTCATTCTACTAACAGAGTTCCACGTATATATATCCGTTATTTCCTATTTTGGTGTTTGTGTTATTTTTTGCTGGATTCTTAACCGGGTCCATGACAAGTGTTAATGCCTTTTGGATTTGAAATCAGTCCATTCTGGGTAAATCTCAGATATTCTCTACTAGCAGCATAGCCCGGTGTTGCTCGGGTGTAATGAAAGCTTTAAAAATAATCCAAGGTCCTGGAGTTCAGACTCAGCCTAAAGAATATTTGTGTGAAGTTTGGTGAGAATCGGATAAAAGTTGTGGATTTGTATAAAGGACATACAGACAGATAAACACACACACAAACATCTTGCCTTTTATATATATATTATCGATTTTCTGCACTATTGTAAGAACTGAAACCTTGAAACTGCTGAATATTGTTTCTTATGTCTTTGTCTATGAGTGTATCAAATTTGATTAAAATTGGACCACTCCTTCTATAACCCAATTTTTTCGATTATCGATTTTTGATATTTATTGGGGGGGGGGGGGTACCTCGACACAAAACCTAGCTTAGAACACTCGTAGACGCTTATAGTAAAACTGTGTAAATTTTCAAGAAAATCTGTTCAGCTGTTTCGGAGTCTATAGGTAACGGACACACACACAGACAAAGTTCCATTTATAAATAAGTTTAGATTTAGATATTAGCTCCGTATACTGCATTGTGCTGTTATTGTTTTTGCTACTCTTACATGCAGGCATTTAAATGGTAAAAATGATGGGACCTAGCTACCAATCTAGTACTGTATTTAAGTTCATGAAGCCTTGGTTTCATACAGAAAATAATATTTATTTTGAATTAAAATACAAAAATTGTAGCGCAAGGCCAAAAATAGGGTTAAGGAGAGACAATCAACTTTTGTCATATAATTAATGGATTGCTGGTCAAATTTTTTTCCTTCAAAAGTATACTGCATGTTATATTAATTTTTTTTATAAAATATACTGATGTGCGTTGTGGTGCAGTGGGTGGATGTGCGTTGTGGTACAGTGGATATCGGCTCGGAACGAGAAATCGGGGAGCCGAGTTTGAATTCCACTTGAATTCATTGCATTTACTTACATGCAAATACCCTTGGGAAAGGTATTAATCCGTCTATTTCTTCCAGTTATTGGTTAAATAACAGGACAGATTGGGTTCTATAGCCTTGGTCGGCAACCAGTCTACCGCAGAAAGCAATGGCAACCTATTGCGTGATAATCTTCTGCCCAGTCAGTCATGTCTCGAAAGAGACATGATCGCCCAAGCGTGTATCATGTATGGCACTTAACTGACTGATGTTCATATGTTTCCTGAAAAATAAATTGCTGGTAATAACTTGTTCTTCAAAAATGTATTGCTTGTCAAATTTTTTTTCCCCTTCCTTCAGTATATTGCGTGTTATATTGATTCTTTTAAAAAAAATACTGATGTTTATATTTTTCCTGAAAAATAAATTGCTGGTAATGTTTTGTCCTTCAAAAATGTATTGCTGGTCAAATTTCTTTCTTCAAAAGTATATTGCTTTTAATATTATTTTCTTTTAAAAAATGTATTGCTCGTAATATTTTCTTTGCCAAAAAAGAATTGCTGGAATTTTTACTATAAAAATTTTCTATACTTTTCATAGTGCTTTGAACCCTGTTCAAAGGAGGGGGTAACTATTTGCCCATAGCTGGGGCCCTAACCAGTGCTACCACTTGGGGTTAGGGTGAACCTGGGAACAACAGCAATTAAGAGGTGGTTCCATCACAACCTCCAAAACCCGAGGCCTTACTATGGATGCTAGCAAACAGTGACTAAAAAAAAAAAAAAAGAAATTTAAATGAACAATATTCAGTTTTATCAGTAATTAACCCTCTCCATAAATCCTTATATAGAAGCTTATGGCCATATAGCATTGAAAATTTGGTCCCCATATGATTACAAAAAATTAAGCAACTGATCATTACCAAAATAGGTAACTGCTTGGGAATATCAAGTGCTGTACATTTGGATGTGCAGGTGGTGTAATGGATAATGGCTCAGAATTGTTAATTAGAAAACTGAGTTCCAATTGGGTGCATTGTATTCACTTATATGCAAATACCCTTGTGTAAGGTATGAATCTACCTTGTCTCCCCTCAACTATGGGTTAATTATGTATCACAATAATTCTTTCAATCTAAAAATAGTTTCTTGCTTTAGATAACCTACAAAAGGTTGATAAATCCTTATATCGAGCAACTTTAACAAAATAAAAAATTTCCAGTATTGGGCAACAATATGCTGTTAAATAAAATTCATTAAAAAAATAATTAAAACGGAAATCATGTTTTTTAAAAAAAAAGAATTTATTAAATTATAAACAGAGAATGTTACACGCAACAATAAAAAGTTTATCTAGGATTACAGCCAAGGATCTTTTTTCATTAATTTTATTTTCTATCACAGGAAGAAGAAAAAAAAACGTTTAAAGATAAAAAGAAGAAAAACGTTGAGATTAACAAACTTTCTGTCTGTTAAACATCCAATTTGTTCCATTCAAACTGAATTAAGAAACAAACTATCATCACAAACAGCAGAAAGAAAAACCGGAGTTGTTTTTATTGAAACAAAAATACTGACAAAGTTCAGCATGACTAAACAGTAATTCTAAATCTTTTAAAGGCACAAATAAGTGTGTGTGTCTGTGTGTGAGTGAGAGTATAGAAGACCCCCTAAAAAGATAATGCTCACATTCCTGTACTCTTAAGCTGTGATCTAAATGCTAAGGTGGTTAATCACTTTCAGAGAAGCAAAGAGCTTTATTTGAATCACTAAAATTTTAATTATGGAACCCCCAACCAAAAAAAAAAAATATATATATATATATATATATATATATATATATGAAGGTCACAAAAGACCAGATTGGAAATTAATTCTTTTAAAAGTTTGATTATTAAAAGTGAATATAGAAATTAGGTATCTTCATTTAGTAAATCTGCTATGCTGGGAAGATATAAAACACATGCTTCTAGGTGTAAATGACAAAACTGTATTCATGTAATATTAGAGTTTTATATAATATTCAGACACACACAAACCAGATTTTTATATATTTAAATTAATTTCAGAGTTTCAAGTGGACACAAAATTATTTTTATATCTGAGATTAAAAAAAGAAAAAACAGTCAGTTGTAATTACTGCTATTTGGCAATAATTAAAAAGAAATGAAAGAAGACGCTGATAGTCATGCAAAGATTGTTAGTAAATTTGTCCTCTCAGTGTTGACCAAACAGTTTTTCCCAAATGATTAAAATGTGCAGAAAACATAGAAAAATAAACAACAAAACAAAACTCATTTCATTCCATTTTTGAAAAAAATTCTAATAATGAAAGCAGCCTAATGAAAATGTTTCCTTTCATTGTTAATTTCTTTTAACAAAGACCTTAAAAACCCAAACCAAGGATAGCGGACTAAATCTGGCACACAAAGGTATCCTAACTTGAACAAATAGTGACTTGTTTGATCTTTGAACAATTCTCCCTGATTTTGAGTGGTTCACGGCTGTTAGGGCTGAGGATATAGCCAGATTAGCCCGTAGTGATCACGCCATGATCCGCTGGATCTGTGCCTCGAAACTCTCTGAGAGGGACCCTTTACATTCATTGAGGTCTAGACTGGGTCTGGCTAGTGTGGAGGAGGTTCTTCGGTGGAACAGACTGCGCTGGTATGGCCACTTTCAGCGCATGGACCAAAATGTGTAGCCTAGAAAAGTTGAGAGCATTGTCATCCCGGGCTCCTACCCTAGAGGTTGCCCACGGAAAAGATGGACTGACTGCATCAATGAGGATCTGAAAAGCACCGGCCTCAAACCTGAGCAAGCAATGGATCTGGAGTGGTGGCGAATGAACATCAGACCTGGACGACATGGCAGAACTTCCAACCCTTGGACATGGGGAAGACAGGGAAGAAAAAGAGACAGGACTAAGTAGAAAATTTTCCCATAGTAGATTGCCATTACTTTCTGCGGTAGACTGGTAGCCAACTACGATTATAGAACCCAATCTGTCCTGCTATCTAACCCATAACTGCAGGGAGAAGTGGTATATTAGTACCTTTCCTCACAGTATTTGCACTTAAGTTCATGTAAAAAAAAAAGTTAATGTAAAATGTTGACAAGAATTTTAACTCAGGTCTCTGATTTCTTGTTCCGAGACGATGTCCACTGCACCATAACACACAACACTGACAAACATCAATATTTAATTAACAAGAAGCAGTTTGTTCTGAGAATGGCATTAATAAATATTGAAAAATTAATGGAATAAACTGCAATTTCTGTCAAATTGAAAACTGTTTCATGGCACAATGGGCCACTCGTGCGACTGATGGAATGCATGTGAAGTCAAGACGGCTCTAAATGATGTCATCAGAATTGGAAGTGTTGCGGTTCTTTTTAAAATTTTTTTTATACCTGGAAGCTAGTCTTTCAAGGCAAGTGTTCAAAGTGGCAACCCAATTGATCGAAGGGGAAGAGAATAAATGAAGGGAGAAGGACAGCAAGCATGACCAGATGATTCTGCTCACAGTCTTATGCAAGCCAACTTCCAGTTAAGATTGGACTAAGAGAAGAGCGATCTGTCCAACCAGTCATCATGGTTGTAGTTGCTCAGTCAGTTCAGTGCCATACGTGATGCATGCTTTGGGTGATCATGTCTCGAAAGAGACATGACTGACTGGGCAGAAGATTATCCCGCAGTAGGTTGCCATTGCTTTCTGCAGTAGACTAGTTGTCATCCAAGGCTATAGAACCCAATCTGTCCTGTTATTTGACTCATAGCTAGAGGGAGAAGAGTTGTATTATATTATTAAGTACTAATTAGTGGGGGATCAGTTTATTACTTCATAACAATATAAAACTGATCCCCCACTTTATGCCCAGTAGAAGCCTTAATCATGTTTTCAACTATTATATTCAGTCAGTTAAATACCATATGTGATACACGCTTGTGCAATGATGTCTCAAAAGAGACATGACTGACTGGGCAGAAGATTATCCCGCAGTAGGTTGCCATTGCTTTCTGCGGTAGACTGGTTGCCAGCCAAGGCTATAAAACCCAATTTGTCCATTTATTTAACCCATAAATGGGAGGAAGAGACAGATTAATACCTTTCCCAGGAGTATTTGTGCATAAGAGAATGCAAGAAATTCAACTGGAATTTGAACTCGGCTCCCCAATTTGTTGTTCCTAGTCGATATATCCACTGCACCACAACACACATCAGCACCCCCCAATGCACATAAGAAGAAAGTGTCTATGGAACCTATGTGCCTACCCTACCTACTACCAGAGAGGATACAAGGCTCAACCAGAGAACTTCACCGAATTAAACACCAAATGATTGAAAAGTGGTTTTGTGTTTTCATTTCTTGCTGTTAATTCCAGTGTTTGTGCTCACCAGTGAAACTCGATACAGAAATTGATTTGTCTGGTCAGTGAAAAACAAATAGGGGCCCCCATTGTACGTTCAGTTTTATCACCAACTGAGCAGTTAGTTTTTTTTTGTGGTTATAAATATTTTAGGATATGGTTTCAAATAATGTCTGGAAAAATAGACTGCAATTTCAAAAGCTGCCAATTTACAAAATTCATTTTATAAAAAATATCAAAGCTTGTAAAATATAGATTTCAAAGATAGATTTAAAAATAAAAAACGTCTTTGAGCAAAACATCTTTCATTTTTTTTTTTTGTGTCAAATCAATCTCTAATGTGGTTCCCTCTTTTCAGAGTTCATTTGCAGATATAAAATAATTAATCTTAGCATTCAGTAAGCATAAGTCGCTTGCGTTTCATGCCAGACCCTTTGAGAATAGACTTTTTCCTCAATGTCCTTCAAAGAAACCAGATGCAGGGTGGACCTGACAGATGACCTCATGACCACTGACTGGAGACCCACAATGATCAACCCAGTGGCATCTGGAATGTATGAGTGGGAAAAAACAGTATTCCAGATATATAAACACCCACCTGAGAGAGGAGAAGGGCAGTCTGTCAGACAAGAATTTAAGGTCTATATTTCGGATGAAGGAACCTGGTCTACTCTTTCACACTGAACAACATAAATTGACAAAGGTTGGAGTTGAATAAAATTTATTACAATCTTGCCTGTTTTCTAGTTAGTAAGTTATTATACCTCATAAATAATGGACTATTCTATTTTGATTGTCAGGAAAGATAGAAAAGACATATCAGAGATGATGCTTGGTTTCAGTGAAAAAAAAAAAGAAAAAGATAGAGGGGACCATAATGCTCATGTTTAATGCCTGTCTCAGTGAAATGGAAAAAAAAAACTTGTCAATTTTAAATCTTTATTTGTACTCTCTTACTTCTGTAAATAATGACCTGCATATATATTTATAATTGTTATTATATTTTTTTAAAGTTGTTAAGCTCAAATATTTAATGAGAAAATAGGGGAATTTCTATAGGTGTTTCATTCTTGGAATCGGCAAGGTGTTAATTCCATCATTAACTTAAGAACCAAGATTCTTCAGAAAATTCAAACATGAAATTTTCACATATATTTCTAATAAATCTTAAGAATTGATCCAAACATTTCCTAATCAAATACTGGCAAATAATTTCAAGTGTCCCAAAAATATGGTACACATATTACTTAACGAACATAAAGTGATAATGTCTGGAGTTGAATAAAATAAAATGTAAAATATGAGAAGGTGGCTAGTCTGAACGACCTCCACGTGGTGCCACCTGGGTAGCCTGGAGAAATCCAGACGAGCTAACAGTTCAGCAGCAACATCTGAGGACGTGGTGGGGTTCGGCTGGCAACCGTACCCTCGCAAAGTGCCACATATGTCCACCGACGATGTTGTGTCATGGTGAATCCGACTCACCAAAAATGGACTTGGCTGGGGACCACGAATGGTCCACCGGTTCTTCAACTCTGCCCCATAAAAAAGCAGCTTGTTACGGAAACAGCAACAGAGAAAAACTCTTCTGTGTGGGAGGAGACCTTTGGAGTCCAATGAGGCTCATATGAATGCTGGTGACCAAAGCTGCGAGGATGTTACCAGTAGGAGAAGGGAGGACCTGAACAACATGGAGAAGTACGGTGGAGAATCAGATGAAGGCCATGCAGTACTCTTGGGATTCATTGACTAGTCTGGCCCAAGATAGGCAGAGGTGGAGAAGCTTTGTTGCAGTCTTACACGCCATTGAGTGTAACAGATGATGATGAAAATACGAGAAGTTGTGCATTCTCGTTAATAGACATCTCATGATGTGCTTCTTCTATTCATAATTTTCCTATCAGTCGAGTGCATCATCAACTGGAATATACGTCTTTTATTTAAATGATTATCAAAACTCTTCCACTCTGATCTTGGTAACAAAAACGAGATTCATTATTTCAAAATCTTTGTCATAACATCACAGCGAGCCAAGCTACTGTGGTAGATTGCACAACCAATTGAATCCTTCTGGAAAACTTCTAACCTCGGAGATGTTAATGTTGATTTGCACACATTCAAAATACTACCTTAACGAGAAGAATCTTTAGAAAACTCAGGCAGATTTTTTTATGCTTCTGATTGAGGAATACAACTTTAACATTTTTAGAAACTGTTGACATCAAAAGACTAAAATATATTTTTAAGAGCGTGGAAAAAAAAAATTTCTCTCAACAGTAAATTCAAATTCTCATAAATATTGAACTCATAAATTTGCTAAACTTAAAAAGTATTAACAACTAAATTGATGAAGATATCTTGACCCAACATTTGTATTGGCTGCTAACTCCTGAAGAGTATCATCAATTACTACCTTAGCTTATCACGTTTTTTTTTTTAATTTTTTTTTTTTAATCATGTCAGCTCGAGCAAGGCGGTAACGCCACCAATGTGCAGGGGGATACATAAGAGCAAAAAGATTAGGGAGCTACATAAGAGTAAAAAGATTAGATAGGAGAGAGTGAAGAGAAAGACGAACCAGTTAGAAAGGAGCAAGAGAAGGACGAGAATACAGGTGTGCAGTAATAAGGGTCTAGGAGGCAAAAGATGTTGAAAATGGAAGATTAGATTAAGTTTTCTCAGGTGTGAAAAAGACATTGCATTTTTTGTCTATTTGTCAATAATACATTTTTATGCGTGGGAGGGGGGATATTGTTACTTTTATGTGGGGAGAAGAGGATATTGTTATTTTTAAAAGTAGGAGATATTGTCATTTTTTCATGTAGAGGGAAAGGGATAATTATTTGTACATTAGAGCAATGTTCTAATATAATTACCAAACTTTCAAATCTGATGAAAACTACAAAAAAAAACAAAAATACTAACCCCTGCCTACATAAGGATGAAAATTCTACCCCCCTCCAACACCAATCCGATTTCAGGCTATCTGATAACTGCTTTGCTACCTGCACACATCTTAAACATCTCTTGTGTTTGCAAATATTTTTTAATCTTATTTTTTTTTTTTTAATCATATCACCCCGAGCAAGGCAGTAATGCCACTGATGCGCAGGGGGCTACGTAAGGGTAAAAAGAATGGAAAAGAGAAAGCCGGAAACCGCATCCTAAACAGGAAACAAGGGATGAGCCTCTTCACCTGTTCAATAGATGTGGGTGGAGTGTGAACCGGGCGATAGTTTAGTCTATCTACTCCAAAAGAATGTGCATCTCCTCCTGCATGTCACGTCTGGCTTTTCAAATCACTTCATTCTTGGAAATGTTCTTGCTACTCAAGTATTAATAAGTCAGAGGTAGATTGTTTTCAATCTCGTTTCAATAGTTTTGTGAAATTGAAATAGCTTCTGACAAGATCTGAACTCATATCACAAATCCTTTGTTTTTTTTCCTCAACAATACCTTAACCAATCTAGATACAGAAACTTACACATAGATGAACACATATCTTGTCATATTGTCATCTCTACTGAAAATTGTCAAACTATATCACACTCCACCCACGTCTATTGAACAAGTGAAGAGGCTCATTCCTTGTTCCCTGTTTAGGATGTGGTCTCCGGTTTTCTCTTTTCCAATCTTTTACGTAGCCCCCTGCACATCAGTGGTGTTACCGCCTTGCTCGGGGTGACATGATTAAAAAAAAAAAAAAAAATAATTGTTAGTTCTATGTTTTCTGCACATTTTTTGTAACTCCAAGTACCTCTGCCAGACCCTGACATAGCTGAAGTTGCCAAGGCACAGACGTTTTTCCCGGGGAGGCAGGCAAACTGCTGAGAAGGGAAGCAAGAGTCGGGCAGAGATAAATGGAGGACCTTTAACCTCAGCAACCAGTGACTTGAGGGTCTTTGCCTGACCGCTTTGTAATATTAAGCTTGACAATCTCCTCGGCACAAGTTGGATGGATACCAACCGTATTCATTACTGTCGTCATGGAGGCACCAGCTCTGCAAAGATAAAAGAATGACAAAGTTTGTTTTCCAGTTTGGTTTTTTTTTTTTTTTATTAACCAACATTCTTCTGGCATTAGTAAAACCGATAACCTTTTTTCTCTACCTACAGTACCTCCTCCATTTTCCAGAATTTGACTAAAATGGATGAGAAATGAAGAGAAAAAACAAAATCATCTGAACATTTTCCAGTTATCTATCTATCTATATAATCTAATCTAAATCTAAACTTATTTATAAATGGAACTGTGTGTGTGTGTGTGTGTGTGTGTGTGTGTGTCCGTTACCTATAGACTCCGAAACAGCTGAACCAATTTTCTTGAAAATTAACACAGTTGTACTATAAGCGTCAGCGAGTGTTCTTAGCTAGGTTTTGTATCGCGGTACCCCCAATAAATATCAAAAATAAAAAAAATCGGGTTATTGAAGGAGTGGTCCGATTTTAATCAAATTTGATACACTCATAGACAAAGACATAAGAAACGATATTCAGAAGTTTCAAGGTTGCAGTTCTTACAATAGTGCAGAAAATCAATAATATATATATATATATATATATATATATATATATATAAAAGGCAAGATGTTTGTGTGTGTCTCTGTTTATCTGTCTGTATGTCCTTTTTACAAATCCACAATTTTTATCTGATTCTCACCAAACTTCACACAAATATTCTTTAGGCTGAGTCTGAGCTCCAGGAACATGGATTAGTTTTAAAGCTTTCATTACACCTGAGCAACGCTGGGCTGTACTGCTAGTCCAAACTAAAATCATTCTAATATTTCATCACAGACAAACGGCTTGAGAATTTACAAAACTAGACACAACATTCAAAAATTTCAATTTCAAATCCCGAAACAATGATTAGGCTTGACAATTAAGTTAGTTGCACTTCAGTTTCAACTAAATCATCTATTTTAATCCAGGTTCAGAGATCAACAGCAGAAAAATAGAAAGACAAATGGAAACATAGAAATTGATTCATTTTTGTCATCAAAAATAAACTGAGCAAAACATTGAATAAAGTGTTTGAAAATGTTAGCTGATATCAAATTTAAAACAATTTTTTTTTCATTCTTTTTCAACAACTTACAAAATCAATTACCCGTCTGTATGTCCTTTTTACAAAATCAATTATCCGAAATTCTAAATTATTTGAACATATTTTTTCAACCCTCTCTCCTAAGGTGCCTGGAAGATGGAGGAAAGACTGTACAGCTATACCTTGTGTTACGTTCTTTTGAGTTAAGTCATTCTCGATTATATATCTATTGTCAAAAAAAATACATGGAAAAATGAGAATCATGTGTAAGTCCTTTTATTTCACTTCACAACTGTCTGTCGCAAATACTGAAGTGCTAATTTTTTTTTTTAATCATATCACCCCGAGCAAGGCGGTAATGCCACTGATGTGCAGGGGGCTACGCAAGAGTGAAAAGATTTGGAAAAGAGAAAGCGGGAAACCACATCCTAAACAGGGAACAAGGGATGAGTCTTTACACCTGTACAATAGATGTGGGTGGAGTGTGAACCGGGCGATAGTGTATCTACTCCAATAATATCACTAGAAATGCATTGAAAACACATGAAAGCATGTATAATAAATCAGAATAAATATTATGCACGCTTGTCATGAAACTCTTGCTTCTTATCATGTAATTCTTAAAAAAAAGAAAAGAACACAGTTTAGGGAACTCT
Organism: Ascarosepion bandense; assembly: GCA_037127315.1. Taxonomy (NCBI): domain Eukaryota; kingdom Metazoa; phylum Mollusca; class Cephalopoda; order Sepiida; family Sepiidae; genus Ascarosepion; species Ascarosepion bandense. The sequence goes on from JBBBDQ010002113.1 coordinate 509,968, forward strand.
TGACCAGTTTCTTATTAAAAACTGTATCGAACAAGAGCCAGAATCAGCTGTTGATTCTGACGACCCACAGCCATCCACGTCTGCAGTATAAATAAAAAAAATTGAATGTAAATATTCGGAAATTTAACATAAATTAGTTTATTTTTTACTATCACAAAATAGGATGTGGTTTCCGGCTTTCTCTTTAATAATTTTCTCACTTTTTTTTTTTTTTTTTTCAATTGGAGTAGATAGATCTATCTATCGCCCGGCTCACACTCCACCCACATCTATTGAACAGGTTAAGAGGCTCATCCCTTGTTCCCTGTTTAGGATGTGGTTTCCGGCTTTCTCTTTACCAATCTTCTCACTTTTTTTTTTTTTTCAATTGGAGTAGATAGACAAAAGTATCACCCGGCTCACACTCCACCCACGTCTATTGAACAGGTTAAGAGGCTCATCTCTTGTTCCCTGTTTAGGATGTGGTTTCCGGTTTTCTCTTTTCCAATCTTCTCACTTTTTTTTTTTTTTCAATTGGAGTAGATAGACAAAAGTATCACCCGGCTCACACTCCACCCACGTCTATTGAACAGGTTAAGAGGCTCATCTCTTGTTCCCTGTTTAGGATGTGGTTTCCGGCTTTCTCTTTACCAATCTTCTCACTTTTTTTTTTTTTCAATTGGAGTAGATAGACAAAAGTATCACCCGGCTCACACTCCACCCACGTCTATTGAACAGGTTAAGAGGCTCATCTCTTGTTCCCTGTTTAGGATGTGGTTTCCGGCTTTCTCTTTACCAATCTTCTCACTTTTTTTTTTTTTCAATTGGAGTAGATAGACAAAAGTATCACCCGGCTCACACTCCACCCACGTCTATTGAACAGGTTAAGAGGCTCATCTCTTGTTCCCTGTTTAGGATGTGGTTTCCGGTTTTCTCTTTTCCAATCTTTTCACTATTACGTAGCCCCCAGCACATCAGTGGCGTTACCGCCTTGCTCGGGGTGATACGATTAAAAAAAAAATTTAATAACTATATTTGTTATTTAACCTTACAAAATCATTTTATTTTATAATATCTTAGAGCAAACCACATTCACAAATAAAGAGTTCATGATATATCCCAGATGGCCAAAATGTAAACATCTATATTTAAAAGTATTTATGTACATGTATTCGTAAATTTAGATTACTTATTTTCTGTACTATACAGGGTGTCCATAAAGTTTGTGTGCGCTTTAAAACTTTATTTGTATTTGTGATAGAAATAATCTGTAAAAAATGTTATAAATCAACAAGATAGAGCTCCTTGTCACTTTGCTCTGCGTGTTAGACAGTTTCTAAGTCAGGAATTTCCTAACAGATGGATTGGAAGGGATGGACCATTTTATTGGCCTCCATGTTCACCAGATTTGACTCCATTAAATTTTTTATGGGGACATGTGTAAACAATTGTATATGCAACCAAATTTAGTTCATGAGAAGATTTGAAAGCGAAAATAGCTAATGTGATTTCAGGCATTACTGTAAATCAGTTGGCAAATGTTTTCCGTGAACTACAAAATCATATTACCCTTTATATTGCTAATGATGGCGGACATGTGGAAACTTAAATAAAATTTCAATAAAACCTAAAAAATATAGATTTACTTCTTTCTAATTTTTTTACAAATTATTTCTATCGCAAATACAAATAAAGTTATAAATCTTTTAAAGTGCACATGAACTTTATGGACACCCTGTATTAAAAGCTAAATTTCTTTTTTGCTTGTAAGCTTAAAATAGATTCTTATTGGACATATATTATTAAAAATGCATTTATAAATAAAATACAGAACTGGGAATGGTTATTTGCGGTTTAGCATACTGACAAGTAAATTTAACTTAAGTTGCCTCTTCAAAAAGGGCTTACGGCCATATCATGTTGAATACACCAGTTCTCACTCAATCACTGAAGTTAAGCAATGTTGAGCCTGGTCAGTACTTAGATGGGTGACCACTTGGGAATACCAGGTGCTGTAAGTATTAATGACGGGTGTGCGTTGTGGTGCAGTGGATATCGGCTCGAAAAGAGAAATCGGTGAGCTGAGTTTGAATTCCAGTTGAATACCCTGCATTCACTTAAGCACTGGTACCCATGGGAAAGGTATTAATCTGTCCCTTTCCTCCAGTTATAGGTTAAATAACAAGAGTAGAACTTGGGGACCCTACCCTGCCCTGAAAAACAAATCCCAATGAATCTTGATACTCGAAAAGAAAAATGTATTACTAGATACAAAACTTCTATAAAAACAACAATTGTTGAAAGAAAAAGGTATTACCAGCAATAAATAAAGTTTAGTTGGCAATAAATGACCTGCCGAGGTTGATTTGCCATAAAAACAACCAACCAACAACCTCGCTGCCTGTGATTATTTTTTTTTTTTTCATATATAACTTTGTCTTGAAATAGAATATTCTGCTGTGCAGTTGGTCGCCATCAAGCACATGAACACCTGGAGTGCAATTTCAACATTCAGGATTATAAATTTCAAATTGTTCAGATGGGTGACCGCTTGGGAATACCAGCTGCTGTAAGCATTTAGTGATGGATGTGCGTGCTGATGGTCATGTCACGTTAAATACACCGGTTCTCGCTTGATCACCGAAGTTAAGCAACGTTGAGCCTGGTCAGTACTTAGGTGGGTGACCGGTTGGGAATGCTAGGTGCTGTATTCCTCCAGTTATGGGTTAAATAACAAGGGTAGGACTTGGGGACCCTGCCCTTGAAAACAAATCCCAATGAATCTTGATACTCGAAAAGAAAAAAGTATTAATAGACACAAAACTTATATAAAAACAACAATAAATTGTTGAAAGAAAAAGGTATTGCCAGCAATAAATAAATAAAATTTAGTTGGCAATAAATGACCTGCAGAGGTTGATAAGCCATAAAAAACAAAACAACCAACAACCTTTCCTAAAACACATTATTGAAATAAGGTGAATTATATCTGCATTGTCATTATTACTTAAAAGTTCCTAATTTCTTAATTTTTCCAACATTTTTTCAGTTTAACTTTCACTTTTCATAATTATATTTTGGTTGGTTGTTGGTTGTTTTGTTTTTATGGCATAAAGGGTAAGGTCCCCAAGTCCTACCCTTGTTATTTAACCCATAACTGGATGGAAGGGACGGATTAATACCTTTCCCAGGGGTACCAGTGCTTAAGTGAATGTAGGGTATTCAACTGGAATTCAAACTTGGCTCACTGATTTCTCTTTCCAAGCTGATATCCACTGCACCACAACGCACATTCGTCACTATAAGCTTACAGCACCTGGTATTCCCAAGCAGTCACCCATCTAAGTACTGACCGGGCTCAATGTTGCTTAACTTTGGTGATTGAGTGAGAACCGGTGTATTCAACATAATAGGCCGTAAGCCAATTATATTTTGGATATCTGGAAAAAAATCTGCTGTGAGGAGGATATGTGTGAAACATATCAGGACGATCCCAAATCTACCGACAATATGAATAACAGAATATCACTATTATCACTAAGACAACGTTGGTAGAAATAGGAATTTTTAAAAGCAATTTACCGAAAGGCAGTCACAAATCCTTGCATTATTTCACCAGCATTTGGCCCCAAATAATGAAGACCCACAAGTTTCCCAGCTCCTTCTCGCATACAAATCAGCTGAAAAGAAAGAAAAAAATTGACAGGGACAAGTGTTGTAATCATTAAAATTGTTGTAAAGAGGATTTATTATTAATTTTGAATAAAAAGGATTTGGGAACTGATTGAAAAAAAAAAAACAACAAACAAACTAAAAAACAAACATCCTGAAACCAAATCATTATCTGAATAAGAAGATATATGGTACATTGATGCCACTATAATGGTCATGAAGAGATCAGTTAATAATTCTTTTAAAAATCCAAAGACATTTTTATAGCCAGTTCAAATTTACTGTTTAGATTCATGTTGGCTGTGCATATAATGTAGAAGTTAAGGGCATGGAAAGCAGGATTGATGAGCAAAGTTCAAATTCTGACAGATGTTGTTTTCTGTTTACTGTTTATTTTCTGTTTACAAGGCCCAAGAGATACTTAGGGAGGGTTACTAAATGAGGTTGTTGAAAGTAGATAATGGTTGTATATAGATAGTCACTTGTGTCTGTACAACTGCATTCAACATACCACTTCTTATCCATTGTTTCCGATGAAGCAGAATCTGAATAACACTTATCAAGCCATTGTCTTACTTGAACAGTATTTTTCCCCATCAGAAAGCAATGCTTTATCAACACACGATATTCAGATTTTTCCACTGTTTCGAAAATTTGCAACAGAAGCTTCACTTAAATAACTGTAATTTGTAAACTAATAATCCGATTGGGTCCAAATTTTGTCATGTGCCATTTGAAGGTTAGTACTTCATAAAAAATAATATGGATTTTTTATTAGTGGCGCCATCTATATGTCAGGCCTGGGACTTATTGAGAGATGTATTGGATGTCAAAAAGAAGCACGAGTAAAAATTTTAGGTAAAATCAATGTTTTATTGAAGTTATTTAATTTATTCTGAAAAACTGCCATCTGAAATAATTAGGAAAAACCCAAACAATTAAGTGGCAAACAATAATCATATTTTATTTCAATACAAAGATCATGAACTCATCAAAAATTGATCAACTCCTATTAATAGAACAAATAATAAACACATATGATAAATCTGAATCCTTTACATTTTTATATAGTGTTAGGGCGCCGCTCCTATTTGACTACAATGGAGTGTTCCCATTGCTATATATAGCAATGGTGGATTCTCTACAGGAGAGTCGTAGAGAGTCACTTGAGAGTCTCTAATGAGTTACTGAAGAGTCAGTGCGAGTCAGTGAAGAGTTAGTCACACTTCTGGTGGCGTACCGGAAGTAATCACGTATACACACGTCTTACGACGGATTGGACTCTTGTATCTTTCTATTGTAAATATTACTCATCACTTCTGTACATACTAACCGTCTTTCTGCGGAATACAACTTATATTCTGATTCTGTTGTTGAGTTATTCATTTATACTTGGCGACATAACATATACTGACCCTTCTTCTCAATAACAGCCAGTAATCTATTATCCATTGATTTTGTTGACTTTTTTACTTAAGCAGGTTCAATTTCTGACATGGTAGTTTTAATTGCTTCTCATAACTACTTTGCTGTGATATATATATATATTTTTTTAATCGTATCACCCCCAGCAAGGCGGTAATGCCACTGATGTGCAGGGAGCTACATACGTGTAAAAAGATTAATTAGAACAGAGTGAAGAGGAAGACGAACCAGTTAGAAAAAAGCAATAGAAGGATGGGAATACAGGTGTGATGACAATTTCAAAGGTGGAGAGAAAGAAAAGGATATATGGGGTGAGGAAAGAACTACAGTCAAGTGGTTAATAGATGAGTGTTGACATTGCATTTAAATTCCTGGAGGTTGTAGTCATCAGGAAAGCAAGAATATGGAAGCCAGTTATACAGGCGGGAAGTGCGAGAAAAGAAGCTGTAGGAGTAGAATTGTTGTCTGCATTTGGCTAACCTAACTGTGAATGGGTGGGACCCAGTTGCCAATCTGGTTGCACGAGTAAACACCTGTTGAGGAGGCACCAGTGACTTAAGTTCGTTCGAGCAGAAGCCATGAAAGTATTTATAGAACAGACAAAGAGAGGCCACATTTTGTCAGTGGGGAAGTGGCTGTAGTCGAGCCGCCAAGTCAGTACCTATCACATTACTGATTCTCCTTTGAAGCCTGTCGAGAACACTGAGATGAATGGCAGGGGCGCCTGACCATATTTGGCAGCAGTATTCCATGCACGGACGAATGGTTGATTTGTATATATGCAGGATGGATTCAGGTGGAAAAAACATCCTGGCCCGACACAGTGACCCAACCTTCTTAGCAGTGGATTTAGCTATGGACTCGATGTAGTGGTTCCATTTGAGATCAGAAGAGAGGGTAAGGCCGAGGAGGTGCAGTGTATTGCTGTCAGGGAGAATCGCTTGGTCCATGCTTATGGGAGGCAGGAGAGGTTGCCTGTGATGATTGACAGACAACAGCTTGGTCTTAGATGCATTGAAATTGACAAGCCACTTCTTGCCCCAATTCATCACAGAGTGTAGATCCCATTCAAGGTCAGCAGCGAGATTATGTTTGTCCACCCCGACGGGTTTCTTACTGATGTGGAAGTAAATTGTGGTGTCATCTGTATAGATGCCTACTTGGCACTTGATCACATCTGGGAGGTCATTGATGAAAATAAGGAAGAGAGTTGGGCCCAGGATAGAGCCCTGTGGGACACCAGCATTTGTGCTGTAAGATGAAGAGGCATGCCCATTCCAAATGACCTTCATTTTGTGGTTATTTAAAAAAGATTGGATTAGATCAAGCAAGCGTCCAGTAATACCGTAACCTCGTAGCTTGCATAGAAGGCCAGAGTGCCAAACCCTGTCAAAAGCCTTGGCAATGTCCAGAGCAACAGCATGAGCCACACCTGACTCATCAAGGGTCTGGAGCATGTACTCCATAACGATAGTCAGCATGTAGGTATATTGTTTGCCACCTTCATATAATTTCATCTTCACTATTGACCATAGATTTTCGATTGGATTCAGCTAAGAACTTGATTCAATACATTGTTCCTCCTTTGATATTCCCTCTCCAGCCATGTGCCTGGCCTATTCCTTGGTTCTCATCTGAAATACGGCATTAGGACAGGCCCAGGCGATGAGATGTTTTACCTGCACAAGTCTTAAAGAGTCTACTTGCTCAATCATTGTGACTGCTTCTCATAGCTCTGCTTTGCTGTTATATCGTTTGCCGCCTTCATATCATTTCATCTTCACTATTGACCATAGATTTTTGATTGGATACGGCTAAGAAATTGATGGTCGCCATTCTGTTATCTTCTCTCCTGTAAATCTTTTATGCTCAAAGAATTCACGGGTAACCTTCGATATATAAGCACTGTCGTGCATAAATGCACACTCCATTTAATGACATCTCATCAAGAACTGAGTAATCCAACAGGAAAGTGTTGATGTGCAGTCAGATCCACTCTGATTGGTTCACATCATATCATATATAGACTATGCAGTCAGTTCTTAAAGTTTGGCTGAATAAATTCCAAAAGAAAAAAATGATTAAAACAAAAAAGTTCCATGAAGAAAATTAATGGAAAATTTTAGACAATTTTAAGGCCGAAAATTGGGAAGACAGCAAAACACTGATGTTAAAAAGCAGAAAGAAAGATGGAGAGACAAGAATAAAAGACAGAATAAGACAATACGAGTAAAAGTTTATATTACCTTTATGAAACATTGGGATACGTCCCTTTGAGGCACTGTATATTCTAAAGGTTTGTAGAAAGCATGATAAACCTGGTATTAGATAAAAAATGAAAAAAAATCAAAATTAAAAGTTAAGACCAACTCATAATTTCAAGATGGTTTATTTTTCATGTATTTTGACATATAATACACCCATCCACTTTGATGTTGGCTTGATGATTTTGTTTAGTAGCATATCAACACCTCTATAATGATGAAATCTAAATATTTGGAACATAATCTTATGGCTTCGACTTCAGAAAATTAGGTATTGTTGGTCATTTTGGTACAAACATTTTTTTTTATATATGTGTTGCTGGTATTTTTATAATTTCATAGTCTTTAGTTTTTGTTTGTGAGTTCACTATTTTCCCATAGGTAGAACCCAAACAGGCACTACCACCTCAGGTCAGGGTAGAATTAGGAACAACAGCAATTAAATGGTGGTTCCATGCTTCTGAAAACCTTCAATCTTCCAATCAGAGGCCTTGCTGCCAGATGTAGTTTACCATCATACCCAGAACTAGCATTGCTGAAAAAGTTTCAAGAATTTCTAGAACATTCTGGCTACCAAGGATTGTATAAAGACAACATGATGGGAGACTATATTTGGGAGCTGACTGTTGAAAGTAATTTATAGCATAAGAATAAATAAATACCACTAAAATAAATAAATACGACTTTTAAATCATATCATTATGTTCCTACTTTGTGTGAACGAGAATGTTCATATTTGCCAGTTTTCGAAATGGGAATAGGTAAATTTCATAAAAATCAATATGCTTGTCACAAAAATCAAACTTTGAAGGAAATATTAGCCATTTTTTATACTTTCTAGGTGTAACAAATACAAAAAAAAAGTTGCTAGCCAAGGACAAGCATCTTATTACACAGTGTAATGCCCCAGAAGCAAGTGTGTGAAATGAGGAAACTTCATTTTGAGACAGACATGTCATCGAACCTGGAAGTGGCAATTTCAATCTTGGTGAAGAACAAAACTTCTCGTTTATTTGTACAAAAAAAAAAACAAAATGCCAAAAACATATCAAATCAGTTCTGAGTAACTAAAATATTTATTTATTAGAAAAAGATATCTTCAAATATTTCAAATGTTAAAAAAAAATAAAAAAATAGAAAAATGAAACAGTACCTCAATGGAGTCTTCCCCAAATTTGTGAATAGCTTCCTCTTCGGAAATTCCAATGCAGCTATACTCCAGGGGTGTAAATACTGTTGTACCAACCTGTGAGAAAAGAAAATGTCAAGGAACATTCATTTCTCAATAACCAAGTTCTAATGAGATAAATTTTTACAATGCCCATACATGAGCATGTAGACGAGGGGTTAGAACTTGTCATTTTCTGCCAATGAAACATGTGGTCAGTCAGTTAAGTGCCATACGTGATACACGCTTGGGCGATCATGTCTCGTAAGGGACATGACTGACTGGGTAGAAGATTATCCCGCAGTAGGTTGCCATTGCTTTCTGCGGTAGACTGGTTGCCGACCAAGGCTATAGAACCCAATCTGTCCTGTTATTTGACTCATAGCTAGAGGCAGAAGTGATGTATCATATTATTAAGTAGTAATTAGTCGAGGATCAGTTTATTACTTCATAACAATAGAAAACTTATCCCCCACTTTATGCCCAGTAGAAGCCTTAATCATGTTTTCAACTATTATATTCAGTCAGTCAGTTAAGTGCTATACGTGATACACGCTTTGGGTGATCATGTCTCAAAAGAGACATGACTGACTGGGCAGAAGATTATCCCGCAGTAGGTTGCCATTGCTTTCTGCGGTAGACTGGTTGCTGACCAAGGCTATAGAACCCAATCTGTCCTGCTATTTAACCCATAACTGGAAGGAAGAGACGGATTAATACCTTTCCCAAGGGTATTTGCGCGTAAGTGAATACAATGGATTCAACTGGAATTCGAACTCGGCTCCCCGGTTTCTTGTTCCGGGACGATATCCACTGTACTACAACGCATGTGGTACCTTTGGAAAATAGCTGAAAACTCCATACCATGGCTGACCTAAGTTTTTGAGCAAAATTGAGTAGATGAAACTTTTTGTTGATGGTTGCGTCAGCATAATGTCACAAGTTATTGTTACTGAGTGTTTCACTGTACTTGTATAATCTACTTAATTAATAAACTAATGATCATGACAGACTATGTGCTCGTTGTCAGAAACTGTAAATAAGGCCTGCTCTCAGCTCATTTGCAGTATAAACCACAGGTGGCTTCTGTAGGGTGTGAACAGACAAAAATATGCCTGAGCAAGTGTTTGTAACAGGGATTGGCAAACTGCCCTAGCAAATGAATGTGCTCGGAAATGAGTAGTCAACTACATATATATCCACTATTTTGTCACTGTCTTCGGCCATCCGCCACGGTAGGGATGGACTTATATTTTCAATTCAATTCTCTTTATTGTTAATAGCTTAAATGTTCTATGTTTACTGTGTGTTGATATTTACTCTTTGATAATGGCTTATGTGAGCCGAAAGCTTAGACCCGATAAAAAAATCAACAATTACTGTGATTTTTTGTTGTCTTTCAACGATATCACCATCAAGTATATCAGACGGTATGAACGGATCCTGCACAAAATTAATAGACAAAACTTGTCTATATTATTCAATGAAACCTGCATTAATGTATATATATATATATACATGTAGAATAAAAAGTGTGAGAGGCTGTGAACGTTTTGTTTAAAGTATATATTTATTGTTTTTTTTATTATACATGTTATGATACTTTAAGTGTCCATAATGGTATTTGTGATGTTACACGTGTTTCGAGTCTAAGAATGACTCTCTTCAGGTGAATAAATTTGTGGCTTTACGTATCGATATTCCTAGAAACAACAAATGTAATCATTTAGCTTTTAATTAAAACTAAAATAAAAATTTCAAGAAAACTTTTTTTTTATTTTTAAAAATTCAATTTAAAAGTTATTTATTGAAAATGAGTGGAGTTACCTATACACATATATATATATATATTAGAAAAAGAAACAGGGTTGTTCCAACAAAAGAAATCGGTAAAAAAATAAAAAGTGCGAGAGGTCGTGAACATTTTGTTTAAAGTGTATATTTATTGTTGTTGTTATACATGTTATGATACTTTAAGTGTTCATAATGTTATTTGTGATGCTACACGTATTTCGAGTCTAAGATTGACTCTCTTCAGGTGAATAAATTTATTTGTATAGAGTTCTTTTTGTTTCTGAGGGCCAAGTTGTTGTTTATAAATAAGTAAGTAGAAAAAAAAATCAAATTAGTAAAATAAAATAAAATAAGATAAAATAAATCAAATGTTGGCATGTTGAATTGTCTGTGTTTTCTCACATCAGTACGTGCGCATATATGTCATCATGGACTCTCCTGTCGATTTCAACATATGAGCATCTAACTCAGTTAGACTGCCACACAAAGAATTGTTTAGCATGGTGAGGGCCTGTGTAGCACCATCCACACTTTTTGGAACTGCTGATAACAAACAATTGGTGCAGAAGTTTGCCACAGATTGCATGAACAGCAGACCTCAGTTATTTAACCCATAACTGGAGGAAAAGGATGGATTAATACCTTTCCCAAGGGTACCAGTGTTTAAGTGAATGCAGGGTATTCAACTGAAATTTGAACTCAGCTCCCCGATTTCTCTTTCCGAGCTAATATCCACTGCACCACAATGCACATCCGTCACTATACGCTTCCAGCACCTGGTATTCCCAAGCAGTCACCCATCTAAGTACTGACCAGGCTCAACGTTGCTTAACTTTGGTGATCGGGCGAGAACCGGTGTATTCAACGTGATATGGCTGTAAGCCAAGTCACATGGAAAGAGGAGTTTAATTCTTAATTCCACTGTAATTGCATATTAAACGGCAATAACAATAAAACTTACCGACATGTAGTCCATCTGTAATTTAGAACCTCCAAAAAGACGGCGCGCAAGCAGTTTCCCAGCCCTGATAGCAACTGGAGTCAGTTCAGGTCGATTCTGCAGAAAAAAATAATGAGAATTCTTTTATGTATGAGCATAAATTATATATATATATATATATAAAAATTAGAGACAATTTTCAAAATTCAAAGGTGTCGGATGCACATTTCGACATGGGATCTCTAACAGATTCCATGTCACGTCAGTGACATTGTTTTGTTCCACGTAACGTCAGCGACATTGTTTTGGAACAAAACGTGACGTGGAATCTCTGTTAGAGATCCCATGTCGAAATGTGCATCCGACACCTTTGAATTTTGAAAATTGTCTCTAATTTATATTGGCTCTGTATTGTTAAGTACATTGAGCTCTCCACCTGCATCATTTTTTAATATTAAAAATTTTTTAATATTAATTAGGATCAGGTTCTTTGAATTTACCTTCCTACTCTTCCATTTCGGATTAAAGAAAAACAAGACAAAAATATATATATATATATATATATATATATAGTGTAAGAAAGTTATGGAACATGTAGAGAAGAGGCGCAAATGTGGCTCCGAAACACAAAAATTTTTTTGTAGTGATACTATGCCTTTATAAACAACTGTAACAAACATTACTATATATATATATATATTTATTAAATATTGCTACAAAATCTGATCTAGTGCTTCTGCTATTATTTAGAGATTCTAGATAAAATACAAAGAAGAACCTGCAATGTTATTGGTTCTAAACTGGCATCTCGTTTTAGATCACTTTTCCACCTCTATAAAGTAGCTTCCCTGTTCCTTTTCTATAAATATTGTCATTGTAATTGTTCTGAGGAGCTTTCCTCTTTGATACCTCAACTTCATGAATTTAAGTGCAGTACTAGATTGGCAGCTAGGTCACATCATTTTCCTCTTGAAATAGATATAACCATAATGTAGGTCTCCTGTTCCTTTTCTATAAAAACTTTCATTGTAATTTTTCTGATGAGCTTTCCTTTTTGGTACCTTGACTTCATATAAGTGCAGTACTAGATTGGCAGCTAGGTCTCATCATTTTCCTCTTGAAATAGATATAACCATAATGTAGGTCTCCTGTTCCTTTTCTATAAAAACTTTCATTGTAATTTTTCTGATGAGCTTTCCTTTTTGGTACCTTGACTTCATATAAGTGCAGTACTAGATTGGCAGCTAGGTCTCATCATTTTCCTCTTGAAATAGATATAACCATAATGTAGGTCTCCTGTTCCTTTTCTATAAAAACTTTCATTGTAATTTTTCTGATGAGCTTTCCTTTTTGGTACCTTGACTTCATATAAGTGCAGTACTAGATTGGCAGCTAGGTCTCATCATTTTCCTCTTGAAATAGATATAACCATAATGTAGGTCTCCTGTTCCTTTTCTATAAAAACTTTCATTGTAATTTTTCTGATGAGCTTTCCTTTTTGGTACCTTGACTTCATATAAGTGCAGTACTAGATTGGCAGCTAGGTCTCATCATTTTCCTCTTGAAATAGATATAACCATAATGTAGGTCTCCTGTTCCTTTTCTATAAAAACTTTCATTGTAATTTTTCTGATGAGCTTTCCTTTTTGGTACCTTGACTTCATATAAGTGCAGTACTAGATTGGCAGCTAGGTCTCATCATTTTCCTCTTGAAATAGATATAACCATAATGTAGGTCTCCTGTTCCTTTTCTATAAAAACTTTCATTGTAATTTTTCTGATGAGCTTTCCTTTTTGGTACCTTGACTTCATATAAGTGCAGTACTAGATTGGCAGCTAGGTCTCATCATTTTCCTCTTGAAATAGATATAACCATAATGTAGGTCTCCTGTTCCTTTTCTATAAAAACTTTCATTGTAATTTTTCTGATGAGCTTTCCTTTTTGGTACCTTGACTTGACTTCATATAAGTGCAGTACTAGATTGGCAGCTAGGTCTCATCATTTTACTCTTGAAATAGATAGATAAAACGATAATGTAGGTCCCCTGTTCTTTTCCTATAAATATTTTCATTGTAATTGTTCTGAGGCACTTTCCTCTTTGGTATCTTAACTTCATGAATTTAAGTGCAGTACTAGATTGGCAGTTAGGTCTCATCATTTTATAGTTGAAATTACGAGATGTAACTGTAAGCTCTATGTGAACATTTTCTTCTCTCGCACTTCTTGCTGGCGAAAATCTTCTGGCATCTTGCTTTACAGTCAAATTTGATCTTCACAAACTGTAAACTAATCAGTGCAAACCTAAGAGAACGACTTGCCCTTCCTTTACCCACTTAGGCTCTTTCACTTTTCGTTCAACATTCTGCCTATATTTCAACTTTTCGCCTTTTTGATTGACTTTGTTATTCAGACTAAACTCGTCTCAAGTTTGTATTTATTCATTTTTCTAGTTTTACTCTTTCGGCTTTTAATAAGCATTTTGATAAACAGAACTTCGTCTTCAGAGTCTTAATGTCGTAAGGTGTTTATCAGGCTGTCAGAGATAGATGCATATTGGTATGTAGTGTACACACACACAGTGTTATTCAGACTGGACTATTTATTGTATTATAATTCTTCTGTCTAGTTTTACTCTTTCGGCTTTTAATAAACATTTTGATAAACAGAACTTCGTCTTCAGAATTAAAAACCACTAACAAGGGAGATTTCATTAATTTTTCTATTTAATTTTTCTAGTATTCTTACATGTTACCTTTTTGCTGGAGATAAGGAATGTGAAGATGTTCCATAATTTTTTACTTTCCAAGCACTTTCAATCACTGGCCATTTTCAAGGAGGTTATTTTTCTGATGTTGTTATTTTATCCTGGTGTTTTAACTGTAATGTAATTTTTGAGTTTTTGAAAAGGAGCATTCATTAAAAGATATCGTGTGAGTGTGTGTCAATTTTAAAAAAATCATTTCTACTGACATCTTTGAAAATGATTGGTGAAGTGGCCGAAAGTTCTTGGAAAGTTGAAAATTATGTAACATTTTTACACCCCTTTCCTTATCTCTAGTAAAAAGAAGACATGTAAGAATACTGAAAAAATAAAATCAAAAATTAATAAAATTTTCCCTGTCAGTTGTTTTTAACGAAACACCATATAAATGGTAAATAAACTATTATGTTGACATGATTTTATTTCAGTTAACTACTGCAACAGAGCGGATGTGCAGTGGATATCGGCTCGGAACGAGAAATCGGGGAGCTGAGTTCGAATTCCAGTTGAATTTATTGCCTTCACTTACGCTTGGGAAAGGTATTAATCCATCTCTTCTCTCCTGTTATGGGTTAAATAACAGGACAGATTGGGTTCTATAGCCTTGGCTGGCAACCAGTCTACCGCAGAAAGCAATGGCAACCTACTGCGAGATAATCTTCTGCCCAGTCAGTCATGTCTCTTTCAAGACATGATCGCCCAAGCGTGTTTCACGTATGGCACTTAACTGACTAACTGCAACAAAATCTGAATTTATGTCAACCATATGCAAAGTTGTTTTATTTTTTTTACTTAAATGTATTGATTTTAAATTTGGATTTTAAAAATTTTAACTCAGTTTTTGCTTGAAATTAATCCAATCTAAAGTACAAACAAACAAGCGTTCAAATAGAATCCATTTTTTTCTGATGACATTTGATTGCTAGAACATGTTTTTGTAAACTTTTTTCCAAATCATATAATATTTTTACTATTCTGTAAGATCCTATGTGTGTAGCTTGAGAGTCATTAGCTGAATTTTGATCTGAAATTTCCATCACGCACTCTTAACCCCCTTCATGTCTAGAGTTAATCATTCAATCTGTATGATTAATAGTAAATTGTTGGATTATGTGCATTGACAATGGAGGAGGTTATGCTGCAACAAACATTTGTAATGTAAAATAGATGCTGTTTTTTTTTTTCATTAGGTTACAGACTTAATGATGTACGTACCTCATTATACAAGAAACCCTCTGAAATTAATGCCTTGTGTTTTATTATAGTTGTAGATGTTACACCTTCTCCACTGTAGGTTGTTCTACGTTCTATGCAACGAAGAGATTAATGAATGAAGAAGCACTTACCAACAGTATATCACCAATAGCATAGATGTTGTCAGCAGAAGTTTTTTCAAAGTCATTGTTAAATCCGCCAATTATTTTGCCTGTAGAAGAATCAATTTCCACTGATGCGTTGTGCAGATTTAAGGCTTTTGTCTCTGGCTGTCGTCCTGCAAAAGAAAATTTGTCAACTATTTTTTGTATATTCCTCAGAGATACTTTTGTTACTCTGACAAAATTTTGGTCGATATATTAGGTTGTCCCAAAAGTTCGTAAACACTTGCAAAAAATTCAAATTTTACTCGCCAAGTAATCTAAGGTTACCAGAAAACACTTGCAAAAAATTCAAATTTTACTCGCAAAAACAACAAAAATTATTGCTCAAAATAAAAACCATCATTTTCCAAGATTTTCTGCAATCGATCTGCAAGCTTTCGGATCTGGTCAAAGTACCATTCAGCTGGCTTCGAATCAAAGAATTCTTGACACGCTTCCTCGACTTCATCAAACGAGTCGAATCGGCAGCCCTTCAGAAAGTGTTGCATTTAGCGGAAAAGGCCATAATTTGATGGAGCACAGTCAGGACTTTAGGCTGGATGTGGCAGAACCTCAACGCTGTCCAGCTCTTCAAACTTTGTCTTTGGTCTTTCTGGCAGTGTGTGGCTTGGCATTGTCCTGCTGCATCAAAGCGCGCTTTCGGTTGATCAGAGCCGGGTACTTTTGCTTCAACTTTTCGTAGACCCGCTCAAGATGCTGACAGTAAAGTTTGGCACTGATGGCACGACCCTTCGGAACCAACTCAAAATGCACGATTCCTTTAAAGTTCCACCAAATGCACAACATGACTTTCTTGCCGAATCGATCTTGTTTTGGAATCGACGGTGTCTCTTGCCCTTTCGGAACCCATCGCTTGTCTCTATTGTGCTGGACCAGATAAACCCATTTCGCAAGTGTTTACGAACTTTTCGGACAACCTAATATTTAAAAGCCTTCTTCAAGGAGAGAGAAATTAGAAATCTTGCTAAAACAACAACAAAAAAAAAAAAAAAACAACGAATAAAATTAGAAAACAAAAGAAAATATATAGAACAGCCCAACTCATTTCCTGCTACTCTTCTAAGACAGGTGATTCTGGATTGGAAATTTTTTTTTTTTAAATTCATTTCACCCCAAGCAAGGCGGTACTGCCATTGATGTGCAGGGGTCTACATAAGAGAGTTAAAATTTTTAGACAGAAGGAGAGTAAAGACAAAGACGAACCAGCTACAGTGGTGAAAGAGAAAGGGCAAGAGAAGGATGTGAACACAGGAGTGAAGACAGTTACGAAGGTAGAGAGAAAGGAAAAGAACAAGATACACGGGGTGATGTAGAAAGGGCTGTAGTTACATACGAGAGTTGAAGTATTAGGCAGGAGGAGAGTGAAGACAAAGACGAACCAGCTACAGCGGGTGAAAGAGAAAGAGCAAGAGAAGGATGGGAACACAGGAGTGAAGACAGTTATGAAGGTAGAGAGAAAGGAAAAGAACAAGATACACGGGGTGATGTAGAAAGGGCTGGAGTTAAGTGAAGAAGAGATGAGAAGTGACTTTGCATTTAAATTCCTGGAGGTTGTAGTTGTCAGGAATGTAAGTATATGTTGGAAGTGTGAGAAAAGAAGCTGATAGAGTAGAATTGTCGGCTGCATCTGGTTGATCTAAATGTAAATAGGTGGGACCTTGCTGCCAGTCTGGTTGCCCAAGTAAATTCTTGTGGAGGGGGGCACCAGTAACCTAAGTTCTTCAGAGCAGAAGCCATGAAAATATTTGTAGAAGAGACAGAGGGAAGCCATATCTCGCTGGTGAGAAAGTGGCTGGAGTTGAGCCGCCAGGTCGGGACCAATCACATTACAGATTTTCCTTTGGAGCCTGTTGAGAACACTGAGAGGAACAGCAGTGGTACCTGACCAGAAACAACTTGCAATGTGCTGACATACAATACTGTCATAATCTTGTGAAGAGACATTTTCTCTCTTTCTCACAAAAACAGCATGCAATGTGGAAGCTGAGGAGGTAAGTCACCATTTTTTTCTGTATTCATAGAAGCTAAAAAAAAACTGGTTCTTTTTAAGACTAATTTTTAAGGAAAGTGGCACCTGTGACCTAAGTTCTTCGGAGCAGAAGCCATGAAAATATTTATAGAAGAGACAGAGGGGAAGCCACATCCCGCTGATGAGAAAGTGGCTGGAGTCGAGCTGCCAGGTCGGGACCAATCACATTAGATTCTCCTTTGGAGCTTGTTGAGAACACTGAGATGAACAGAAGGGGCACCTGCCCAGAAACAACATTTTCTCTCTTTCTCACGAAAACAGCATGCAATGTGAAAGCTGAGGAGGTAAGTCACCATTTTTTTTTTGTATTCATAGAAGCTAAAAAAAAAAACTGGTTCTTTTTAAGACTATTTTTTAAGGATGTCTCTTTGTGAGATGCTGCCAGTATTGTATGTCAGTGGCAAGAAAAAAAAATAATGAAATACAAGAATGGTTTACCTGTAGCCATTAAGACGGTATTGAAATAGTCTTCCATTTTTTTACCATTAGCAGATGCATATTTAACCCTGATCTGACCATTGGTTATTTTGTCCAGTTTTTCCGGTAAGCACTTGTGCAAAATCTTGACACCATGCTCTTCCATGTGGGTGCACACAAGCTTTGCCATTTCCTGTAAGCAAAATTTTGATGGCACATCAGTTGATGAGCTTTTGTATAATATAAAATATTTGATAAAAGCTGAAGGAATTCGAACACATTGAAGAAGCTGTCAAATTCCCCAAACTGTCTCACCAAAACATTTTGCACACCTTTGTAGAACAGACTCCTATGTAGATGTTTCTCCAAAATGCTTCATGCCGAGATTTAATTGTTATCTATACTTCATATCTTCACTTCTGACTTTCACATTCATATCATACAACTTCATTTTTAAATTGTCTACCTTGAGGTAGAACATTCAGTCAGTTAAATGCCATACAGGATACATGCTTGGGTGATCATGTCTCGAAAGAGACATGACTGACTGAGCAGAAGATTATTCCACAGTAGGTTGCCATTACTTTCTGTGGTAGACTGGTTGCCAGCGAAGACTATAGAACCCAATCTGTCTTGTTATTCAACCTATAACTGGTAGGAAGAGACTGATTGATACCTTTCCCAAGGGTATTTGTGTGTAAGTGCAAGGAATTCAAGAGTAATTCAAACTCGGCTCCCCAATTTCTTGTTCTGAACATTAGTTAAATCAAAAACAAACACACTATTTTATTGAACAGACTCCCATGCAGATGTTTCCCCAAATGCTACACTCTTAACCCCCTTCATGTCTAGAGCTAATCATTATCTATCCTACATATCTTCATAATAATCCCTTCTTACTTTCACAATCATATATAACCTCATTCTGTAACTGCCTACCTTGGGATAGAACATTAGTTAAAAAAAATGTTAATACTTTCGGAAGCAATATTCTTACTTTTAAGAACTTGTCACTTGTGTTATTGAAAAGTTCATCAAAATTGAATGGTACATACAAACTAAAAGTCGTATTGATTTATGTCTGTGTGAAAAAAGGTGGCTTTGAAGGAGACAGTGGAAACTAGTTAGTAGGAAAACCAGTGTTGATCAAACAAGGAAAAAGCATGTTGATCCAAATAATTCAGTTAATACTACTAATGATACTCCTCAGACAGTACAGAGAAAGACCAAAGAATGACCCGGCAGAAATGTTAGGATGGATTGAAACATAGATGAAGACAGCAGTCGGAAGGAATATGCAGCAACAAGAGTAATGAGAATGTGAATCCAAAATCAGAAATTTTGGTTTCATAATTCCATCAGTGATAAATATGTCTTGCAAGTCTAAAGTAAAAAATACTAGTATTTAAAAAAAGGGGGGGGGGCAAATTTTTTTTTTTAATTATTTCATCAAAAGAAAGGCAATAGAACCACTAAGGTGCAAGCAGTTACTGAATGTTAAAGAATGGGAGAAAAAAACATATTAAGGAGAGAAAATAATAAAAGAATAGGAATTAAAACAGAAAATAACAAAAGACATTGAATTTAAAATGTTTGAAGATAAAGTTAACTGGGAAGTAGCTGGAAGGGAGTTCCACAAGGGAGAAGTAATAGAAGAAGCTGTTAGCATAAAACTTACAGTTAAATTTATCCATTTCAACTGGAAAATGATGAGACCTTGCCACCAATTCATAGAGTCTAGGTACCATAGAGGAAAGTTCATCAGAACAATTACCATGAAAGTATTTATAGAAAGGGAAAATATAGGAAGCTATATTATGATGGGAGAAATGGGACTGAAGTCAAGATGGCAGGACCAATAATTCTGCAGATTCTTCTTTGGATTTTATCAAGTATCCAAATTAGATGTGGCAGCAATATTCATAGCAACCCTGACTCGCAACATACAACTGCCTTCATCGAGAAAAGAAGAAAAAAATACTTGCGTTGTCCAAAGTAGCATTTTATTGGGAGTAAAGAAACTGGTAATACGAAACCATATTTTGAGTCCTTACTAAAGTAGACTCGATTTTGATTTTCTTTTTCAATAAACAGCTCAAGAGAACTTAGATTCATTTCGAGAGAAGACTCGCTTTTCACCTTTGTTTACAGAGATAAATTCATAAAAGTAAATGCTGACTAAACTGTAATTCTATACAGAAGATATACGTTATTTGGCTATACTTCTGAGATGAGATAGTATTTACACTATTCAAACTAAACTTTGATCCACACTGGTTTCCCTACTAACTAGTTTCCACTGTCTCCTTCAAATCTGTCCCTTCTCACAAAGGCATAAATCAATACTACTTTTAGTTTGTATGCACTGTTCAATTTTGATGAACTTTTCAATAACACAAGTGACAAGTTCTTAAAAGTAAGAATATTACTTCCAAAAGTATTAACGTTTTTTTTTAAACTAATGTTCAACCCCAAGGCAGACAATTAAAAAATAAGGTTGTATAATAAAAGTGTGAATTTATGAATAACAATTAGCTTTAGACATGAAGTAGATTAAGAGTGCAGCATTCGGGGAAACATCTCCATGAGAGTCTGTTCAACAAAACAGTGCATTGTTCGTTTTTGATTTAACTAATGTTCTACCTTAAGGTGATAACGGTCATGTCACGTTGAATACACCGGTTCCCGCTCGATCACCGAAGTTAAGCAACGTTGAGCCTGGTCAGTACTTACGTGGGTGACCACTTGGGAATACCAGGTGCTGTTAGCGTTCACGGATGTGCGTTGTGGTGCGGTGGATGTCGGCTTGGAGGGGGAAATCGGTGAGCCGAGTTCCAATTTCAGTCGAGCACACTGCACTCACTTGCGCACTAGTACCCTTGGGAAAGGTATTAATCCGTCCGTTCCCTCCAGTTATGGGTTAAATAACGGGGTAGGACTTGGGACCCTGCCCTTAAACAAATCCCAATGAGACTTGCTCCGTCAGGGAGGAAGCCCGCTCAACCCGACTAGGGTGAATGCGGCATACATACATACATACTACCTTAAGGTAGACAATTAAAAAATGAGGTTGTATAATATGAATGTGAAAGTAAGAAGTGAATATTATGAAAATATGGAGGATAGATAACGATTAGCTCTAGACATGAAGGGGTGTATTCAAACTAAATAAAACTATTGTCCTCATCTTTGCTGTATATTTTGTAAACATGGCAGCAAGCGGACTTACCCAGCACTACAAGTTGCAGTGCCATAATACCAATGCAGCATAAAGTATTTTTGTTTGCAAAACTTGTGGTTTAAAGTGTAGGTCATTTGCTATATCGATGCATCACCAAAGATGTCACTAGTGGAAAAGAAATGGAAAAAAGTCAAAACTTTACATACACACACACATTAATAAACCTGTTGAAAAATATATTTCTCAAAATAATATCCTGTCCTGTTAGTGAATTTAATTCAGTACCGATAACAACACAAATTACTTCTTATGGAAATATTTGCTGCCTAAGTATATTTAGTGTATCGAGGCAGCAAATAATTTTCTAAACATATACTGTTAAATATAAGAGACAATGAATGCCTATTATGTTTAGAACATCTCATGATTAAACATAATAGACATTCATTGTCTCATATATTTAACAGTATATGTTTAGAAAATATATATATATATAGTCATCTGCAGACAGATTTGTTTCGCTGTATTGCAGCTCATCAGTACGGTTAGACATCCCATTGCTTTTTACCCAGGATTGAAACTCGACCGAACTGGCATCAGCCAGTGATTCTACCTCTGAGCTATGGGCACTCGGTAGAAGGAGGCAGACTTTTAGCATGTGATATACCATGTATTCATATGCCAGTAGTGAGAGTGTTCTAATTCATTACTGAATGAACGATGCGTAGATGCTAGAAAGTCTCCCATTCTTCCAGAGTGCTCAATCAGGGTGTGAGGTCATAAATAGTCATCCGAAGACAGATCTGTTTCGCTGTATCACAGCTCATCCGTATAGTTAGACATCTGATTGGTTTCAATCCTGGGTAAAAAGAAAACTAAATTGGCGTCAGTCGGCGATTCTACCTCTGAGCTATGGGTGCTCGGTAGAAGGAGGCAGACTGTGATATACCATGTATTCATACATCAGTAGTGAGAGTGTTCTAATTCATTACTGAATGAACAGTGTGTAGATGTTAGAGTAGTTACTTTTTTTTTCAAAGTCTACTATTCTTCCAGAGTGCTCAATCAAAGTGTGAGAGCATAGTCATCCGTATATATATATATATATATATATATATATATATATATATATTTATTTAGTCATTATTAGACCAGTACACAGATGTATTAAAAAGTGTTCAATACAATTATATTGTAGAGCTTTTGAATATTTTTCATTTGTAAACGAGTTATTACGCAACCTAGGTTTTTACATCTGGCGTCTTCAGGCGATTTACAATAACTTTTCTTTTGCTGGTCTTTCTCCTTTTTTTCTCTTCTTTTTTCCTTTTAAATTTTTTCTCCTATATCTTTTTCTCTTTTTTCAGGTTTAAAATTTTTGACATGTTTGGCTTTCTGTGGCAAACATTGAAACACTCCTGTCTATGAGTTGTACACACACCATTTTTTAAAATGTTGTTACCTCCCGCCCCACTTAATTCTTTTCATTGGATGACTTATAACAGAAGACAGAAAATTTGACACCAAAATGTGAAGGTGAAGTGGGGTAGCAAAAGATGCCTTCTGTAAGCTATGTAAAGGATTAAGAAACAAGAAAATTTTATTCAAAAATAAAGTTCTGAACTGCTATGTAATATGGATCCTTCCATTACAGTAGTAAATGGTGGACAATTTCTTTACAGATGAAGAGGAAACTTGAGACAACAGAGATGTGATTCTACAGAAGGATGCTGAGAATACCATAGAGAGAATATGTGTGCAATGAGGAAGTTTTAAAGAAAATAGAAACAAAACGAACACCTGTACTTAGAATCAGAATGGGGTAGTTAAAATTTATGGAACACAGAATTTGGAAAGAGCATGGGGAATTTGACACTTATAGGATATATTGAAGGTAGAAAGCAAACAGAAAAAAAGCAATTACATAACCTAATGGTCTTGTAGAAATGTGTAGGTCATTGTTAAATGTAAAATAATGGCTGAACTACCCAACAAAAACAACTGACAAAGTTCGTATTAAGCAATAACAAAAAAAATAATAAAAGAACAAGGTAAAAACATGATATAAAACAAGCAAACAATATATGCAAAACAAATTAACCGTAATAAGACAAAGCAATAGTAATACAGCAAAAAGTAAACAAACTCCTTTCCAGATAGCAGAATAGGGACAAATATTGATTTGTGCTACAAAGGATTAGAAGTTGTGGAGAACAATAATCATGAATGTTTTAAAGAGAGATTGCAAATAAGAAGCCTTACCTGATCAAATCCTCGCAGTGGTATGGATCGCACCATGACCGTGACATCTAAACCAAGCCCAGCCAGAAATCCGGCACATTCCAAAGCAACATCTTCATATGGAGTCAAGAGAAACAAAAAAAAAAAAGATAGCATTTTGAAAATTTAGCATACAGTTCAAATGACCCATCTAGATGTTAATTCTTATTTGTTTCTTTTTCTTCTATGTCCTTTCAGGACGTAGGCGATCATGGCCTTCCACGTCTCCCTATTCCTGGTAGCTCTTAGTATGTTTTCTCCTGTTACAGAAAGAAGCCACCCTAGCAGCAGTAACCGTGTCAATTTAGGTCAAGGTCATTTTTGGTCGCCATTGCAGGAGAAATTTGAAAGTTCTTTTCTTTAAAGGCTCATCTGCATTTCTAGGACAAACTTTTTGCCCAGCTAACAAACTTGTCAACAGAGTGACTAATGTAAACAATTTTAAGTCAAATCTGTCTTTGCATATCACGGCTACACAGTATACTCACACTATTGTTACGTGTTATAAGTTGTAACAAAAGAAAGATGACCAACCAAAACACAAACCCCAATCACAAACAAATATTTAATTTACAATAACACAAAATAAAAATATATTACAAATATACAATTTTTCATTCAAATAAAAAACAGAGTTTACTACTGGCAGAGTGACGGGTAAGTGTTACGAAGAGGAAGGAAGGTGTCAAGTATCTTTACCCAGTTAAGCCAGCGAAGTAGTTTCAGTGCTATACTTTTTGGAAATCTTCAAATGTGTATATAAAGAATAATTCTTTGTTTGGTCAATGAAAGAGTCAAAAAAAGTCTATTTACCCATTTAGTTCCATGAGGTTCTCTTTCAGGTTTAAGTTGGTCGGCAACTTTTTGTAGAGATTCTTTCGACTGGATATACAAATCCTGAATCGAACCGGAGTTGATAATGTCAGCAAATCCTTTTAACAACAAAAGTACTCTCTTCTCCAAAACCTATTTTTATAGGGGCTAACACTTAATTTGCATATTTCTAGAATCATCTCCAATTCTTTAGATTTTTCTTGAATATTTTAGGATCTTTCAAAACGTTCTATTTCTAATTTCTCTACTTAACAACGATTATTAAAACTTTCTTGTAATAACAAGTATTACTCAGTAGAATCTCTTACTATAGATGTTAACTTTTTTGTGGACTTTATTAATATTTTTTATATATAAATGCATCCTCGTAACACTGATGAGGCAATAACTGTTTAACATTCTGTCTTAGTTCCCAAATTAAGTTCTTGCTCAGGCATAGTTTGAAACAACTGTCATTTCTTAGCACAACTGATCCTCTAGCCACCACCTTCTGATTCAGCATTTTCCAGAGTTTATAAGAATCTGAAACAGGGCTTCTTTTGAGCAACGGGTTCATTGGATGAAGCCTATTTGACTGCCTGTCTATACCAGGTAAAGGCCAAAGTGATGTGTTAGATTCCAGAGATAAAATATTCCTCCTCCTGAAGCCTTCAATCAAGAGGATCCTATCCCCAGGCATCATGGGTCACCACCGATGGCCAACAGGTGCCCTCATTGGGGTGGAGGTGGGGTGTTACACTCTCTGTAGAGATGAAGTTGGTGTATTCTGAAGACCCAGCAGACAGAGTGAGCAAAAAAAAAAATATTAAAGTAAGAGGACAAAAAAAATAAATTAAGAAGACAGAAAATAACAACTGACATTGCATTTGAATTTTTATATTTTACACCAAAAAAGGACATGAAACCAATAAGACGCAAGAGGTTACAGACTTAGAGAATATGAGAAAAACTACTATTAAGGAGAGAGGACAATAAAAGAACAAGAATTAAGAAGACAGAAGATAATGATTGACATTGCATTTAAATTTTTATATTTCACTCTAAGGAAGGCAATAAAGCCAATACAACGCAAAAGTTTACAGTTAGAGAATATGAGAAAAGCTACTATTAAAGAGAGAGGACAACAAAAGAACAAAAATGAAGAAGACAGAAGAGAATGATTGCATTTATATTTTTGAACATCAAAGTTATCTAAAAAGCAAGAAGCTGGGAGAAAATTTTCTGAGTAAAAGAAGAAACTGTTAACCTAGAATTTATTGTTATATCTAGCCAATTCAACTGTAAAATGATGGGACCTAGCTGCCAATCTATCACCGTGCTTCAATTCATAAAGTCGAGGTACTAAAAAGAAAGCTTAGAACAATTCATAGAAAAAGCTATGTGAAGTCAGTGGGAAAGTGACTGAAGCAGAGATGTCAGGTCAGAACCAATAAAATTGCAGATTCTACTTTAGATTTTATCAAGAATCTCTAAATGCATAGAAGCACTATACCTGATGTGAGAACAATATGCAATGCATGGATAAATGATAGACTTATAAAGGTGTAAGATTCTGGTGAGAAAAATTGTCTAGCGTGACATCAGGAACCAATTCTCCTAGCAGAAGACCTAGCAACTGATTTAATATAATTGTTCCATTTCTTGTTGGTGAAAAAAAAATTTACCCTGAGAAGGATCAAGGTAAGGTTGTAAGATTTAAATTTAATAAATATCCAAACAAATTAAAACTGATAAAACATTAACAGTCATCTCCTATCTCACTAACCTTCATCCTCTCTCATGCACCTTTCTCCGCCCACTCCACTCTCATCAGTATTCTCATCCTTCTCTTACCCACTTCCTGACACCTTCTATAACCTTTCACTCTTCCTCATAACTTTCCTCCAATGTAACTCTCTGCACAACAGTGGCAATAAAATGCCTTGCTTGGGGGCGATATGATTATAAAAAAAAAATTCTATACATTTATTTTCCAGAGAATGTAAATAAATCTAAAAGACATTTTCTATGGCTTATCAACAGACAAGAAATTATTATGTAAACATAAAGTGGAGGATCGATTTTATATTACAAATAATATATAAATTGATCCCTCACTTTATGGCCACAGTCATCCTTCTCTTACCCACTTCCTGACACCCCCTATAACCTGTCACTCTTTCTCATAACTTTCCTCCTATGTAACCCCCTGCAAAACATTGGCAGTAAAATGCCTTGCTTGGGGCGATGTGATTATAAAAACAATTCTATACATTTATATTCCAGAGAATGTAAATAAATCTAAAAGACATGCATGTGTAGCTAATCAGTATTTCATTGACTGATTCATTCGTTTTCTATGGCTTATCAACAGACAAGAAATTATTATGTAAACATAAAGTGGGGGATCAATTTTATATTACAAACAATATATAAACTGAACCCCCACTTCATGACCAGAGTCATCCTTTTTTTACCCACTTCCTGACACCCCCTATAACCTGTCACTCTTTCTCATAACCTTTCTCCTATGTAACCCCCTGCAAAACAGTGGCAGTAAAATGCCTTGCTTGGGGCAATATGATTATAAAAAAGAAAAAATAATAATTCTATACTATTATAATGTGGATACAAAGTAGTGGATCAATTCTGCATTACAATCAATATATAAATTGATCCCTCACTTAATGACCATAGTCATCATTCTCTTACCCACTTCCTGAGACCCTCCATAACCTGTCACTCTTTCTCATGACTTTCCTCCTATGTAACCCCCTGCAAAACAGTGGCAATAAAATGCCTTGCTTGGGGTGATATGATCATTAAAAAAAAAAAATAACACAAAAAAAAAATATTTGTATGCTGTATATTAGAGTCTTTGATTCAGTCGTCTTAATCACTTGTCGTCAAAAGGATACAACTTGCTCCCACAACCAACCTGGAAAAAAAAAAAAAATGAAGTCATTCACTTCAGGAATAAGAAAAGTTCCAAAACATAAAAAACCCTAAAAAAAATTAAGGAATAAAGTAACTATTATGATTGCACATTCAAAGCAGACCCTACATGTATGGAAATAAAAAAGGTTGAATCTTTTACTTGTTCAGAAGAAGTTTTAATTTGCAGAAAGTAAAATGAACAAAACAACGCCAAACAGAAACTGAAGCTATTCTGAAAAATCAAAAAGTTAAAAACAGCCTGACTGTGGAATTGTTTTGTTCTATGATTTCTGTCCATCGCTTAGTTTATTATACACTTTCTCTTCTACTTCTTCTATGTGCCCTGTTCCTTCAGGATGTAGGCGATCATAGCTTTTCACGTCTCCCTATACCTGGTGGCTCTGAGCATGCCTTCTCCCGTTACACTGTGCAACCCACGTTCTGTCATATACTAGCTCAAGCCCATAAATCTAGGATATAAATGTATAGAAACTAACATGGCCACAAAATGAGGGATCAGTTTATATATTGATTATAATAGAGATTTGATCCCTCACTTTATATCCACATTATAATTTCTTATAAACAGTTGGAATATATCTTCTATGTGTCCTGTCCCTTCAGGACGTAGGCAATCATGGCCTTCCAAGTTTCCCTATCCCTGGTGGCTCTGAGCATGCCTTCTCCTGTTACACCATGCAATCCTCGTTCCGTCATCCACCTGATCAGGTCCTTTAAATATGTTATCCGTTGCTTTCCCCTGTCTCTTTTTCCCTCTATCTGACCTGTTAGTATCAGGTTCTCCAAGCCATCTTTCTTCATTGCATGTCCCAGGAACTTCAGCTGTCTCTTCCTGATGCTCAGTATTAATTTCCTTTTAGTTTCCATCATTTCCAAGACCTCATCATTGCTCACATGCCCGATCCATGGTATTCGCAGCATCCTTCTGTAGAACCACATTTCAGTAGCTTCAAGTTTTTCCTTCATCTTTGATGGTATTGTCCAGCATTCACAGCCATATTGAAGGATTGACATCACATAACAATCCAGTACTCTCTTCTTTGTTTCTAGTGAAATTGTCCTGTTTCTTAATATCTTACTCAACTTCATGAATGCTTAGACACTGTTATGCTTTTAACATGACAAAATAAAACGTCTATGGGAAAATTACACACTCACCGGGTATTGGAAATAACTAGAGAATTTATTATTGTAGAAATATGAGTCCAGCGAACAGTTGTGGATGTTGAATAAGGATGTGGTTAGAGAGAGCCTGGCAAAGTTCTGCATGCCATGTTGCTGGCTCCTACCGAAAGTCCCTTCTTGTTGTCTCCCAGCATGCACCTATTAGCTGGGGAAATGGACTCCCTCGAATGGTCCAGGGGAGATAACTTTTGACCCTTTTTTATGGAGGTCCTAATAGGTACCATTCTATTTATCAATCCACTATAACTAAATTTATACACATTGTTTTGGTGGCAAGAAACAAGGTACTAATAGATTTTGTGCAAAACAAAACAAACATCAACCCTAAGATTTGTAAGCTGTTCACTTATCAAGCAAGTACAAAATTTTAAGTACCTAGGAAGTGTTCTAACAGAAGATGGAAAGTGCGACAAGGAGATCCGAAGGTGAATTGGCATGGCAAAGGACGAGTTCTAGAAGATGAGCAAAATACTAACACACAGGAAATTCTCAATAGAAACGAAGAAAAGAGTGCTAGACTGCTACGTGATGTCAGTTCTTCAGTACGGCTGTGAATGCTGGACAATATCATCGAAAATGAGGAAAAAACTGGAAGCGGCCGAAATGTGGTTCTACAGAAGGATGCTACGGATATCGTGGACTGAGCATACAAGCAACGACGAAGTGTTAGAAAGAATGGCAACAAAAAGGAAATTGATGCTGAGCATCAGGAAGAGACAACTGAAGTTCCTGGGACATGCAATGAGGAAGGAGAGCCTGGAGAACCTGATACTGACTGGACAGATAGAAGGAAGGAGAGACAGAGGAAGGCAGCGGATAACATATTTGCAGGGTCTGATCAGGTGGATGACGGAACGGGGGTTGCCAGGAGCAACAGGAACAAACATACTAAGAGCCACAAGGGATAGGGAGACATGGAGAACCATGATCGCCTACGTCCTGAAGGGACAGGGCACATAGAAGAAGAAGAAATCTTTAAAAATTCCCAGTTTACGTTTTGAATGTTTAATGAGTTAAAATGACCCACATTGCACATCTAAACGTTAGAAGTGGATCTCGAGATATATGCAGAAAAAGATGCTTTGACCATCTTTCCACCATTTTCTATTTTTGCCATGGTTAAAAGACCAACCTTTTGCTCATGATTAAAATATATAAATAAAATAAATGGCATGTAACTTCAGGACAAAGGCGGCCGTGGCTCTCCACAAATTCTTTTCCTTTATCTGTAAACTGCCAGAATTTCTTGCCAAAGGCAGAGTGGTTTCTTTGTTGCCTTCTCGTCATTTTGGAATTCAGAGTTGTTCTCCTAAACTCCTTATACTCCCAAGGCAAGAGAGTCCTCTACGCCCTAGTATTTAATGTATAACATCTACAAAAAAAAAAAAAGAAAGTTGTTTGCCTTTTCCAAGGGCATTAGTGCAAAGTGTTATGTTTATCAGGGTTCATAGAACATACAAACAATTCTTGAATGAAATTGATAAAAATTCTGCTCTGTTTTTTTGTTTTGTTTATTTGTTTTTTTTTTATAATCATATCGCCCATGCAAGGCATTTTACTGCCACTGTTTTGCAGGGGGTTACATAGGAAGAAAGTTATGAGAAAGAGTGACAGATTATAGGGAGTGTCAGGAAGTGGGTAAGAGAAGGATGAGAATACCGATGAGAGTGGAGTGGATGAAGAAAGGAGCATGAGAGAGAGGATGCAGGTTAGTGAGATAGGAGATGATTATTGGCTTTACATTTAAATTATTGGAGATTGTAGCTGTTGGGAAAACAAGTAAATTGAAGGGAATTCCACAGGCGGGAAGTGCGAGAAAAGAAGCTGATGGAGTAGAATTTGTGTTTACAATTTATTGGTTTCACAATAAAAGGGTGGGACCTAGTTGCTAATCTTGTGGCTCGAGTAAATTTATATATAGTGGGCATCAGTGAACTAAGTTAATTGGAATTGGAGCAGAAGCTGTGAAAGTATTTGTAGAAGAGATACAGTTATGAGAAAGTTATGAGAAAGAGTAACAGGTTATAGGGGTGTCAGGAAGTGAGTAAGAGAAGGATGAGAATACTGATGAGAGTGGAGTGGACGGAGAAAGGAGTATGAGAGAGAGAGAGGATGCAGGTTAGTGAGATAGGAGATGATTATTGGCTTTACATTTAAATTCTTGGAGATTATAGCTGTCGGGAAAGCAAGTAAATGTAAGGAAATTCCACAGGCGGGAAGTGAGAGAAAAGAAGCTGATGGAGTAGAATTTGCATTTACAATTTATTGGTTTCACAGTAAAAGGGTGGGACCCAGTTGCTAATCTTGTTGCTCGACTAAATTTATATATAGGGGGCACCACTGAGCAAAGTAATTGTAAAAGACTAGTCCACTTTTTGCTCTGATAACTTTTATACTATAAATACGCATCCATGCAGTGTTCTAAAATACGAGCTACAAATAGGTAAGCAAGATGCCGAAGGGAATAGTAAACCACACACATAATTCATGAAGAACAGTCAAGAAATAGAGACAAAAAAGAAACCAAGAGCATTTGAAGAATTCTTGATGCTAACAATTCAAACATTCTTCATTCAGGCATGAAGATTTAAAAAGACTTGAAAGAGGCAATTCCATGGATTTTAATCCTGAGAATATCTTGGGAAGTACTTTGCCGAATTAGAAATAAGCACAAATTTGTCTAATTGTTAATACACTTGCTTACGTCTTTCCAGGAGATTCTTTGAGCCAAAAGAGGTCATCACTTGTAATGGAATGGTCTTGGGCACCAGGAATCTGGAGAGAAAAAACAAAAACACTAAGTGTTAAAAAAATGAATTTAAAGCCTTTCAAATATTCATCTTGTAGTTGTAAAATCTTTCAGAATATTTACACTATTTACGTTGTTTTCATTTATTACCATATTCACATTGTGATCATTGTATGCTCTGGCCGTCTACAGAATTTGTTTATATTTCTGAGGAGATATTGCAATTACTTACATTATTTACATTGTTCAGACTGTTGTCCTCATCTTTGTTGCCATATTCACGATGTAAGCTCTACTTTTTTCAGGATCTGTCTATATTTCTGAAATGAGGTATTGTAATCGCTTGCATTATTTCCATTGTTTGGACTGTTGCATTCATCTTTTTTTGCCATATGAACTTTGAATATCTGTCTATATTTCTGAAATGAGGTATTGTAATTATTTACACTATTTACATTGTTCGGACTGTTGTCCTCATCTTTGTTGTTATATTCACCTTCAATATCTGTCTATATTTATGAGATGAGGTATTGTAATTATTTACACTATTTACATTGTTCGGACTGTTGTCCTCATCTTTGTTGTTATATTCACCTTCAATATCTGTCTATATTTCTGAGATGAGGTATTGTAATTATTTACACTATTTACATTGTTCGGACTGTTGTCCTCATCTTTGTTGTTATATTCACCTTCAGTATCTGTCTATATTTCTGAGATGAGGTATTGTAATTATTTACACTATTTACATTGTTCGGACTGTTGTCCTCATCTTTGTTGTTATATTCACCTTCAATATCTGTCTATATTTCTGAGATGAGGTATTGTAATTATTTACACTATTTACATTGTTTGGACTGTTGTCCTCATCTTTGTTGTTATATTCACCTTCAATATCTGTCTATATTTCTGAGATGAGGTATTGTAATTATTTACACTATTTACATTGTTCGGACTGTTGTCCTCATCTTTGTTGTTATATTCACCTTCAATATCTGTCTATATTTATGAGATGAGGTATTGTAATTATTTACACTATTTACATTGTTCGGACTGTTGTCCTCATCTTTGTTGTTATATTCACCTTCAATATCTGTCTATATTTCTGAGATGAGGTATTGTAATTATTTACACTATTTACAGTGTTTGGACTGTTGTCCTCATCTTTGTTGTTATATTCACCTTCAATATCTGTCTATATTTCTGAGATGAGGTATTGTAATTATTTACACTATTTACATTGTTCGGACTGTTGTCCTCATCTTTGTTGTTATATTCACCTTCAATATCTGTCTATATTTCTGAGATGAGGTATTGTAATTATTTACACTATTTACATTGTTTGGACTGTTGTCCTCATCTTTGTTGTTATATTCACCTTCAATATCTGTCTATATTTCTGAGATGAGGTATTGTAATTATTTACACTATTTACATTGTTCGGACTGTTGTCCTCATCTTTGTTGTTATATTCACCTTCAATATCTGTCTATATTTATGAGATGATGTATTGTAATTATTTACACTATTTACATTGTTCGGACTGTTGTCCTCATCTTTGTTGTTATATTCACCTTCAATATCTGTCTATATTTCTGAGATGAGGTATTGTAATTATTTACACTATTTACATTGTTTGGACTGTTGTCCTCATCTTTGTTGTTATATTCACCTTCAATATCTGTCTATATTTCTGAGATGAGGTATTGTAATTATTTACACTATTTACATTGTTCGGACTGTTGTCCTAGCAATACGTACCCGGCATCGTACGTGATGGGAAGAATAGAAGTCTACTTTTGATTTTTTTCGATACAATCCACATCTGCAGACATTAAATGGGAGATAATTTCAATATGGGAGATAATTTTTTTTAAAAGCGTTATTCTCCATGTGAAGAATTTTCTTTAACAAAAATAAAATACTTGAAAATAAGAAATTAAAAAAAAATTTAGTTGCTGTGTAGAATTATAAATTTGCAAGGATTGTGTAAGTTTTGAAACAAATGGAATGAAAAATGTGGAAGTGTATGTTAATAGAAATCAGTGAGAACACATACACATACTGACACATTTTCAGTTTTATTTATATAGATTAATGATATTTTGGCTGTTGAATGTTCTGATGAGGTATTGTGATTATTTAGACTATTTACATTGTTCAAACTATATTCATGAATATAGGCATTTTAATTATTTACACTATTTACAGTTTTTAGACTGTTATATTACAATATAGACAGATACTGAAGGTAAATATGGCAACAAAGATGAGGACAACAGTCTGAACAATGTAAATACTGTAAATAATTACAATACCTCATCTCAGAAATATAGACAGATATTGAAGGTGAATATGGCAACAAAGATGAGGACAACAGTCCAAACAATGTAAATAGTGTAAATAATTACGATACCTCATCTCAGAAATATAGACAGATATTGAAGGTAAATATGGCAACAAAGATGAGGACAACAGTCTGAACAATGTAAATAGTGTAAATAATTACAATACCTCATCTCAGAAATATAGACAGATATTGAAGGTAAATATGGCAACAAAGATGAGGACAACAGTCTGAACAATGTAAATAGTGTAAATAATTACGATACCTCATCTCAGAAATATAGACAGATATTGAAGGTAAATATGGCAACAAAGATGAGGACAACAGTCCGAACAATGTAAATAGTGTAAATAATTACAATACCTCATCTCAGAAATATAGACAGATATTGAAGGTGAATATGGCAACAAAGATGAGGACAACAGTCCAAATGATGGAAATAGTGTAAATAGTTACTATTTTGAATATGGCAATAAAGATGATGTCAACACTCGGAATTTTGTAAATAGCCGAAATAGTTAATATTGCGAATATGGCAACAAAGATGAAGACAACAGTCTGGACGATGTAAATAGTTACAATACCTCATCTCAGAAATAGAGATAGATACTTTTAGAATATGCACAAGGTTTTGCTAATTTGGACTAAATTTGTTCGTCTATGTCTTAACTGATAAATAATTAGAAAAAAGATTTACATCTGATGAGTTTATTTTTAAAAAAATATAGTATTCTCACTACGTCCCTTTCCATTTGGACTAGTATCCTCATCTTGATTGTTTTCCCCAGGGTTTTTTCTTATAGTCATCAGCTGTTTGTCGTCGTCCTTAGTGTAACCTTTTCTGAATTTTGAACTGAACATGTAATTCAATCCAAATGTGTAGCGTGTTCTCATTCCTTTCCACACTTACCAGACATTTTTCTTTGTTAATTCATTCTTATTTTGCCTTTCCGAGTCGGACAGATAGTGCTGAAAAGTCAGACAGTTATTCTGCAGAAATGGATGAGACCAAAAGGAGAATAGACTAGAGAAAATATTAACTGGCATGAGTTATCTCCCTTAACGATAAGAACAGTCTGCCCCCATGGATTGAATATAGGGTTTCGTTTAAAATTTGGAGATAGTTACATAGAACAAACGACATCTGAAGATGTTTGAAGAGTAGAACAGGCAAATTGTGAGTATAACAACAAAGATGAGGATATCAATCTGAATGGAAAGGCATATAATGATTCCTTATTTTTAAAATTCGGACAAAAATAGTAGATCTTGCTTTTATAACTAGTTAGATTTGATTCCTCCGATCGTTAAGTTTTTTTCAGTTGAAGCCATAGACAAGCTAGAATTTGTGAGAGGGTTTAAAAACTTACATTAGGTATTGTTGGGCGACCTCCAACAGCAATGACAAATTGGTCACTTTTCAGAATTTTCTGGATGGATTAAAAGAAATAAAGAAATAAAAAACGCTTTAAAAATATGTCTCCACATTTTTTGGCGGACCTGTACAACATTACCACCACCTGTAAATTTGTTATCATTTTTTTGGACTTTGTTTCAGTGCATTCTTATCGATTAGTACAGAAATTTTTTAATTTTCAAGAAAAATTTAGAAAAAAATTCACTATTTAAAGATTTTTAGGGGGTGCTCAGTTTCTCATACAACACTATAGTAAATCGATCCTCTACTTTGGAAACACTTGCTTTGAGTTTGTTGCCGTTTTTCTTTTTTTAAACTTGTAAGACATTAATGAAAAAAAATCGTTCCAGAAATGTTTTTATTCAAATTGTTTTTAGAATAGGAATTATTTTACAGATTTTCTGTCAAATTTTTTTTTTTTTAATGTTTTACATGTCATTTTTCATTCCATATTTTTTTAAAAATAGAAATTATTTTAAAAGAAACTCTGTCCCCAATTTTTTTTTTTAATGTTTAAAATAACTTATTTTTCATTGATCCGAAGTAGAGATAATTAAAAATTTGCCATGGGTTTGTCAATCTTCAAATTGTAAGCTTCTCTATACATGGTCTCAGTGACATCAAAGCTATCCCAACACAAGTGTTTACAAAATGGAGGACCGATTTACTATAAGGTTGTATGAGAAACTGAGCACCCCCTACAAATCTTAAATAAAGAGACATCACTAATAATAATCTAACCAATGCATTAGTGTTTCATAGAAATAAATTCAACCTTACAAAAATTTTTCTTTATTTAAGTTTATTTGATTAAACCTTTTAGGTAGAGGCGAGCTAAATGCCAATTACAGGAAGTTATCCATTTAAAAAATATTAGAGAAAAAAATGTGTTAACCAAGGAAAAAGGGGTTTAGTAAAAGAATCCATATTTTCTAAAGATAGGCAATTAAAGGAGCTTGGGATAGGAAGGTAGGGGGGTTAAAATACTTTTTAAGGTTAATGTTAGGGTAAAATTAAGATTAAAAATTAAATTGAATCCTTTTAATTTATATTCTAACATCTAGTCAATGGGGATTTAAATTCTAAATTTAAGTATTCAAAAAATTTGCCTTGTGGCGGCACTTACTGATGAATTCCCTCCTAAGATTCAGTAGTCGGTGTTGGAAAAAATTTCAATATTAAAATACTTAATATTGAAATTTTTTCCAGTAAACAAAGACAGCACCTATCATGAAAATTCCTCGGAATACGGGCTGAACCTATCAGTTTCCAGTTTTTAAAATCTTATATTGAAACCCATTCCTTCTCGCCTAAATACACCTCTTCAAACAGCCCAAAATCTTAACTTTAAAAAGTAATTTAACTCATTTGGTTGTCTATCTTTATAAAATATGAACTCCTATTCCTCCCCTTCCTAAATATACCGTTTCAACACCCTGTAACACTGCGACTACCAGCTCTGTCCTTTTCTACTTTGTGACCGTTGTTAACCTAAAACCCATCAACACTCTACCCCAGGGCCTTCGCCATTTGGAAAAAATAATGTCGCTGACGTGACGTAGAATCTCTATTAGAGATCCTATGTCGAAATGTACATCCGACACCTTTGAATTTTGAAAATTTTCTCTAATATATATATATATGCGTGTGTGTGTGTGTGAAAATAAATACACAATGGTCTTTATAATAATAGAAAGGATAATATTAGAGATTTTCTAAAGCTATGATTAATACCAACTTCAAAATCATATCTACATATCACATCCAAACACATATATCTTATATATAAAACTGAAAAGTTGCATGTGTGTCCTCAGAAAATTCTAAAGACAAATTACATCAATTTTTGTGTGCATGCAAATGTTATACACACCCACTTTGCACAAAACATGACATGACTGAGTTTCAAAAGTCGAGAAACATGGATAAAGGGACAAAAATGGCTCAAAACCTTTTGGCACTTCCCTATTAAGAATATTCCACGTGTCACATAACTTCAGATTCCTCCCAAATGTGGGATAATAACTAAGGCAATGTTTTCTGGGACTAAACTGAGTTTCAAAATTCTGTGTTAAACAAAACTCTGTGGGTCATTTAATGCCAAAAAAAGCGGGGTTTTAAGGTATTTTTTTAATGTTCGGATATAGTGAGAAAGTTGATTCAATCAGATTTTGATGAGAAAGTTGATTCAATCAGATTTTGATGAGAAAGTTGATTCAATCAGATTTTGATGAGAAAGTTGATTCAATCAGATTTTGATGAGAAAGTTGATTCAATCAGATTTTGATGAGAAAGTTGATTCAATCAGATTTTGATGAGAAAGTTGATTCAATCAGATTTTGATGAGAAAGTTGATTCAATCAGATTTTGATGAGAAAGTTGATTCAATCAGATTTTGATGAGAAAGTTGATTCAATCAGATTTTGATGAGAAAGTTGATTCAATCAGATTTTGATGAGAAAGTTGATTCAATCAGATTTTGATGAGAAAGTTGATTCAATCAGATTTTGATGAGAAAGTTGATTCAATCAGATTTTGATGAGAAAGTTGATTCAATCAGATTTTGATGAGAAAGTTGATTCAATCAGATTTTGATGAGAAAGTTGATTCAATCAGATTTTGATGAGAAAGTTGATTCAATCAGATTTTGATGAGAACTTTTTTAATTTTTTTTATTTTAGAAAACTGAAGATGTCTTCTAGTTTTGTATTCAAAAATGTGTTATGGGTAATAATTTTTTTCCTTCAAAAATGTATTGTTGGTAATATTCTTTCTTCAAAATTGTATATTTTTCTATAAAAGTCTATTTTTATACTTTTATAATGTTTTGACCCCACTTTGGGGGATAACTATTTGCTCATAGCTGGGACCCTAACAGGTACTACCACTCCAGGTAAGGGTGGACTTATGACAACAGCAATTAAGAGGTGGTTCCATGCACCTCACAACCTCCCAACCAGAGGCCTTGCTGTTAGATGCAGTTTACCGTCATACCCAGGACTTCTGGGGTTGAAGCTTATTAATAGGAACCACATAAATAAATAAATACAGTGTGTATAGTGGGTGGCTAGGGTCAAATGTATATAAATGGTAGAACTGGCAGAAAAAAAAAAAAAATTGACAAACTTTGTAATAAATGACAAGAAAAAGCAAGGAACAGGGCAAAAAATAATCTAAAGCAAGCAAACAATATATACAACAAGGCAAAGCAGCAGTAATATGGCAAAAAGTTTAAGAATTGGGGTTGAAAGTATAACTTTGGATAAGTGAACATATCATTCTGATTTCAAGACAAGACAGACCTAGACTGAGTCAGATGAAACTAATAACTGTTCTATTTATCAATGTATTCTTGGGTCTGGGATAATCATCCGCATCTCTCACGATTTATTAAATTTATAGTGAGTAGCCATGGTTAAATGTAAAAGAAATCAATGGCAGAACTGCCCAACAAACAGAATTGATAAAGTTTGCAAGAAAAAGCAAGGAACAGGGCAAAAAACAATCTAAAGCAAGCAAACGATATATACAACAAGGCAGAGCAGCAGTAAGATGGCAAAAGGTTCACAAACTAAGAATCGGGGTTGACACAGAAGAACAAATTTGGAGAAGCAAATGTAGTTTTTTGACAGACTGGGACTGAGTGATATGAAACTGAGAACTGGCCTATTTTATAGACAAGGAAGAAATCCCAGCATGCATTTTTGTGCTTCTGTCTATAAATTGGGGAAGGGAAAGTATTTCACAGTCATTCATGGTAGAGATTGGAACCAACACAGCGTGGTATCTGTTATTTACTTCACATTTAGATCACGGATTGGAAATAACAAAAGTCATATTGATACTTTTTGATAGGATAGATTAAAAATCTAACAAATACGATAATTTATAATATCACATTATAGTGATGGATGTGCGTTGTGGTGCAGTGGATATCGGCTCGGATAGAGAAATCGGTGAGCCAAGTTCGAATTCCAGTTGAATACCCTGCATTTACTTAAGCACAGGTACCCTTGGGAAAAGTATTAATCTGTCCCTTCCCTCCAGTTATGGGTTAAATAACAAGAGTAGGACTTGGGGACCCTGCCCTTAAAAACAAATCCCAATGAATCTTGATACTCGAAAAATGCCAGGAATGTAACATTTGTTTTTTCGGTTTTTTTTATGGCACATCAACCTTGGTGGGTCATTTATTGCCAACTAAATTTTTATTTATTTATTGCTGGTAATACCTTTTTCTTTCAACAATTTATTGCTGTTTTTTTTTTTATATAAGTTTTGTGTCTAGTAATACTTTTTTCTTTTTCGAGTATCAAGTTTCATTGGGATTTGTTTTTAAGGGCAGGGTCCCCAAATCCTATCCTGTTATTTAACCCATAACTGGAGGGAAGGGACGGATTTAATATCTTTCCCGAGGGTACCAGTGCGCAAGTGAATGCAGAGTACTCAACTGGAATTCGAACTTGGCTCATCGATTTCCCCCTCCGAGCCGACATTCACTCTACCACAACACACATCCGTCACTATATGCTTACAACACCTGGTATTCCCAAGCAGTCACCCATTTAAGTATTGACCAGGCTCAACTTTGCTTAACTTCGGTGATCGAGCAAGAACTGGTGTATTCAATGTGATATGGCCGTAAGCCCAGGAATGTAACAGCTATTGGTACAGAAAGGGAAAATGACAAACTTAATCCAAATTCCAGTCTCATCTGTAGTGTTCCCTTTGTGCTTGAATGCGTATGAGAAAGGAATGAAACCTCTTTTATACACTCCCATGTGTGGATTAAATAACAAGGCAGACTGGGCATGGTTGGTATCCAGTTTAGGAGAAAGATAACTAAATTCAAAATTGTGCTGAAGTCAATGAGAAACCGCAACACAATATTTCATAAGAAGTCATAGTAATTCAGAGATAAAGATAAAGAAACTGTGGAGAGCCATGATCACCTATACCGTGAAGGAATATGGCCTAAAAAGCTATTCTGAATTAGATTTACCAAACTGCATTGATTATAGTTTCACTTTACACAAATCTCTCAAAGAAATAATTGTGCAGAACAGTAGAGAAAAAAAGAAAAGAAAAAGAGACTTGTCCTGCACAATGTTGAGGACCATTACTAGTATAGTACAAATAATTGCATTACAAAAAACAAAAACAAACAAATACATTGCTCTCTGGAACCTTTGTTGCAAACATTTCAAAATATATAAACAAACCTTCTGGCCTTTGGCATTCACAGCTTCTAAGGTTTTTTTATCTACAAAGGATCCTTTTGCATTGAAATACGTTACGTTTCTGTTGGAAGAGAAAAAAAAAACGGAACTTAAAATTGAAATTGGAAACTGCAAAAAAAAAAAATGAAAGAAAATTTTAAATGTGGTTAAGAGGGTTTTTTTTAAGAAATAAAATAAAACTGATATCTGAATTAACAATTATATATATATATATATATATATATATATATATATATGTGTGTGTATGTATATATATATATATATATATATATATATATATATATATATCCGAGTGGGTATAGAATGAAGAAAGAATTTTTTCCGTCCAAAACATTAATTTAAAACAGTGCTTGATATATGATGTATAGAGCTGTGAATATTTATTATAAATTATGTTTTAGAACATGTACATTATTTTTTTAATATATGTCCTTGACAATCATATGTTTGTTTCACCGTTGGGTACGTTTCTTCGGGAGGTAAAAGCAAAACTGAATTCGTCTGCTCCCAACGTTGAAACAAACATATGATTGTCGAGGACACATATTAAAAAATAATGTATATGTTCTAAAACATAATTTATAATATATATATATATATATATATATATATATATATATATATACAATTTGTTATATATATTATATTATTTATATATTATATATACGTGGTACTTATTTGAAAGTGCTCAGTGACAGAGCTGACATATTCATATAGATAGGTGTGAGTTTGTGACCATGGGTTTCAAGCTCTTGCGATCGTCAGACAAACTGATTAATTTTTTAAAAAATTGGCTATATGTAAGGCTGCTTATATTGGTGTATTTTTGTTGAAGTGGGAGGAAAATTTGTCGTTGTTACAAATGCAGACATATACACACTTGTACACCCATTGATGTATGCAGAGACACATGCACATGTCCGCCCACTGGGGCTCACACAAACGTAACTGTATGTGAACCGTATGGGGTTTGGCATATGTATGTGTGCTATTGCGTACATGCATACGTATTTGATTGGTGTATTCAAATAGTGTAGCAATGTCAACGTGCAGATGGTTGCCGAGTTCTGTTCTCTGAATAATATTTTCTTGTACATACATATGTATGTATGGTGTGGTCTGTGTGAAACTATGGTAGGTAAGAATTGATATTATTTTTAATTATTTAAGGCTGTATTGTTATTTTAAAGTCGGTTATTAATTTTTTTTTTTGGTGGTTGCACATAATTATGAATTAACTGTGCATTGCGACACGGAAATTTAATTTCCGTGTCGCAATGCACAATTAATTCATTCAGTAATGAATTCAAACACTTTCGACTACCGGTGTGTGTTTACATTGTATATAACACGCTAAAGTCAGCCTTCCTCTACTGAGTGCCCATAGCTCAGAGGTAGAATCACTGACTGATGTCAATTCGGTCGGGTTACAATCCTGGCTAGAAGCAATCGGGTGTCTAACTGTACTAATGAGCAAAACGGATCTATCTGCGAATGATTATATATAAAACGTAGAATATTTGGTATTTAAATCAGGTAAATTCTGAGAGAGACGAACTTAAAAGAACTCAATGTTGAATTTATTTATTTAATTTAACGAAGTAATATAATCTATAAAAATTTTAGAAACACTACAATTTTATGGGTAATACATATTTTGCAGCCCCCAAAATTGCTGCTCCATATATATATATATATATATATATATATATATATATCCGAGTGATGTAAGGAATGAAGAAAAATTTACAACGTTCAAAACATTCATTTAAAACAGTAACAGTGCTCAATATATAATGTAGAGCTGTGAATATTTATTATAAATAATAGTTTAGAACATATACAAATTTTTATCCACTACAAAGTGTACATTTTGTTTCGACATTCAAGTGACAATGTCTCCTCAGGTGGTGTGGAAAGGAATGGAAAGCCTCTTTTCTTATATTTGGCGAGTTGAGTGTGGGATGTAGGCGAGGTTAGTGATAAGGGGATAAGGGATTCTATTTTCATTCAGAATTATCCACTTGGCAATAAATACTAAAAATAGCATGAAATACATCAGTTCTTTTAAAAAAACTGGGGTGGCCTAATAATTATGGCCAGTAGTGTATATTAATCTGGGTCAATGTATTTAAAGAGATATTTATTTCTGTGTATGCATGTAATCATCATCTTTTGTTTAGTAAATTAGGGTTATTCAAGTATTTTTAAGATAGATGTAATTTATGCCTTTTAGAAAAACTATTTCCTTATCTGGTCAGGCGCTCCTGATATCCACCTAGGGGTCTTTGACAAAATCCAGCAGAAAATCTGCAATGTGATCGATCCTGACTTGGCAGCTCAGATTCTGTCACTTTCTTACCAGCACAATGTGGCTTCCCTGTGTCTCTTCTACAAATACTTCCACAACTTCAACTCAGATGAACTTAGCTCACTGGTACCCCCTATGTATGAATTTACTTGAACCACAAGATTAGCAACTAGGTCCCACCTTTTACGATGAAACCAATAAATTGTAAATTCAAATTCTACTTCAGCAGCTTCATTTCTCACACTTCCAGCCTATGGAATTCACTTCCGTTTACTTGCTTTCCCGAGAGCTACAATCTTCAATAATTCAAATGTAAAGTCAATAGTCATCTCCTATCTCACTAACCTGGATCCTCTTTCTCTCATGCTCCTTTCTCCGTCCATTCCACTCTCATCAGTATTCTCATTCTTCTCTTACTCTCTTCCTGACACCCACTGTAACCAGTCACTCTTTCTCATAACTTTTCTCCTATGTAACCCTGCTCAACAGTGATTGTAAAATGTCTTGCTTGGGGCGATAAATTTATAAAAAGAAAAAAATTATAAGATTTGGTTTTCGCAATGTAATAATTGGGTCTTTGTGGTTGTTTTTTAATTGCCAGAAATATTTTGAAAGGGTAGTGCTTTTACTGTATTTACTACTATTTAAAGTAATTTGATGATTGCATTAACGGTATTTCCATTGGTTTTCAGTTGAGCCAAAATAAAATTTAACATTAACATCAGAATGGATTATAGCTCTGTAAATTATACTTTTGGTCATGCATTGGTTGTTTAGTAGGTAGGTATTATTTTTTCAGTCGTTACTATCATCTATAGTAGAGTTAATGTTATTTTTCATGTTGGACATGTGTTTATTTAAAATAATAGTGTTATGTTGTAATATATATATATATATATATATATATATATATATATATATATTGATGTTCTTGACACAAGTATAGATAATATTAACATTGTTTTTAAATTTGAAATTTAAAATTTCTATCTCCTAGCCGTTTTCATTGGCTCTTTCCTCTCAATATTTTCTCATTTATTTTCCTCTTTACTTTCTATTTCTTCTGTATCTTTCCCTTTCCTCGATTTCTCATCTTATCTCATTTTTCTACCCTCTTTCTTTTAATATCGTTTTACCTCATACAAAAAGATTTCAAACAGTAAAAGGAAGGTGGGGATTTTAAAAAAAAATTTTTTTTCAATAAAACGTTTATTACCATCATTGTTTTTTCAATGTCGAAACAAAATGTACAATTTTGTAGTAGTTTGTACATGTTTAAAGTAATAATTAATAATAACTATTCATTGCTCTATTTTTAGATTGAACATTGCTTAAAACTAATGTTTTGAACGTTGAAATTATTTTCTTCATTCCTTATTCATTTGGATATATATATATATATTCACACATTGTTCATTCAGTAATGAATTTGAACACTCTTGGTTACTGGCATTTGAATACATTGTGTATTTAACACGTTAAAATCTGCCTTCCTCCACCAATAGCTTAGAGGTAAAATCTCTGACTGATATCAAATTGGATGAGTTTCAATCCTCGCTAGAAGCAATCAGATGTCTAACTGTACTGATGAGCTGTTATATAGTGAAACAGGACTGTCTATATATATATATATATATATATATATATATACATATATATATATATATATTGTATTGAGGCAGCAGATATTTTTCGAAACATATACTGTTAAATATAAGAGACAATGAATGTTCTAAACATCGTATTTTGGCTTTAATTTCAGGTGAAAATAAAGACAAAAATTCTCCAACATTTGGATAATTTTTTATTAAGTTGGTTCTAAAGCTGTCAGCTAACATGAGCCATCTTCAGAGAGGTTACAAGGATGTTAGCATAAAAACATCCACCATCAGCAACAATTTTACCTTGTGTTGACATAAAACTTTGCTAGGCAACGATAACATTTACTAGAACTAGCAAACGCAGTATGTATATTTGTAATGCGGTTCTATGACGTCACACCACATGAGAGCTTGAAATGATAACAGAACCATATATTTAAATACAATGTAATGTGTTATGACCAGATTTAAACGTGATTTTATTAAGTGTTGGTTGTTTGGATTTAATGTAGATGGCCTCTAATATCTGAAGGTTCTTTTTACTGTGTCTATGAGTGAAGATTATTGTATTGTTAATTAAAATGTGAGCCGAAAGCTTAGAACCAACTTAATAAAAAAATTATCTAAATGCTGGAGAATTTTTGGATTTATTTTCACCTGAAATTGAAGCCAAAATATGATGTTTAGAACGGCTCATGATTAAACATAATAGACATTCATCGTCTCTTATATTTGTCTGAGAAGATCTACTAATGTTTGAGACTAAAAACTATAATTTTACCAAGTTAAATTCTGCAGTCAGAACCACAATAAAAGGGCTGA
Source organism: Ascarosepion bandense (assembly GCA_037127315.1). Classification (NCBI taxonomy): domain Eukaryota; kingdom Metazoa; phylum Mollusca; class Cephalopoda; order Sepiida; family Sepiidae; genus Ascarosepion; species Ascarosepion bandense. The sequence continues at coordinate 554,701 of JBBBDQ010002113.1, forward strand.
AATCCTGATCTTGATCAGACCTGATCAGATATCGGGTATTGATTTCTGATACTGGGGAAAAAATCGGGAAAAATAAGGAGCCCATGACCTGACCGGAAGTCTAAATAATCTTTGTGTGAAGTTTAGTGAGAATCGAATAAAAATTGCGAATTTGTATAAAGGACATACAGACTGACAAATACACACACACAAACATCTTGCCTTTTAGGAAAGAATATTAAAACGTTTTGAGTTTAAAAATGTGTTTTTTTGACAGTATTTGTTTATTTCTGCTATTATATTTTATATTTCAGACTGCCCTCGGTCCTTCTTCTGATGGATCATCACTATGCTATATATATATATAATTTTTTGGGAGGGGTGGATTTTTATAAACATGTCACCCACAAGCAAGTCATTTTACAGCCACTGTTGAGCAGGGCATTATATAGGAGAAAAGTTATGAGAAAGAGTGATGGGTTACAGGGGGTGTCAGGAAGAGGGTAAGAGAAGGATGAGAATATTGATGAGAGTGGAGTGGATGAAGAAAGGAGCTTGAGAGAGAGAGAGGATGCAAATTAGTGAAATAGGAGATGACTATTAACTTCACATTTGAATTCTTGAAAAAATGTATCACTTTTGTTTAAAAACAAAGTTTAGTTTTAAATACAGAGTTGGATAAAACCAAAGTACAAATGGTTGCTGAAAAGTTCTCAGCCTGACCAAGTTCATATTTTTGGAAAGCGGCTGAGGCCAAACTTTTTCAGCACCCACCTGGATTAGCAAAAAAAAAAAAAAACCTTACTTATCTTTAAGTTGTACTCTGTGACCCCAATTCAAGGATTTTACATGATTTTGAACATTAGCTGCCATGATCTCCCTGAAAAATGGAAAGATGAAATCAGTTATGTATGATAAAACAACAAAAACGAGTCACAATTCTACATTGAGAAACGTTGAAGATATGGGGACATCTAGCTTTACATTTTGTCATGTTTAGCATTGTGGTGCAGTGGATATCGGCTCGGAACGAGAAATTGGGGAGCCGAGTTCGAATTCCATTTGAAATCATTGCATTTACTTACGCGCAAATGTCCTTGGGAAGGTATTAATCCGTCTATTCCTTCCAGTTATGGGTTAAATAACAGGACAGATTGGGTTCTATAGCCTTGGTCAGCAACCAGTCTACCGCAGAAAGCAATGGCAACCTACTGCAAGATAATCTTCTGCCCAGTCAGTCATGTCTCTTTCGAGACATGATCGCCCAAAGTGTGTATCATGTATGGCACTTAACTGACTGACTGTCTTTCCAACAAACAGGATGGAGGGGAGTTGGAAATGATATTTTATAAACAAAATCATCTGATGTGTTTTGAGTCTTTCAATATCAGGCCCCCTTCTCCAGCTGACCTAATCAGGGATGATGAGAACCTGATACCACCTGCTTACAACTGAATGTCTTGTGAAAATTTTGTTCATCACTTCCAACGAAGGGCTTTTCACGTATATGTTACCATTACATAATTCAAGAGAGAAAAAGACTTATGATATGAAATCAATTTTATTAAAGAAAAACAATTAAGCAGTGTCTATATTAAAATAAGAAGGAAAGAAACAGATGTTGTTCACAACTGTTACTGCTTAATAATGTCCTCTTAAGCTCACAAGAAATTAATCTTGTGATGGGAACAAAAACGAAAAGATAGACAAGAAAGAAAGATAGAAAGGTGGAAGAGAAAATATTGTCCACTTACAGTTTGGTAGATCTTACAGTTTGAATTCGACATTCAAATTCTTATCATTATTTTATTTATTTCTTTAGTCGAATTTAAGAATAGTCTTAAAAAAGTTCTCTCCCTTGTATCGTAACATCAAAGTCCATTTCTTTTTTTGGGAGAATGTCTGTCTTTCTTCCAATATTGCAGTTTGTTGAATGTTAATTTACAAAACGATTCATTCCTCCCTCAATCCGCCAATATTAACTTCTTCCTTTCATCCTGACCTAAGGATAATCCTTTTTTTCAACTGTCAAGTCCAGTTACAACTGTGCTAGGATAATCATTCAGTCTCAGCATTCACTTAGAGACCTGAATAAGAACACGACTTAATCATAGACGAAATTTTGTTCCTTGATTTACGTCTAATATTGATGGAGGAGAATCTACATGACTAAATCTTTAGTCAGCATTTCGTCTTGAATTCTTGTGACTACTTTAATGTCCAGTAAGGACAGAGTTGGTTAATTCACAAGACCTCTGCATTTCTTCAGAGACCAGAACATGGCATCAAGTAACTTAGATGCCGGCTTCTTCCTCACGTCTGTTCTTTGGTGAGTCTTTTCACCAACTGGCTTCTTTACTTCAAATTTCTTTCAAAAAGGCGGGAAAAGGTTCTCCGGACCACTCAGAATGCAGAATCTGATCACATTACATAGCAGTCAAAGAAGTCGAACAAGACATAGAGAAGGAAAAAAGAAGGAGGGGGAGGCAGAAAAAGAAGAAATAGAAACATATAGTCTCTTCCATTTCAAATTATGGTCCTTTGATTGATTCTGAATTTGTGATTTTAGTGACATCATCACCAACCAATCAAATTAAGGTTTATTGAACACGTTAACAAAATGCAATGGTTTTGTTGTTAACTTATTTCTTAGATTAATTTGATTCTCATTCCAGTATCAGAAGCAATGTCTATTTTAATTTTTTTTCTTCAAATCAAACTAAATTGGTAATAATTCTTGTCCAGAGGATCCTAGATGTGGCATGAAATGCTACATCGAAGTATTCTTAAAAATTCAGAGCTGATCCCATATTTCATGCTTAATCAGTGATTAAATTAAAACAGGGTTCATACAGATTTTCAATGTCCATTTTCAAGGACTTTTCAAGGCAAAATTTGATATACAAACAATGACATAATAAACAAAAATATATAATAAACTAAGAGCGATTAAATATTGTTGTTTTCCCAATTGTGGATTGGTACACTGCATCCGTTTTACTTTTGAATTTCACTTTGGCTGAATCCGCAAAGCATATTTTTTTTTTTTAATCATATCACCCCAAGCAAGGCGGTAACGCCACTGATGTGCAGGGGGCTACGTAAGAGAAGATTAGAAAAGAGAAAACCGGAAACCTCATCCTAAACAGGAAACAAGGGATGAGCCTCTTCACCTGTTCAAGAGATGAGGGTGGAGTGTGTGGGTAATTTCGTGATAAAGGGACGTAAATCTTGTATCGGCAATTACCGAAAATAATACGATGCTGCAATTTCAGAAGAAAGTATTTATTTCGATTTTATTCTTAATATTTCGACACAAATTTTTACTGACATAAATGATTTTCAAGACCTTTTCAAGACATTTTCCATATTTTCAAGGCCTTTTCAAGATAATAATAGAAATAAGGCCTTTTCAAGACATTTTCTATATTTTCAAGGCCTTTTCAAGACAAAGCCCAAGTTCAAGGCCTTTTCAAGCCTGTGCGAACCCTGTAAAAAAATAAAAAAAAATAAAAAAATGCAGTAAGTAAACTACAATCAGCTTTAGGGTTAGGGTCAAAGACAAATTTTTTTTACTGCATCTCTACACAACAGAACTGAAAAAATAAAAAGGTAAATAAAAGAGGTAAAAATTGTGCTTACCAGGAAAAAGAGGTCTCCGGAATATTCCATCCAAAACTTTTAGCATCTTTGATAGCTTGTCCAAGTAAGGCGGCTTGGTGCATTAATTTTTTTGGAATGCATCCTACATTCACACATGTTCCTCCCAGTCCCCATTTTACACCTGGAGAAAAACAATAAAGTCAAATGATATACAAAAGAGACCGAAGCAAAAATTTACAATATTCTTTGATAAAATAGTCTGTGAGAAAATCTCGAGAAATTTATACAAACATAAAAAGGAAACTTTTACAAAACAACACACCCCATCCATTAGTTGTTTACTGTAAGAAGTTGGGCCATAATTTTTTATTTAAAAACACAAGTGTATAGAAAGTGCTTTAATTGATAGGTCATACACAGTAGATTTACATTCAGGTTCTTACAATGTTTCCCCATCCTTGGTAGATCGATTATCATAGTGTGGGATATTTATCTAAGCTCGGCATAAAATCTTACAACCATGTCTAAAACAATAAAAACTTAATTAAGATAAAACAATAAACTAGAACTTAAATAAGGAATTTACTTAATAACCTGTAATAATTACCACAAGGAATACATTGGTCAAACCTCAAGGAATTTAAGTGATTGTATGAATACAAAAAGGATCTTTGACAAAACAACACCCCATATATTAGTTTGCTCACTGTAATGCATCTGACCATAATTCTGATTTAAAAATCACTACTATAATTAAGAGAACGTAATTTACTAAGACTAAATTATATAGAAAGTGTGTAGGGGCCTTGATGATATTGGCCTTGTGCCTAATACAACAAAAGTCTCCACAATTGTCAAATAACAAAAGGTTGAAGGTTGGATGTTGGAATGTGGAAGAATAAAATATTTCATTTTGTATGTTAAAGTAAAATTTTCCTTTGTTATATTTTAATGTGTTGTCTCCCTCTCTGCTCCCATTTGACTGACCAATTTGGCTGGTCAAGAGATGTGGTTAAGTAGTTGAATCTTGTCATGTGCTCAACTCAAACTGCATACCCATTTTCTTAGTGTGAAGAAAATTTGACCAGGGTCAGAGTTCAATTTGCTATTTCTCATCTAATCAGAATCCAGAATCTTAATTTTGACACTGACTTATGAAATTTACCTTGGTCTGGGTTTTTCCAAAATGTTTTCGTCATTTGGATCCGATATTGCGGGTGTGCAATTTTACTTTTCACACTGACTTGTGAAATTTGCCTTGGTCTGGGTTTTTCCAAAATGTTTTCGTCGTTTGGATCCGATGTTGTGGCTGTGCAATTTTACTTTTCACACTGACTTGTGAAATTTGCCTTGGTCTGGGATTTTCCAAAATGTTTTTAGTCATTCTGGTCCATTTTCGCAGGTGTGCAATTTTACTTTTTCTGTTTCAGTTGTCGGATGATATCGGATTTGTGTCCTATAAGTGCTTTAATTGACAGATCATTTGTAGTAAATTTGTCCAGATTCTTACAACAATTCACTTTTCTTGACAGAATAATTGTTACAATGTGAGATACTTAATAGCAAAAGTGATAAAAACAAAGAAAAAGAAAATCAATCAATGAAATTGGATAGTGTGCCGAAGCAAAAGAAGGCGGTTTGTCTGCACGTGCGTTCGTAGACGTAATGGAACCGCGAGGCGAGCTCATGCAAGGCAGTTTTTGGAATGACACGGCGTATGCGTCATTGGTGAAAGTGAGGCTCTCCGAGAGTGGGAAATTACGAGACCGAAAAACACATAAAAAGAGCCCACTTCTGTTTCGGGGGCACTTCGCCGTTGAAGACTCGAGAAGGCTACACCGGTGTTCGGGAGACAGCGTTTTGCTTACGGTGCGCAGGAAACAGAGTCCCTAGTGAAGCAGTGTTCCAGGTTCTACGAGAAGCAGCTGGGAGAACAGTTCCAAGTGGTTATTAATTTGTCTACGAACTACACTCCGAGAAGACACAAATACCCACAGATAGACTATTTACCACCCCACCAAAAAAAGAAAACATTTAAAAAATTAAATTTCACTTCCCCCTCTCCCTCATGTGTATGACTAACTACATCAACATCACTTTAGTCTGTGGAAGTCCTAATGGATGAATTGCATCAAACAAACATTTTTTTCCATTTTTCATTAATTTTCCTGATCAAGTATTGTTGATCACCAAAAAAAAAAAAAAAAAAAGGCTAAAATTGTATTTGCATTTGCTTCTTCAAATAAGTCCTTCAAATTATTGACATTATAAAAGCATTTGCGGAATAGATGAAAGGTCACTACAATCAAGTAGAAAGTGTTTTACAGGATAAGGTTCCTGGCATGCTATGCATTCAGGAGGATCTACATTTTTCAGAAGAAAAGAGTATGTTATATGCATAGGTCCTATATGGATACGGGATAAAAGCACTTCTTTGCATAATTTTCTAATACCTGGTAGCCATGTTTTAAGAATGGGTTTAATTTTAAAAAGCTTGTTGTTCTGACAAGAGTTCCAAGACTCTTGTCATTTCATGATAATAAAATTATTAATAATTAGTTTATAATCTGTATAGAGTACTTTTATATTACTTGTGTCAAGTTTTAGAGTTCTTTGCAGCCACATCGGCCTTTTCATTTCCATGAAATACAGTGTGGCTGGGGATCCAGCAAAAATGGTTTTGTTTTCGGAGATAGAATCAATCCTTTGTAGTAGATTAATGAGAAGTGGATTGTTTAAATTTTGTTCTTTAATGATTTAATCACTGATGAGTCTGGAAATATGATTTTATTAAAGTTAAGATCAGAGATAAGGTCTAAAGCTAAGTCTATGGCTGTAGCTTTGGCACTAAAAACTGAGGAATTGTCTGATAGTTGTTTCTGTAGAACAGGGTTGTTAAATACCACAGCACATCCATCTTTGTTTTCATGTTTAGACCCATCAGTAGATATGTGGGCCCAATTTGGGTATTGTTCCAGAATAATATTTAGGTTTTCCATATAGTTTATGGGTGTATGTCAGATTTAGGGTAGGCTGTTAGTTTTAGTATGTCATTGGGTTGTTTCAATAGCCAGGGTGGGTGTTCAGGATATTTTGATTCATGGATACTTGTTTTACCTATTAGTCTGTGAGAGAGTTTACCATTTGTAGTCCAAAAGGTTTTATGGCCTTTTCTTTTCTCTTGAAGAGGATTTTATTTTCAGGGCAAAAAACGCATTTGAAGGTTGGATTGTTAGAACATGAAAAGAGTTTAATATAATATTGGAGAGCTAATTTCTTTCGTCTTAGGTAAAAGTGGGCATTCGTGAGCTTCTGTATAAAGACTCTATTGAGGAAGTTTTAAAGGCTTCTAATGTTAAGTCTTAGTCTTTGATTATGAATTGGTTCTAGTTTTCTCAGATAGGATTTTCTGAAGATTCCATAAATAAGGCAGCCATAATCGAGTTTTGATTGAACCAGTGATCTATAAAGTTTTAATAAAACTTGTTGATCTGCACCCCAACTGATTGGAGTTGGATTGACTTACACCTAAAAATTTGTATTCTTAAACTACTGGTATCACAGTATCATCAAATTTAAGGATAGGATCAATGTGTAATTTTTGTTGTTGACAAAAAGGCATACATTCCATCTTTGTTTTTGAAAATTTAAAACCATTTTTGGTAGCCCATGAGTCAATTTTACTAAGACGTTGTTGTAGTTGACGTTCAGTGGTGTGAATATGTTTTGATCTGTAACAGATCAGGAAGTTGTCAACATATAAAAAGGGTATTTGTCTATATTTTTGAGATGAGGTAGTATTGATAGTATTTACATTATTCGGACTATTGTCTTCATCTTTGTTGCTATTTGTGTGATGTTTCGGCCGTTGTATGCTCCAGCCTTCTTTATGTGTCCTTAAGGACACATGGCCCAGTGGATATAGACGTCGATTAGTTCCTGACTTGACTCTTAAAGTTGTGAGTTCAATACCATGCTACAGCAGCGGTAAACAAATAACTTGCAGGGTTAGAGGGAGATAACTCATGACTTCCAATCGAGGCTTCCCGCAAGGAATGAGAATGATATACCCCAGTCATCGTAATAAAGGGTTTGGTTCAAAATTCCTAGCACCTGAAGAAGGCCGGAGCATACAACGACCGAAACATCATACAAATGGCAACAAAGATGAGGACAATAGTCTGAATAATGTAAATACTGTATATAAAAAGGGATTAACTCCAGGATTAAGACATTTCACAATATTATTCATTTTAATATCAAAGAGAGTGACTAAAAAGATACTTCCCTGTGGTACACCCATTTCCTGCTCATGGAGTTCAGAAACAGTACTACCAAAAAGGACTTTAAAAATATGGTTAGACTAGCAGTATAGCCTGGTGTTGCTCGGGTGCATTGAAAGCTTTAAAACTAATCCATGGTCCTGGAGCTCAGACTCTTTGGACGTTGGCATAAAAGACTAAAAAGCAATAGTTGGTTCCAGTTAAAGCGAAACTGTAGACTGAAAGAAAAATGAATGGATGTAAGTCAAATTTTGATTTCCTGGTATCGATATCAAATAAGTTTTTTTGTTGTAAACTGAATTTTGAAGGCTAAATAAGTCCTCTGAGTAAATGGTATCATGGCTAATACTAAGAATTCCAATAATACCTATTTAGAGCCAAACCTGAAGCAAAAACTAAAATAAAAGGGCTGAAAAAAATACAGATATACAGGCTGATAAAAAGACACACACACACAAACATCATGCCTTTTATATATATATAATCGATTTTCTGCACTATTGTGAGAACTGCAACCTTGAAACTTCTGATTATCGTTTCTTATGTCTTTGTCTATAAATGTATAAAATTTGATTAAAATTGGACCACTCCTTCTATAACCCGAGTTTTTCGATTATCGATTTTTGATATTTATCGGGAGGTACCTTGACACAAAACCTAGCTAAGAACACTCGCAGATACTTATAGTACAACTGTGAAAATTTTCAAGAAAATCGGTTCAGTCATTTTGGAGTCTATAGATAATGGACACACACACATACAAAGTTCTATTTATAAATAAGTTTAGATAAGAAATTCTTAATAAAAATTGGTAGTCTAACTTTGAGTTCAAGGTTTTCGTCACACATGATACCATATTTCTACATTGTATTGTAAGCTTTTTCAAGGTAAAAAAAAAAAAAAACTGCTGTTAGGTGTTCTTTTTTTTATAAAGGCATTTCTAATAAGTGGTCTGTAGTACTTAGTCTTTTTCTGAAACCAGTTTGAAAGTTAGTTATCAGGTTATTGGTTTCAAGAAACCAAATTAATCTATAGTTAATTGTTCTTTCTAGGATTTTACAGAGGCAGCTGGTTAAAGAAATTGGTCTATAATTAGAAGGTTTGGATGAATCACTTCCAGTTTCAGGTATTAGGATGACTATGGCATGTTTCCAAAGATTAGGAACATTGCCATTAATCAAAATATCAACTAGGTATATCAAAGAAACATCAGGCAACTGTTTGAGAAATTCACAATGTATATTGTTGGGACCTACTGCAATATTACGAGACTTGCTTCAAGAATCTAGTAATTCAGATAGAAAGGTTGGTTAAAATCTTCAGTGTTATTGGAGTGGAAGTTTCTTCTTTTCATCGTTTCTTTTAATGCTTTGAAATTTTCTGTGATAGTCGAAGAAGAATTCTGTGAGAAGTTTTGAGCCAGTGTATTTGCTATTTGAGCCAGTGTATTTGCTATTTGAGCCAGTGTATTTGCTATTTCTTTGGGAACAGTAATTTCGATATTATTGCAAGAAAGATGATTAAAGGATTATATTTATTTTTACTAGAAATCTTTCTGATCATGTTCCAGATGGTTTTTGTTTTTGTATTGGAATTGATTTTAGATACAAAATCTCTCCACAAGGAATGTTTTGATTCCTTTGTTACTTGTCGTGCTATTGCTCCATATTTTTTTTTAAAGGAGTTCAAACTTTCTGCTGATGGTTGTACGCTGAATTTATGAAGAGCAGCCTGGTGTAATCTGATCACTTTTTTGCAACCACCATTGAACCAGATGACACTGCATATGGTCAAATATCCCATCCTGCTGCTAGAGATCTATTTGCAGTTTAAGTGCATTATGATACAACAAAGTAGTTGACAATTTTTTAACCCAGAAAAAAAAAATCTTTTCTTGATCAATTTATTCTTTAAATGAGCTAACTGCAGAGGAAGTTTATCCAGATTCTATTAAACTGTAACAAAAAATTCCGTTTTAATTCCTTCCTCCAAACTCAACTCTAGTGAAATCAACTTACGTTGAAAGCATTTTTGGGATCTTGATATAATGTTCTTCATTTTTGATTATTGTAATAAAAAAATATTTTTTTATTGCTTGTGACCATCTATCTGGACCAAAAATTATTAAAAAAAAAAAAAAAAAAAAAAAAAAAAATAGCAGCAGCAATGTCTTAATTTAGGTCAAAATTTGTTTCCATATGTTCATGAATATCCCATTTTTTCAAGTTTCTAAATTTTCTTCTGGGTTATGAATATGTGGCTGTATAACTTTTGTTAACAATGTGATACAAAGTTGTGTGGGAACTGTGTTTTCAACCCAATAACATACGATAGTTGAATTGCAAAAGCAATAAAGAGCTTAGTAGACTTCAAAAACACTTTTAAGATTTCCTTAACAATGCACAAAAGATGGCGCTTTTGCATCACCCTTCCTCCTACACAAAATGAATGACTAAATAAGGACAAATATACCCTTACTGTATTACTAGGACTATGCTCTCGAGGTGCCAATAATATACCTTACTGTATTACTGGGACTATACTCTCGAGTGCCAATAATATACCCTTGCTGTAGCTTACTAGGACCTATTCTCTACAGTGCCAATAATATACCCTTACTGTATTACTAGGACTATACTCCTCGAGTGCCAATAATATACCCTTACTGTATTACTAGGACTATTCTCTCGAGTGCCAATAATATACCCTTACTGTATTACTAGGTTATACTCTCGAGTGCCAATAATATACCCTTACTGTATTACTAGGACTATACTCTCGAGTGCCAATAATATACCCTTACTGTATTACTAGGACTATACTCTCGAGTGCCAATAATATACCCTTACTGCATTACTAGGACTATACTCTCGAGTGCCAATAATATACCCTTACTGCATTACTAGGACTATACTCCTCGAGTGCCAATAATATACCCTTACTGCATTACTAGGACTATACTCTCGAGTGCCAATAATATACCCTTACTGCATTACTAGGACTATACTCTCGAGTGCCAATAATATACCCTTACTGCATTACTAGGACTATACTCTCGAGTGCCAATAATATACCCTTACTGCATTACTAGGACTATACTCTCGAGTGCCAATAATATACCCTTACTGCATTACTAGGACTATACTCTCGAGTGCCAATAATATACCCTTACTGCATTACTAGGACTATACTCTCGAGTGCCAATAATATACCCTTACTGCATTACTAGGACTATACTCTCGAGTGCCAATAATATACCCTTACTGCATTACTAGGACTATACTCTCGAGTGCCAATAATATACCCTTACTGCATTACTAGGACTATACTCTCGAGTGCCAATAATATACCCTTACTGCATTACTAGGACTATACTCTCGAGTGCCAATAATATACCCTTACTGCATTACTAGGACTATACTCTCGAGTGCCAATAATATACCCTTACTGCATTACTAGGACTATACTCTCGAGTGCCAATAATATACCCTTACTGCATTACTAGGACTATACTCTCGAGTGCCAATAATATACCCTTACTGCATTACTAGGACTATACTCTCGGTGTATGTATACCCTTACTGCATTACTAGGACTATACTCTCGAGTGCCAATAATATACCCTTACCCATTACTAGGACTATACTCTCAGTGCCAATAATATACCCTTACTGCATTACTAGGACTATACTCTCGAGTGCCAATAATATACCCTTACTGCATTACTAGGACTATACTCTCGAGTGCCAATAATATACCCTTACTGCATTACTAGGACTATACTCTCGAGTGCCAATAATATACCCTTACTGCATTACTAGGACTATGCTCTTAAATTGCCCAATAATATACCCTTACTGCATTACTAGGACTATACTCTCGAGTGCCAATAATATACCCTTACTGCATTACTAGGACTATACTCTCGAGTGCCAATAATATACCCTTACTGCATTACTAGGACTATACTCTCGAGTGCCAATAATATACCCTTACTGCATTACTAGGACTATACTCTCGAGTGCCAATAATATACCCTTACTGCATTACTAGGACTATACTCTCGAGTGCCAATAATATACCCTTACTCATTACTAGGACTATACTCTCGAGTGCCAATAATATACCCTTACTGCATTACTAGGACTATACTCTCGAGTGCCAATAATACACCCTTACTGCATTACTAGGACTATACTCTCGAGTGCCAATAATACACCCTTACTGCATTACTAGGACTATACTCTCGAGTGCCAATAATACACCCTTACTGCATTACTAGGACTATACTCTCGAGTGCCAATAATATACCCTTACTGTATTACTAAGACTATACTCTCGAGTGCCAATAATACACCCTTACTGTATTACTAAGACTATACTCTCAAATGCCAATACAATTAAATTATTTCCTCTAATTTTCTCCTTAGAATGGTACTTCTTTGGTATATTTCACTTATTTTAGGTCCTGGGCATGACGGTAAACTGCATCCGGCAGTAAGGCATCTGATTGGGAGGTTGTGAGGAGCATGAAACCATCTCTTAATTGCTATTGTTCCCAGGTCCACCCTGACCCAGATTAGGTAGCACCTGTTAGAGTCACAGCTATGAGCAAATAGTTAACCCCCGAACTGGGGTCAAAACACTATGAAAGTATAAAAATACACTTTTATAGAAATATATATAAAAATTCACTTTTATTGAAAAATATACATTTTTGAAGGAAAAATATAACCAACAATACATTTTTGAAGAAAAAATTATTCTCAGCAAAACATTTTTGAACACAAAACTAGAAGACATTTTCAGTTCTCTAAAATAGAAAGGAATAAAAACAAAAGATTTTCATTAAAATCTGACTAAATCAACCTTCTCACTATAACTGAACATTAAAAAAAAATACCTTAAAACCCCATTTTTTGGGGATTAAATAACCCACAGAAATTGATATGCTGTTAAACAAAACTTAAACTCACTTATTTTCCAAATAATTTTCTCCATAGCACAATTCTTTTGTTCCAGGAATAAAGAGAGTTCCTTGCTTATTTTAAAAGTTGAGAAATTTCTAGCAGCACACCTATTCCAAACAACACTTGTATTTCATACAAAAGAATGTAGAACCATTATTTATTAAAAGATATCATCACCACTTAGCACGGTTTGAGGTAAGGAAAATCTTCCATGTATGTTGAAGACTTTTAGGTGGTTAGCAAGGCCTGCACAAGTAAAGCAAATATTTTAGTCAGCCATTTGGACTTGGAAGACAACCTCAAAAATCAAAGATATTGTTTTTGAAGAAAAAAAAACAAAACGCTAATATCTGAATTATAAATAGAATTGTATCAGAAATAATTGCAGAATATGTGTGTATTGGATGTTACAGTGAAGTCTTTGATCTTTGTAAACCCATATTAAATTTTTATACAATTAATTTTTGACAAATATTCCCAATAAACCTGATATATCCCGAAAAGGAATACAGTATAAAATGATCAGTTGAAGAATAGAACTCCACACCAGGAATAAGAAATAGATTTATTGTACTAAGGTACAATTAACAATAATACACATATAAGCAAGCCACGGGTTGGAGTGGAATCGACTATCGAAGAGTGAATGCCTTCACCTAAGACCTTTTTGTATTTACTAGCCTTCCCACGCAAGGCCAGATGTGACACATGGTCATTTTATAGTGGGTATTCCCAGCCATATAGCCGGGCCAAAAAATCTGTCTATTTTTCCCCAGTCGTGGTTCTACCCTTCGGCGGAACGACAACTGGGTTTGTGCTCTCTGCTTGGAAGCAGAGAGCGCCCTCTACCCGAAGGCAGAGAGCTGACAGTGTCATAGAGCAGTCAGGCGAATGCCTAAGACCTTTCCCATTCGTACCGCTCGTTACCGTCTTTTATAAAGTAGAGCATTCTATTCTTGGGGATGGCAAAATGTTCCACTATAACAAAACCATTCATATGTGCATCAAATATTGCTACCCCTATCTGGTCTGTCCATCACATCCTGTATATGCTATAATGGACAAATTGTCGTCTAAATTACTCAAAAATGAAAATAACATTGACATCATGTTTTAACAAATATATTTACCTAAAAATTACACAAAATATCCTGAAATACTAAAGCATAAATTTATTCAACTGCCATTGACTTCAACCACATCCCCAAGATGAATTTGGAATCTCTTGCAAATCTTCTGGATGGTGAATGCTGTTTTGCTTCGGTGCAAGCGAAATTACGCTGCATGCGAAAACTTAGAATCGGACACACAGGAAATGGAATGGCAGACATGGCGAATGAAAATGTGAAGAATTGGCTGGGGATTATATCTGAAAAAGTTTTAGGGTCGAAGTAAAGAGAATATTTATTGTTATTCTCAGAGTGTTATTAACGTATCCTAGAATATAATCAGTAAAGTATTTTAAATATTTTTTTTGTTTTTGTTGACAGAAGCCAGACATGAATTAACTCCAAGCTCAACTTATATATACTACACACAAGCTGTTTACGTAACCAATATTAAAAACCAGTTTCACTAAGTAGGGACATTCCCTTTAATGTGAATGCTGTCATAATCCTTGCCTTCAGGTCATCTTCGGTGTTACAAGGACTTCTGTAACACACTTTTTGGTCTCCTGCTGAACTGCACCCCCCCAAACACATAATAATCATAGAGGCTGCATTCTGGGGAGGTAGGTGGCTAAATGTAAGAGGGTGATGTAGTTACAGAAATTGTCGGACAGACATGATATGTTTGTGTGGCATGGCGCAGAATTCTGTTGACAGACAGAGTATTCCAGCAGCCACCCTCTTAACCCAGGGCAGCACTACCTTCTTAAAACACTTGATCAAAGCCTCTGTGCTGAGTGTGAGGCCCTCTGGGAACATAAATGGAGTCACAATGCTTTTCATCACTAGTGATCACTCCAAACATGATATTGACTGGATGTATTATCAAACTCTTTCCGAATCCTCAGCACTGTTGTCAGATTGACACCTAAACAAACTGTTTGTATTGGTGCTTCTGGTGCAAATGCCAAGCAGTACAGGATGTTGTTTCCAAATTTCTGGCAAAGTGAAATGCATAATGCCGCTCTTTTTCTCACAGACGGCACCCAACTGACCCTACTATACTGTGTAGTTGACAAAATCAAACAATGTGCATGCATGAAATTAAAAATCTAAAATGATGACAAGTTATTGATCCCACCCCCACAAAAATATAGGGTGGGCCATAAGTCGTGCACCAAAGAATTACGTGAAGTGATGGAATTGTGCATTAATGCAAATGACGAGCATTTCGAGCATTTGTGATTGTACCAGCGTGTACAACGTATTTCTCAGTTCATGAGCTAAGCTTGGTTTTAATAAAATAACGTTTACTATTATCAGAATTGTTTTAAATGCTTTGGTGCCCATCTTGTATAAATATATGTATAAATAACATGAGCTTTATTAAAAAGGACAGACAAGATGCTGTTGTTTAGTTTTTTATATCATTTTTCAAGTGATCTTATATTTTTTCTTTTCAGTACATAAATTATATAAAAGTTGTCTGAATGTTTTATATATCCAAGTGCTTTTGGCTATACCTTTAGCCATTATCAAGGACAAATTTTATTTTACTTTCAACTGAATATATGGATTGTTTTATGAATATATCTATGACAAGCAGTATAGCCCGGCATTGCGCGTGTGTAATGAAAGCTTTAAAACTAATCCATTGTCCTGGAGCTCAGACACTTTAGACGTTGGCACGAAAGACTAAAAAGCAATAGTTGTTTCCAGTTAAAGCAAAACCATAGACTGAAAGAAAAATGAATGGATGTAAGTCAAATTTTGATTTCCTGCTATAGATATCAAATAAGTTTTTTTCATTGTAAACTGAATTTTGAAGGTTAAATAAGTCCTCTGAGTAAATGGTATCATGGCTGAGACTAAGAACTACAATTATACCTACTTAGAGCCAGACCCAAAGCAAAAACTAAAATAAAAGGGCTGAAAAAATACAGACATACAGGCAGATAAACAGACACACACACACAAACATCTTGCCTTTTATATATATATATATATATATATATATATATATATATATATAAAATCGATTTTCTGCACTATTGTAAGAACTGCAACATTGAAACTTCTGAATATCATTTCTTATATTTTTGTCTATGAATGTATCAAATTTGATTAAAATTGGACCACTCCTTCTATAACCCGATTTTTTCGATTATCGATATTTATCGGTGGTACCTTGACACAAAACCTAACTAAGAACACTCGCAGACACTTATAGTACAACTGTGTAAATTTTCAAGAAAATCGGTTCAGTTGTTTCGGAGTGTATAGGTACTGGATGCGCACACAAAGTTCCGTTTATAAATAAGTTTAGATTAGATATTGTCAAAAATATTAATTCACCTACAAGATCCAAATTACTGAGAATCATTATTACTAGTTGAACCCGTGAAAAAACAAAAAAAAAATTCATGGGTAATGTAATATTATTTTCATGATTTCAAATAAAATTTAATGGATGTTGATTAAGTAAATACTATTGTTCAGTTTGTACTTAATATATCTGTTGAATTTTATTTGAAATCATGAAAATAATATTACATGATCTGTGAATTTTTTCATAGGTTCAGCTCGTGACAAATAATTATACTGGGCAATATGATTTAGGGACTGAGGCTTGAGAATTGCTTTTACCTAATTTGGTATCACTGGTTTCAGAAAGTATGCAAGCAACTGAAATTGACTACCTGTTGTCCATAATTATAAGTGGGAACTATTTTCCATAACAACTATATCAGAAAGTTTATACAATTTATCCTCTGAGTCATACTGAAATACAGCAAAATTTATACAAAGGGAAATAAATAAAAAAGGAAAATGTATGAGTTATACTTCTTGTATAGAATTATTACAGCAAAAATGGGACACACGTAGATATTACGATATTTATATATAGATCTACAAATTCACACGACCCTAAAGTATTGTGTTCTAACCAACCCAAATTTGTAAATAAGTATATTGGATATACTACTACATGTTTTACAAGAAAACTCGCATTACATCTCCCTGACCATAGTTCTATTAGGTTTCATTTAAACAGACATACTTGTCAATAATACAAATATAACAGAATCATAACAGCAACACACATGGCTAAAAATTATGTAAGCAGTATTAATAAAAATGGCAAAGCCAACACTTAATCATATTAACTATGAACATGGTCACAATGTGCTGAGCATGTTCGGAAAAAAATTCCTATAAGTCTAGATATATAGACAATTCAAAAATAAAATAATAGAAAATTCATGTTAAATGCAATTATCAAACCTGACAATTGGGTTTAGCATGAAACAGACTAACATTAGGGTGTTAACGTCAATATTTACATACACTATCCCTGATATTGAGCACTTTAATCCATAAATACAGAATACCATAGAACTATATTTTATTACACACACACATATATATATCTTGTAATTTTGTTATTACAATGGTTTATAAAAGCATAATATCACTACACAAAAATTTTCATGTTTCAGAACAATACTGTTCTTCTTCAGATGATATGTTCAAATAAAGAAGAACAGTATTGTTCGGAAACATGAAAATTTTTGTGTAGTGTTATTCTGCTTTTATAAACCATTGTAATAACAAAATTACAATATGAAGCTGTATCGAGCACTCTTTATAAAAGTAAATGCTTGAACAGTGGGTTTTAATCTACGTGTTCTTCTACTTCCTTGTAATATATATATATATATATATATATATATTATATAAGCAAGTATAGGATAGGTATGGATAGAATAAAATTCTGTATAAAAAAAAAAAAAAGAAGCAGTTCTTAAAAAAGAGGTCAATACAAAGAGCGAATAATATTTATTTAGAATTTATAACATAAATATGTTATGATATCGCTACAAAAGTAGCCATTTTGTTTTGACACTGTGTCTTTGAAATCAACATCATCACTTGGTAAGACACAGTGTTGAAACAAAATGGCTATTTTTCTAGTGATATTATAACATTTATGTTATGAATTCTAGAAAAATCTCATCGGAAATAAAGAAGAGAGTGTGAGATTGCCATGTAATATCTGTTCTTCTGTATGGCAGTAGATGTTGGACGATCTTCTCAAGGACGAAGGAGAGGCTTGAGGCAGCAGAAACGTGGTTTCACAGAAGGATGCTGAGTATACCATGAACTGAGCATGTGACTAACAATGAGGTGTTGGAGAGAATAGAAACGAGGCGAAAACTAAGGCTAAATATAAGGAAGAGACAGATGAGGTTTCTGGTACATATAATGAGGAAGGAGGGTCTGGAAAATTTAATACTCACAGGATGGATAGAGTGAAAGAGAGACAGGGGAAAGCAGCATGAAGCTACTTGATAGGCCTGAGCAAATGGATGGTGGGATGGGGTTTGTAAGAGATACCAAGAGAAAGAATTTTGAGAGCAACAAGAGACAGAGCCAAGTGGCAGTCCATGATCGCCTATATCCTGAAGGGACATGGCACATGAAGAATATATATATATATATATATAAGGTTAAATATACAAAATTAGAGAAATTATAAAAACTCTGCTTAAATACAAAAATATTCTGTGCAAAATAAGCATTAAGTCTAATCACATCCCTCCCCACCCCTTACAACTCCCTACTCTGCTCCTCTAAGAAATCCAAAAGATACAATCTAGTCGTAAGATAATAAAAACTTACATTCTAACTGCTAATGCTAAATCTGTCTACAAAACTCCCAGACACTCATTAATCAACTATATTCACTACCCACACCATTTCCTTCAAAATTCAAACGGACAATTCACAAGACTTATTCCCTTATCACTAACCCCCACCAACATCCCACGCACAACTCACCAAATATAAGAAAAGAGGCTTTCCATTCCTGTCCACACCACCTGAGGAGACATTGTAGTTTCAATGTCGAAACAAATGTACGATTTGTAGTACGATTGGATATATAAAATTTTGTTCTAAAATATAATTTATAATAAATATTCACAGCTCTATATATTATATATTGAGCACTGTTTTAAATTAATGTTTTGGATGTTGTAAAAAATTTTTTTCTTCGTTCCTTATTCACTCGTATATATATATATATATATATATATATATATATTTTTTTTTTTTTTTTTTGTTTTTCTTTAATCTGAAGTGGAAGAGTAGGAAGGTAAATTCCAAGAACCTGATCCTAATTAATATTAAAAAATTTTTAACATTAAAAAGTGATGCAGGCAGAGAGCTCAGAGAACTTAAATTCATGACTTCCTGTAATGGATAAACTTAATTAAAAATTTAAAGATATTACATTTAAATCTAGTCCTCCCCCTCCTAAATATACCGTTTCAAACCCCTGTAAACATTCACTAGCCTCTACCATTTGATATCTGATACCCCGTCTATCTCTTGTCTCTACACCCTGTAACCTCGCCACTACCAGCTCTGTCCTGTTCTACTTTGTGACCGTTGTTAACCTGGCCCCTTTCCCCCTATACGCCAGGGCCTTTGCCATTTGGAACAAAACAATGTCGCTGATGTGATGTGGAATCTCTCTTAGAGATCCCATGTCGAAATGTACATCCGACACCTTTGAATTTTGAAAATTGTCTCTAATTTATATATATATATATATATATATATATATATATATAGAGGAAAAACGCGTTATTTCATGGTAATTCGGAAGTATAGGTCTATTTCAGGCGAGCCATCTTCAACTTCCGTCTTTATTCAATGAAGGATTCTACATGAATGGGATTCACAAAAACCTAACCCGGCAAATAAAAAAATAAAAAATAAAATAAAAACATATAAGATGATAAGAATATAACTGTCGCTCCCCTAAAAAAGAAAATAAGAACAATTCATCCGTTTGTCGAACACACAGACATTCCTACAGAATCATATGTAAAAGTCGCAGAGAACCCACACCAGATAACACGTCAGGACGCTAATTCATTGCCCCTAACCATTTATATGCATATATGTCTAGAGCTCTCGTAGAGAGTTATCCTACCATTATAGGTAAAGGATACTCCTTTAGATTCTTCTATGTCCACAGGGCATGTTAATATATATATATATATATATAGCTGTTTTACATTGAAGAGAATTAAGTAACAAACTAACTTAATTAAGCCTTCTACCTTCTTAGAATGTACTTACACCATTAGAAAACTTGTCAATGTAGGTTTTCAAGACTGAAATGTCTATCCCTAGCAATTGAGTTATAAAGTAACTAGCATTTCGTAATATTCCCAAAACCGTGTACATGTACACTAACATATATGACCTATTTTGTGACGTGTTTTTGTTGTGTGCTAGTGATATCACTTCACTTAGTTTGTACAGAAGAGTATCTAACCAAAATGGAAGCCCTGAGAAAAATTGCTGTCAGCATCTTTATAACCATTTCTTTCCAGTGAAAGACAATTTTCTATTTTTCAAAAAAACTGACCAACACATCTATGACAATGCATCAGTGAAAGTTTCAAATAATTCAATAAAATAAAAAGTATAATCAAAACAGATAAAATTTTTATTTAAATTTCTTCAATGAAAATTTTCATTGATTAGGTTATCTTACTGTATTTTTTTTATTGCAACATTAAATTAAAAATATTAATATTAATAAAATGAAGAAAGAACAAACCTTTTGTGAGATTTGAACTTACATTCACTCCCTACAATATACACTGATTTGGACATCAAGAATGAATGGTAGGTAATGTTAAATTTAATTAAACCACTATGTTCTTTCTCATAAGATTTCTTTGTTCAATATTGTTTATTATCTAATAGCAATATTAGACAAATATCACCTCCCTCGGATGGAAGTTTTTTTTATTCGTTATAATGAACACGAGAGTTACTTCCCTTTTAAACTGATTTTTGATATAATGTGAAATCAAAATAGAAATTTTCAATTTTACTAGGTTAGGTTAGGTTAGGTAGGTCTCTCACGGCCTCTCGTGTGTCCCTTCTTAAATCCCCTCTCCCCTCTCTTAGCGTTGTGGCATGGCCGAGATAGAGAGAAAATAAATTATTTCCATCTCTAATCAAATATTTTAATTTTAATAGTGTCTTCATCCTTTTCAATAAGGCTTTTAAATTCCGTAAGAGTTTTTGCCAATTTTATGTGTGATGGTAGTGCATTCCAATACTTTGTGATTCTGTTACAAAAAATAGTTTTGTCTAATATTAGTTCTACTGTGCTGGGTTATTATTTTTAATTCGTTGTTACGTGTTCTAGAATAGTCAGACATAGTGAATAAATTCTTATTGGTGTGGTCAGTAGAATGGAATATCTTGAAAACATTTATCAAGTCCCCCCTCAAGTCTTCTATATTTCAGTGATGGTAATTTCAATTTTCCTAACCTATCCTCATATTTAATAAATTTTAACGACGTCAACAATTTTGTTGCACTTCTTTGAACTCTTTCAATTGCTACTGACTGTCTTTTTAGTAGAGGACTCCAGATTTGGTTGCCGTATTCTAAATGTGGTCTAACTAAGCTCTCAGACAATTGCCTGAAATGTGTATGCTTAAAGTTATACAAATAAAAAAAAAATGATTATTAATTGCAGTGTTAATAGTACAAAGGTGACCTTCAATTCTAAGGCATTGATAAAACTCAGTAGAATTTGTTAAGACCTGAAGAATTGTACAAACCTTGTGTAGAGGGTCTCACAAAATCCAAGACAGCAACTTTCTTTCCAAAAGAAGCAGCTAAAAAAAGGAAAGAAAGAAAGAAATAAGGCATAAAATAATGATAGAAATGTAACAAAAATAAGAAAAATCAATTTGAAAATATTTTAATTTAAAAAAAAAAAGTCAAAATAAACGTTTATTAAAGAGAAGAGATTTAAATCTAAATTTGTCAAGTTATGACTTATCAGTGGATATCAGCTCGGAATGAGAAATCGGGGAGCCGAGTTCGAATTGCTGGCATTCACTTACACACAAATACCCTTGGGAAAGGTTGTAATCCATCTCTTCCCTCTAGTTATGGGTTAAATAGCCAGGCAAATTGGCTGGCAACCAGTCTACTGCAAAAAGTAATGGCAACCTACTGCCGGATAATCTTCTGCCCAGTCAGTCATGTCACTTTCTAGACATGATCGCCTAAGCGTGTATCCCGTGTGGCACTTAACTGACTGACTGACTAAATATAATAGTTGAAAACATGATTAAAGCTTCTACTGGGCATAAAGTGGGGGATCAATTTTATACTGTTATGAAGTAATAAACTGATCCCCCACTAATTACTACTTAATAATATAATACATCTCTTCTCCCTTTAGCTAGGATTCAAATAATAGGACAGATTGAGTTCTGTAGTCTTGGCTGGCTTACAGCACTTGGTATTCCCGAGCAGTCACCCATCTAGGTACTGACCAAGCTTAACATTACTTTTTTTTTTTTTTTTTTTTTAATCATATCACCCCAAGCAAGGCAGTCCACTGCCACTATAGCACAAGGGGTTACATAGAGCGATTGGGTATAGGAAATGTTAGAGGGATGGTGATGGACAAGTTAGGAGGTACGTAGGGAGAGCGTTGGAGGGAATGGGTGTGAGTTAGTGTGTTCGGAGGTGTCTATTGATCTTACATTTAAACTCCTGGAGGTTGTAGCCGTCGAGGAAGCAATCATGCAGAAGGGAATTCCACAGGTGGGAAGTGCGAGAAAAGAAGCTGTTGGAGTAGAAATTGCGGTTTCACTGAAAAGGGGTGGGACCTAGTTGCCAATCTAGTATCTCATGCAAATTCACACCTAGGGGGCACCAGTGATTTAAGTTCGTCAGAGCAGAAGCTGTGAAAGTACTTGTAGAAGAGGCACAGGGAAGCCACGTCATGCCGGTGAGAGAGTGACTGCAGGCGGTCAGCTAAGTCGGTATTGATCACATTACAGATTCTCCGCTGTATTTTGTCAAGAAGCCCGAGGAGAGTAGCAGGGGCACCCGACCAGATGTGGCAGCAGTATTCAATACACGGGCGGACGGTAGATTTATATATGTGCAGGATAGATTCAGGCAGAAAGAATTTCCGGGCCCAGCACAGGGAGCCGAATTTCATAGCAGCGGATTTAGCAATGGATTTGACGTAGTCATTCCACTTGAGGTCCGCTGAGAGTGTCAGGCCAAACAGGCGTAGTGATTTACTCTCTGGGAGGCAAGCCTGTTCCATGCTAATGGGGGAGGAGGTGCGGTTGTCTGTGGTGGTTAATTGACAGCAGCTTCGTTTTGGAAGAATTGAATTTTACGAGCCATTTCTTACCCTGATCCACCACGGATTGGAGGTCCTTTTCAAGCTCGGCAGTGAGGTTCGCCTTGTCACCAACACCAGATTTTTGATCGAGGCGAGAGTAAACTGTGGTGTCATCGGCGTACATACCTACTTGGGATGTTATGGCATCGGGGAGATTGTTGATGTAGATTAGAAAGA
Organism: Ascarosepion bandense; assembly: GCA_037127315.1. Taxonomy (NCBI): domain Eukaryota; kingdom Metazoa; phylum Mollusca; class Cephalopoda; order Sepiida; family Sepiidae; genus Ascarosepion; species Ascarosepion bandense. The sequence continues at coordinate 578,078 of JBBBDQ010002113.1, forward strand.
GCGTAGAACCTAAGATAGAGCCTTGGGGGACACCCGCGTTTGTAGGGTAGTTCTGAGAGGCATGTCCATTCAATACCACCTTCAGAGTGCGGTTAGAGAGGAATGACTGGATTAGGTCCAACAAAAGTCCAGTTATGCCATAGCTTCACAGTTTCCGTAGAAGGCCAGCATGCCATACTCTGTCGAACACTTTAGAGATGTCCAAGGCGACGGTTTGGGCTTCACCATTCTTGTCGAGAGCCTGGTATATATACTCGGTGATGGTCGTTAGCATATCAGCAGTAGACCTTGTGAAGCGGAATCCGTATTGCTTGTCCAAGAGTAGCCTGTGGGCTGTGAGATGTTGAACGACCTCGGCGTTGATAATGGCTTCGAACACTTTGCCAAAGATCGAAAGAAGGCTAATAGGGTGGTAATTTGCAGGGTCCAAGGGTTCACCAGTGTTCTTAAATATTGGAACCACAGTAGAAGACTTCCAACAGGCAGGAAAGCAGGAGGAGGATAGGCAGAGGTTGTAGAGCTTAGAAAGGACAGAGGAGAGTTCAGGGGCACATTTCTTCAAGACTATGATTGGGATTCCGTCCCCACCACTCGCTTTGTGAGGGTCAAGTTTTGAGATTATGTTAGAAATCAGCGAGGGCGTGATGTAGACGTCATTCAATTGGGCCTCTGTTCTAGGTGGGAAGTCGGGTGTATAGACTCTAGACGAGTCCAGACACAAGTTGGTCGAGAATCTATGGGCAAAGCATTCAGCCTTGTCTGCTGAGGAGGTGAGGACCTCAAACTCGTTGATTAGTGGTGGTATTGAGGACTTACTCATATTAAGCACGCTTTTACAGAGGCGCCAGTAGTCTTTGGCGCCGAACTTAACTCCAATTTCCAATTCCAAGCCATTATCCATTACATCACCTACACATACACGCTTACAGCACTTGGTATTCCCAAGTGGTCACTCATCTAGGTACTGACCAGGATCAATGTTGCCCAACTTTAGTGATTGTACAGGAACCAGTGTTTCAATTTAATGTCACTATGAGTCTTGAAATTCCGAGATGAATCAAACTCGGAATTTATTTTGAGTGAAGAAAAACAAAAATATGATTTCTTTTTATAACATTAGCGTTAACATTATTTTTGTTGCCACTTCTATAATGCAGGTTAATTAGAAGGCAAACTTTTGGTAATTTGCTATTTGCAAGTTATAATATTTTGGTATCTCTGCGTAAAGTCAACGTACTAACAAATTCTTTGAAAAATACACAATAATGTTCTTGGAATAATTTTCTTGAGTAATAATTCACTCAAAAACAATTTCTTAATGTCACATAAAACCAGAATACCCAGAATGATATTTATCTACCTCCCCAGTGAGGTGGAACGTGGCACAATGTGGGGTATCTGAGCTCTAAAGCTCCATGATTGCCTACACCCTGAAGGGACACGACACACGAAAAAGAAGAAAAATTACTGAGAGCGACAAGAGACAGATCCAAGTGGATGTCCATGATTGCCTACGTCCTGACACATAATGAAGATATTGATTGCTTGCTTAATATTATTTTTGCCTTGTTCTGTTTTATTTCTCGTTATTGTTTATTGCAAACTATGCCAATTCTGTTTGTTGAGCATTTCTGCCAACTGTTGTCATACCTGGTCAGGCGCCCCTGCTGTTCATCTCAGGCTTCTCGACAGGCTCCAAAAAAGAATCAGTCCAGAGCTGGCAGCTCGACCCCAGCCACTTTCTCACCGAAGGGATGTGGGCTTTCCTCTGTCTCTTCTACAAATATTTTCATGGCTTCTGCTTCGACGAACTTAGGTCACTGGTGCCCCCTCCACAAAAATTTATAGACTTACGCACGAATACAACTGGAAAAAGTATGAATACATCTCCCCACCCACTCCTATGTTAAATAGCTGGGGCTAGTTTCAATTACTGTGGGAATGACTGCAAAATCGTCCCACTCCTAAAATTTATAAGACAAAATATACGGATGCATTTTTGGATTGTTTCCTCACCAATACGATAGGCCACTTCTTACTCTCATCAGACTTAAGTCTATTCTGTCTTGAAGCCAGACTGCTATGGTCTGTAGCCTGCATTCCCTGAAACCATATATCCTCTATGGTTCGAAGGAAAAACCCTGAAACCATATACCTTTTATTCGGTCGATGTTAATTTGACGGAGTATAAAAGTGAATAAATTTTGTTTTTGTATAAAAATGTCTTAAACAATTCGCTAGGAAGAAAACTTCCATTTGTACTAGAAAGATCGATAAAAGATTATCTGAGAAGACAGCAGTCTTGAAAACTGAAAAAAAAAAGAAAAAAGAGTTTATTAATTCTAATTGGTTGTAATACTAATTGTTCAGTTAATGAAGGCTTTATGTTTCCTTCTAAGGAAACTGGTGATGTCATCATTACTGATTACATTGACTGTGTATAGACTTATGCATGAATGCAGCTGGAAAAAGTATGAATACACCCCCCCCCCCCGACTCCTAAGCTAAATAGCTGGGGCTAGTTTCAATCACCATGGGGATGACTGCAAAATCATCCCACTTCTAAGATTTATAAGACAAAATACATGGATGCATGATGGGATTGTTTCCTTGCCAATACGATAGGCCACTTCTTACTCTCATAAGACTTAAGTCTATTCTGTCTTGAAGCCAGACCGCTACGGTCTGTAGTCTGCATTCCCTTATGTGCGTTAATGCCATTCTTAGTTTTTGAAAAATTTGTGAATTTTTTACCTTATTACTGTTGTTTTTGCCTTACATATATTGATTGCTTGCTTAATATTATTTTCGCTTTGTTCTGTTCTTTTTTTCTTGTTATTGTTTATTGCAAACTATACCATTTCTGACAATTACATTTACCCATGGCTAATTGCTTTAAAAACATTCTAATAAATCTTAAATTAAAAAGTCAAAATGTCAGTTCCTTTAATATAACATTCAATTTTGTTGTTGTTGTCATCACAATATTTCGGGTGTCATACCCCCCGGCCTTCTTCAGGTGTCTGTCTATCTAGTGGAAACAAAATGCAGATGGAGCAGCCAATTACAACTAACTCAGAACAATCTACTCCTGTTGACTAAATAAAGGGTTTGGTTCAAAATTCTAACATATATTACCTGAAGAAGGCCAGAGCGTAAAACAGCTGAAACATTGTAAATATGGCAATAAATATGAGGAAAACACTCCGAACAATGTAAATAGTTACAATATTTTCAGAAATATAGACAAACAAAGTCAATCACTGATTAATTCAAACCTTCTTTTGCACAGGCAAGTCCTCCTGATCCGCCACCAATGACAATAAGATCAAAGGAATTGTCAAAACCATCTGCAAGAAAAAAGAAAGAAAAGGAACTTATTCAATATACTTTTATTGTTTTAAACTATTGTCTTCATTTTACTTGCTACAAATGTTATAATAGATACGTTTCGATCAGATACCCTCTGGCAATCATCAGGTGTCTGTTGTTTGGCTGATATGAGACATCTCTTGATTGTTTTATTTTGTCTGATACCAGTAATACATGTATAACCAAATCCTATATCTACAAACAACATCAGTGGTGTATTTTTGGAGCCTTTATATTCAATGTCATTTTTGACATTTGGTTATTATTGTAAGTTTGTACTTCAAACTATTCTTCTCAGCTTGGTTGATATTGATTAATTATTGTCTGTCTATATTTATGAGATGAGGTATTGTAAATATTTACATTGTTGTCCTCATCTTTATTACCATATTAATAATGTTGCAGACATGGTACGCACTGACCTTCTTCAGGATCTAGCCATATTTTTGAGATAAGGTATCATAGTTATTTATAATATTTACATTGTTTGAACTGTTGTCATCATCTTTATTGCCATATTCATGACATTTCAGCTGTTGTATGTTCCAACCTTCTTCAGGTGATATATAATCAACTAAATAAAGGGTTTGGTTCCAAATTCCGACATCCTCTGAAGAAGATGGAATTTTACAACAGTCGAAATGTTGTGAATATGTAAACAGTGTCGATAATGAAATATTGAGTCGATAACAACATCTACATCAACCAAGGTGAGAACATGACATTGAAATTAGAGTTATACTGAAAATTACTCATCTCACAAAGGAAATATTAGGTTATTCAAGTTTTAAAAATTCCTATGAAGACGGTGTGCTCTGAAACATCTGCTTATTTTGTTAATGGCCAGTTGTGGTTGCTAATGAAACATTAAACATTTCATAGCAATGAAAGTAGTCACTTATGTCATTTAACAAAACATGCACTGGTTGTTGGTTCCAGATAAAAGAACCATGTCTCTAGCACTTTTATAGAGGACTAGCAGTATAGCCTAGCGTTGCTCGGGTGTAATGAAAGCTTTAAAACTAATCCGTGGTCCTGGAGCTCAGACTCAACATAACGAATATTTGTGTAAAGTTTGGTGAGAATCAGATAAAAATTGTGGATTGGTATAAAGGACAGATAAACAGACACACACACACAAACATTTTCCCTTTTATATATATATATATTTATTATATATATAATCGATTTTCTGCACTATTGTGAGAACTGCAACCTTGAAACTTCTCAATATCGTTTCTTATGTCTTTGTCTATGAGTGTATCAAATTTGATTAAAATCAGACCACTCCTTCTTTAACCCGATTTTTTCGATATTTATCAAGGGTACCTCAACACAAAACCGAGCTAAGAACATTCGCAGATGCTTATAGTACAACTGTGTAAATTTTCAAGAAAATCGGTTCAGCTGTTTTGGAGTCTATAGGTAACGGACACACATGCACAGACACACACACAAAGTTCCATTTATAAATAAGTTTAGATTAAACAGGTCATATAAACTTTGACCTGCTCTATTGTGAGCATTTTGGGTATTTATGTAAACTACATTCAAATGCCAAAGAGCACAATTCAATACTCCTGCACATTCAAAACATGTTTTCATAATAAAATAGTAAATATACAATGATTTGATAGGAAATGTGGGAAAAATAAAGAAAACAAAACCATGTCTAGAAAAATATTTCCACATTTTTGTTTGTTTGTTTGTTTTGAGGTTTAATGACCTATCAATCCTTATGGGATCATTGAAGGTCATAACCAATGATTTTGGGTAAGGTTATTTTATTTTTACAACATTTTTCTTTTTCGAGTATCAAGATTCATTGGGATTTGTTTTTAAAGGGCAGGGCCCCCAAGTCCTACCCTTGTTATTTAACCCATAACTGGAGGGAAGGGACGGATTAATACCTTTCCCAAGGGTACCAGTGCTCAAGTGAATGCAGGGTACTCAACTGGATTTCGAACTCGGCTCACTGATTTCTCTTTCCAAGCCGATATCCACTGCACCACAACGCACATCCGTCACTATATGCTTACAGCACCTGGTATTCCCAAGCGGTCACCCATCTAAGTATTGACCAGGCTCAATGTTTCTTAACTTTGGTGATCGAGCAAGAACCGGTGTATTCAACGTGATTGACAAGTTGAAATGAATGGCTAGTAAACCAAGGATAAGAACAAGAAGAGATGGTAAAGGGAAAATGTTACTGAAAGCTACAAAACACCACCTATATCTCAAAATGATATAAAAGACTGATTTCTTTTTTTATGGCTTATCAACACTTTGAAGGTTATTTAAAGCCAAAACATTTCAGATACTAGGCTGCTTAAAGTACCTGGTGATCCCAAGCAGTCTCCCACATAAATTCTGACCTGACCCAATGCTACTTAATTTGGTGATCATAGGCAGACATAAAGGAATACTTTATAAACAGTTTAGCTAGTTAGTTATGTAATACATGATTGGGCGACCATATTTCGAAAGAGACATGACTGACTGGGCAGAAGATTATCCCGCTGTGGCAGACATGAGATACAACCTGGGACTAGCACTACTGTTTGCGACTTGCCTTGTCCAAGCCAAAAGAGAGCCTGTATTTGCTTAGCGTGTAAAGCTACTGCAGCTAAAATGAAAAGAAAAGGCACTTACCACTCTGACGTAATCCGTCCTCGGCCAGATAATGTAAAAGAATGAGGGGGACTTGTGTTGCATTTTTATACACTAAAAATGTGCAATGCATTATGGGATAACAGGAAGACGCAAATGGATTATGGGTACATGGACAGATATAAAAGCAACAAATTTTTCCCAGTGAGGGGGAAAAGAAAAGAATGTTAACAGTTGCTGCCTGAAACGCCTGTCAGTGAGATTTTGAGACAGAGCTCAAGAAGGAAAGACTTGCTTGGAATATCAGCTGGGAGAGCCACAATTCAGTTGCTGTTTTAAGTTTATTTTGCCACACCCGCAGTAGGTTGCCATTACTTTCTGTGGTAGACTGGTTGCCAGCCATGGCTATAGAACCCAATCTGTCCTATCATTTAACCCATAACTGGAAGAATGAGATGGATTAATACCTTTCCTAAGGGTATTTGCGTGTAAGTGCATATAGGGAATTTGACTGGAATTCGAACTCGGCTTCCCAATTTCTCGTTCCGAACTGATATCCACTGCACCACAACACACATCCCATAAATATTTTAGAAAAATTGAAAAAGTTCTCAATTCTGATTTAATACTGATTAAATTTGCATTTTAATGATTTAAAAAATAAAAAAAAATTAAATAATCATTTCTGAAAGTGTTCAACCAAAGCTACAATAAGACAATTTTTGAAAAGGTATGTGCTGTATAATCTTTTGGGAGATACTTAGTGCATATGTATGTATAATAAGAATATAGTTTTAAGGTATGTTATATTGATGGGTATAAGTGCTCAATATCAGAGATAGAGCCCATGTAAATATAAAAGTGAGCATTAAAAAGTGTGTCTGCAACTTTCAGACAATACATATAGCATAATGGAAATAATTGAACCGTGATGCTATTTATCATTAGTCAAAAATACCCTTGAATAGCAAAATTATATTATTATTTACACAAATTATATTATTATTAAAAAATAAGTTTTTTCTGTCTAAATCTATCCTGCACATTTACAAATCTACCATCCGCCCGTGCATTGAATACTGTGTCTCTTCTATAAATACTTTCACGGCTTCTGCTCCGATGAACTTAGATCACTGGTGCCCCCTAAATACGAATTTGCACGAGATACTAGATTAGCAACTAGATCCCACCCTTTTACAGTGAAACCGATAAAATGCAGCCGTAACTTCTACTCCAACAGTTTCTTTCCTCGCACTTCCCGACTGTGGAATTCTCTTCCAAACGATTGCTTCCCCGACGGCTACAATCTCCAGGAGTTTAAATGTAAGGTCAATACACACCTCCTAACGCACTAACCTGCTTCCATTCTATCAAGCACTCTTCCCATCTGCCCGACCCTCATCCTCGCTATCCTTACTCATCTGTCACCTTTCTCCTGACATTCCCTATGTCTATCCACTCCTTCTCTTTACCTTCCCCTATGTAGCCCCATGCGCAATAGTGGCAGTGGAATGCCTTGCTTGGGGTGAGATGATTAAAAAAAAAAAAAAAAAAATATATATATATATATATATACACACACACACACACACACAGAGCAATGAATTGTTGTCTAAATGACACAAAAATTAAAATAACACCGACATCTCATTTTAACAGATTTACCAAAATTACACAATAATATCGAATTCCATGCATTCATTTACATATAAATACCCTTGGGAAAGGTATTAATCCATCTCTTCCCTCCAGTTATGGGTCAAATAATGAGACAGATTCGGTTCTATAGCCTCGGCTGGCAACCAGTCTTCTGCCCAGTTAGTCATGTCTCTTTCAAGACATGATCGCTCAAGCGTGTATCACATATGGCACTTAACTGACTGAAACAATAATATCTTGAAATACTAAAATGTAAATTTATTCAATAAAACTGTCACTTGTGTTAACCAGCCTCCAGACGACTTTGGAATCTCCAGCAACTCTTACAGTCTCCTTATTTAAGTTGGTGAATGCTGCCATAATTTTTGCCTTCGGTTCATCTTCGGCGTTACAAGGAGTTTTTAATAATGAAGGTGGTTGCAACCTGCAGAGTTAGGTGGCCATGTATAAGGGGTGCGGTGGTCGCAGAAATTGCCTAACAGCCATGATGGAGTACTCCTGATTATGTGGCATGGTGCAGAGTTCTGTTTGCCAGACATAGGGTTTTCCAGTAGCCACCCTCTTGACCCAGAGCAGCACGACCTCCTTAAGGCACTTGATGTCGGCCTCCATGTTGAGTCTGAGGCCCTTTGAGAAGACGAATGGAGGCATAACATTGCCATCACTATAAACACCTTTGTAATCATCATTAGTCTCATCCAACTTTTTCCAAATCCTATGCACTGTCCTCAGATTGACACCTAAACACAGTGAAATGTGCGTATTGGAGCTTCTGGTGTGAACGCCAAGCAGTACAGCATGCTGTTTCCAAATTTCTGGCAGAGTGAATTGTGTCATTGTGCTCTTTTTCTCACATGTGGTGCCTAACTGACTCTACTACAAAATCAAAAATAAATGTGCATGCACAAATTAAAAATATAAAATGGTGACAATTTACTCATCGCACCGTGTATGTATATATATATATATATATATATATATATATAGTCACATAAGCTTTTATAATCATCTTTTGTACATAGCGAAGTTGATTTTATCTTTCAGTTTAAAAAAAAAAAAAACAATTTCCCCCAAAATAAACCTTATTCCAAGATTCAGTCAGTCAGTCAGTTAAGTGCCATACGTGATACACGCTTGGGTGATCATGTCTCGAAAGAGACATGACTGACTGGGCAGAATATTATCCCGCAGTAGGTTGCCATTGCTTTCTGTGGTAGACTGGCTGCCGACCAAGGCTGTAGAACCCAATCTGTCCTGCTATTTAACCCATAACTGGAAGGAAGAGACGGATTAATACCTTTCCCAAGGGTATTTGCGCGTAAGTGAATACAATGGATTCAGCTGGAATTTGAACTCGGCTCCTCGATCTCTCGTTCCGAGCCGATATCAGGCTCTTCATGATGCCATACTATGAATTTTAATCTAAGTAATTGAGATTACTTAGATTAAAATTCATCGTATGGCATCATGAAGATTCTGTTTGTGGTTTATTGGCAATTCTTCAAGTCCCAGTGCATTTATTGACAATCCTTCAGGCTTCTAATGTTGCATCACAGACTGAAGGAATTACAATTTTCTTAGATTTTTTTTCTCACTTTATTTCAGACAAAAGACACAGCATGACAGAGAGAAATCTGGGAATTAAATTAAATACCTTTCAAATTGAATCAAAAAACCTCGGCGGGAGAATTGCGTCTCCTGCAGAAACATTTTTGTGAAGAGAAGCCAGTCAAATTGCGAGCATTAGAAAAATTAAGAAAGCTGGTAGGAGCCTACTTAAAAAAAAAAGTGCACAAAATTTGATTGGTAAAAAAATAAAGCAATAAAGTAAATATTGTGATCAAGCTGCGATTAGTAAATTGTCCTATGATAACTAAGTAGTATTTTTTTTATCCAATGACATTACGAGTTTCCACGAAATTAGTTTTCTTGTGGTGAGAGGTACCGCACAATGAAAAATAGAAAAAATGTTTTAAAAAGAAAATTTTGTTTTGGTGTGGTAATCTATGAAGATATACCTTTCTTTTCTTGTGAAAAACAAAAACAAACAATTTGTCGATACAATTATTACAGTGAGTACAATTTATGAGTAGATTGTCTTTGAAATTAAAAAATAAAATAAAAGGTCCTGGGTATGACGATAAACTATATCTGGCAGCAAGGCCTCTGATGGTGGGGGGATTGAAGAGCTTGGAACCACCTCTTCTGCTGTTCCCATGTCCACCCTGACCTTGGGTGGTAACACCTTTGTTGTTAAGGTCCCATGTATAAGCAAATAGTTAACCTCAACGCACAGACTGAGATCAAAACACTGTATGAAAATACATTTTTATTAGTAAAAAAAAAAAAAAAAAATACGACGAGCAATACTTTTTTGAGGAAAATAAAATTACAAGCTAAGCAATACATTTTTGACAAAAACAAAAACCGTCTTTTTACAAAAATTACGTCAATGAAAAGTGAAAACTGATTTCTTTTAACGAATATATTTTCTACAAATCCATCCTTAGTTTAAGTTTTGTGATGAAAAAAAGCTTCAGTTAATAGCAGAGACAATTTTTCTTTCATAGAAAAAAAAACAGTGTATTTTCATGCACCCCCCCCAAAAAAAACCTGTAAGTGTGACAGTTATAAAACTACTTTTATATAAAACTTTTACCTTGCAAAAAGAAAAAAGTGAACTTTCAGTATTTTTTGTAAATCTGGTTTGGTTCTATGAGTGGACGGAGTTTCAAAAATAAATACACAATAATTCAAAGATAAACTTGTATACAACTCAAAAGCAACTCATGGAAAATAGTGTAAGACCGTGTATGAGACATAAAAAAACCCACTAGTTTTAAATATTAAATAGAAAAACTTTGAGTAGTCTACCTGGACGAGTACAGTAGGTTTTGACTCTATTCGAAATGTAGTTTCCATTAACGAAGGTCTTGAAGTTTTTAAGAAATTGTTTAGAAACATGACTCGCTGCCATTTGTGGAGGCTTGTCTCTTGTTCTTCTTTTCGCCGGCAAGCTTGTTTTTGAGTTTGTTTTTTTTTTTTTTGCTTTTATATAAACTTCACAATTTAACTCAGTATCATTTGTTAAAAAAAGGTTATTTCTATTTTTGAGTTTTGGTATCGGTACGTAATTGTTTTAAAATTTCGAGTATATATTGCTTATTTTTTTTAGGGAATCCGTGTGTTCTGAATCCAAGTTTTGCCTGCAACCGATTTGTGTCGGTTAGAGTTATCTCCCTTAGCATTTGAATTTCTATTTTGGCTCCAAATACAAAACAATTCAGAAATTGAGTGCGAAACACGTTTAAAAAAAAAGTTTTTTGTTCACTTTTTTTAAAAAATTAATTTTACCTTTTGAATTCTAACATGGAATTCCACCTACGCAGCATGTAGATAAAAAAAAAGTGCCTTATCGCTTACTTTTCTGAGGGGGATCTGCTATTAAAAAACAGATTTTAACTTTTTTTAACTGTTTTCAATTTCATTACATAGGAGATTTAAAAAAAACAATCTAATAATAATGCCTTTGATTCAGGTGGGAGTCTGTGCAGGTATGACACCTTTGATTGTTCATGCCCTTTCTTCTGCCAATATTCGAAACCTGATTGATTTCATTGCAGCTGATCTTGAGGACCTTGCATTGGTGACGGGAATTTCCTATAAGGTAACATTTTTTTCGCTTTTCTTCTTTGGTGATGTAACTTTTGAAAATACAAAAATCAGAAAGTACAATGTAAGTCCTGTTTTTGTTTACCCGTGTTTAAAACTGACAGAGAAAAAAAATAAATTAAAAAAATAGTTAATTTGAATTGGAATATTTGTTAAAGATTTGAATCGAATAAAAAATTAAAAATAAGTGAAGTCTTTTATGTGGGTTAATGTATTGTAATTCATTTATTTCTTTATTCTTGGTCTGTAAGATTGGTACCGTCTGGAATCTAGTAACTTGTGATGACATTTTTAAAAATAATATTTTCTTTTTCTAGAACACAGTGTAAAAAGTTACTTAAAGTGATTCTTTTACCGCAACTCATTTTCTGTAACTAACTTTTTTAAACTGAATTTTTAAAAATAGAAAAGTGTTTTTGAACCTTTTATTTTAGTTTTAATCGAAAGCTAAATGATTAAAATTTATTATTTCCAGTAAGCAAAATACTCTGGCAGCTGGTGTTTCAAACAGAAATTTCTGTTTTAAACAGAAATTACAGTGTAGCCCGTATGGGATACACATTTTTTTTCTATTAAAATAAGCAATAAGAAAATACATAAAAACATTATAGAAATTTGGGATCAAAACGGCATTAGAATTTAAATTACATTTTTATATTTCTCAACCAATCAGCTAAAAACATAGAATAAGAACATTCTAGAAAAATAGGATCGGAAGTCAATTAACAAAAAATATTTAGGCCCCAAAACAAAAAAGTAAAATACAAATCTGATTGGTCAATAAATGTCTTCACACCTAAATGTTAGGAAGATTCTTTGATCCACTATTATGGTATATAAATAACACACAGTTAGGAAGAAGGAGGTCAGTCACCAAGCTAGCCATTAAGTCAGCATATAACCGATACTTTGTCCGGCCAAGTCATTCTTCCACACCAAAGTTCATGACCTAGCTACAGATGGCCGTGAAAGGAAAAACCCGACAAACTTTCTTTCATCAACGCGACATGCTGTCGCCACCCGAGATGAACTTAATGTAAGTAAGAACGACTTATTTACGGACCCGTTAATATAAACTTACACACACCTTTAAACAAATTTAACTTCTTGCCAAACTTTATTTTCCAAAAGGTAATTTTTCACATCATGTATTTTATTTGTTTCCACATGCTAATTTTATTTTATACATATTAAATTGTTTGTTGTTTAATGTTCGTTGTGACTTATTCCATTTCTTTTGCGCGGTTGTAAAACATTGTGTTTGTGGGGGAACTAATCTCGAGAGCAATACCCGTAAAATACGGAAGCACATCAACCAAGCACTTACCAAATCCCCTACACCCTGATATAAGAGAGTTGTGGGGGACCGGATAAGATTTATCTTGTATCCGGGTTTCTCTTATACCAGAGTTTTGTCTATTTTATATACATTACCACAGGCTCAATTTGGAACCAGAGAAAATCACTCTTATATCCGGGTTTATCTTATATCAGGGTCATGCTGTATATTGATTGGGATCTAAAATTTTGAGATTTTAAAAAATATTTCTATTTTTTAGGCCATTTTTGAGAGATTGACACATCAATAAAAGTTAATTCTAGGTTTAAAAAAAATCTTGTAAAAATAAACATGACCATTATTTTTGGAAAATTAGCAAATTTAATGTTGAATTAATCTGATTTACACAATTATTTACTTATTTATAGCATGAAATTTTGAATTAAACTATTTCTTAAACACAGTGTTAAATTTTTTTAACCTTTCCACCGTTAATGAAATGTGTTGACAGATGAGATAAGATATGGTGATCACAAGTGATATAATTGTACAATTTTTTTTTCATGTAAGGGGAAGAAACCCTGATATGCATGACCTTTTTAATGTACATATAGGAATTACAATACAAAAAAAAGAAGAATACTTCACCACCCCTATGGGATGAAGTTAAAATAATAGATAGAGAACACCACTGGAAACTACGTAAACTTAAGGAAGCAGGGCATAGGCTACAAAAATATTCTAAGCTGAAAGATGAATACAATTTGCCAACCATTAATACAGAGTGCCAGAGGAAATCATTACTATCAAAATTGCAATATGAGCTCTGGTAAAAAATACTAGAGAAAACCATTAACATCAAAAATTGCAATATGAACTCTGGTAAAAAATGATTACTGAACATTAGGTTTATAAATCCAAGAAATTCAGGTGTTCTTCTCCTTAAGGCCGGTGGATATAGATGTTGATCAGTTCCAGTGACTTGACCCAAAGAGTTGTGAGTTCAGTACCAATCTACAGCAGTGGTGAACAACTTAGAGAGTCCTTTTAGAGGGAGATAACTCATGACTACTAAAAAGTGGCTTCATGCAAGGAATGAGAATATGTATTTGTTTCTCCTTGGAGTGTAGTTTGTAGATGAATTAATGACCACATGTATCTGTTCTCCCAGCTGCTCCATATAGAACCTGGAACACTGCTTCACTCGGGACTCCGTTCCCTGCGCACCATAAACAAAACACTATCTCCCGAACACCGGTGTAGCGTTCATGAATTGCCAACTGACTCCGAAATAGAAGTTGGCTCTTTTTATGAGTTTTTGGTCTCAAGCAGTTCCATGACATCTATGAACACATGTGCAGACAAACCGCTTTCTCTTGCTTCGGCGAGGTAAGTCTTCACCACAGAATGATATACTGCAGTGATTGTAATAAAGGGTTCGGTTCGAAATTCCTAGCACCTGAAGAAGGCCCAAGTGTACAAGAGCCGAAACGTTATACAAATGGCAACAAAGATGAGGACAATAATCTGAATAATGTAAATAGTGTAAACACTACCTCATCTCAGAAATATAGACAAGCATGATGATTTGTTTTAAACTTTTTTAAATTTTTGATTAGTAAATGTAACCTTCACTTAATAAGTTTATAAACAAGTCTTTAAAGTATTTTTTAAATATTTTTGAAACTTTATAAATTATTCTCATAAAAAAACAAATGACAACAATTCTTTTAAAATTTCATTATTAATTCAGTCTATAATGTCCTTAATTTATATTTATTCAAGCAATTAAAAGTTGTCAAATTAAATAATGTCATAGTTATATTGCATTTTTTATTTTACTATTCGGAGCATATTTTTGAAAATAAAGGCAAAATGTTTAAAAAAAATAGTAGATGATTTATGTTCCCCAATGGGTCCTGTGTTTAACTAATAAAATTAATTTTCACAACAAAATTTAATTTCTTAAAATTTCATGAATTTTTGTTGAGGTGGGTAAAAGATGTAAAAAAAAAAATATATATATATTTTTACCAATATTTTAAAAAAAATAATAATTTCAAAAATAATTTTATTCATTTGTGAAGAAGTCCTGAAAGTTTCATTAAAATCTGAATATTTTTTTTTTTTTTTTCAAGATTTTCCAGATTAATGTGTTTGTCACCGGAAAAAAAAACTGAGTTATATTATATTATGTTTTCCCTTGTAAACTCTCGTGATGATTTGGTTACCCGCTAAGTAAAATCAAAACAAGATTTTTTACCAAAATTTTGAATGTGTTAGAAGGGATTAAAAATTTAAAAAGAAATAATTATAAAATTAGGGCTACCAAGATTGTTTTTTATTGTGACACCAACACTGGATGGGTTGCCTCCAGGCCCAATCCCATTATTTAACCCCTAACTGGAGGGAAGTGATGGATTAATACCTTTCCCAAGGGTACCAGTGCTTAAGTGAATGCAGGGTACTCAACTGGAATTTGAACTCGGCTCACCGATTTCTCTTTCCAAGCCAACATTCACAGCACCACAACGCACATCTGTCACTGAACGCTTACAGCACCTGGATTTCCCCAAGCGGTCACCCATCTAAATGCTAACCAGGCTCACATTGCTTAACTATTGGACGAGAATTGGTGTATTCAATGCGATATGCCGTAAGCAGTTCAATTAGAATTTTCCTGAATTCTACTTGGGTCGACACACGAATGAGAAAAGAAACTTCCTGTAGCAGTGACTTACCTTGGTGGCCCAAAAAAGCCAGAGTCATGTGTATGTTTTGCAAGGGAGTGTGGAGACAGCGAATTGATGAGCTTTGGATGGATGGTGAATCAGACAGCACTGTGTGTTGATACAGGTGGTTGTATTGCTTGTAGCCATTTTTATTGGTTGGTTCTGAGCACTCATTGGTTGAGTGGTGGCTAAGTTAAGTGTATGAAAACATATTATGCTCATTTCGGAGGAGTTGAGTTTTTTGTTTGTGACAGTGAGTGGCGTATTGGAGATTGAGATGAGAAGTGTGAATTTGTTTTGTCTAGTGAACTTATTAGACTTGTATTACTTTTCTTTTTCTGTGTTGGTTTCCAACCAATCTTGATTTTTTTTTTCTTTTTTGCAACACTTCATATATACAAAAAAAATAAATAAAAGTTATTTAAAAAAATTTTTAGCTCAAAGTTTTGTATCAATCTTTTCAATTTCTGATTAGTAAAATAGTCTTTACTTAATAACTTAATAATCTGTGACAAGGCTGTGAAGAATTTAAAAAATATTTTTAAATTTTTTAAATTTTAGGTACCTCCACTCATTTTTGATAACAAGTTATTATAATTAAAAAATAAAAAATAAAAACCATTCTTGTAAAAATTCATTATTCACTGGAAATATTTTTTCTTCAGACTGTATTTTTTAAAAGCAATTAAAATTGTATCTAATTAAATGATGTCGTAGTTTTATTGCATTTTTTATTTTACTATTCAGAGGAGATATTTTGAGAAAAAGGCCAACTGTTTGGAAAAAAAAATGATTTTACATTCCTCAGGAAGTCCTGTGTTTAACTAATAAAAATTTTCTATACAAAATTTAATTTCTTGAAATTTCATGAATTTAGGTTGAGGGGTGAAACAGATTTAAAAAATGTATATATTTTTACCAAGATTTTATAAAAAAATGATTTTGCAAACAATTTCATTCATTTGTGAATAAGTCCTGATAGTTTCATTAAAATCCAACAATTAATTTTTGTAAGAATTTCCTAAATTAATGGGTTTTTCACTAGAAAAAAAATGAGTTACATAATATTACATTATTCATAGAAAACTCTGGTAACAATTTGGTCACCTGCTGATAAAAAAAAAAATTTACCAAAATTTTCGAATGTGTTAGAAAAAATAAAAAAAAATAAAGAAAAATTACTTTTATCTTTCCTCTTGCTAATAATCTAAATACTTTGACAGAAAGACTTTGTTCTTATTAAGTTTAGGGTCTTTTTTCTTCATTCTATGTTGGTTTTTTCGGCGAATTAGTGGAGGTACTGACAATAGGGGCAGATATGGTCATACACCTAAGGCAAGTGTTGTCCCAGCCATACTCAATGTTAGTGTATTGTGAAGCAAATATCTGAAGTTTTAAGCCAATAACAAGATTGATGAAATAACGAAAAGATGATTTACATTTGTAGAATATCAACTTTTATATTTTATGGCCAATAAGTGAAGCATAAGCAAGTAAGAAATGCCGACAAATAAGTCTTACTAAATTCAGTATAACCCGGATATAAGATATATTTTCTCTGGTCTCAAGTTAGAATCTGTGATAATGTATATAAATTACACCAAACCCGGGTATAATAGAAACCCGGATATAAGATAACTTTTATCCAGTCCTGACAATATAGGGTTACACTATATATACAAAGACTTTTTTGTACAGTTCTGTACAGAGCTTCAAATTAATTGTTTTCTTGAATCTGATTGGCTATGACAAATCACTTTTTACAATGTCCATGCAGATGAGCTACTAATGACCCAGAAAAGAGTTGGGGGGTCAGGTTACCGAGTACATTTTTGTGCAAAACACAGGTAGGATTTGAAGCTGAACATAAACCATGAAGCAGCTTGCCAGAGAAAACAAGAGGCCAGTTGGGTGCCCCTGCTGTTCTCCTCGGGGTTCTTGACAAAATACAACGAAGTGTCTGTAATGTGATCAATACTGACTTGGCAGACCGGCTGCGCTCACTCTCTCAATGGCGTGACATGGCTTCCCTGTGCCTCTTCTATAAATACTTTCACGGATTCTGCTACGATGAACTTAGATCACTAGTGTCCCCTAGGTACGAATTTGCATGAGATACTAGACTAGCAACTAGGTCCCACCCTTTTACGGTGAAACTGATAAAATGTAACTGCAATTTCTACTCCAACAGCTTCTTTTCATGCACTTCCCGCCTGTGGAATTCCCTTCCACATGCTTGCTTCCTCGACAGCTACAATCTCCAGGGGTTTAAAAGTAAGGTCAATAGACACCTCCTAACACACTAACATGCATCCATTCTCTCAAACACTCTTCCCATCTACATCCTTACTCATCTATCACCCTCCTTCTGACATTTCCTATATCTAACCACTCTTTCTCACCACCTTCCCCTATGTAATCCCCTGTGCAATAGTGGCAGCGGAATGCCTTGCTTGGGGTGAAATGTTTAAAAAAAAAAAACACCTGCCTGTGGAACTCCTTCCATATACTTTCTTCTCTGATAGCTACAATCTCCAAGAGTTTAAATTCTCTTCACACTAGTATCCCCTTCTTTCTCTTAACAATTCTCTTGCTCCCCACTGTAACTGCTTGCTCTTTATCTTCACTCTCCTCTTAGGTAGCCTCCCAGTGCACCAGTGGCAGTACTGCCTTGCTTGAGGTGAAACAATTCTAAGAAGCTTCTTTTTTCACACTTCCCGCCTGTGGAATTCCCTTCCATATGATTGCTTCCTCGACAGCTACAATCTCCAGGAATTTAAATGTAAGGTCAATTGACACCTCCTAACACACTAACTCGCTTCCATTCTCTCAAACACTCTTCCCACCTACCTAATCCTCATCCTCGGTATCCTTACTCATCTATCACCCTCCTTCTGACATTTCCTATGTTTAACCACTCTTTCTCATCACCTTCCCCTCTGTAGCCCCTTGCGCAATAGTGGCAGTGGAATGCCTTGCTTGGGGTGAAATGATTAAAAAAAACATGTATCTGCCTATATAAATGTTATTGTTATATTTAGTTCGATCTTCCTTATCTGTGAAGATCATTTTTTTACGTTGTTTATAAATTTGTGGTCACAACACTCAGATTTTATTTTTCCCGCTAAATGCAAGAAACAATCCCCACATATTCATGTACATAAAAAAAAAGAAAACCTTTCCTTTCCATTGCAAACATCACAACATAAATTAACCTTGAGGGTCAGAAACGTCCTTTCAAAGAAGAACAATGCCACATTGAAATTCCCAAACACATGTTCTAAACAAATAATATAACCAATCCTGACTTGGCAGCCAGCCTTCAGTCGCTTTCTCACTGACATGATGTGGCTACCCTCTGTCTTTTCTACAAATATGAGACAATTTTTCTCTCCAGAATCTATCTTACATAAGTCTACCATTTTGTACAGTATAACCCTGATATAAGATATGTTTTCTCTGGTCCCAATTTAGAGCCTGTGGTAATGTATATAAAATAGACCAAACCCTGATATAAGAGAACCTTCATCCGGTCCTGACAACACTTTTATATCAGGTTTACACTGTACTTAGAATATTGCTGCCACATGTTCGCTATTTAATTTGAGCTCCTTGATAAAATTAGAAGAATCCGCAATGTTATTTGTCCTGATCTGGCAGCTCGACTTCAGTCACTTTTCCACCACCATAAGGTTGCCTCTCTCAGTCTTTTCTATAAACATTTTCATGGTAATTGTTCGAATGAGCTCTTCACTATGGTACCAAGACTTGTTGCGTCAAGTTCTCATCAATTTACAATTGAGCTGGCTCGATGTAGCCGTAATTTCTATGCTAACAGTTTCTTTTCTTGCACTTCTCATTTGTGAAACTCCCTTCCAACTCAGGAAGAGAGATAGTCCAGTTCTAAATATGGGTAGTATCCGTTTGAAGTTATTTTGACTGTCTATCTCTCTTCTTTCCTTCCTCCTTCCCCTTACATTTATTTATTTGTTTGTAATCTTGTGTTTATTATTATTATTATTTCTATTATGTTCCATCTTCATTTTAAGCAAATGTTCATTCCGGCAGAAATTTTATGCCAGATGGAGGAAATATTGTAAAAGAGTCTGATGATATGAGCTAATTAAGCTCACTGAAATGAACTATAGTTTATAACTAATATGACGTGTTGGGTTTTCCTTTATAAACCTCATATCACTTTGGTTAACACCCATCGAGCTCTCTATATGGATTTACCTATTAATAATTTATATTAAGGAAATCTTGTTGGATTATCCTCACTGTTTACTGAGTGACAACTATACATACAAGCCCGTTTCACTGTATCATAGCTCATCAGTGTGGCTAGACATATCCACTTGCTTCTGGCTGGGATCGAAACTCGCCTGATTTGGTGTCAGTTGGAGTCTCTACTCCCTAAGCCATTGGCGCATGGGGTCAGAGAAGGGAAATTTTAACGTCTTGTATGTAAGCAGTGTATATAGATGCCAGTCACCGAGAGAACTCAATTCATTTCTGAAGAGTCACGCATTATAGCTAAAGTGGAAAATATTTTTAAAATTTTCTTCTCCAGAAAGCTCATTTGTAATGAGAGCATAATATATATATTGTCATCCGCAGAGAGATCTGTTTCGCTGTATCACAGCTTACCAGTACGGTTAGACTCCGATTGCTTTTTTACCCGGGATTGAAACCCGACCGAAATGACGTCAGTCGGCGACTTTACCCCTGGGCTATGGGCGTTTGGTGGAAGTAGGCAGACTTTTTAGCGCATATCATTATACGCACCCAATAGCTAGAGTGCTCTAATTCATTTCATTGAATGAGCGATGCGTACATGCCAGAGTAGCTACTGTTTATCAAAGTCTACTTTTTTTCCAGAGTGCTCAAAACATATACCGTTAAATATAAGAGACAATGAATGTGTATTATGTTTAATCATGAGCCGTTCTAAACGTCGTATTTTGGCTTTAATTTCAGTTGAAAATAAAGACAAAAATTCTCCACGACGTTTAGAACGGCTCATGATTAAACATAATAGACATTCATTGTCTCTTATATTTAACAGGATATATTTAGAAAATTATTTGCTGCCTCGATACACTATATATATATATATATATATATATATATATATATAAAATTTAATTTTTTATTTAAAATTAATTTAAATAAAAAACAAATTTAGTTATAATTATATTATGCTATGCAACATATGTTGTATTGATCACATTTTTAAAAAAAAGAAAATGCCGGAGAACTCATAATTTTAAAACTGTTGGCTCTCTTCACCAGGATATATATGTAGTCTTCAGCAAACAGATCTCTTTTGCTGTATCACAGCTCATCAGTACGGTTAGACTTTGATTGCTTTTAACCCAGGATTGAAACCCAACCAAATTGGCATCAGTTGGCAATTCTACCTCTGAGCCATGGGTGGTCGGTAGAAGGAGGCAGACTTTTTAGCGTGTATATTATCATTATACACACCCAACAGCTGAGAGTGTTCTAATTCATTGCTGAATGAACGATGCATAGATGCTAAAGTAGCTAGAGTTTTTCTTCCAGAGTGCTCAATCTGGTTGTGAGAGCATATATATATATATATATATATATATATATAAAATTTGTTTTTTAATTAAAATTAATACAGTTTACATTGCGAAATGAAAAGTCTTATGTTTTGCGATTTTTACTGCATCATCAGGCAATGTTAGCTCATTGTTGTGAAAATGATTTTCATTGAATATAAAAATGAATACGTTTGTTTTTTTATGGATGTGGAAAGACAGAAAAAATTGTGTGTGTTCAATTTAACTCCTCAGAATGGGGATCAAATTTAAATTTAAAAATGTAGGTTATATTTTTGGGGAATACATGATTTTTTAAAAATCTTAGTGGCAAAAGTGTCAGTCTATGAAAACCCCTCTCTAGACTGCATTTTTGTTGATGTATCCATTGTTGTTACAAAATTATTCTGTTAGTTTTCTCTGTATCCCATCATTTTCTAAAACAAAAAAGAAAGAAAGAAAACATTTTATATTTTTGATCTGACTTAAAGGGACCTTTGAGTGTGTATATATATATAATTATTTCTATTTTGATTCAGAATGCATTTTATAACTTTTCCTAAAAATCTTAATTTGTAAAGTTGGGTTTGGTTATATTCATATGTGGAAATACCTTTAGGATAAGAGAATGAGAAGACTTTAGTGAGGAGAAAGGACAATAAAAGAACAGGTTCCAGGAAGACAGAAGATGGCGATTATGCCACTAAGAGGCAAGGGGTTACTGGGAGTGAAAGAGAATGAGAAGACTTTAGTGAGGAGAAAGGACAATAAAAGAACAGGTTCCAGGAAGACAGAAGATGGCGATTATGCCACTAAGAGGCAAGGGGTTACTGGGAGTGAAAGAGAATGAGAAGACTTTAGTGAGGAGAAAGGACAATAAAAGAACAGGTTCCAGGAAGACAGAAGATGGCGATTATGCCACTAAGAGGCAAGGGGTTACTAGGAGTGAAAGAGAATGAGGAAGACTTTAGTGAGGAGAGAAAGGACAATAAAAGAACAGGTTCCAGGAAGACAGAAGATGGCGATTATGCCACTAAGAGGCAAGGGGTTACTGGGAGTGAAAGAGAATGAGAAGACTTAGTGAGGAGAAAGGACAATAAAAGAACAGGTTCCAGGAAGACAGAAGATGGCGATTATGCCACTAAGAGGCAAGGGGTTACTGGAGGAAAGAGAATGAGAAGACTTTAGTGAGGAGAAAGGACAATAAAAGAACAGGTTCCAGGAAGACAGAAGATGGCGATTATGCTACCAAGAGGCAAGGGGTTACTGGGAGGAAAGAGAATGAGAAGACTTTAGTGAGGAGAAAGGACAATAAAAGAACAGGTTCCAGGAAGACAGAAGATGGCGATTATGCCACTAAGAGGCAAGGGGTTACTGGGAGTGAGAGAGAATGAGAAGACTTTAGTGAGGAGAAAGGACAATAAAAGAACAGGTTTCAGGAAGACAGAAGATGGCGATTATGCCACTAAGAGGCAAGGGGTTACTGGGAGTGAAAGAGAATGAGAAGACTTTAGTGAGGAGAAAGGACAATAAAAGAACAGGTTCCAGGAAGACAGAAGATGGCGATTATGCCACTAAGAGGCAAGGGTTACTGGGAGTGAAAGAGAATGAGAAGACTTTAGTGAGGAGAAAGGACAATAAAAGAACAGGTTCCAGGAAGACAGAAGATGGCGATTATGCCACTAAGAGGCAAGGGGTTACTGGGAGTGAAAGAGGAATGAGAAGACTTTAGTGAGGAGAAAGGACAATAAAAGAACAGGTTCCAGGAAGACAGAAGATGGCGATTATGCCACTAAGAGGCAAGGGGTTACTGGGAGTGAAAGAGAATGAGAAGACTTTAGTGAGGAGAGAAAGGACAATAAAAGAACAGGTTCCAGGAAGACAGAAGATGGCGATTGTGCCACTAAGAGGCAAGGGGTTACTGGGAGGAAAGAGAATGAGAAGACTTTAGTGAGTAGAAAGGACAATAAAAGAACAGGTTCCAGGAAGACAGAAGATGGCGATTATGCCACTAAGAGGCAAGGGGTTACTGGAGTGGAAGAGAATGAGAAGACTTTAGGAGGAGAAAGGGCAATAAAAGAACAGGTTTCAGGAAGACAGAAGATGGTGATAATGCCACTAAGATGCAAGGGCTTACTGGGAGTGAAAGAGAATGAGAAGACTTTAGTGAGGAGAAAGGACAATAAAAGAACAGGTTTCAGGAAGACAGAAGATGGCGATTATGCCACTAAGAGGCAAGGGGTTACTGGGAGTGAAAGAGAATGAGAAGACTTTAGTGAGGAGAAAGGACAATAAAAGAACAGGTTCCAGGAAGACAGAAAATGGCGATTATGCCACTAAGTTTCAAGGGGTTACTGGAGTGGAAGAGAATGAGAAGACTTTAGTGAGGAGAAAGGGCAATAAAAGAACAGGTTTCAGGAAGACAGAAGATGGTGATAATGCCACTAAGATGCAAGGGGTTACTGGGAGTGAGAGAGAATGAGAAGACTTTAGTGAGGAGAAAGGACAATAAAAGAACAGGTTCCAGGAAGACAGAAGATGGCGATTATGCCACTAAGAGGCAAGGGGTTACTGGGAGTGAAAGAGAATGAGAAGACTTTAGTGAGGAGAAAGGACAATAAAAGAACAGGTTCCAGGAAGACAGAAGATGGCGATTATGCCACTAAGAGGCAAGGGGTTACTGGGAGTGGAAAGAGAATGAGAAGACTTTAGTGAGGAGAAAGGACAATAAAAGAACAGGTTCCAGGAAGACAGAAGATGGCGATTATGCCACTAAGAGGCAAGGGGTTACTGGGAGTGAAAGAGAATGAGAAGACTTTAGTGAGGAGAAAGGACAATAAAAGAACAGGTTCCAGGAAGACAGAAGATGGCGATTATGCCACTAAGAGGCAAGGGGTTACTAGGAGTGAAAGAGAATGAGAAGACTTTAGTGAGGAGAAAGGACAATAAAAGAACAGGTTCCAGGAAGACAGAAGATGGCGATTATGCCACTAAGAGGCAAGGGGTTACTGGGAGTGAAAGAGAATGAGAAGACTTTAGTGAGGAGAAAGGACAATAAAAGAACAGGTTCCAGGAAGACAGAAGATGGCGATTATGCCACTAAGAGGCAAGGGGTTACTAGGAGTGAAAGAGAATGAGAAGACTTTAGTGAGGAGAAAGGACAATAAAAGAACAGGTTCCAGGAAGACAGAAGATGGCGATTATGCCACTAAGAGGCAAGGGGTTACTGGGAGTGAAAGAGAATGAGAAGACTTTAGTGAGGAGAAAGGACAATAAAAGAACAGGTTCCAGGAAGACGGAAAGAGAGCATTTAACATTGTATTTACATTTTTGAAGATTGTTGGTGACAAAGCAGTAAAAAACTGAAAAAGACTTCCAGAGGTGAGAAGTGTGAAAAAAAAAAAAAATCAATTAAAATAAAACTTATGGTTACTTATTCTAAAAATGACGAGACCTATTTACTAATCTCGTAGTAGGCTTAAATTCATGTGGTCAAGGTACCAAGGAGAATACAGACAAAATCTAAAGGAGAATTTGCAATATAAGCAAACCTGATTTGGCAGCCTGCCTTCAGTCACTTTCTCACCCACATGATGTGGCTTCCCTCTGTCTTTTCTCCAAGTATTTTTGGGGCAACTGCTCAGATGAGCTTTTTTGCCAGGTCCCCTAACCACACGTATTTACGTGTCCTACTAGATTGGCATTAACATCCCACCCGTTTATCACTGAAAAAGTTAAATTTAACTACCTCTTCTACTCTAACAGTTTCTTTTCTCGCATTTCCTGTTTGTGGAACTCGCTTCCATTTGCTTGCTTCCCTGATAGTTACAATCGCCAGAAGTTTAAATTTAATGTCAGTTATCATCATTTATCTTCTTGATTCCCATCCATCTCTTATCTTTTCTTCGACATCCCCTGTACTTTTTTTTTATTCTCTCACTACCGTAACTACTTGTGCATCAGTGACATTTCTGCCTTGCTTGGGGTGAAATGATTATTTAAAAAAAAAAAAGCAGATAACTTGGAACAATTCCTATGAAAATATCTCATCTAAATCTAAACTTATTTAAAAATGGAACTTTGTCTGTGTATGTGTATGTGTGTGTCCGTTACCTATAGACTCCGAAATGGCTGAACTAATTTTCTTGAAAATTTACACAGTTGTACTATTAGCGTCTGCGAGTGTTCTTAGCTAGGTTTTGTGTCGAGGTACCCCTGATAAATATCGAAAATTGATAATCGAAAAAATCAGGTTATAGAAGGAGTGGTCCGATTTTAATCAAATTTGATACACTCATAGACAAAGACATAAGAAATGATATTCAGAAGTTTTAAGGTTGCAGTTCTTACAATAGTGCAGAAAATCGATAATATATATAAAAGGCAAGATGTTTGTGTGTGTGTCTGTTTATCTGCCTGTATGTCTGTATTTTTTCAGCCCTTTTATT
The DNA here is from genome assembly GCA_037127315.1 of Ascarosepion bandense. Classification (NCBI taxonomy): domain Eukaryota; kingdom Metazoa; phylum Mollusca; class Cephalopoda; order Sepiida; family Sepiidae; genus Ascarosepion; species Ascarosepion bandense. The sequence continues at coordinate 603,420 of JBBBDQ010002113.1, forward strand.
TTAGTTTTTTCTTCGGCTTTGGCTCTAAGTAGGTATAATTGTAGTTCTTAGTCTCAATCATGATACCATTTACTCAGAGGACTTATTTAGCCTTCAAAATTCAGTTTTTGACAAAAAAAACTTATTTGATATCGATACCAGGAAATCAAAATTTGACTTACATCCATTCATTTTTCTTTCAGTCTACGGTTTCTCTTTAACTGGAAACAACTATTGCTTTTTAGTCTTTCGTGCCAATGTCCAAAGAGTCTGAGCTTCAGGACCATGGATTAGTTTTAAAGCTTTCATTACACCTGAGCAATGCCAGGCTACTGCTAGTTTGTAAAAAAGACAAGAAAGCCATGTCACTGCAGTGAGAAAGTGTTTGAAGTAGAGATGAATTGTAGTAACCCAACTATCAAATAATCAAAACCTGTATTTTACGAAGCGAAGAATTTATAAAGAAATGAAAAGGGTAAAGTGTTGCATCTAAAATTGGAGTAGATAGACTAAACTATCATCCGGTTCACACTCCACCCACATCTATTGAACAGGTGAAGAGGTTCATCCCTTGTTTCCTGTTTAGGATGCGGTTTCCGGCTTTCTCTTTTCCAATCTTTTCACTCTTTTCTTTTTTTTCAATTGGAGTAGATAGACTAAACTATCGCCCAGTTCACACTCCACCCACGTCTATTGAACAGGTGAAGAGGCTCATCCCTTGTTTCCTGTTTAGGATGTGGTTTCCGGCTTTCTCTTTTCCATTCGTTCTACTCTTACGTAGCCCCCTGCACATCAGTGGCGTTATCGACTTGCTTGGGGTGATATGATTTAAAAAAAAAAAACATTTGAAATTTTGAAATCTCTTTATATTCATAAAATTTGATTTTGTGTTTTCTTTTAGGAATTGCTGGCATTGCAACAAGTAGTTCTTGCCGAATATTCTGCTTTTCCCACAAGTGCTGCTGATTTGTATGGACAAGTTGTCAGATCAGCAACCATTTTGTCTACAGGCAGTCCAAGGTGAATAAATTTTCCTTGAAGCTAATTTACACCCACCCATATTTTTTTTTTTCTTAACCATCTTATTGTTTGGAATGAAGATATTCTTCTGGCATATGGATAAAATATTATCAGCTATTCTAGAACACTCATTATTTTAATAAATGGATTGTCTTGTATCATTGATTAATTGCTAAAGTCAACAGACACATTGCTAATAAATCTCTCCCTTTATATTTACTTCAGTTGCTTCTCAACAAAGATATTTCCATCCTTTCTTGTTACTAATGGACAATTCTTTGACTGAAGTATTAACTTATAATTTAATATAATATTATATTTTTCAGAATGAATGTCTACTTTTTTCTTTAATTGGTGTTTTGGAAAATATTTTGTTTCAGACTTTTTTCTTTAATAATCCAAACCTAATTCGGTTTATGGCCATATCATGTTGAATACACTGGTTCTCGCTCGATCACCGAAGTTAAGCAACATTGAGCCTGGTCAGTACTTAGATGGGTGACCGCTTGGGAATACCAGGTGCTGTAAGCGTTTAGTGACGAATGTGAGTGCTTACGGCAATAACACATTGAATATACCGGTTCTCGCTCGATCACCAAAGTTAAGCAACATTGAGCCTGGTCAGTACTTAGATGGATGACCGCTTGGGAATACCAGGTGCTGTAAGCGTTTAGTGACGAATGTGAGTGCTTACGGCAATAACACATTGAATATACCGGTTCTCGCTCGATCACCAAAGTTAAGCAACATTGAGCCTGGTCAGTACTTAGATGGGTGACCGCTTGGGAATACCAGGTGCTGTAAGCATTTAGTGACGAATGTGAGTTCTTACGGCAATAACACATTGAATATACCGGTTCTCGCTCGATCACCGAAGTTAAGCAACATTGAGCCTGGTCAGTACTTAGATGGGTGACCGCTTGGGAATACCAGGTGCTGTAAGCGTTTAGTGACGAATGTGAGTGCTTACGGCAATAACACATTGAATATACCGGTTCTCGCTCGATCACCAAAGTTAAGCAACATTGAGCCTGGTCAGTACTTAGATGGGTGACCGCTTGGGAATACCAGGTGCTGTAAGCATTTAGTGACGAATGTGAGTTCTTACGGCAATAACACATTGAATATACCGGTTCTCGCTCGATCACCAAAGTTAAGCAACATTGAGCCTGGTCAGTACTTAGATGGGTGACCGCTTGGGAATACCAGGTGCTGTAAGCGTTTAGTGACGGATGTGCGTGCTTACGGCCATATCACGTTGAATACACCGGTTCTTGCTCGATCACCGAAGTTAAGCAATGTTGAGCCTGGTCAGCACTTAGATGGGTGACTGCTTGGGAATACCAGGTGCTGTAAGCTTATAGTGACGGATGTGCGTTGTGATGCAGTGGATATCGGCTCAAAAAGAGAAATCGGTGAGCCGAGTTCGAATTCCAGTTGAATACCCTGCATTCACTTAAGCACTGGTACCCTTGGGAAAGGTATTAATCCATCCTTTCCCTCCAGTTATGGGTTAAATAACAGGGTAGGACTTGGGGACCCTGCCCTTGAAAACAAATCCCAAAGAATCTTGATACTCGAAAAGAAAAAAGTATTACTAGACACAGAACTTATATAAAGAAAAAGGTATTACCAGCAATAAATAAATAAAAGTTTAGTTAGCAATAAATGACCGGCTGTGGTGTTGATATGCCATAAAAACAAAACAACCAACCAACCTAATTCTTTAGTAAATCAAAATAGAAAAAAAAATTGGCTCTTAATAATAAGAAACTACCAAACTTCAATACGGCAGCGAATGCTGGACAATATCATCAAAGATGAAGGAAAAACTTGAAGCAACCGAAATGTGGTTCTACAGAAGCATACTGGATATAAAGTGGGGGATCAGTTCCATATTACAATCACTATATAAACTGACCCCTTACTTTGTAGTCACAGCAGTTTCTATACATTTATATTCCTGAGATCCAAAAGCACAAGGGTGCATTCCAGAAGCTGAGTAGAGTATTAAGAGACAGGAAAATTTCACTAGAAACTAGGGAGAGTGTACTGGATTGTTATGTGATGTCTGTCCTTCAATATAGCAGCGAATACTGGACAATCACATCAAAGATGAAGGAAAGACTTGAAGCAACCAAAATGTGGATCTACAGGAGGATGCTGCGAATATCATGGATCGAGCATGTGAGCAATGATGAGGTCTTGGAAATGATGAAAACAAAAAGGAAATTAATACTGAGCATCAGGAAGAGACAACTGAAGTTCCTGGGACATGCAATGAGGAAAGAGGGCTTGGAGAACCTGATCCTTACAGGCCAGATAGAGGGGAAAAGAGACGGGAAAGCAGCGGATAACATATTTAAAGGACCTAATCAGGTGGATGACGGAACGAGGATTGCATGGTGTAACAGGAGAAGGCGTGCTCAGAGCCACCAGGGATAGGGAAATATGGAAGGCTACATCCTGAAGGGACAGGACACATAGACATAACTGTTTATAAGAAATTATAATGTGGATATAAAGTGGGGGATCAAATCTCTATTATAATTAATATATAAACCGATCCCTCATTTTGTGGCCATGCTAGTTTCTATACATTTATATTCTAGATTTATGGTCTTGAGCTAGTGGATGGCTGAGTGAGGTTTGGGTGGTGTAACAGGAGAAGGCGTGCTAAGAGCCACCTGGGATAGGGAGACGTGGAAGGCCATGATTGCCTACGTCCTGATGGGACAGGACATAGAGAAGAAGTCATTTCTAAATCCTTAGATATCTCATTCTAGGTGTTCTCATTAATTCTCTGCTGTTGCATTTTTTGGAATAAAAGATGCACTGGTGTATGTGAGATTTTCCTGTGTGTTAGTATTTTGCTCATCTTCTGGAACGCGTCCTTTGCCATGCCAATAACACACAGGAAAATCTCAATAGAAATGAAGAAAAGAGTGCTAGACTGCTATGTGATGTCAGTTCTTCAATACGGTAGTGAATGCTGGACAATATCATCGAAAATGAGGACAAAACTGGAAGCGGCCGAAATGTGGTTCTACAGAAGGATGCTACGGATATCGTGGACTGAGCATGCAAGCAACGATGAGGTGTTGGAAAGAATGGCAACAAAAAGGAAATTGATGCTGAGCATCAGGAAGAGACAACTGAAGTTCCTGGGACACGCAATGAGGAAGGAGAGCCTGGAGAACCTGATACTGACTGGTCAGATAGAAGGAAGGAGAGATAGAGGAAGGCAGCGGATAACATATTTGCAGGGTCTGATCAGGTGGATGACAGAACGGGGGTTGCGAGTTGTAACAGGAGCAAACATACTAAGAACCACAAGGGATAGGGAGACATGGAGAACCATAATCGCCTACGTCCTGAAGGGACAGGGCACATAGAAGAAGGTGTATGTGATGCAGTCTTATTTTAAAGATTAAGTTTTGGAAGCAAATGATGCAGTAATATTTGAATGATTTTTATTGCATAGAAATTTAATCTGATACTTAAAAAAATATTAGAATGTGGTAGAGACTTACCTCGCCGAAGCAAGAGAAGGCGGTTTGTCTGCACATGCGTTTGTAGACGTCATGGAACCGCAAGTCGAGCTCATGCAAGGCAGTTTTTGGAATGACATGGCGCATGCGTCATTGGCGAAAGCGAGGCTTTCACATGCGAGAAATTATGGTTTCTTGCTCGAGATCAAAAACACATAAAAAGAGCCAACTTCTGTTTCGGAGGCAGTTTGGTTTTGGCGATTCATGAAGGCTACACCGGTGTTCGGGGCACACTGTTTTGTTTACGGTGCGCAGGAAACAGAGTCTCGAGTAAAGCAGTGTTCCGGGTTCTACAAGGAGCAGCTGGGAGAACGGATCCAAGCGGTCATTAATTCGTCTACCAACTACACTTCGAGAAGATACGAATACTACATAGAATATGTTATTTTAAACACAGAATATCTGAAAACATTACAATGAGAAAATGATGTTTGTGGAATTGTCCGCGTTCTCAACGGGCAGAATTTTCCGTGTTCTCAACGGGCAGAATTGTCCGCGTTCCCTATGAGCAGAATTGTCCTCGTTCCCTACGAGCAGAATTGTCCGCGTTCCCTACGAGCAGAATTATTAAAGTTTTCAGTGAACAATAAAAAGAGGAGAGGAAAAAGACAGGGTCAAAAAATAGTACAACCAAACAATATAGGCAAGTCAATAGCAAAGTAACTTAAGTAAGAATTGTGTTCACTTGCAAAAGGGATACAGGCAAGTGGTTATAGTATTCTAACTTCAAGGTAAAAAAAAAATGTGGACATGAAACTGAAAATTGTTCATTTTCGTTGGTTAGGAAGTGTTGAAGAGTAGGACTCAACCTACTTCTTGCTCTTCCTTACTACTGTGATGAATGGACTGCCCCCTACTTATAAATGTCATGTAGCCACATTAAATTAGATTTTGAGGAGTAGTTGATTTACTCAATTATATCTGTTCCATGTAGGAGTATTTAATAAACCTCTTCTTTGTTTCCTTACCTAGTCTTTTGTTCCATCGATACTCTCTCTAACTACAGCCTTTTTAATTCTTGGCTATTTTGAACAATGACAACATTACAACAGTAATAAATCCCAGCATGCATCTGTAGGATTTGTTTAAAAATTTGGGCAGGGGAACATTTCTAGCAGCTATTCCTATTGCAATTGTAATGAACACTGTTAATGAAAAAAAAATAGAAAAAAAATTTACTGTTATTTATTTTGGTTCAAAACACAAAGTCCTCATTGCTTTCAGTATCACTTAGAAAGGCATCAGAAATTTCATCATTAGATCCAGTACTATTATCAAAGACTGTCTTCCTTCATCAATCCCATCCACTGTGTTCCTGATACCACATTAATTAAATGACTTAACCATATTGTCACTTTCTTATTTTTAACTCATAAATTTTTCACTTTCATACTTACCTGAGCAATTAGATGTGTTTTCCTTCATTTTTTTTTTTGGCTTGCATAACTCTGATTTTGTATTTCTTGAATCAATAACAACACATTTTATAACTATTAAAGTATTTTTGTTAGTTCATACAGTACTGTGCAAAAGTAGTAGGACATTAACTATTTTATCTTTTATGAGGCATATTGAGGGAAAATAAACAATTTAATTAAAGTAATTTTATTTAATTTACTCAACAAATGCTTTAACAAAAAAATACTCGTTACAAAATAAATTTTTTGTTTTGAAATAATAAAATAATTGCGACAATTTACCAATCGCACCTAGTGTATGTATATATATATACATACACTAGGTGCGATTGGTAAATTGTCGCAATTATTTTATTATTACAAAACAAAATATATATATATATATATATATATATATATATATATATATATATATACAGTACTGTGCAAAAGTATCAGGGCATTAACTATTTTATCTTTTATGAAGCATATTGAGGGAAAATAAACAATTTAATTAAAGTAATTTTATTTAATTTACTCAACAAATGCTTTAACAAAAAAATACTTGTTACAAAATAAATTTTTTGCTTTGAAATAATAAAATAATTGCGACAATTTACCAATCGCACCTAGTGTATATATATATATATATATATATATATATATATATATACAGTACTGTGCAAAAGTATCAGGGCATTAACTATTTTATCTTTTATGAAGCATAATGACAGAAAATAAACAATTTAATTAAAGTAATATTATTTAAGTTACTCAGAAAATGCTTTAACAAGAAAAAAATACTTGTTACAAAATAAATTTAATATTTAGTAAAATAGCCTTTCGCCTTGAAACCCGACCAAATCGGCGTCAGTCGGCGATTCTACCCCTAGGCCACGAGCGTCTGGGAGAAGAAGGCAGGCTTTTTTAGCGCATATAAACATGCCCAATAGCTAGAGTGCTTCAATTCATTATCGAATATATATATATATATATATATATATATATATATATATATATATATATATATATATATAGTACTGTACAAAAGTATCAGGACAATAACTATTTTATCTTTTATAAGACATATTGAGAGAAAATAAACAATTTAATTAAAGTAATTTTATTTGATTGACTCAACAAATGCTTTAACAAGTAAAAAAATACTTGTTACAAAATAAATTTAATATTTAGTATAATAGCTTTTTGCTTTGATCACAGCCTTCATTCTGTCAGGCATTGACATCACAAGCCTCTTCAATGTATCTAATGGTATCTCCTGCCAAGCAGCTTGTATTTGTTCCCAAAGTGTGTCTTATGAAGTAACATTAGATTTATTAATTCGAGAGGAGGGAATAAGAAAAAAGTCAGTCATATCCAAGGAGAATAGAATAATGAGTAGTTTCAAAATAACTTGTTTAATAGAAAATAGGAAAAATTAAACTTCTTTTTAATACATTTCTTTAACACTTAGTTTTAAATAATATTTATTAGCAATTTACTTGGCTTTTCACCCTGTATTTGAATTTCAGTAAAATCCCCCCTGTCCTAATACTTTTGCAAACTACCGGTAATGTGCAAAAGTGTTAGGACAGGGGTGATTTTAAAGTTTATTTTGATGCCTCATAAAAGATAAAATAGTTCTTGTCCTAATACTTTTGCATTGTACTGTGTCTGCAGTAGAAATGACTGTAAAGCACTTCTCTCTCCCCAACTTATAGGCAGAAGCACACAGATGCATGCTGGGATTTCTTCCTAGCCTATAAAATAGGCCAGTTCTCAGTTTCATAATCTTGGTCTCTCTTGTCTTGAAGTCAGAATGCTCTGTTCGTTTATCTGAATTTACTCTTGTGTGTTAACCTTGATTCTTTGTGAACTTTTTGCCTTTTTTACTGTTGCTTTGCCATGTTACTGTTCTTCTTCTGCTTCTATGTGCCCTGTCCCTTCAGGACGTAGGCTATCATGGCTCTCCACGTCTCCCTATCCCTTGTGGCTCTTAGTATGTTTGCTTCTGTTGCTTTGGCAACCCCCGTTCCGTCATCCACCTGATTAGGCCCTGCAAATATGTTATCCGTTGCCTTCCTCTGTCTCTCCTTCCTTCTATCTGACCAGTCAGTATCAGGTTCTCCAGGCTCTCCTTCCTCATTGCATGTCCCAGGAACTTCAGTTTTCTCTTCCTGATGCTCAGCATCAATTTCCTTTTTGTTGCCATTCTTTCTAACACCTCGTCGTTGCTTGTATGCTCAGTCCACGATATCCGTAGCATCCTTCTGTAGAACCACATTTCGGCTGCTTCCAGTTTTGTCCTCATTTTCGATGATATTGTCCAGCATTCACTGCCGTATTGAAGAACTGACATCACGTAGCAGTCTAGCACTCTTTTCTTCGTTTCTATTGAGATTTTCCTGTTTGTTACTGTTACTTTGCCTTGTTACTGTTGCTTCTAAAATATAAAAGTCAACAGCTAAATCTACTGCTAGGAAGTTTGGGTCACTGTGTCAGGCCAGGAGGTTTTTTTCAGCCTGAATCAATCTTGCACATATACAAATCAACCATTTGTCCGTGCATAGAATACTGCTGTCATATATGGTCAAGCGCCCCTGCTGTTCTTCTCAGGGTTTTCGACAGGCTCCAAAGGAGAATCTGTAATGTGATAAGTCCCGATTTGGCTGCTCAACTCCAGCCACTTTCTGACCGGCAGGATGTGTCTTCCGTCTGTCTATTCTACAAATATTTTCATGGCTTCTGCTCCAACGAACTTAAGTCATTGGTGCCTCCACCACAAGAATTTACTCGTTAACCAGACTGGCAACCAAGTCCCATCCATTTATCAATCGAATGCAGCTGACAATTCTACTCCATCAGCTTTTTTTCTCACACTTTCCATCTGTGGAACTCCCTTCCATATACTTGTTTTCCTACAACTTCCAGGAATTTAAATGCAATGTCAATACCCATCTCTTATCCACTTGACTCCAGTTTTGTCTACATCACCCTGTATATCTTGTTCTTTTCTTTTTTCTCTATCTTCGCAACTGTCTTCACACCTGTGTTCCCATCCTTCTCTTGCCCTTTCTCTGACTTCCCCTGTAACTCGTTCTTCTTTCTCTGTCACTCTCCTCCTATCTAAGCTTTTATGTAGCCCCTACCCATCAGTGGTGGTACCACCTTGCTTGGGGTAAAACGATTAAAAAAAATAAAAATAAAAACACAGAACTCATTTGGTTTTCTGATACGTAGAGTTTATTTTTGAGTTCTAGCCATTTTGTTTATGATTTTAATTCATAACTTTCTGCTGCTTATCAGCATGGCTGATGCTAACCTCCAGAAAAGTGGTTGTCATTTTTGGCTGACATGAAAGGAAAAGACTATACTGAATTCATTGCTGCTAAGAAAGTTCTAGACAATTTTCTCTCCAGAATTTATTTTACATATCTATGTCTACTATTCATTCATGCCTTGAATATTGCTGCCATATATAGTTCAGATGAGCTGTTTCTCAGTTGCATGACTACCAGAAGAGGCTCTATGCAAGGAATGGTTATCATATACTCAGTGATTGTAATAAAGGGTTCGGTTCGAAATTTCTAACATCTGAAGAAGGCCGGAGCATACAATGGCCAAAATGTTGTACAAATGGCAACAAAGATGAGGACAATCATCCGAATAATGTGAATACTGTAAGTGCCACCTCATCTCAGAAATTTTTTTTTTTTTATAGTCATATCACTCCAAGCAAGGCATTTTATTGCCACTGTTTTGCAGGGGGTTATATAGGAGGAAAGTTATGAGAAAGAGTGACAGGTTATAGGGGGTGTCAGGGAGTGGGTAAGAGAAGGATGAAAATACTGATGAGAGTGGAGTGGACAGAGAAAAGAGTATGAGAGAGAGGATACAGGTTAGTGAGATAGATGATTATTGATTTTATATTTAAATTCTTGGAGATTATAGCTGTTGCGAAAGCAAGTAAATGGAAGGGAATTCCACAGGTGGGAAGTGAGAGAAAAGAAGCTGATAGAGTAGAAGTTCCGTTTACAATTTATTGGTTTCGCAGTAAAAGGGTGGGACCCAGTTGCTAATCTTGTGGCTCGAGTAAATTCATATATAGGGGGCACCAGTGAGCTAAGTTCATCTGAGCAGAAGCCGTGAAAGTATTTGTAGAAGAGACACAGGGAAGCCACATTGCACCAGTGAGAAAGTGACTGTATCCGAGCTGCCAAGTCAGGATCTATCACATTGCAGATTCCCCGTTGGATTTTAGTCAAGGACACCTAGGTGGATAGCAGATATATATAAATATAGACAAATACTAGAGCTGTTTCTCGTAGACAGGAATAAAACAGAAAGATGTCTAGTTTTTTCTCATAAACAGGAATTGTAGCAGAAAGATGTCAATTTTTTTAAGCAGAAAACATTATAGAAAAATTTGAGTTCTTATTAATCCAACTCGTATGAGAAAGATGTTGAGTTTTTCAGGGCGAAAACTATTCCTCAACAATATATGTAATTTAGTGCTTAATTAATTTTTGATAATTTTAAGTTTTTTTTATTTTTTAATTTCAGACTTGACCAATGGCTTGATGGTGGACTTTATACTGGTGAAATGACAGAGCTTGTAGGACACAGTGCTGTGGGAAAAACACAGGTACGTTGGCAAAGTCAAAATTAATATTTTGTCTTTGTGTTCTACTAATACAAAGTCATTCAGCTATGCATTGAATAGTAGGATATACTGGGCTCTAGCCTTTGTTGGCAGCCAGTTTAGGAGAAATACTTCTTTGAATTCAAAACCATGCAAAAGCCAATGGAAACCTCTCCACTGTGTCTTGCAAGAACTGTTGGCAATCTACAGATTATTGAAGAAAAGAAATCTGTGGAGAGTCATCAATGATGAGGTTTTGGAAAGGATGGAAACGAAAAGGAAATTAATATTGAGCATCAGAAAGAAACAACTAAAGTTTCTGGGACATGCAATGAGGAAGGAGGGCTTGGAGAACCTGATACTAACAGGCCAGATAGAGGGGAAAAGAAACAGGGGAAAGCAGCGGATAACATTTGAAGGACCTGATCAGGTGGATAACGGAACAAGAGTTGCGTGGGGTAACAGGAGAAAGCGTGCTAAGAACCACCAGGGACAGGGAGATGTGGAAAGCCATGATTGCCTCCGTCCTGAAGGGACAGGGCACATTAAAGAAAAGATATATGCCAACTGTTTATAAGAAATTATAATGTGTATATTAAGTGGGGGATTAAATCTATATTATAATCAATATATAAACTGATCACTCATTTTGTGGCCATGCTAGTTTCTATACATTTATAATCTAGATTTATGGGCTTCAGCTAGTGGATGACGGAACAAGAGTTGCGTGGGGTAACAGGAGAAAGTGTGCTAAGAACCACCAGGGACAGGGAGATGTGGAAAGCCATGATCGCCTCTGTCCTGAAGGGACAGGGCACATAGAAGAAAAATGTCTGCCTGAAGGCAATATAGTTTAATTTTGTTTTAATTTTATAAACCTGTCTCGTATTCTTGTTAAAAAATATTCATTGACCTTTCACCTCTATAAGTCTTATTTTTTGTTTTATATCAGTAGCACTCCATGACAGACAGTAAAGCCATTAAGACACAAGGGGTTACTGGGTGTGGAAGAAACAAATATTAATAATGAGTGGGAAGAAGAAAAAGTAATCAGAAGAACAGTAGATAGCAACAGGCATTTAAATTTTTGCAGATTAATGTTGGCTGGAAAGCATGGAGCTGGAAGAGAGTTCCACAAGTGAGAAATGCGAGAAAAATTGTTAGCATAGAATTTACAGTTACATCTCGCTATATGTGGCAGCAATATTTATGGGTTTGAGTTTGGATTTTGTTTAACGGCATATCAACACCTCTGTGGGTTATTTAATGCCAAAAAGGTGGGGTTTTAAGGTATTTTTTTAAATGTTTGATTATTGTGAGAAGATTCATTTAGTTACAGTTTGATGAAAAGTTTTTTTCATTTTAGAAAACTGAAGGTGTATTCTGATTTTGTATTCAAAAATGTATTGCCGCTAATAATTTTTTTTCCTTCAAAAATCTATTATGGCAACAATTTTTGTCCTTCAAAAATGTGTTATGGTAATAATTTTTTCCTTTAAAAATGTTTAATTTTCTATGAAAGTCTATTCTTATACTTTCATAGTGCTTTGATCCCAATTTGGGGGGTTAACTATTTGCCCATAGCTGGGACCCTAACAGGTGCTACCACTCCGGGTCAGGGTGAACCTGGGAACAACAGCAATTAAGAGGTGGTTCCATGCTCCTCACAACCTTCCAATCAGAGGCCTTGCAGCCGGATGCAGTTTACCGTCATACCCAGGACCCTTGCTTGAAAGTAAATCAATAATTAGTAAATTAGACAGAATTGTAATAGACATGCTGTCATCCTTAGCTGGTTTTGGAATTGAGAAGATTGTAAACATAATAAATGAAATATAAAACAGTGGTGATATACCAGAAGACCTAAGTAGATCCTTATTGATAGCACTGCCCAAAAACCAAAACAGTGTGTGTTCGTTAAAATCACTGGAAGAAGGAATGTGATAATTATGTAAGAACTAGCTGTATAGCCCGGTGTTGCTCGGGTGTAATGAAAGCTTTAAAACTAATCCATGGTCCTGGAGCTCAGACTCTTTGGACGTTGGCACGAAAGACTAAAAAGCAATAGTTATTTCCAGTTAAGGCGAAACCGTAGACTGAAAGAAAAATGAATAGATGTAAGTCAAATTCTGATTTCCTGGTATCGATATCAAATAAGTTTTTTTCTGTCATAAACTGAATTTTGAAGGCTAAATAAGTCCTCTGAGTAAATGGTATCATGGCTGAGACTAAGAACTGCAATTATACCTACTTAGAGCCAAACCTGAAGCAAAAACAAAAATAAAAGGGCTGAAAAAAAATACAGACATACAGGCAGATAAACAGACACACACACAAACCATCTTGCCTTTTATGTATATATATATATATATATATTATCGATTTTCTGCACTATTGTAAGAACTGAAACCTTGAAACTTCTGAATATCATTTCTTTGTCTATGAATGTATCAAATTTGATTAAAATCGGACCACTCCTTCTATAACCTGATTTTTTTCGATTATCGGTTTTCGATATTTATCGGGGCTACCTCGACACAAAACCTAACTAAGAACATTCGCAGACGCTTATAGTACAACTGTGTACATTTTCAAGAAAATCGGTTCAGCTGTTTCGGAGTCTATAGGTAATGGACACATACGTACACACACAGACAAAGTTCCATTTATAAATAAGTTTAGATTTAGATAGATTTAGATTAGATTATATCAGAAAGTGCAATACAAATGCAGAAGGATGAATACCTATGTTTTATACATTATTCAAAACATCACAATGAACTGTTGGAACTGCTCGGAAACTTTGGTATATGTGAAAAGTATATTAAAATAACCCAGAACCTATGCTGGAAGAAAACTGCCTGCATGCAGACAGAAAATTAATTCAGTAAATATACAAAAATAGAAAGGGGTGTAAGGCAAGGGTGCGTCTTCTCACCAGACTTTTTTAACTTACACAGTGAGGTCATTCTGAGAGAATTAGAAGTTCTACTGGGATTCATTATTTGTGGCCGCAACCTTAAGATCAGAAGTTATGCAATTAACACCATGTTAATAGCAGACACAGCAAAAAAACAAGAACCCTTACAGAAGGTAGTGAAAGAAAAGCAAGAAGAACGGACTATCAACTGCAAGAAGATTGAATGCATGGTTATTAGCAAAAAGAACGGCTTAACATACAAATTATATCTTGGATTTACCAAAATCAAACAGGTGCGACGAGTAAGATAAGCATGTTAACAGGGGATGGAAAGTGTGACATAGTGGTCCAAAGGCACAATGGGATAGTGAAAGTTGTCTTCCAGAAGCTAAACTAGGTATCAAGCAACAGAAAAATGTCATCAGAAACAAACAAAAGTATTGAACTCTTATATAGTATTAGTTTTCCTGTTAAAGGAATTTCAGAATTACGATGATCCTGGGCATGACGGTAAACTGCATCCGGCAACAAGGCCTCTGATTGGAAGGTTGTGAGGAGCATGGAACCAGCTCTTCATTGTTGTTGTTCTCAGGTCCACCCTGACCCGAAGTGGTAGCACCTGTTAGGGTCCCATCTATGGGCAAATAGTTAACCCCTAAACTGGGGTCAAACACTATGAAAGTATAAAAATACAATTTTATAGAAATATATACATAAAAATAGACTTTTACAGAAATATATACATTAAAAATAGAATTGAAAATTATAGATGGCAACAAAGATGAGGACAATAGTCCGAATAATGTAAATACTACCTCATCTCAGAAATATAGACAAGTAGAATGATCTATTATTAAACGTCGTACAAATGGCAACAAAGATGAAGACAATAGTCCGAATAATGCATATACTGTAAATACTACCTCATCTCAGAAATATAGGCAAATAGAAGGATCTAATTATTAAACCTCGTACAAATGGCAACAAAGATAAGGACAATAGTAGAATAATGTAAATACTGTACCATGATAATTTCATTGAAAAAGCACATGGAAGCTCCATTATGGTGGTGGGAAAGTGACTGAAGCTGATCACCCTCTTGGTGGGACCTCAGAATATGCTGACTGCACCTCTGCAGTGGGTAAAAGTCCATCAAGGGGGCCACCTGTTGGCCATGGTGGCGACCTGTAATATTTGGGGACAGAATCCACGTGGTTGAGCAGGTCATGACCCAGGTGAAAAATGGTCATGATCTGCAACACACCACTTTGGCCCTTATCTGGGCTAGACAGGTGGTCGGATCGGGCCCGATCCAATTAATCGGCTGGTCATGACATGCTCTATCTTATATACATTTCTTTTTGTCCCAACTGTATTATCCAATCTACTTTTGCAGAACACTTCCCAACCCTTCATCTTATATGTGCTAGAAGGTGGGGGCTGAGAGTCAATTGTGTTATGAGAAAAGGACTGATGACTCCTGTTATATTATTGAGTAATAAAACCCAGAATTTGGCAGAGGATTGGAATTTTATTCTTGGCACAAGTATATTGGTATTGTATCTCTGTCTCCGAATGGGTTTCCCCCTTGGTTCATTCTTAACCCTAGTTGAACTCCGTGGTGGGTGGTGGAGCATTGGACCAACAAAAATCAAAACCCAATTATGGCTTCTTCCTTTAAAATATCAAAAAGGTGTTTATCCGACTCAGAATCTAAAGCTGACGTAGACTTTTCAAGATTCATTATTATCAAATCACTGGATGAAATTAAATTATACCAATTGTCCCCTTTTTTTAAAAAATGTTAAAAAACTTAGAAATGGTAACCTGCTAGTGGATGTTCAAATGAAGAAACACACAGATAATTTGCTCAAAATGGATACATTTCACAACATCAAATGCAGAGCGTATGTAAACGCTAGATTAAATACTTTAAAAGGCATTATACGAAGCAGAGAGCTTTCATTAGCAACACCAGAGGAAATCGAAACAGCATTAAAAAAGAAACAGGGCGTAAAGGAACATACGAGAATTACCATCAGACGAAACAATGAAATTAACAGACACACATATATATATACTCATTTTTGATAAACCATCCATACCAAAAGATATCAGGATTGCCTATACAGTAGAAAGGGTAGAGCAATTTATACCAGCTCTCCTCCGATGTTTCAAATGTCAAAGATTTGGTTATCACAAAGACATTTACAGGGGACGCAAAGTGTGTGGGAAGTGTGGTAAATGTGACCCAAACCACACAGTGAGTGCAAAAATATAAAATGTGCAAACCACCATGAAGGACATCCTGCCTTTTCAAGGAGCTGTGATGTCTACAAGAAAGAAAAGGAAATTATGTAAAACACGCCAAAAATTTACCTTTCCCAGAAGCTAGAAAAATTGTTGAAAGCTATTTGGGAACAAAAACATATGCCAATGTTGTACAAAAGCCAAATCAAAAGCCTCAGGACGCCACTTCAACTGCAAAAAACTTATTGAAAAGTGAGTAAATTTGAATACAAGAGAATGGCCAACATTCCAAGAAAACCTAAAAACATGTATTCAACAGAAACAAAACCAACCGAGTCTAGTATGAAAACAAAAGTAAATATTGATAACCATGTAGAACTGCCCAAAAAGAGTTCCAGGACAACTGAATGTACAAGTGAAGAGCACCAAGGATCACCAATCCGACCTCTGGATTCTAACAAAGACATGACTGAAAATAAAACAAAAGATAATACTATTAAAAAGAAGACCTCAACTAAAAGAATAACACAATCCGCCCCAATAACTACATCAAACAAATCCGAGGAACCTGAAAAAATGGAGATTGAAATAAAACTCCACAAATAAGCAAAACTCAAAACAAAAAAACCCCCATAAATCCCAAAATTAAATCTAAATGGAAAATAATTTAATCCAATAGAATATCAGAGAATTAAGGGCCAATTATTCAGAATTGTTGTTGCTCATCACTAAATAGAGCCCAGCAATTATATGCCTTCAAGAATTTACCTCAAAAGCAGCCAAACCATTACAATTAAAAACTATCATTCATACAATTATATCAAACATCACATTGATAGACCTTCTGGTGGGTCATCAGTGATCATAAACGATGATATCTCACGCAGGGAAATCAAACTAAATACAAATCTACAGTCAGTCGCTATATCAGCAACTCTCCATAAAACAATAACGGTGTGTTCATTGTATATTCCTCCAAGCTAAGAACTAAAAGAATCGGAGTTAGATAATTTAATAAAATAATTACCAAGACCCTTCATTATAATGGGTGACTTCAATAGCCACAATGAAATTTGGGGAAGTAAGAAAACATAAAAAGGGCAAAATAATAGAATCAATATTAAATAAGCATCAGTTGTGCATATATAATAATAATAACACAAATACATATTTGCACCCAGCAACAGGCACATACTCTAAAATTGATTTAACAATATGTGACTCTAACCTATTTTTAGATTGCAACTGGAAAGTGCATGACGATACATGTGGAAGCGACCACTTTCCGATTCTATTAGAAAACAAGATTAATAAATTAAATAAAAGAATTCTGAACTGGAATCTGAAAAAAGGCGAATTGGGATGATTTTAAAGCATCATGCCTTGCTGAATTAACCCCAGAAGCAAAGAGGAAGACATTTTATATTTTACAAACACACTACTAAATATAGCTGAAAGATATATACCAAAAAGCTCCACCTCATTAAAATATCATAGGCCAAGGTTCAACAAAGAATGCCAAAAAGCAGAGCAGCATTAAAGAAATTCAAAATAAATCCAACAAAAGAAAACTTAAACTCATTCAAAAATAGCAGAGCCAAAGCCCGAAGACTCCGAACGAAATTCATGAAAAAGTTATGTGACCAAAATAAACAATAACATGAAACCAAAAGAAGTATGGCAGATGATCTGAAAAATACCAGGCAAAAATAACAAAACTTCCACAAAACACCTCATTCACAATAATCTGAAAATAACTGATGAGAAAGATATAGCAAATCATCTTGCCGAAACTTTCTCGCAAAACTCATCCTCTAAAAACTGAAGTAAAAACTTCCAAACCATCAAAACCAGAGCAGAAAAAGTAAAAATAACATTTCAAAACAAAAATACAGAAACCTATAACCAGCTTTTTTCTATAATAGAGCTAAAAGAATCTCTTAACAAGGCTCACAATAATGCAGTTGGACCAGATAAGATTCATTATCAATTCCTAAAAGAATTACCAGAAACCTCACAAAAATATCTCCTACAAATATACAATAATGTATGGAATAGCGGGAACATCTCTAAAATATGGAAACAAAGCACAGTTATACCAATACAAGAACCATTCAAAGATGTAACAAATGCAAAAAATTACAGGCCCATTGCGCTTAGCAGTTGTATGTGCAAAACACTAGAGCGGATGATCAATGCCAAATTGACATGGTACCTAGAAAAGAACAAATTAATAACTGAATATCAATCGGGTTTTAGAAGCAGAAGAAGCCCAATAGATCATCTGATCAGATTAGAAACATTTATCTATTAAAAAAGAACATCTAGTGGCTTTCTTCTTCAATCTAGAAAAGGCATATGATAGAACCTGGAAATACGGTACAGTAAGAGACCTCAAAAACCTTAGGCTAGAGGGTAGAATGCCGGTATTTATTAAAAACTTCCTAGAAGATAGAAAATTTAAAGTTTGAATAGGAAATTTCTTCTCTGAAAAAAGGAACACGAAATGGGTGTACCTCAAGGTAATATATTGTCTGTTATGTTATTTAATCTAATCTAAATTTATTTATAAATAGAATTTTGTCTGTGTTTGTGTGTTACCTATAGACTCTAAAACAGCTGAACCGATTTTCTTGAAAATTTACACAGTTGTACTATAAGCGTCTGTGAGTGTTCTTAGCTAGGTTTTGTGTCCAGGTATCCCCGATAAATATCGAAAATCAATAATCACAAAAATCAGGTTATAGAAGGAGTCGTCCGGTTTTAATCAAATTTGATACTCATTGACAAAGACATAAGAAATGATATTCAGAAGTTTCAAGGTTGCAGTTGTTACAATAGTGCAGAAAATCGATAATATAAATATGTAAAAGGCAAGATGTTTGTGTATGTCTGTTTATCTGTCTGTATGTCCTTTATAGAAATCCACAATTTTTATCTGATTCTCACCAAACTTCATAGAAATATTCTTTAGTCTGAGCTCCAGGACCATGGATTAGTTTTAAAGCTTTCATTACACCTGAGCAATGCCGGACCATACTGCTAGTATAAAAATAAACAATATTGTAAAAAACCTAAACAGAGGAACAAACTGTGCTTTATATGTGGATGGTTTCCTGATATGTTATAAAGCAAAAAACATGAACCATATTGAAAGACAACTTCAGATCTGCCTCGATAAGCTAAACAAATGGACCACAGAGAATGGACTAACATTTTCAAAAGAAAAAATGAAATGTGTCCACTTCTGTGACCTACGTAAACTCCACCTTGACCCAGTACTGAAAATCAATAATGCTGAAATCCCAGTAGTAGATCATTACAAATATCTGAGAGTCATTTTTGACCGCAAACTCTCCTTCATTCCTCATATTAAATACTTGAGAATGAAATGCAATAAAACTATACAATTACTCAGAACTATAGCACATACTGATTGGGGAGGAAGCAAAGAAACATTAATAAAATTGTATCGCACTTTAAACAGATCAAAACTTGATTATGGCTGCTTCATTTATGGAGCAGCCAGAAAAACATACTTGAAAAAACTAAATACGATACATCACCAGAGAATTAGATTAGCTCTTGGACCATATAGCACCTCTCCTGTTGAGAGCTTGTACACAGAAGCAAATAAACCACCTCTTAACTTCAGATGGGGAAAACTCGCTCTGCAATAATACCTTACACTTTCATCATGCCCTCTAAGTCCAGCTTTCAGTACTATTTTCGAACCGCAATACACAGAACTTTTTCAGCAAAAAGAAACGGCTATCAAACCTTTCAGGTTACGGATTAAAGAAATCATACAAGAGAACCAAATAGATACAACACAAGTTCACAAATCAACTATATCTTCTACACCACCCTGGATAATAAATCAACCAAAAGTTATTCTTGATCTGACAAAATACCCAAAATACAAAACTAACCCAATCATATACCAATCAGAAATACTTGACATAAAAAATAACCATCCAGACTACCTTTATGTATATACAAATGGAGCAAAAAAACGAAAATAAAGTAGGATCTGCTGCCTTACATAGAGATCAGAAGAAACGTAAAAGATTACTAAATACAGCTTCCATATATAGTGCTGAAATAATTGCTATTAATTTGGCACTTGATATAATAACTACAACCCATCGCAACAAATTCATAATCTTCACAGACTCATTATCTGTGCTTACTGCTTTAAAAAACAAAAATCTTTCTGATCCTTTAACCACACAAGTATTAAACAGAATGTATAATTTAACTAAAAGCAAAGAAATAATTTTTTGTTGGATCGCAAGGGAAATAACAGGGATGTACTCAAAAATATGACTGGTTGAATATCATCTCACACACTCGTAGATATATGTATTTCTACTGACTTGCTATATATTCTAAAACTTGGTTCTACCAAATATGCGTTTGCAAATCTTGCATATGTAATACATATAATGTATGTAGGCTGGATTTGGCTTCAGATAACCCGTGGTGGTTGGTATGCCAAATTAAATATATACATTTTTATAAAATATTTTATTAATTTAAAATGTGTTAAATATATGAATTTGTTAAATATATAAGTCTGTTATATATATAGTAATTTGTTAAATATACAAACTTCTTGAAATTGTTCTTAACTTTTTGTTTGATTTTTAATAATTCGATTCTGCATTAAATGACCCAAGATGGGTTGATATGCCGTAAAACAAAACAAAGACTGGAGCCGATGAGGACATCATTGTTATTGCAGATTTTGCTGTGAATTGTTTATTTTACAGGATGATGCACAAAACTTCCACTGGAATAATTCTCAAGCTACATTACATCCATTTATTACATTTATTACAGAAATGACAAAAAGCTGGAGCATATTAATATTGTAATTATATCAGATTGTCTCAAGCATGACATAGTAACGGTTGATTTTTTTACAAAGAAAACTTATAGAAGTACTGGAAAAAAAATTTTAATTTTAAAATAAGAAATTGGGTTTGTTTCTCCGATGATGCCACATCTAAATCTAAACTTATTTATAAATGAAACTTTGTGTGTGTCTGTGTATCCATTACCTATAGACTCCGAAACGGCCGAACCGATTTTCTTGAAAATTTACACAGTTGTACTATAAGCGTCTGCGAGTGTTCTTAGCTAGGTTTTGTGTTGAGGTACCCCCGATAAACATCAAAAATCGATAATCGAAAAAATCGGGTTATAGAAGGAGTGGTCTGATTTTAATCAAATTTGATACACTCATAGACAAAGACATAAGAAATGATATTCAGAAGTTTCAAAGTTGCAGTTCTTATTATAGTGAAGAAAATCGATTATATATATATATATAAAAGGCAAGATGTTTGTGTGTGTGTGTGTGTGTGTGTGTGTGTGTCTGTTTATTTGTCTGTATGTCCTTTATACAAATCCACAATTTTTATCAGATTCTCACCAAACTTCACAGAAATATACTTTAGGCTAAGTCTGAGCTCCAGGACCATGGACTAGTTTTAAGCTTTCATTACATCCGAGCGACGTCGGGCTATACTGCTAGTATCTCAATAATGAAAAGGTAAAATTGACATTTTTACAACTGAAGACCTCCTCCCCTCACCAACCATCATTCTGTTATCCATTGCATTCTGTTATCATTCTGATATTCTTAGTTTAACTGACACTCCATTTTTCGATCTCAGTGAATCATTAACAATCTGAAGTAACAGGTAACTACTGCAGTTACACTCTATTAAAATTAAAATAAAAAAACTCATTTAAAGCCAGATTGAAAACAATTCAGTTAAAAACAATCCTTTATTTAAGTTTTACTTTAATTGAGGCCCTCAGTACAGTAAGGTACTTTCTGATGCCTATATGAAAATCAGTTCACCATAACACTATTTCCGAAACTTTGTCTATCTGGAAAGCAACTCCACTCTATCACCGCATACTCACTAAAAGGTTTAAATTCCTATGGTTCACAATCATGTTAAATACATTCCTGATTGTTCAGGCCCATGTCAAGTGTTGGTGTAGAAGGAACCTTCTGCCAAATACTGGTAGCATTTGTTTATGTTTTTTATACTACTAGCAGTATAGCTTGGTGTTGGTCGGGTGTAATGAAAGCTTTAAAACTAATCCATGGTCCTGGAGCTCAGATTGTTTGGGCGTTGACATGAAAGACTAAAAAGCTATAGTTGTTTCCAGTTAAAGCGAAACCTTAGACTGAAAGAAAAATGAATGGATGTAAGTCAAATTTTGATTTCCTGGTATCGATATCAAATATGTTTTTTTTGTCATAAACTGAATTTTGAAGGCTAAATAAGTCCTCTGAGTAAATGGTATCATGGCTGAGACTAAGAACTACAATTATACCTACTTAGAGCCAAACCCAGAGCAAAAACTAAAATAAAAGGGCTGAAAAAAATACAGACATACAGGCAGATAAACAGACACACACACACACACACACACACACACACACACACACACACACATCTTGCCTTTTATATATATATATATATATATATATATATATATATATATATATATATTATCAATTTTCTACACTATTGTAAGAACTGCAACCTTGAAACTTCTGAATATCGTTTCTTATGTTTTTGTCTATGAGTGGATCAAATTTGATTAAAATCGGACCATTCCTTCTATAACCCGATTTTTTTCAATTATTGATTTTCCATATTTATCAGGGGTACCTGGACACAAAACCTAGCTAAGAACACTTGCAGATGCTTATAGAACAACTGTGTAAATTTTCAAGAAAATTGGTTCAGCTGTTTCTGAGTCTATAGGTAATGGACACACACACACACACACACACACACACACAGACAAAGTTCCATTTATATATAAGTTTAGATAGATTAGATTAGATTAGATTTAGATTAATATTTTTGTCTACTTATTATGGTTGTTATCTAACCAGTAACAACGTATAATGATTACCTTTATGACAACATGTCAAGATTACCAAGTTATGGTAAGCAATTTTTTTTTTATTTTTGCTCTTTTTCTTTTATATATTTATATATATATATATTTATATATACTTTTAAAATGTCAATTTTTAAAACCCTAATAAAATTTTGTACCTCTCACAGATTGTTTAAATATTAGTATATTTTAAAAATTTAAAATATTGCATCAGAAAATCTAACATGGAGTATGTGTTTGTATGGGTTGGTGAGACTTTTGTTTTTAGGAATATATAATTAAAAAAATCGCATTATTATCAATGACGACTTGATTGTAATTTTTCTTTTTATTTCAGTTTTGCCATAGCACCACATTGACAGTTGCTAAACAAACGAAACTGAATGTGTTGTATCTTGATACATCTGCTTCATTCAGTGTTGACCGCCTGCTGGCCATTTTGGAAACAGACGATGAAGTAATCACTTTTTTTTTCTTTTATTTTCTTCACCTGATTCTTTCAAATAAATTTCTTTCTCTCTTATTTTCTCTTTTCTCTAAAGTCATATAATTCATTGGTCGGAAATTTTCCCATCAGCTTTCAATAAATCTCACATTTTTTTTTTTTTATTATAATTATTTTATTTATTATAATTGTTTTACCCCAAGAAGTACTGCCAATGGTGCTCTGGGGGCTATATGAGAGCAGAGCGAGGAGAAAGAAGAACAGGTTACAGGGGGTATCAGAGAATGGACAAGGGAAGAATGCGAATACTGGTATTGTAAATGTATATGTTAAAGTAGATACTTTTAGCTCCTTAAAAAAAAAGAATGAGTGGTTTATCTCAAATAGATCAAAAGTTATGACATTTTGAAAGCCGACAAACTTTAAACACGATTTTATTGTTTCACTTTTCGTCACAGTTGCAACTGATATCATCTAATTAAACCACAATTAAAACTTAAGCTAGGCATGGTACGTTGCTCATATGTTTTTTTTTTATGGTGCCCATCAGTCAGTTAAGTGCCATACGTGAAACATGTTTGGGTGATCAGGTCTCGAAAGAGACATGACTGACTGGGCAAAGATTATCCCGCAGTAGGTTGCCATTGCTTTTTTGTGGTAGACTGGTTGCCAACGAAAGGCTATAGAACCCAATCTGTCTTATTATTTGACTCATAGCTAAAGGGGGAAGAGATGTATTATATTATTAAGTAGTAATTAGTGGGGGATCATTTTATTACTTCATAACAATATAAAACTGATCTCCCACTTTATGCCCAGTAGAAGCCTTAATCATGTTTTTAAACTATTATATTCAGTCAGTCAGTTAAGTGCCATACGTGCTACAGGCTTTGAGCGATCATGGCTCAAAAGAGACATGACTGACTGGGCAGAAGACTATCCCATGGTAGGTTGCCATTGCTTTTTTGTGGTAGACTGGTTGCCAACGAAAGGCTATAAAACCTAATCTGTCTTATTATTTTTAAATTTTGTAGTGGAAAATAACTTCTAATTCCAAATGCCTCAGTTTCACTTTTCGTCACAGTTGCAACTGATATCATCTAATTAAACCACGATTAAAACTTAAAATTTTCCCATCAGCTTTCAATAAATCTCACATTTCGTTTTTTTATTATAATTGTTTCCCAAGAATTTTTTTTTTTTTTTTTTAATCATCTCACCCCAAGCAAGGCATTCCACTGCCACTATTGCGCATGGGGCTACATAGGGGAAGGTAAAGAGAAGGAGTGGTTAGACATAGGGAATGTCAGGAGGGGTGACAGATGAGAAAGGATACCGAGGATGAGGGTTGGGCAGATGGAGAGAGTGTTTGATAGAATGAGAGCAGGTTAGTGTGTTAGGAGGTGTCTATTGACCTTACATTTAAACTCCTGGAGATTGTAGCCGTTGGGAAAGCAATCGTGTGTAAGAGAATTCCAGTCGGGAAGTGCGAGGAAAGAAACTGTTGGAGTAGAAGTTACGGCTGCATTTTATCAGTTTCACTGTAAAAGGGTGGGATCTAGTTGCTAATCAAGTATCTCGTTCAAATTCGTATTTAGGGGGCACCAGTGATCTAAGTTCATCAGAGCAGAAGCCGTGAAAGTACTGCCAATGGTGCTCTGGGGGCTATATGAGAGCAAAGTGAGGAGAAAGAAGAACAGGTTACACGGGGTGTCAGAGAATGGATAAGGGAAGAATGCGAATACTGGTGTGAAGAGAGTTGCGTGAGAGCAGGACAAAAAGGAAGAACAACAGTAGGTGTTGGGGAAAGTATATGTTGTATCATGGAATAAAGAGATACACAGTGAATTGTAGATAAACTACTTTATTACAAGAATGGTACAACCAAGATGTATATCCAATATTTACAGTCTCTTGCAGTAGTAGGTGTTACTTCATGAAGTCCGTGATAATGACAACTCCCCGTGCTAAACGCACATTGTCTTTTATACATCAGGGTGACCTGATGTCACATAGTACGAGCCATGACACAACACAACCAAGACGTATATACAATCTTTACAGTTCAGCATTCATACAAGCCTATAGTGTGCATATTATTCAGCATTCACATGGGACAATATGTGACTATATTGTTTGGCATTCAATAGACCCATATGTTGCTGTTGTATCATGGAATGAAAAGATATACACTGAAATTTAGATAAACTAATTTATTACAAGAGTGGTACAACCAAGATGTATATACAATATTTACAGTCTTTTGCAGTAGTAGGTGTTACTTCACGAAGTCCGTGATAATGGCAAATCCCCATGCTAAATGCACATTGTCTTTTATACATCCGAGCGACCTTATGTCCCATGGTACGAGCCACGACACAACATCTTCCACGCTCAAAGTTTTTATGTTCATCGGACATCATATTTTTGTCATTTTGGGATTTATCTCTATAGTTCCTACCGGAGTACGTTTTTGTTTGTTTGTACAGTTTTGTTGTATTGGTGAGGGCCTGGGTACCTCAAATATGTCATAAATGATGGACATGACTTCCTCTTGTCATTCATTTGTGTCTGGGGTCTCCCTGCGTGAGTTCGAATCTCATCTTTGTTGCCAACTGTTGTATCATGGAATGAAGACATACACAGAGAAATGTAGATAAACTACTTTATTAACAGAGTGGTACAACCAAGATGTATATACAATATTTACAGTCTCTCGCAGTAGTAGGTGTTACTTACCAAAGTCTGTGATAATGACAACACCCTCCCAGTGCTAAGCGCACATTGTCTTTTATACATCCTGGCGACTGGATGTCACATGATACAAGCCACAACACAACAGTATAAGAGAAAGATGGGAGTCAAGAAAATAAGAGATGGCAACTGACATTGCATTTAAACAATTGGAGATTGTCTACAATTATTGAGAGATTTGAAATGACCCTCAGAATGTGTGCAGTTATGGCTCACCTGGACTTCTTCTCACCCTGAGCAATGTTTGCTTTTTTACTCTCCTTCCCTCTGCCTTGTCTAACATCCTTTTGTCTCTGCCTCTCTTGTCCTTAAAATGTCTTGTGAGTGTCAAATTCTCCAAACCCTATTTTCTCATTTCTGTTAGGTATAAGTGTCCTTTTAATTTCTATTTTCCTGAAAACTTCCTCATTCTGTCCATGGTGGGCATGTTTCTGGAAATCAATATTTCTGTCTATATATCTGAGATGAGGTAATATTTACATTATTTACATTATTGTCTTCATCTTTGTGCTAGCATCTGAAGAAGGCCAGAGCATACAACGGCCGAAATATTGTACAAATGGCAACATAGATGAGGACAATAGTCTGAATAATGTAGATACAGCAACATGAAGAAGGCCGGAGCGTACAACGGCCAAAATGTCATACAAATGGCAACAAAGATGAGGACAATAGTCAGAATAATGTAAATACAGCAATATTTCTGTTGCCTCTTGTCTGTGTGGTTATTGTCCAACATTAACTGCATTATAAGAGATATAATATTTCATGTCAGTTCAACACAATGTTTCTAAAATTTTCCCCAGTGCAAAGACTTCCCAGATATTTAAATTGTTCTGTTTGAATGAGTTTGATATCTCTAATATGTAGATTGGATTTTGGGCTATTCTTTTTGTTGATAACCATACATTTCCCTTTAAAACATCTTTCTTTTATGAAAATTCATAAGTATATTTATGTAGAATCTTATGTTTACTATTAGATATATTTTAAGCCTCCACGCTAGTGAGACATGGCCTGTTATGGCTGAGGATATAGCCAGATTAGCCCGTAGTGATCACGCCATGATCCACTGGATCTGTGCCTCGAAACTCTTTGACAGGGAACCTTTACATTCATTGAGGTCTAGACTGGGTCTGGCTAGTGTGGAGGAGGTTCTTCGGTGGAACAGACTGCACTGGTATGGCCACCTTCAACGCATGGACCAAGATGTGTGGCCTAGAAAAGTTGGGAGCATTGTCATCCCGGGCTCCTACCCTAGAGATCGCCCATGGAAAAGATGGACCGACTGCATCAATGAGGATCTGAAAAGCACTGGCCTCAAACCCGAGCAAGCAATGGATCGGGAGTGGACATCAGAATGAACATCAGACCTGGACGACATGGCAGAACGTCCAACCCTCGGACACGGGGAAGACAGGGAAAAAAAATGAGTAGTAGTTATTTGGCTTTGGGGAGCATAATGTCACTATTTTGTTGAACAGATGTTGTGCTATGCGGGTGCTCAGTTTGCGTTATCCATGGTTAAATTTTTTTCCTTCAAAACACCACAGCTTTTCTATTGTAAATGTATGTATGTTAAAGTAGATACTTTTAGCTCCTTAAAAAAAAAATGAGTGTTTTATCTCAAATAGATCAAAAGTTATGACATTTCGAAAGCCGACAAACTTTAAACACGATTTTCTCGTTTTTTTTAAAACTTTTGCAATGGAAAATAATTTCTAATTCCAAATGCCTCAGTTTCACTTTTCGTCACAGTTGCAACTGATATCATCTAATTAAACCACGATTAACTTAAGATAGGCATGGTACGTTGCCGTCATATGTTTTTTTTTTATGGTGCCCATCAGTCAGTGCCATACGTGAAACATGTTTGGGTGATCATGTCTTGAAAGAGACATGACTGACTGGGCAAAGATTATCCCGCAGTAGGTTGCCATTGCTTTTTTGTGGTAGACTGGTTACCAACGAAAGGCTATAGAACCCAATCTGTCTTATTATTTGACTCATAGCTAAAGGGGGAAGAGATGTATTATATTATTAAGTAGTAATTAGTGGGGGATCATTTTATTACTTCATAACAATATAAAACTGATCTCCCACTTTATGCCCAGTAGAAGCCTTAATCATGTTTTTAAACTATTATATTCAGTCAGTCAGTTAAGTGCCATACGTGCTACAGGCTTTGAGCGATCATGGCTCAAAAGAGACATGACTGACTGGGCAGAAGACTATCCCATGGTAGGTTGCCATTGCTTTCTGTGGTAGACTGGTTGCTGACCAAAGCTCTAGAACCCAATCTGTCCTGTTATTTAACCCATAACTGGAGGGAAGAGACAGATTAATACCTTTCCCAAGAGTGTTTGTGTGTAACAGACAAGAAATTATTATGTAAATATAAAGTGGTGGATCAATTTTATATTACAAACAATATAAATTGATCCCTCACTTTATAGCCACAATCATTTTTCTCTTACCCACTTCCTGACACCCCCTATAACCTGTCACTCTTTCTTTTAACTTTCCTCCTATGTAACCCCCTGCAAAACAGTGGCAGTAAAATGCCTTGCTTGGGGCAATATGATTATAAAAAAAATGTATATTATAGTGTAGATATAAAATGGGGGATCAATTCTACATTAAAATCATTATATAAACTGATCCCTCATTTTATGGCCACAGTCATCCTTCTCTTAGCCACTTCCTGACACCTCCTATAACCTGTCACTTTTTCTCATAACTTTCATTTTATGTAAACCCCTGCAAAACAGTGGCCTTGCTTGGGGCGATACGATGATAAAAAAAAAAGAAACTGATACCCCTTTCTTCCCACTTCTTACCTTCTGTATGAGTTCCAACAGTTTTCTTTCTGTGTCTGCTATCTAAACTATTTCATTGGCATATCTTTTCCTCCCCATCATACATAATGTCTTCTTACAGTTGATACTTAGTCCTTTCTTCTCCTTTTCTTTTACAGCCTTCTGTAGGAGATCCTGCAGGTTTCTCTCTGCATCTGTCATTAGTTGTTTGATTTTGACATCTCCAATTTATAGCTTGCATCTTCGTCTGTTCCTCTTCCTTACGACCATACATAATGTCTTCTTACAATTGATACTTAGTCCTTTCTTCTCCTTTTCTTTTACAGCCTTCTGTAGGAGATCCTGCAGGTTTCTCTCTGCATCTGTCATTAGTTGTTTGATTTTGACATCTCCAATTTATAGCTTGCATCTTCGTCTGTTCCTCTTCCTTACGACCATACATAATGTCTTCTTACAATTGATACTTAGTCCTTTCTTCTCCTTTTCTTTTACAGCCTTCTGTAGGAGATCCTGCAGGTTTCTCTCTGCATCTGTCATTAGTTGTTTGATTTTGACATCTCCAATTTATAGCTTGCATCTTCGTCTGTTCCTCTTCCTTACGACCATACATAATGTCTTCTTACAGTTGATACTTAGTCCTTCCTTTTTACTTTCCTTTATGACCTTCTCTAAGAGTTTTTGCTGTTTTCTCTCTCTGTGTCTATCATGTGGTTCCGCAGAAACATGCTGAGAATACTAGGGTCTGAACATGTGAACAACAATGAAGTTTTTTGAAAAAATGAAAACAAAAAGGACACTTATACTTAATATCATAAAGAGTGTTGAAATTTCTAGGGCAGATAATGAAGAAAGATGGTTTAGAAAACTTAACACTCTAAAGACATTTTTTTTTTTTTTAATCATATCACCCCAAGCAAGGCGATAATGCCACTGATGCACAGGGGGCTACGTAAGGGTAAAAAGAATGGAAAAGAGAAAGCCGGAAACCGCATCCTAAACAGGAAACAAGGGCTGAGCCTCTTCACCTGTTCAATAGATGTGGGTGGAGTGTGAACCGGGCGATAGTTTAGTCTATCTACTCCAATTGAAAAGAAGAAAAGAGTGAAAAGATTGGAAAAGAGAAAGCCGGAAACCACATCCTAAACAGGAAACAAGGGATGAGCCTCTTCACCTGTTCATTAGACGTGGGTGGAGTGTGAACCGGGCGATAGTTTAGTCTATCTACTCCAATTGAAAAGAAGAAAAAAGAAAAGAGTGAAAAGATTGGAAAAGAGAAAGCCGGAAACCACATCCTAAACAGGAAACAAGGGATGAGCCTCTTCACCTGTTCATTAGACGTGGGTGGAGTGTGAACCGGGCGATAGTTTAGTCTATCTACTCCAATTGAAAAGAAGAAAAAAGAAAAGAGTGAAAAGATTGGAAAAGAGAAAGCCGGAAACCACATCCTAAACAGGAAACAAGGGATGAGCCTCTTCACCTGTTCAATAGATGTGGGTGGAGTGTGAACCGGGCGATAGTTTAGTCTATCTACTCCAATTGGAAAAAAAAATAAAAAATAAAAAAAATAAAAAAAAAAAAGTGAAAAGACTTGAAAAGGGAAAACCAGAAACCGCATCCTAAACAGGAAACAAGGGATGAGCCTCTTCACCTGTTAGGATACTTATTTGCTTGATGCAAATTCTCAGAGAATCAATGCAACTGTAAGCAAGAATTTGGATCATTCTTCATATTGAGGGAAAGAATGAAAAAAGAAAGTAGTGCATAAACTACCGAATGAGCAGAACAGGAATTAAGCGAGATAGCAAAAAGATAGAATTTACTAAAAGCTACACAGGATAGGAAATTGCGGAGAGTCATAGTCACCTTTGTCTTAAAATGCAAAGAAGAAAAAGAAACACTGAAATTATATTTAATTTTCTGCATCCTTATGATAAGAATCATTTTTATCATCATTAATTGGGGATATTCTCTTTCATTTACAAAAATTCATATAGAAAATTAAAACTAGAGTTAGTTACATACTACTTTCATAAATAAATATTTATTTATAAAAGTAGTATGACTCGGATATAAGAGACTCGAGGATATAAGAGAGCTTTTCTCTGGTCCCAAATTAGAGCCTGTGGTAATGTATATAAAATAGACAAAACCCGGATATAAGAGAAACCGTTATCCGGTCCCAACAACTCTCTTATATCAGGGTTACACTGTATTTACACTATTAACATTATTCGGACTATTGTCCTCATCTTGGTTGCCATTTGTACAATGCTTTGGCCGTTGTAGACTCCGGCCTTCTTCGGGTGCTAGAAATTTTGAATTGAAACCTTTATCATGATCACTGCGGTATATCATTCTTATTCTTTGTGTGAAGCTGCTTTTGGTAGTCATGAGTTATCTCCTACTAACCCCACTCTCTAAGTTACTTGTTCACTACTGCTGTAGCCTAGTATTGAACTCACAACTTTTTTTGTGTTAAGGCACTGGAACTAACCAACTCCTGTATCTACTGGGTTATGTTTCATTAAAGACAACAACAACTGAAATTCTAGGACTTATAAACCTAATGTTCAGTAACCATTTTTTGCCAAAGTTCATATTGCTATTTTTTATGTTAATGGTTTTCTGTAGTATTTTTTTGAAAAGAGTTCTGAGTTCATTACCAGGCTACAGCAGTAGTAAACAAGTAACTCAGAGAGTCAGGTTAGAGGGAGAAAACACATGTCTACCGAAAGCGGCTTTGTACAAAGAATGAGAATGATATACCTCAGTGATCATAATAAAGGGTTTGGTTGAAATTCCTAGCACTTGAAGAAGGTCGGCGCATACAACAGTTGAAAGGTCATACAAATGGCAATAGAATGCTCTATTATTAAACGTCGTACAAATGGCAACAAAGATGAGGACAATAGTCCAAATAGTGTAAATATGGTAAATACTACTTCATCTCAGAAATATAGACAAATAGAATGATCTATTATTAAACATCGTACAAATGGCAACAAAGATGAGGACAATAGTCCGAATCATGTAAATAGTGTAAATACTACCTCATCTCAGAAATATAGACGAATAGAATGATCTATTATTAAATGTTGTACAAATGGCAAGAAAATGAGGTTAATAGTCCAAATAATGTAAATAGTGTAAATACTGTTATATATCACTGTACGACGACAAACAACGAGAACACGCATATATAAAAATATAAGGTTATATTTTTATTCCTGACGACGAACCTGTGTGGAACAGAGAATGGAAGAGTGAGAGCGCACATAGAATGGGTCGACAGGAGTGTAGTCTTGCCTGAGGTGTCTCTCTGCTTCCACTGGCCGTTCTCTGCTGGCGAATCCGTGTGTCGAGGTCTTTTTATAGTCTTCTAGAACCGGGACTTTCCTTCCGGTTTTGCCTCGCCCACGCAACGCCCACGTAATTCCAAGAGACACCTGTTCTGTTTGCCTCTGTAGTCATTTCCGCCGCTGTCGGAAATAAGGTCAAACGAGCCTGACTCATAACCCTGCGACATCCGCTCTAGGCCCCGACAGGATGTATTTCTCAAACACCTGTCTTGTCGTTCGCCGACCCCTTCACCGACGGGAAACACCATCGATTGCATCAACCTTCCTCGGGTGGGGCCAGATTATTATATTACAATACTACCTCATCTCAGAAATATAGACTAATATTTACACATAATCTTACAATTCTGCTTTCCCTCCCTTAGTTAGCATGGCCATTATGCTCTGCCAGTACCTCATAAATAATGGTCTGTTCTGTTTTTGTTGCCTGGAAAGAGAGAAAAAACATATCAGAGACACTACTTGGTTTCAGTGAGAAATTGAAAAAAAGAAAGTAGGGAAGATAGAAGTGTTTAATGTCTGCCAATACTTCATGAACAATGGACTATTTCTTTTAATCATTTTTTATGCTTAACACTTTTTTCTAAGAATGAAAGATTGCCTGGAGATAAAATTATTTTCCTTTTTTTATTTCAGCCAGAAGTTGATTCCATCCTTAGACGAATAAAATACTGTAAAGTTTTCAACATCTTTCAAATGTTTGATGTTTTGGAAGAAACACGACAGCATTTAATCAAGCAGGTGTGTAAATCTGTTACCGTCTTACTTAACTATCTTTCTTTTTTATTAATCCTTTAATCCACTAATCCATAAATACGTCATTGTTTTTTTTTTTTTTTTAATCATATCACCCTAAGCAAGGCGGTAACACCACTGATGTGCAGGGGGCTACGTAAGAGTGAAAAGATTGGAAAAGAGAAAGCCGGAAACCACATCCTAAACAGGAAACAAGGGATGATCCTCTTCACCCGTTTAATTGATGTGGGTGGAGTGTGAACTGGGCGATAGTTTAGTCTATCTACTCCAATTGAAAAAAAAGAAAAAAGAGTAAATAATGGAAAAGAGTAAAAGATTGGAAAAGAGAAAGCCAGAAACTACATCCTAAACAGGGAAGAAAAGATGAGCCTCTTCACCTGTTCAGTTGATGCCAGTGGAGTGCGAACCAGGTGATAGTTTAGTCTATCTCCTCCAATTGAGGAAAAAAAAAAAATGAGGGAAAGAATGGAAGTCTATACTACTAATAAAATGCTGATTTGGAATTTCTCCTAAGTTCATTACATTCACATGTGTAAATACCCTTAAGAAAGGTATGAATTTATCTCCTTTCCCAGCCATGGGTTAAATAACTAGATTTGCATTGGAGTAAAATATTTTAATAAAATATTTTTAAAAATTGGTAATGCAATATTTGCTCTCCAAATAACCAATTATTGTTACAATTTAAAATATGTTTGGCTGAAGAAAATCTCCACTGTGTTCTGACTCCTGACATCTCCTTTGTGTGTGCAAATTCTCTCTGACTGCTCTCCTACTCTACACAAGTGTCACCGTCAAAGAATAAAGATTAGAATCTTGTATATACATGTTCCTCGTTGTTTTCCAGTGGTAGTATACAACATGTCAAGGTTGCCGATTGTCTCTATCTGGTCTTTTTGGTGTACATTTTCAAATGCCATTGTGTCTGTGAAACACAGGTACATGTCCTTCTGCATTTGTATTACCCTTTCTGATAACTTTCTAAGCGTAAATATCGTGTTCCTTGTGCCAGTGTCCCTGACGAAACTGCACTGTTCTTGTCCTATTTCTAGCCTGATTCTGTTATGCACTCTCTTCATCCGAATTTGGATGATGAGTTTTGTTATGTGGCTCATTAAACTGATTGTTCAGTGGAGTTTGCATTTGTTTTCATCTGGCTTCTTATGCAGTGCTATGAAAATCAATCTGTTTAGGTCTTCCAGGTTATTGCTGCTGTTGTAGATTTTATTTATTATTTCTGTGATTTTGTCTCTGCCAAAATCGTCTAAGGCTGCCAGCATCTCTATTACAATGCTGTCTGGTCCTGCTGCTTTGTTTCAATTCAATTTGGTCAGTACAGCATCCATCAGATTTTAATATTACTGGCCCATCTTTGCTTCTGTGTATTGTCGGTCACTCTCTCTTGTCGTGGAAAAGATATCCTATGTATTCTTCCCACTGCTGAAGTATTTCCTCTTTTTCTAATATGAGCGTCCCATCCTTGGATTTTAGGCATCCTGTTGAAGAGCATGTTGTTTGTCCTGTTAGTTATCTTATTTTTTTATGCATGTCTCTTTTATTAGTCATGTTCAATCTCTTGAAGCATATGGACCTGATGGTATCCCCGTCCTTTGTTGATTGCTTTTGCATAGTCTATGGAACACAGGTACACGTTCCTGCTTTAATTTGCTTCATTTTATTGCCCTTTTTGATAACATTCTGAGCATAAGTATTGCGTTCCTTGTTCCCGTGTCCTTGACGAAACTGCACTGTTCTTGCCCTCTCTCTGACCTGATTCTACTGTGCTCTCTATTCATTAGAATTTTGATGATGAATTTTGTTATGTGACTCATTAAGCTAATTGTTCGGCTTATGTAGTGCTATGAAAATCGATCCGCTTAGGTCTTCTGGTTCCGTCGGTATTTTCGTGTATTGTCTGTTGCTCTCTCTTGTCACGAAAGGCATCTTCGATATATTCTTCCCATGGCTAAAGTATTTCCTCTTTTTCTAATATGAGCATCCTTGGATTTTAGGCATCTTGTTGAGGAGCATATTTTTTGTCCTTTTAGTTCTCTTATTTTTTTTATGCATGTTACAGTTTCATGGTCATTATGTGTTCAAACTAGATGCTGCTTGTATTGTCCCACCCACATTGGCAGTTGGGATCATTATTGGTGTCATTTTTTTTTATATAATTGTTTCACCCCAAGCAAGGCAGTACTGCTACTAGTGTGCACGGGGTCACAATGAAAGGAGAGTGAAAGAACAAGATACAGTGGGTCACAATGAAAGGAGAGTGAAAGAAAAAGAAAGAACAAGATACAGCGGGTCACAATGAAAGGAGAGTGAAAGAAAAAGAAAGAACAAGATACAGCGGGTCACAATGAAAGGAGATTGAAAGAAAAAGAAAGAACAAGATACAGCGGGTCACAATGAAAGGAGAGTGAAAGAAAAAGAAAGAACAAGATACAGCGGGTTTCAAAGAAAGGATAAAAAAAAGATGAACATCAAGGAGATAAGATGGTAATTGACATTGTTCTTAAACTCTTGGAGATTGTAAGAAAGCAAGAATATGGAAGGGAGTTCCACAGGAGGGATGTGCAAGAAAAGAAACTGTTGAGTAGAAGTTGCAGTTACATTTGACTGTATAAAGGTTGGATCTAGTAGCCAATCTAGTCATCATCATCATGATTTATCCATCACATCCAGATGGTGCAGAGGGCAGCAATTTTTTTGTTGCTGTTTCTGTAACAAAGTGTTTTTTACGGGGCAGGGTTGTTAGCCCCTGAACACAACCTCCAAACCTGGAGGACCGGTAGACCATTCTTGGTCCTTAGGTTTACAGCACCTGGTATTCCCAAATGGTCACCCATTTAAGTACTGACCAGGTTCGATGTTGCTTAACTTCGGTGATTGATTGGATGGGAACCGGTGTATTCAACACAATATAGCCGTAGCCAATCTAGTAGCTTGGATAAATTAATGTAGATTCAGGCAGCGACAAGTAAAACCAGGCATTACGGGAGCCAGGACAAGTGGTTCCGTAGGTCTGAGAGAGAGAAAAAGCCTGTTTTCTATGATTGCACCACAGGGATAGATGCTGACTAGGAACTCTGTTGTTCAGTTGTTTGACTTAACATAGAAAGCTGTATCTTGGCTTGAGCCTCTTTGTCATTAACTATCATGGAGTGGATGGTGAGGGTCAGTTTTCTGGTACTACTTCTCAAGTTAGGAATGGATGCTCATGAAAGTGTAAGTGAAAGAAAAGACTTTAGAAGAAACTGAGAACTCAATAATTGTAAGATTTCAAAATTAAGGAATGTGAACCAGGCAATAGGTAAAACTATCTACTCCTATTTTTTTTTTTCCACTCCTATCCTTGACGGAAAAGGGAGTCTTAACTTTTGCTGCATGACAATATGCAGGTGAAGCTGTGTTAACAGAAAGGTTTGAATTTTTTTTTTTTTAATTGTTCCACCTCAAGCAAGGTGGTAACGCTACTGATGCACAGTAGGCTACCTAAGAGAAAAAGATTAGATAGGAGGAGAGTAAAATGAAAGACGGACCAGCTACAGGGGGTGTCAGAGAAGGGAGCAAGAAAAGGATGGGAATACAGGTGTGATGACAGTTGCAAAGGTAGAGAGAAAGGAAAAGATATACAGAGTGTCAAGTGGTTAAGAGATGGGTATTGACATTGCATTTAAATTCCTGGAGGTTGTAGCTGTCAAGAAAGCAAGAATATAGAATTTTACTACAGAAAAGTTTATAGATGAGTGTATGAATGTATGTGATACATATATATGTAAGTGATATATATATATATATATATATATATCTCAAATTACACCATTATTTTGAAATATATCATCTTCTGCTTTATCTGGTAAAAGGTGGGACAATAGTTAGTCAACTAAGTGTTATACATGATACACACTTGGCTGACCATGTCTCAAAAGAAACATTACTGACTGGGCAGAAGATTTTCCTGCAGTAGGTTGCCATTATTTTGTGCGGTAGACTGGTTCCCAACTAAGGCTTATAGAACCCAATATGTCCTGCCATTTAACCCATAGCTGGAGAGAGAAACAACGGATTCATATCTTTTCCAAGGGTATTTGCGCTTATGTGAATGTAATGAATTCAACTGAAATTTGAACTCTGCTCTCTGATTTCTCATTCTGAGTCGATATCCACTGTATCGCAATACACATCCACACTCAGTCAGTTAAATGCCATATACGTTTAGGTGATCATGTTTCGAAAGTGACATGACTGACTGACTGGGCAGAAGATTATCCCGCATTAGGTTGCCATTGCTTTCTGCGGTAGACTGGTTGTCATCCAAGGCTATAGAACCCAATCTGTCCTGTTATTTGACTCATAGCTAGAGGGAGAAGAGATGTATTATATTATTAAGTAGTAATTAATGGGGGATCAGTTTATTACTTCATAACAATATAAAACTGATCCCCCACTTTATGCCCAGTAGAAACCTTAATAATGTTTTAACTATTGTATTCAGTCAGTCAGTTAAATTGCATAGGTGATACACGCTTTGTGCGATCATGTCTCGAAAAAGACATGACCGACTGGGCAGAAGATTATCCCGCATTAGGTTGCCATTGCTTTCTGCGGTAGACTGGTTGTCATCCAAGGCTATAGAACCCAATCTGTCCTATTATTTAGCCCATATCTGGAAGGAAGAGACAGATTAATACCTTTGCCAAGAATATTTGCGCATAAGTGAATGCAATGATATCCACTGCACCACAACATTGTAAAGTAATGTATTTTTGGCTATTCAGTATTCCATTGAATTTTATCAGCATTATCTTGTCTATTTGTTTTTGATATAGTCTTTGCTCACAAATTGATCTCCACCTTCAGATTTCTTGTGATAACAGGAATTATTTCTTGTACCACCTGATCTTCACACACACACACACACACACACACACACACTCTCTTTCATTCGAATGTAGTTCAAATGTTTTATTCTGTGCGTAAATATTGCTGGTGTGCATCATTTATTAACTCATAGCATCTAATTTTTTGCCAACATGATTCATCTTATTTGACTTGAGTAACTTTTTTTGTTGCAATCATCCATTTAGATTATTCCTTCTGCATGTGCCATAAATATTTACCCATTACTTAAACATGAACTGAAACATACCTATTCGTAAAAATAGTTTCAAACTAGCAGTATAGCCTGGCATTGCTCGGGTGTAATTTTGAAGGCTAAATAAGTCCTCTGAGTAAATGGTATCATGGCTAAGACTAAGACCTATAATTATACCTAAAAGCAAAAACCAAAATAAAAGGGCTGAAAACCTGATTTTGATCAGACCTGAAAGGATATCAGGGTATCGATTTCCAATATGAGAGTCAAATAAGTCATCCAAGGACAAACTAACCTAAGTAAGTTCATTAAAAATTTATCATACTCATCAGGAGTAAAATTGAAGAAAATGAGCCATATTGATGGCTGAATATTGGTTTTTCATCAGATTCGATAGAATATTGGGGGTATTGATTTCCAATATCGGGGAAAATGAGTTGTCTGAGATCTAATGTTTGAGACTAAAAACTATAATTTTACCAAGTTAG
Source organism: Ascarosepion bandense (assembly GCA_037127315.1). NCBI lineage: Eukaryota > Metazoa > Mollusca > Cephalopoda > Sepiida > Sepiidae > Ascarosepion > Ascarosepion bandense. The sequence goes on from JBBBDQ010002113.1 coordinate 641,840, forward strand.
AGCAAATTCTGCAGCAAGAACCACGATAAAAGGGCTGAAATCCTGATCTTGATCAGACCTGATCGAATATCGGCGTATCGATTTCCGATATTGGGGGGGAAATCAGAAAAATAAGTAGCCCATGACCTGACTGGAAGCTTAAGGAATATTTGTGTGAAGTTTGGTGAGAATCAGATAAAAATTGTGGATTTGTATAAAGGACATAGAGACAGATAGACAGTCACAGGCACAAACATCTTGCCTTTTATATATATATATATATATATATATATATATATATATATATAGATTTTGCATAAGGCTTCCTGACATTAAGTTTGTCTTGCAGCTTTATCAAATTTGGTGGCTCAAAATTTGGTGGCTCAAAATGTGATCAAATTATCATTTTGAAAATGGATGGCGTGAAGAATTGTAAGATGTTAAATCAGTTGAATGTTTGCAGAAAATCCGTTTATGTGTTGAAAAAGTTTTAAGAGAATGAAACAATCTCCCCAAATTTAATTATATAGAGAAACCGTTCAGTTTATTCCAGGAGAGTGTTGTGGGAATCAACAATTTTAATACAAGGTGTAGACATTTCAGTTAACGTACATTCATCCCACAAACAATATTGATAGACTCCTGTGAGTCTGGGTAAAAATAAAAACTACAAGACATGGAATTTAATTAAAATAAGTGTCAACAAATATATTATGAAAAGGCAAAATGATAAATGAACTGTGAAGAGTTCAAAGCAAGATTCTGTACGAGTTTCTGAGGTACTTACATACCGACAGTGACATCTTTTCACTATTAAAATTACCAAGAGAAAGAGAATCTTTCAAATCTTGTGCCATCTTGTAATTATTGTCAGTGATTGGTAATTAAATACCTTGCTGCCTATAGACCGCTTGGGAATACCAGGTGCTCAATCACCGAAGTTAAGCAACATTGAGCCTGGTCAGTACTTAGATGGGTGACCGCTTGGGAATACCAGGTGCTGTAAGCTTTTAGTGACTGATGTGCGTGCTTACGGCCATATCACGTTGAATACACCAGTTCTCGCTCAATCACCGAAGTTAAGCAACATTGAGCCTGGTCAGTACTTAGATGGGTGACCGCTTGGGAATACCAGGTGCCGTAAGCTTTTAGTGACTGATGTGCGTGCTTACGGCCATATCACGTTGAATACACCAGTTCTCGCTCAATCACCGAAGTTAAGCAACATTGAGCCTGGTCAGTACTTAGATGGGTGACCGCTTGGGAATACCAGGTGCTATAAGCTTTTAGTGACTGATGTGCGTGCTTACGGCCATATCACGTTGAATACACCAGTTCTCGCTCAATCACCGAAGTTAAGCAACATTGAGCCTGGTCAGTACTTAGATGGGTGACCGCTTGGGAATACCAGGTGCTGTAAGCTTTTAGTGACTGATGTGCGTGCTTACGGCCATATCACGTTGAATACACCAGTTCTCGCTCAATCACCAAAGTTAAGCAACATTGAGCCTGGTCAGTACTTAGATGGGTGACCGCTTGGGAATACCAGGTGTTATAAGCTTTTAGTGACTGATGTGCGTGCTTACGGCCATATCACGTTGAATACACCAGTTCTCGCTCAATCACCGAAGTTAAGCAACATTGAGCCTGGTCAGTACTTAGATGGGTGACCGCTTGGGAATACCAGGTGCTATAAGCTTTTAGTGACTGATGTGCGTGCTTACGGCCATATCACGTTGAATACACCAGTTCTCGCTCAATCACCGAAGTTAAGCAACATTGAGCCTGGTCAGTACTTAGATGGGTGACCGCTTGGGAATACCAGGTGCTGTAAGCTTTTAGTGACTGATGTGCGTGCTTACGGCCATATCACGTTGAATACACCAGTTCTCGCTCAATCACCGAAGTTAAGCAACATTGAGCCTGGTCAGTACTTAGATGGGTGACTGCTTGGGAATACCAGGTGCTGTAAGCGTTTAGTGACGGATGTGCGTGCTTACTGCCATATCACGTTGAATACACCAGTTCTTGCTCGATCATCGAAGTTAAGCAACGTTGAGCTTGGTCAGTACTTAGTTGGGTGACCGCTTGGGAATACCAGGTGCCGTAAGCATTTAGTTACGGATGTGCATTGTGGTGCAGTGAATATCGGCTTGGAAAGAGAAATCGGTGAGCCGATTTTGAATTCCAGTTGAATACCCTACCTTCACTTAAGCACTGGTACCCTTGGGAAAGGTATTAATCCATCCCTTTCCTCCAGTTATGGATTAAATTACAAGGGTAGGACTTGGGGACCCTGTCCTTAAAAACAAATCCCAATGAATCTTGATACTTGAAAAGAAAAAGTATTACTAGACACAAAACTTCTATAAAAACAACAATTGTTGAAAGAAAAAGGTATTACCAGCAATAAATAAAATTTAGTTGGCAATAAATGACCTGCCGAGGTTGATTTGCCATAAAAACAACCAACCAACAACCTTGCTGCCTGTGATTATTTTTTTTTTTTTTTTATATATAACTTTGTCTTGAAATAGAATATTCTGCTGTGCAGTTGGTCGCCATCATGCACATGAACACCTGGAGTGCAATTTCAACATTCAGGATTATAAATTTCAAATTGTCCAAATTTATTTTTTGTTAGAGTGTAAAGGGAGTCTTACAGTTTTTATCAAGAACCATATAGTGCTTGAGATGCTCGCATTCATTTAAAAGGTCATCATAATTCAGGTTTTTGTGATATATATATATATATTATCAAGATGTTCACACTTTTTCTTTAGTACATCAGAAGCAATGTTTTTCAATTCACTGGAGGAATAAAACAGATTTCCAATTTAACAAGTGTCATTAAAGTCACCCAGACGAGGATGAAGAGAAATACATGAGAAAGATGGCAAAAGAGTTAGATTTTTTTTTTTTAATCATTTCACCCCAAACAAGGTGGTACCACCACTTACGTGCAGAGGGCTACATAAGAGTTAAAATTTTAGGCAGAAGAAGAGTGAAGAGAAAAACGAACCAGCTATGGGAGTGACAGAGAAGAGGCAAGAGAAGGATGTGAAGACAGTTGCAAAGGTAGAAAGAAAGGAAAAGAACCAGATACACGGAGTGATGTAGAAAGAACGAAGAAAGGACTGGAATCAAGTAGATAAGAGATGGGAATTGACATTGCATTTAAATTTTTGGAGGTTGTAGCCATCAGGAAAGTAAGTATGTAGAAGGGAGTTCCACAGGTGGGATGTGCGAGAAAAGAAGCTGATGAAGTAGAATTGTCACCTGTATTTGGTTGATTCAGCTGTAAATGGGGGGGGGGCCTTGTTGCCAGTCTGGTTGCACGAGTAAATTCTGGTGGAGGGGGCACCAGTGACATAAGTTTGTTAGAGCAGAAACCATGAAAATATTTGTAGAAGAGACAGAGGGAAGCCACATCCCGTCGGTGAGAAAGTGGCTGGAGTCAAGCTGCCAGGTCAGGACCAATCACATTACAGATTCAACTTTGGAGCCTGTCGAGAACACTGAGACGAACAACAGGGGCTCTTGACCAGATATGACAACAGTATTCCATGCACGGTCGGATGGTTGGTTTGTATATGTGCAAGATAGATTCAGGCAAGGAAAACTTCCTGGCCCGACACAGTGACCCAACCTTCCTATCAGTGGATTTAGCTATTGATTCAATGTAATAATTCCACGTAAGGTCGGAAGTAGGGTAAGGTCGAGGAGGCGCAGTGTATTGCTTTCAGGGAGACTTGCTTGGTCCATGTTTATGGGTGGCAAGAGAGATTGCCTGTATAGGCTTCTAAGGAAGATTCCAGAAAAGTGTTTAGAGGTGAAATCATACAAGATTCAATAACTGCTGCTTTCCAGAGCAGAGGGGAGAAAATATTGGGGAAGACATAGTCTTTGTCTAGTCAGACAAGAATTTTTTCACTGTGGAGACTGTAGTCATTTACCAAAATCATAGGGTTTACACCACTTATCCATGAAATATTCTCGAATATGTCAGAACATATTTGGTAGCAACAGTAAGCAACTGGTATCATTGCTTGAGCTGCTGTTGCAACTGATGGTTTAGTTTGGTTTGTTCTACTCCATCAGCTTCTTTTCTCGCACATCCCAACTGTGGAATTCCCTTCCACATTCTTGCTTTCCTGATGGCTACAACCTCCAGGAATTTAAATGCAATGTCAATTTCCATCTCTTATCCACTTGATTCCAGTTCTTTCTTCGTCCTTTCTACATTACCCCGTTTATCTGGTTCTTTTCCTTTCTCTCTACCTTTGCAACTGTATTCACATCCTTCTCTTGCCCCTTCTCTGTCACTCCCATAGCTGGTTAGTCTTTCTCTTCACTCTCCTTCTGCCTAAAATTTTAACTCTTTGCTCTAACAAACTAATCCAGACAGGCAACAAGGTCTTCCCCCCCATTTACAGCTGACAATTCTACTCCATCAGCTTCTTTTTTTGCACATCCCACCTGTGGAAGACATAGTTTTTGTCTAGTCAGAAAAGATTTTTTTCACTGCGGAGAATGTAGTCATTTACCAAAATCATAGGGTTTACACCACTTATCCATGAAATATTCTCGAATGTGTCAGAACATATTTGGTAGCAACAGTAAGCAACTGGTATCATTGCTTGAGCTACTGTTGCAACTGATGGTTTAGTTTGGTTTGTTTTATTTTACAACCTATCAACGTCAATGGGTTATTTAATGCCGACAAGATTTTTAGGATAGGGTTGTCTGAATAGAATATATATTAGTTTGAAGAAATCAGTTTGTAGATCAGGTTTGTTTTATTTTATGACTTATCAATGTTGATAGGTTATTTAATGCCGACAAAATTTTTACAATAGATTTGTATGAATAGAATATGTATTCATTAAAAATCAGTGTGTAGATCAGGTTTATTTTATTTTCTGATATATCAACGTCAGTTGGTTGTTTAATATCAACAAGAGTTTTACAATAGATTCATATGAATAGAATATATGTTCTTTGTAAGAAATCAGTTTGTAGTTCAGATTTCATTTTTGTATTTTTGTAAAGAGGGTTTTGTCAAGAGTCAGATATATTATTGGTGTATATATTTTTCTTTATAAATATATTGCTGATAATGTTTTTTTTCTTCAAAAATATATTACTATTAATATTTTCCTCTATAAATATATTGCTGATAATGTTTCTTTTCTTCAAAAATATATTACTATTAATATTTTCCTCTATAAATATATTGCTGATAATGTTTTTTTTCTTCAAAAATATATTACTATTAATATTTTCCTCTATAAATATATTGCTGATAATGTTTTTTTTCTTCAAAAATATATTACTATTAATATTTTCCTCCATAAATATATTGCTCGGTAATATTTTTTTCTTCAAAAATATATTACTATTAATATTTTCTTCTTCAAAAAAGTATTGCTAGAATTTTCACTATAGAAATTTATTTTTATACTTTCATAGTGTTTTGACCCATGTTTTGGGGTTAACTATTTGCCCAGCGCTGGGACCCTAACAGGTGCTACCACGCTGGATCAGGGTAAACCTGGGAACAACAGCAACTAAGAAGTGGTTCTATGCTCCTCAAAACTTTCCAGTTAGAAGCCTTGCTGCTGCATAAAGTTTACTGTCATACCCAGAGCCGATTTGTTATACCCATGATTTGTAATTAGTGCGAGATGGAGGTCTACCCCTCTGCAGTGAGCATATTCTGAAGCCCCATTCAATGGGGCAGGCAATTTGTGTTTGAAATCACACTTTAGCTAAAAGTGAAAGGGAATATCAGAGTTTAACCCATTTTAACCCAGTGTCCTCAATTGATAACAGCATAAAAAAACTGTAAAAAATAATGGGTATAAATCATTAAATAAAATCATTATTATACATAAGTAGTGTGGATATATTGATTCATCAATAAAATTACCTTCCAAATATTGCCCAGATGGAAGAAAAATTCTTGTGATTTGTAAATTTTTTTTTTTTTTTAATCATATCACCCCAGGCAAGGCGGTTAGGCCACTGGTGTGCAGGGGTCTACGTAAAAGTGAAAACATTGGAAAAGAGAAAGCCGGAAACCACATCCTAAACAGGGAACAAGGGATGAGCCTCTACACCTGTTCAATAGATGTAAATTTAATGTTTTAAAACCTGAGGACACTGGGTTAAACTATAGCTGAAGAGAAAAGAGACGGATTGTATTAACAAGTAGTAATTAGTGGGGGATCAGTTTATTACTAAATAACAACAGAAAACTGATCACTCACTTTTTGCCCAGTAGAAGCTTTATTTATATTTCCAACTATTATCTTCATTCAGTCAGTTAAGTGCCATACGTGATACACACTTGGGCGATCATGTCTTGAAAGAGACATGACTGACTGGGCAGAAGATTTTCTATCCTGCTCTTTAACCCATTTTAACCCAGTGTCCTCAATGGATAACAGCATAAAAAAACTGTAAAAAAATAATGGGTATAAATCATTAAATAAAACCATTATTATACATAGGTAGTGAGGACATATTGATTCATTAATAAAATTATCTTCCAAATATTGCCCGGTTGGAAGAAAAATTCTTGTGATTTTTAAATGAATTTAATGTTCTAAAACCCAAGGACACTAGGTTAAAATGGGTTAACAGCAAATCTTGGATGAAGATGTGTTTTTCTGGTTGTTAACCATATATGGCAGTCATTATTTCTTCACTCAAAATTAACTTCCCGCAAACACAGCCTGTTTAATGCAAATTTTTCCCACCTGAAACTATTCTGCACATATACAAATCTACCATCCGCCCGTGTATTGAATATTGCTGCCATATCTGGTCGGGTGCCCCTGCTGCTCTCCTTGGGCTTCTTGACAAAATATAAAGGAGGATCTGTAACATGGTTGATACTGACTTGGCAGACCGGCTGCAACCACTCTCTCACCGGCGTGATGTGGCTTCCCCGTGCCTCTTCTACAAGTACTTTCATGGCTTCTGCTCCGATGAGCTTAGATCACTGGTGCCGCCTAAGCACGAATTTACACGAGATACTAGATTAGCAACTAGGTCCCACCCTTTTACAGTTAAACAAATAAGATGTAACCGTAAATTCTACTCCAACAGCTTCTTTTCTCGCGCTTCCCGCCTGTGGGACTCCCTTCCACAAGTCTGCTTTCCCGACAGTTACAATCTCCAGGTGTTTAAATGTAGGGTCAATAGACACCTCCTATCACACTAACTCCCAACTATTCTCACAACACTCTCATCTACCCAACCCTCATTCTCGGTATCCTTACCCGCCTATCACCCACCCTCTGTTATTTCCTATATTTAATCAGCCTTTCTCCACTCTAAGTAGCCCCCTGCACAGTAGTGGCAGTGACATGCCTTGCTCGGGGTGAAACGCTTATAAAAAAAAAAAAAAAAAAGAACTGATACAAGAAACATTTCCATGAATTTTTGATAATTCAATTTGGCCAAGAATCGAACTCTGACATTAGTACTATGGATTCAAGTGTTTTCGGTCTGAAAGAAAGTGTTATGACATTGCGGTATGAGCTGGTGGTGAAAAAGTCATGCACCTCAGGTGAGAAGAAATTAAGAGCAATGGTAGAAGCACACCTGAATTCTGAATATTTTATAATCATATCACCCCAAGCAAGGCATTTTATTGCCACTGTTTTGCAGAGGTTTACATAGGAGTAAAGTTATGAGAAAGGGTGACAGGTTATAGGGGGTGTCAAGAAGTGGATAATAGAAAGATGACTGTGGCCATAAAGTGAGGAATCAATTTATATATTGTTTGCAATATAAAATTGATCCCCTACTTTATATTTACATAATGATAATTTCTTGTCTGTTGATAAGCCATAGAAAACGAATTAATCAGTCAATGAAATACTGATTAGCTAGACATGCATGTTTTTTAGATTTATTTACATTCTCTGCAATATAAATGTATAGAATTTTTTTTTCTAATCATAAGATATGGATGACTGTGGCCATAAAGTGAGGGATCAGTTTATATATTGTTTGTAATATAAAATTGATCCCCCACTTTATATTTACATAATAATTTCTTGTCTGTTGATAAGCCATATAAAATGAATGAATCAGTCAATGAAATATTGATTAGCTACACATGCATGTCTTTTAGATTTATTTACATTCTCTGGAATATAAATGTATATAACTGTTTTTTTTATAATCATATCGCCCCAAGCAAGGCATTTTACTGCCACTGTTTTGCAGGGGGTTACACAGAGGAAAGTTATGAGAAAGAGTGACAGGTTATAGGGGGTGTCAGGAAGTGGGTAAGAGAGGGATGAGAATACTGATGAGAGTGGAGTGGATGGAGAAAGGAGCATGAGAGAGAGAGAATGCAAGTTAGTAAGATAGGAGATGATTATTGACTTTACATTTGAATTCTTGGAAATTGTAGCTGTCAGGGAAGCAGGTACGCGGCAGGGTATTCCACAGGCGGGAAGTGTGAGAAAAGAATCTGATGGAGTAGAATTTGTGTTTACAATTTATTGGTTTCACAGTAAAAGGGTGGGATCGAGTTGATAATCTTGTGGCTCGTGTAAATTTATATATAGGGGGCACCAGTGAGCTAAGTTTATCGAAGCAGAAGCCGTGAAAGTATTTGTAGAAGAGACACAGGGAAGCCATATTGTACCGGTGAGAAAGTGACTGTATCTGAGCTGCCAAGTCAGGATTTATCGCATTACACTCTTCATTGGATTTTGTCAAGGATACCTAGGTGGATAGCAGGAGCACCCGACTAGATATGGTAGCAATATTCAATGCATGGGCGAATGGTAGATTTATATATGTTCAGGATTGTTTCAGGCAGAAAAACTTCCTGGCCCTACAGAGAGAATCGAATTTCTTAGCAGTGGATTTAGCTATGGATTCTATATAGTCATTTTACTTGAGGTCTGTTGTGAGAGTTAAGCCAAGGAGGCGCATTGTTTTGCTTTCAGGGAGACTAGTCTGATCCATGCTAATGGTGGGGTAGGAGCGATTGTCTGTGATGGTTAATAGATAGCAGCTTCGTTTTGGAAGCATTAAAATTCACGAGCTATTTATGTAAAACATTGTCAGTAGACATAATAACCTGTAAATTTTTGTTAGCCAAAACCTAAAACTTATTTTATGATAAACTAGCAGTATAGCCCGGCGTTGCTCGGGTGTAATGAAAGCTTTAAAACTAATCCATGGTCCTGGAGCTCAGACTCTTTAGACATTTGCACGAAAGACTAAAAAGCAATAGTTGTTTCCAGTTAAAGCGAAGCCGTAGACTGAAAGAAAAATGAATGGATGTAAGTCAAATTTTGATTTCCTGGTTTTGATATCAAATAAGTTTTTTTCGTCAACAACTGAATTTTGAAGGCTAAATAAATCCTCTGAGAAAATGGTATCATGGCTGAGACGAAGAACTACAATTATACCTACTTAGAGCCAAACCCGAAGCAAAAACTAAAATAAAAGAGCTGAAAAAAATACAGACATAAGGCAGATAAACAAGCACACACACAAACATGTTGCCTTTTATTTATATATATATAATCGATTTTCTGCACTATTGTAAGCACTGCAACCTTGAAACTTCTGAATATCGTTTCTTATGTCTTTGTCTATGAGTGTATCATATTTGATTAAAATCGGACCACTCCTTCTATAACCCGATTTTTTTTCTATTATTGATTTTTGATATTTATCAGGGGTACCTCAACACAAAACCTAGCTAAGAACACTCACAGACGCTTATAGTACAACTGTGTAAATTTTCAAGAAATTCGGTTGAGCTGTTTCAGAGTCTATAGGTAACGGACACATACACACACAGACAGACAAAGTTTCATTTATAAATAAGTTTAGATTTAGATAGATAATGGATAAATATATGTGCTGCGTATGGTATGTTGTCTCCTTATTGTTCAATCTGTCAGTTAACTTTTAATGCTGTTTTCATCTTTTCTGCGCACTCTTTTTGCTAATCTTGATTGTCGCAATCTTTCCCTAAGCAAAATGCTCCCAGCATATTTCTTCAGGATGACTTGGACAAAGTGTCTCCTTGGTAATTTCGTATTAATTAATTCCCACAAATGAGGAAGAATGAAGTGGAAATTTCTTCTACCAATTCAATTCCAAGAAACCATATTCTGTTTTCTGGTCATTGAAATATTGATTTTTGGGAAATAAGTTTAACTGATAAATTTTCAGAATCGAATTGTATTTAAAATTAGATACTGACATGTGATTATTAACTGAAATTTGAGTTACAGTTTATAATTTTTAATAGACAATATAATAACAAATTTAGCTAACATTTTTTTTGTAATAAAATAGAATCACATACTAACAAAAATTTGAAATTTTGTTTATTACATTTTCTTGTCATCTGGAACCCCTGTAGTTAATGTTAAAATTTTCATTTAAAATTTAAAATTTTCATTGAATGAGTTAAATAAAATGAAAATCCCCAAACCTACAACTTGGAATTTTGTGCTTGGCATTTTCTGTCCAATAATCAGTCAGTTAAGTGCCATACATGATACACGCTTGGGCGATCATGTCTTAAAAGAGACATGACTGACTGGGCAGAAGATTATCCTACAGTAGGTTGCCATTACTTTCTGCGTTAGACTGGTTGCCAGCCAAGGCTATAGAACCCAATCTGTCTTATTATTTGACCCATAACTGGAGGGAAGAGATGGATTAATACCTTTCTCAAGGGTATTTGCATGAAAGTGAATGCAAAGAATTTAGCTGGAATTTGAACTTGGCTTCTTGTTTTGAGTCGATATCCACTGCACCACAATGCAAATTCCTATAAATAGCCATAATCAATCAGTACTCCATTGTTGCCTCATTTTGCCTTATTTAAGTCGTATGGCATGTGTTACTAACCAATTTATTCACATTTTATTTTTTTCAGAATCAGAAAACACAATTTCGTTGGATGTCCTTTGAAATTTACCAGTTTTAGAACAAATTATTATTTATAGAAAAAATGTATCACAAATTGGAAAGATTTTTTTGTGATATGTTTCATTCTTTAAGACTTAATTGGATGGTCCTGGGTATGATGATAAACTGCATCCAGCAGCAAGGCCTCTGATTGGGAGGTTGTGAGGAGCATGAAACCACCTCTTAATTGCTGTTGTTCCCAGGTCCACCCTGACTCAGAGTGGTAGCACCTGTTAGGGTCTCAGCTATGAGCAAATAGTTAACCCCCAAACTGGGGTCAAAACACTATGAAAGCATAAAAATACACTTTTATATATATATATATATATAAATAGACTTTTATATATATATATATACATAAAAATAGACTTTTATATATATATATATATATATATATATATATATACATAAAAATAGACTTTTATTGAAAAATATACATTTTTGAAGAAAAATATGACCAACAATACAATTTTGAAGGAGAAAAATATTATCATAACACATTTTAATGAAAAAAATTATTTCCACAAATATATTTTTGAATACAAAATGAGAAGACATCTTCAGTTTTCTAAAATAATAAAAAAAATAATTTTCCATCAAAATCAGACTAAATCAACTTTCTCACTATAATTGAATGCTAAAAAAATATGCCTTAAAATGCTATATTTTTGTCATTAAATGACCCACAGAAGTTGATATGCCATTAAACAAACTCAAACTCAAACTAAAGTGAGTTTTATGTTGATCTGACTACACATAAGTAAAAAAATTTAAATTTAACATTTGATTTTTTTAAATATATTTTTTGTGTATATTTATTTATTTTATTGCTAGCAGTATAGCCCGGCGTTGCTCGGGTGTAATGAAAGCTTTTATATATATATATTATTGATTTTCTGCACTATTGTAAGAACTGCAACCTTGAAAATTCTGAATATCGTTTCTTATGTCTTTGTCTACGAGTGTATCAAATTTGATTAAAATCAGACCACTCCTTCTATAACCTGATTTTTTTTTTATTATTAATTTTCGATATTTATCGGGGGTACCTCGACACAAAACCTAGCTAAGAACACTCGCAGATGCTTATAGTATAACTGTGTAAATTTTCAAGAATATTAGTTCAGCCATTTCTATAGGTAACGGACACACAGACAGAAAAAGTTCCATTTATAAATAGGTTAAGATTAGATTTAGATTAGGTTTGGTTGAGTTAGCTTGGATATTCATGAGCCTATCACACCAACTATCACGGTCACGCTTTAATGTCGGAAATTTATTAAGGTTCCTTCTGTGTCATAACATATCTGGTCAGTATAGGTGGTTGCTAGGCGACCAACTCATGTTGTTCTTTGGCTAGGTGTCCAGAGCAGTAGATCACTTCTGAGTTCTCAGTTTGTTTGCTAGCAGAGTCCATTCTGGTTTCACGTAAGATTGTAGAAATATCAGGGATGAGTCCATGGAGTTGTGATTGTTGTTTCCAAGGGATATTAAATATAGCTCTTAGAACTCATCAGGTTCCGTCAAGCTTCTTATTCTTCGTGTGCCGTGTCCCTTCAGGATGTAGACAATCATGGACTTCCCATTTGGCTTTGTCTCTTGTCACTCTGAATATTTTTTTCTCTTGGTATCTCTTTCAAATTTTGATCCACCATCCATTTGCTCAGACCTATCAAGTAGGTCTTGCTCTGCTTTCCCCTGTCTTCTTTCCTTCTATCAGTCCTGTGAGTGTTAAAGTCTGCAGGCCCTCCTTCCTTGTTACATATCCCTGGAACCTCATCTATCTCTTCCTGATGTTAAGTATGAGTTTTCTTATTTGCTAACTCTCTAATACCTCATCATTGCTCACGTGCTCTGTCCATGATATCCTCAGCATCCTTCTGTAGAACCACATTTCTGCTGCCTCGTGTCTCACCTTCATTCTTGATGAGATCGTCCAACATTCACTTCCATACAGATGAACAGATATCACGTAGCAATCCAGCACTCTTTTCTTTGTTTCCAATGAGATTTTCCAGTCTCTCAGTACTTTGGTTAGCTTCTGAAATGTGTCTTTTGGCCATGCCAATGCATCTTTAGATTTCCATATTACACTTTCCATCCTCTGTCAGAAGACTTCCCAGGTATTTAAATTTCTTTACTTGTTTTATTTTAGTTTTCCCAACCTGTAATTGGCATATTGGGCTCTTCGTTTTGCTGATGACCATACATTCAGCTTTCTTGAAGTTTATATTCAGTTCTTTCTTCTCACTTTCTTTTACTATCTTCTGTAGAAGGTCCTGCATTTTCCTTTCTGTGTCTGCTATCAGCACTGTGTCATCCACATATTCGATATTGTTGAGATTGTGGCTGCCAATGACAAATCCCAGCAAGGCTTTTATTTCTTTCATAGTTGTTTTGCTGTACAGGTTGAATAGATCAGATGAGAAAACTTTTTTTTTTTTTTTTTAATCATCTCACCCCAAGCAAGGCATTCCACTGCCACTATTGCGCATGGGGCTACATAGGGGAAGGTAAAGAGAAGAAGTGGTTAGACATAGGGAATGTCAGGAGGAAGGTGACAGATGAGTAAGGATAGCGAGGATGAGGGTTAGGCAGATGGGAAGAGTGCTTGATAGAATGGGAGCAGGTTAGTGTGTTAGGTGTGTATTGACCTTACATTTAAACTCCTGGAGATTGTAGCCGTTGGGAAAGCAATCGTTTGGAAGAGAATTCCACAGTCGGGAAGTGCGAGGAAAGAAACTGTTGGAGTAGAAGTTACGGCTGCATTTTATCGGTTTCACTGTAAAACGGTGGGATCTAGTTGCTAATCTAGTATCTCGTGCAAATTCGTATTTAGGGGGCACCAGTGATCTAAGTTCATTGGAGCAGAAGCCGTGAAAGTATTTATAGAAGAGACACAGGGAAGCCACATCACACCGGTGGGAGAGAGACTGCAGGCGGTCTGCCAAGTTGGTATCTATCACATTACAGACCCTCCTCTGAACCTTATCGAGAAGCTCGAGGAGAACAGCAGGGGCACCCGACCAGATATGGCAGCAGTATTCAGTGCACGGGCGGATGGTAGATTTGTAAATGTGCAGGATAGATTTAGACGGAAAAAACTTCCGGGCCCTACACAGAGAACCGACTTTCATAGCAGCGGATTTAGCAATGGATTCGATATAGTCATTCCATTTGAGGTCCGCTGAAAGTGTGAGACCAAGGAGGCGTAGTGTTTTACTCTCTGGGAGGCAAGCCTGGTCCATGCTAATGGGAGGTAGGTGAGATTGTCGATGATGGTTAATTGAGAGTAGCTTCGTTTTAGAAGCATTAAAATTTACTAGCCATTTCTTGCCCCAGTCCAATATGGATTGGAGGTCTTTTTCAATCTCGGCTGTGAGGTTAGCTTTGACACCTACACCAGATTTTTGTTGGAGGCGAGAGTATACTGTGGTGTCATCGGCGTACAAACCTATTTGGGCTCTTATGGAATCAGGGAGATCATTAATATATATCAGGAATAGTGTAGGACCTAAGATGGAGCCTTGGGGGACACCTGCGTTTGTATGGTAGTTCTGAGAGGCATGTCCGTTTAATACCACCTTCATTGTGCGGTTAGAGAGGAATGACTGGATTAGTTGAAACAAATGTCCAGTTATACCATAGCTCCGCAGTTTACATAGAAGGCCAGCATGCCAAACTCTGTCGAACGCCTTAGATATATCCAATGCAACGGTTCGGGCTTTGCCATTCCTGTCGAGTGCCTGGTATATGTACTCGGTGATGGTCGTTAGCATATCAGCAGTAGACCTGGTGAAGCGGAAACCATATTGCTTGTCCGAGAGGAGCCTGTGTGCTGTGAGATGCTGAACCACCTCGGCGTTGATAATGGCTTCGAACACTTTGCCAAAGATCGGAAGAAGGCTGATAGGGCGGTAATTTGCAGGGTCAGAGGGTTCTCCAGTGTTTTTAAATATAGGAACTACAGAGGAAGATTTCCAACAGGCAGGAAAGCAGGAAGCAGATAGGCAGAGGTTGTAGAGCTTAGAAAGGATAGAGGAGAGTTCAGGGGCACATTTCTTTAAGACTATGGTTGGGATTCCGTCACCATCGCTCGCTTTGTGAGGGTCAAGTTTTAAGATTATCTTAGAGACAAGCGAAGGTGTAATGTGGACATCATTCAGTTGTGCCTTGGTTCTAGGTGAGAAGGCGGGTGTCAAAACTCCAGATGAGTCCAGACTCGAATTGTTCGAGAATCTGCGGGCAAAACATTCAGCCTTATCTGCTGGGGAGGTGAGGACTTCAAATTTGTTGATTAGTGGGGGTATTGTGGACTTGCTCTTGTTAAGTACTCTTTTACAGAGTCACCAGTAGTCTTTAGAGTCGAATTTAGAGCATGCTATGCATTGCTTCATTCTGGCAGCAAACAACATCTTAGCTTCGTTAAGTATCCTTTTACACTTATTACGAGCTGAAGTGAAAAGGCACCTGTTTTGGTCCGACGCATAGTTACGATAGAGTCGGAAGAAATATCCTTGTCTTATGCACTTTTCTATTTTTGTATACCTGCTGTGTTTACTTCCTGTCCGTACACAAGCAGTTGGATGCCAATATAGATTCTTGATTATCCTAATGTCATTTCTGAAGATTTGTTTATAGATACTTGTTGGAAAATAAAATCCTTACACTTTGATATTTTTATGTCACTGAGATAATCCAAGTGGATTGTAATTTTGATTTTTTGTTATATTCAATGAAACATGTATAAAATAAATAAAAATACACACACACACACACACACACACATATATATATATATATATATATATATATATATATAAACTTATATATAAATAGAACTTTGTGTGTCTGTCCGTTACCCATAGACTCCGAAACAGCTGAACCAATTTTCTTGAAAATTTACACAGTTGTACTATAAGCATCTGCAAGTGTTCTTAGCTAGGTTTTGTGTCAAGGTACCCCCGATAAATATCGAAAATCGATAATCGAAAAAACTCGGGTTATAGAAGGAGTGGTCCGATTTTAATCAAATTTGATCCACTCATGGACAAAGACATAAGAAACGATATTCAGAATTTTCAAGGTTGCAGTTCTTACAATAGTGCAGAAAATTTGATATCGATACCAAAAAACGAAAATTTGACTTACATCCATTCATTTTTCTTTCAGTCTATGGTTTTGCTTTCACTGGAAACAACTATTGCTTTTTAGTCTTTCGTGCCAACGTCCAAAGAGTCTGAGCTCCAGGACCATGGATTAGTTTTAAAGCTTTCATTACACCCGAGCAATGCTGGGCTATATTGCTAGTATATATATATATATATATATATATATATAATTTTTTTTTTTTTTTTTTACAATCATTTCACCCCAAGCAAGGTATTCCACTGCCACTATTGCGCAAGGGGTTACACAGGGGAAAGTGATGAGAAAGAGTGGTTAGATATAGGAAATGTCAGAAGGAGGGTGATAGATGGGTAAGGATACCAAAGATGAGGGTTGGGTAGATGGGAAGCGTGTTTGAGAGAATGGATGTGAGTTAGTGTGTTAGAAGGTGTCTATTGACCTTGCATTTAAACTCCTGGAGATTGTAGCTGTCGGGGAAGCAAGTATGAGGAAAGGAATTCCACAGGTGGGAAGTGTGAGAAAAGAAGCTGTTGGAGTAGAAATTGCGGTTACATTTTATCGGTTTCACTGTAAAAGGGTGGGATGTAGTTGCTAATTTAGTATCTCGTGCAAATTCGTACCTAGGGGGCACTCGTGATCTGAGTTCAAGCAGAAGCCGTGAAAGTATTTATAGAAAAGGCACAGTATATACCACATAGAAATCCAGCAATCTTTTCTTTAGTTAATTTCTAAGCAGTGACATTATGCATTAAAACTGTGTCTACAGTGGTATGAAAGAATCTTCCCTTGAGGTTTTCTGGTAGATTAGATTTCCAGATTATATTCATTTTATTCAAGGTGGCCAAGACTTTAGCCATGGTAATTGTTCAACTGCTTTTCCAGTAAAATTTATCTTGCTTCTGAGATATGTTAAAGATTTACCAGATTATATTGAACATTGTTGGTTGAAGGTTATGAATTCAGTTTTAGAAACATTTTTTTTTTTTTTTTTTTTTTTTTAATCATTTCACCCCGAGCAAGGCAGAAACGCCACTGATGTGCAGGGGGTTACATAAATGTAAAACGATTAATTAGAAAAGAGTGAGGAGTACAAGCTAGTTAGAGAAAGCTGAGAAAGCAGGTGCAATGACAGATACATGGGCGGAGAGAAAGTGAAGATTATACAGGGGAGGGGAGAGAGCTAGAGTCCAGTGGTTAGTAGATGAGTATTAACTTTGCATTTAAATTTCTGGAGGTCGTAGCCATCAGGAAAGCAAAAATATTTGCATAGTCCAACATCAGTGGCACCTATCTAAACTTATTTATAAATGGAACTTTGTGTGTGTATGTTTCATTACCTGTAGACTTCAAAATGGCTGAACTGATTTTCTTGAAAATTTACACAGTTGTACTATAGCGTCTGCGAGTGTTCTTAGCTAGGTTTTGTGTCGAGGTACCCCTGATAAATATCAAATCGATAATCGAAAAAATCAGGTTATAGAAGGAGTGGTCCGATTTTAATCAAATTTGATACACTCATAGACAAAGACATAAGAAACGATATTCAGAAGTTTCAAGGTTGCAGTGCTTACAATAGTGCAGAAAATCGATAATATATATATATATATATATATATATATATATATATATATATAAAAGGCAAGATGTTTGTGTGTGTGTGTGTTTATCTGCCTGTATGTCTGTATTTTTTTCAGCCCTTTTATTTTAGTTTTTGCTTCGGGTTTGGCTCTAAGTATGTATAATTGTAGTTCTTAGTCTCAGCCATGATACCATTTACTCAGAGGACTTATTTAGCCTTCAAAATTCAGTTTTTGACGAAAAAACCTATTTGATATCGATACCAGGAAATCAAAATTTGACTTACATCCATTCATTTTTCTTTCAGTCTGTGGTTTCGCTTGAACTGGAAACAACTATTGCTTTTTAGTCTTTCGTGCCAACGTCCAAAGAGTCTGAGCTCCAGGACCATGGATTAGTTTTAAAGCTTTCATTACACCCGAGGAATGCCGAGCTATACTGCTAGTTTGTCTATATTTCTGAGTTGAGGTAGCATTTACAGTATTCGGACTATTGTCCTTAACTTTGTTGCCATTTGTACGATGTTTCGGCTGTTGTACACTCTAGCCTTCTTCAGATACTAGAAATTTTGAACTGAATCCTTTATTAAATTCACTAGGGTGTATGATCTTCATCCCTTGCGTAGAGCCTCTTCTGGTAGTCATAGGTTATCTCCCTCTAACCCTGTAAGTTAGTGGGACATGTGTCCTTAAGGACAGTGATTGTAATATAAAGGGTTCGAAATTCCAGGCACCTGAAGAAGGTTGGCATGTACAACAGCTGAAACGTCGTAGAAATGGCAACAGAAATGAGGACAATAGTCTGAATAATGTAAATACTGTATCATTGGCACCATTTTCTAGATGATGTAGGAGAACTGTAGTATTGATAATGAGATCTGCAGTGATAGCTAGGTCATCTGCATTGTCAATATCTGTCAACTTTTATGCAGGATATCAACTTAGTGTCTAGTCTTAGTGATAAAGTAAAATGTAGATGATGATATTTGTTGACAAGTTCTCGATACATAGTCAAGGGTGATAACAAAGAAAAGGTGCAAGGTTGTCACTCTGGAGGACTCCTGCTTTTATGTTGAAGAAGTTAGTGTCTCCATTCTTTGATCTAATGGTTTGGATATAATCATTTGCACCCTGTTAACTTCTTGCTTTGACAAACTTAAGTCACTAGGGCCCCCGCCACAAAAATTTACTTGTGCAACCAGACTGGCAACAAGGTCCCACCCATTTAGAGTTAGATCTACCAAATGCAGCCGACAATTCTACTCCACCAGCTTCTTTTCTCGCACTTCCTGCCTGTGGAACTCCCTTCCATATACTTGCTTTCCTGATGGCTACAACCTCCAGGAATTAAAGTGTAATATAAATTCCCATCTTCTATCCACTTGAATCCAGTCCTTCCCTCGTCCTTTCTACATCACACCGTGTATCTTGTTCTTTTCCTTTCTCACGCAACTGTCTTCACACCTGTGTTCCCATACTTCTCTTGCCCTTTTTCTAACACCCCCTGTAACTGGTTCGTCTTTCTCTTTACTCTCCTCCTCTCTAAACTTTTACTCTTATGAAATTTTTGTAATTTGCTTGATGCATTGTGTATATTAGAAAGATGGTTAGGTTTTGAAGGCTGTCACAAAAACGACATATTAAAAATGACATATTAAAGAAGACTGATACCATCAGACCATAATAATTCCAACTATCAATCACACATATATGCACCATAAACATACACACATACATGCTCTAGAACACTTACACACACACGCACTACAATTAACAACAGCATCAGCAGCAGCCAGGAAGGACCATTTGTTGAAAGACATGGACTCAAAGACAATCACTCTTAGATTCTGAAGATGAGATTTTAATCTCGAAATATATCATAAATAGGTGATATCCAACAACTTATTTATTTTCCTTTATTTTACTAAATGCATTGTGACAGCCTTCAAAACCTAACCATAATTCTTTTACTCTTAGGTAGCCCACTGCGCATCAGTGGCAGTACCGCCTTGATTACCAACCACAATGTAACACAGGGTTACCAGATTTTATTATGCCAACTTCAAATTATCTTGTGTTTGACATTGTCTTGTACATTTCCATCTGCAGACAACAAGAAGTTTATTCTCCGTGATACTTTTAGTGTGTAAACAATGTTATCAATTCAGTTGAAGCTATAAATCAACTCCTAAAAATATTTTATTGCCGAAGCTGGCTATTATAAAGTTGGCTATTATAAAGTTGGCTTTTAAAGTCAGTTTTCGTTATTGACCTGTTGCAGTCAACGGGTTAATTAGAATCGATAAGCTGGTTACAAACTCCTGCTTCTGTCATCATGAAAAGGCATGAATCCAACCCTCCCGGATAGTAATCAGATTTTGTGCTTTAGCTCACTAAAGGTTTATGAGATCAATTTGTTAAGCAATCTTTAATGGTAGGCACCTGAAATAGATTTGAAATACAGCAAAATGTTTTGCTCATTAAAAATATTAAATTTAATCTATTAGCGTGAAATTAAATTTAAAATAAAAGTTTGAAGAAAGATTTTTAATTTTGAAAAATTAATTTTAAACCATAAGTATTGTGAATCGTTGGAGGTACCTACCATTATATGAATGTAATAATGTTCTTGATATTTTTTTTATTGAAAATGTTTCATTTGAAATTAAATTTTGTGGTAAAAAGCCAGTTTTTTTTTCTCTTCTCTCTTTGAAATCATTAATTAAGGCTTGTTTTATTAATCAATCGAACTTGAAATTCAATATTATTGATTCTGATTATTATCAGTTACCATTTCTTTGATTTGGAATTAGATGTTAGAGCAAGAGACTGGAGGTCATAATACTTTCATTTGACAGCAGTATAAATCTTTTCTGTAATTTTACTGTTTACTGCCATCCATGATTCTACACATGGTTGGCGGTTACCTTGCGCTTGACATTTTCTGATACTTTACATCTGCAGGCAACAAGCGCAACAAGTGCATCAAGTGCAACAACAAAAACTCTATTCTCCATTATACTTTTAGTGTGAAAACAATTCGGTTGAAGTCAACCTCTGAAAATATTTTATTGCTTAAGTAGTTTTTTCTAAAGTTGGTGTTTGAAGTCGGATTTTGGAATTTGACCACTACCAATATGTTAAACATTGGCTACAATTTTTCTTTTTTGTGAATGAATCTTTTGTGACACCATGGGTTTAGCTCATCTGATTAGAACAATAATCTAGTTAAGACAACTATCAGTCAGTCAGTTAAGTGCCATATGTGATACACGCTTTGGGTGATCATGTCTCGAAAGAGACATGATTGACTGGTCAGAAGATCAACCCGCAGTAAGTTGCCATTGCTTTCTGCGGAAGACTGGTTGCCAACCAAGGCTATAGAACTCAATCTGTCCTGTTATTTGACTCATAGCTAGAGGGGCAAGAGATGTATTATATTATTAAGTATTAATTAGTGGGGGATCAGTTTATTACTTCATAACAATATAAAACTGACCTCCCACTTTATAACCAGTAGAAGCCGTAATCATGTTTTCAACTTTTATATTCAGTCAGTCAGTTAAGTGCCATACGTGATACACGCTTTGGGCTATCATGTCTCGAAAGAGACATGACTGACAGGGCAGAAGATTATCCTGCAGTAGGTTGCCATTGCTTTCTGCAGTAGACTGGTTGCCAGCCAAGGCTATAGAACCCAATCTGTCTTATTATTTGACCCATAACTGGAGGGAAGAGATGGATTAATACCTTTCCCAAGGGTATTTGTGCATAAGTGAATGCAAGGAATTCAACTGGAATTTGAACTTGGCACCCTAATTTCTTGTTCTTTGTTGCTCCAAGTTGATATCCACTGCACCACAACGCACATCGAATAGAACTGTTACACTAAAGAAAATAGCTCACCTCTAGCACGAAAATGGATTCGGGCATTTCTTGCATGGGAAATATTCCCAAATAGAAAATGATGGTGTGGTGTTTATATGTTCACACCGACACACATATCCACATTGCCTCGCATATTTGTAAAATACTATGCTTAAACCAACATGTGTGTTTTCATCTATGAGACACACTATGTTAGCAGGCAGTGATTGGTCAACCTGGACTGGTCATCCAGTGTTCACGTGAAAAACCCTATTTTTCCCGCGTTTACTGTACGTCTATTTAAGCTGGGGACACACATGTTACTAAACAGTTAGGGCTTAGTTGCCCCGTGACAGTGGCCATGCTACCATGGGGACATGTTTCTTAGTTTTACCTGACACATACACACCCGCACTAACTGCAGATATCGAATTCATTTCTCACACACACATGCATGTGCACACACATTTCCCAATGCAAACTTCGATGGGATCTCAACTCAACTCAAACTATTCATTTCAGGACTTTCTGATATGAACACTAGCAGTATAGACCAGTGTTGCTCTGGTGTAATGAAAGCTTTAAAACTAATCCATGGTCCTGGAGCTCAGACTCTTTGGACGTTGGCACGAAAGACTAAAAAGCAATAGTTGTTTCCAGTTCAAGCGAAACCATAGACTGAAAGAAAAATGAATGGATGTAAGTCAAATTTTGATTTCCTGGTATCGATATCAAATAAGATTTTTTCGTCAAAAACTGAATTTTGAAGGCTAAATAAGTCCTCTGAGTAAATGGTATCATGGCTGAGACTAAGAATTACAATTATACATACTTAGAGCCAAACCCGAAGCAAAAACTAAAATAAAAGGGCTGAAAAAAATACAGACATACAGGCAGATAAACAAGCACACACACAAATATCTTGCCTTTTATATATATTATTGATTTTCTGCACTATTGTAAGAACTGCAACCTTGAAACTTCTGAATATCGTTTCTTATGTCTTTGTCTATGAGTGTATCAAATTTGATTAAAATCGGACCACTCCTTCTATAACCCGATTTTTTCGTTTGATTTTCGAAATTTATCGGAGGTACCTCGACACAAAACCTAGCTAAGAACACTTGCAGATGCTTATAGTACAACTGTAAATTTTCAAGAAATCTGTTCAAGCTATACTGCTAGTGTGTGTGTGTGTGTGTGTGTGTGTGTGTTATGTATATATTAGGTGCGATTGGTAAATTGTCGCAATTACTTTATTATTTTAAATATTCTTTAGGCTGAGTCTGAGCTCCAGGACCATGGATTAGTTTTAAAGCTGTCATTACACTCGAGCAATGCCGGGCTATACTGCTAGTTCATAAATAAAGAACCTTGTTCATTGAAATGCATAGAGTTCCTTTTTTCTCACCATGGCAATTTTCCGAGAGAAATTCTGTGTTAGTTTCTCCCTCAAGTTTCTTTAGCACGTCAGGTCTTTCTTCTCAGTCACCTGGTAAAATGGGAATTGAACCATGACATGGAGCAGAAGATGATCAGTCAATGAAGAACTATCTAAGGGTTATGAACTTTCAGATGCACTAACTATATTTACCTACAAAATGACTTTCCTGAGATAAAGTTTTAAGTCAAGTTCAGACTGTACTTACTGCCAAGCCTTCTGGGTTAGGATTATGTGACCAATTGTCAAGGGTTGTGCAGGTTGCTGACGTGTCCCATCCCTATTATTTATGACTATATTAGTCAGTCAGTTAAGTGCCATACATGATACACACTTTGGGTGATCATGTCTAGAAAGAGTCACAACTGACTGGGCAGAAGATTATTTTGCAGTAGGTAGCCATTACTTTCTGCGTTAAACTTGTTGTCAGTCAAGGCTATAGAACCCAGTCTTTCCTATTATTTGACTCATAGCTAGAGGAAAGAGACGGATTAATACCTTTCCCAAGAGTATTTGTGCGTAAGTGAATGCAAGGAATTCAACTGGAATTTGAACTTGGCACCTCGATTTCTTGTTCTGAGTCAATATCCACTGCACCACAAAGTGCCGCCTATGACTATATCACTTTACAGTTAATAACTTGTTAAATCTGCTGTGTATAACCTCAATTCTGAACTGTTAATTGATTTTTACTTTCTTTACAGACTGACAGCTTCTACTCTGGTTTGAGACTGATTGTTTGTGATAATGTATCGGGGTTGGTTTCACCTCTGTTGGGTGGCCAGCAGTGTCAAGGTTAGTTTTTTTAAATAATTTCTCCTAAGCACCCGTTACTGGTGCACAGGGGGTTACAGTTATAGAAAAGTCTGGTCGATTACAAATCCCCCAAATATAGAAAAAGAAAATCTGATTTCTTTAATAACCCAAAAGTATGCCTTTGAAGATTCACAAGTTACTTAGAATGACATACAATGAACCTTTTATTGTTCCGGCCATTTTTAACATTCGTTTAATTAATGCTTCCAGAGTGGAGCCAAAATGTCTCTGTCATGACGCTCACAGATATTTAGAAACTCATTTGGAAAAATATTATCCTTGACTGAACATCTATGTTTTCTCTCCATTTATGATAAGTAAAAACGAACATTTGAAAGAAAGAAAAAAAAATATGCGTACTTCTTTCAGCCACGCATCGAAAAACAATTATACAAGTAAGTAATTTTTTTTATAGAAAATCGTTGAGAAAATCAAATTTGCTATTTTTTATTATCTATGAGACGTAGGTTGTAGTCAAACAGAAAAAAAAAAATTACAAATTTAGGTACCTCCACTCAATTGCAAAAAAAATCAGCATATAATGATGTTAAAAGGGCTCAAATTTAATAAAAACAAAGTTTTATCATCAAAATGTTTATGCTATTATTAAGAGGAAAGATCAAATTTTGTTGTTTGTTATTTTTAAAATTTTTAAAAATCTTTTCTAACACGTTCAAAATTTTAATTAAAATTTCATTTTTTGTTTTTTGTCAGTGATCAACGCTATGTTTATGTCAGGTGACTATTAAGAAAATGAAGTCTGTTGAGTAAAATGATTTTTTTATCGTTTCGTTCCACTTGAGGTTGGTTGAGAGAGTGAGGCCAAGGAGGTGCTGTGTGTTACTCTCCAGGAGACTAACATGAGCCATGCTGATAGTGGGCAGGAAAATTTCTCTATGGTGGTTAGAAGAAAGTTGTTTTGTTTTGCAGAAATTAAAATTTACAAGCCATTTCCTGTCCCAGTTAATTCTTGATTGGAGGTCAGTTTCAAGAACACCAGCCAGGTTTACTTTGTCAGCCTTGGCAGATTTCCTATTTAGACGGAAGTAAATGCGAGGTTTCATCTGCATAAATGTCTGCTTGGGAATTTGCCCTCTATGAGATGAAGTTGCAATAATAGATCGAAAATGCCACTGGAATCTATATAAACCTAAGGAATCAGCACATATACTAGGCTACAAAAATCTCTTAAGCTGACCAAGCATAGAGATGGATATAATATGGGAATCAGTAACACAGAGTGCCAGAGAAAATCATTAGTGTCAAAATTGCAATATGAGCTCTGGTAAAAATACTAAGTAAAACCATTAACATCAAAAATTTCAATATGAACTCTGGTAAAAAATGATTACTGAACATTAGACCTATAAGTCCCAGAATTTCAGTCCTTGCCCATAAGTACATATGGTCCTAGTGGATATAGACATTGGTTAGTTCTAGTGACTTGAACCAAAGAGTTGTGAGTTCAATACCTGGCTACAGCAGTGGTTAACAAATAATTTAGAGAGTTGAGTTAAAGCGTTGGTTAGTTCCAGTGACTTGACCCAAAGAGTTGTGAGTTCAATACCTGGCTACAGCAGTGGTTAACAAATAATTTAGAGAGTTGAGTTAAAGCATTGGTTAGTTCCAGTGAATTGACCCAAAGAGTTGTGAGTTCAATACCTGGCTACAGCAGTGGTGAACAAATAACTCCGAGAGTTGAGTTAAAGCGTTGGTTAGTTCCAGTGACTTGACCCAAAGAGTTGTGAGTTCAATACCTGGCTACAGCAGTGGTTAACAAATAATTTAGAGTTGAATTAAAGCGTTGGTTAGTTTCAATGACTTGACCCAAAGAGTTGTGAGTTCAATACCTGGCTACAGCAGTGTTTAACAAATAACTCCATGGCTCATTGGTTAGTTCCAGTGACTTGACCCAAAGAGTTGTGAGTTTAATACCTGGCTACAGCAGTGGTTAACAAATAATTTAGAGAGTTGAGTTAAAGCATTGGTTAGTTCCAGTGAATTGACCCAAAGAGTTGTGAGTTCAATACCTGGCTACAGCAGTGGTGAACAAATAACTCCGAGAGTTGAGTTAAAGCGTTGGTTAGTTCCAGTGACTTGACCCAAAGAGTTGTGAGTTCAATACCTGGCTACAGCAGTGGTGAACAAATAACTCCGAGAGTTGAGTTAAAGCGTTGGTTAGTTCCGGTGACTTGACCCAAAGAGTTGTGAGTTCAATACCTGGCTACAGCAGTGGTTAACAAATAATTTAGAGAGTTGAATTAAAGCGTTGGTTAGTTTCAATGACTTGACCCAAAGAGTTGTGAGTTCAATATCAGCTACAGCAATGATGAACAAGTAACTTAGAGAGTTTGGTTAGAGGGAGATAACTCATGACTACCAAAAGAGGCTTCACATAAGGAATGAAAATGATTGTAATAAAGGTTCGGTTCAAAATTCCTAGCACCTGAAGAAGGCTGAAGTATACAACAGCCGAAATGTTGTACAAATGGTAACCAAGATGAGGACAATAATCCAAATAATGTAAATAGTATGTCAGAACCATTTTTTTCTGTCATTTACTTTTTAACTAATGTCATCATTTTTGTTACTGTTGTCACATTTTAGCCATTATGATTTTGAGCCTCCAGAACAATGAAATCCAGAATCAGGCCAAAGATATCACGGTGCTGATTAATAAGTAACACAAGCACATCTCATATTTAACATTACATTTTATTATACTTCAATTCCTGGGTTTGATGATAAACTACATCCAGAAGCAAGATCAGGAGGTTTTGAAGAGCATGGAACCACCTATTAATTGCTATTGTTCCCAGGTCCACCTTAACCCAGGGTAGTAGCACCTTTTAGGGTCTCAGTTATGGGTACATAGTGAACTTTGAACTGGGGTCAAAAAGCTAAAAATGTAGATTTAAAAAAAAACAAACAAATAAAAGGTAAATTACCAGCAATAGATTTTTGAAATAAAAAAGGAAAAAATTCCTCTATCTCCAAGAAAATTAAATTTCAACATTAAATGACCTATGAGAAGTTGATATGCTGGACTTGAAATCTTTGTCAGTTTCTATTGGCCAGTGTGTGACTCCTACCCTACTGAGAACCTTCATTTAGATGTGAACCATTTTTTATTTAGATAGTTCACCAAATACAAGGCTCAAGAGCCACTCAAGCTAGGGCGTTACTGAGTGAGATTGTTTTAACAGGAAGGAGGAATTAAGAAAAGCATATTATAAGGACATGTAGGATAGATATCAGTTGAATTTAGAAATCAAGATTGATGTTAGGGAAGTATTCTCTCAAGAGTCTGGTTCACAAAACAGCAGTTCTGGGAAAGAGGTTGCCTGAGTGGAACTTGTTCGTGGGGATGGTTTTTCCACCATAAACATGGCAAGCAATGTAACTCATCCAAACATCTACCATAGTAGTAGTGATATAGTGCTGAGAGGCTAGCAGTGTTTTGTCTGTGGGTGAAGGTTTGCAGCGTGGAGAATAATTCTTTCACCCACAAGGCTGTGTAAAGCTTCAAGTGGGGACTGAGCAGTACCAGCTAAGGTAGGAATACTTCATACTTGGATTGATCTGACTCTTGTAAATATTAAGCATGGTAAAAAGAGTTAGGTATTTTCATGTATATGAAAATATCTGAGAGACTGCCTTCCTCCTCTTTGGGATAGGTGTTTATATATCCACCTGTCCAAAAACTTCTATGTATCCATATATCAGGCACAGCTATAATGTGTGTTCACTTCTTGGGGTTGCTACTAATATCAGTTAAATCCTAGATTTCCACCACTGAGCAGTCATCTTGGCATCTGGCTTTTTTTTGTCTGGTGCGAAATTAAGTGCAAAACCTCTTGTACTACACTTATAAGAGTGTTGTTATCTTTAAAAGATTATCTTTTCTGTTTGGATGCATTATTTTCTAAGAACAAGCCATTTTTTAAATGTATTTTATTCAAAAAGCATATGAAAATATATATTAGGTAGAGAAATAGTTTTATTATAGTTTTAGGCATTTAAAAGATTATCTCCCTTAGATCTCACTGTTAGGATCAATTCAGAAAATGAATTTGCACATTGTTGGTAAATATTGGTTAATGTGATAAGTAAAATAAACTGTAGGAGTAGAGCTTTCTAATAGGCTGTGGAAAATGAGTGATGAGATGTGGCAATAATTAATGCCCAGGTATAGTTGCTCTCATATATTTTCCAAACGTTTTAATACCCATTTTTACTCAGGACATTTTGAGTACAACATATTGTTAATACTTTAATAAGTTTTGGTCATTGGCCTCAGTATGAAATCTAGATGACTTTGTTTTTGTTTTATATTGCAAATAAAAATAATAATAGATTTATATTGATTTTATTTTTCACTAGCAGTATAGTCCGACAATCCATGGTCCTGGAGCTCAGACTCTTTGGACGTTGGCACAAAAGACTAAAAAGCAGTAGTTGTTTCCAGTTAAAGCGAAAGCGTAGACTGAACAAAAAATGAATGGCTGTAAGTCAAATTTTGATTTCCTGGTATCGATATCAAATAATTTTTTTCGTCGTAAACTGTATTTTGAAGGCTAAATAAGTCCTCTTAGTAAATGGTATCATGGCTGAGACTAAGAACTACAATTATAACTACTTAGAGCCAAACCCGAAGCAAAAACTAAAATAAAAGGGCTGAAAAAAATACAGACATACAGGCAAATAAACAGTGACACACACAAACATCTTGCCTTTTATATATATTATTGATTTTCTGCACTATTGTAAGAACTGCAACCTTGAAACTTCTGAATATCATTTCTTATGTCTTTGTCTATGAGTGTATCAAATTTGATTAAAATCAGACCATTCCTTCTATAACCCGATTTTTTTCGATTATCGATTTTTGAAATTTATCGGAGGTACCTCGACATAAACCCTAGCTAAGAACACTTGCAGACGCTTATAGTACAACTGTGTAAATTTTCAAGAAAATTGGTTCAGCCGTTTCGGTGTCTGTAGGTAATGGACACAGACACACAAAGTTCCATTTATAAATAAGTTTAGATAATTTGTTAAAATAATGGGGGTTGGTTAATAGGAAACTTCTACTGCATGACTTTGCTAATTGCTGTGAGATATATTTCCTGTATTCAGTAAGATGTAAATTTTTTTTTTGAGATGTGCTTTGTGTCACTTGGTTATGTGATGGCATTGAGTAATTGTGTTTGTGAGTCATAAGTATGATGCCCAAGTTTATTTTTATAATCTTTTCAGCCCAAGTAAAACAGAAATTTCACTGGTGCACAGAGGATTACAGTGAGAGATTAAAAAAATTTACAGTGTATGTCAAAGAAAAGATAAGAGATGGATGGGAATCAAGTAGATAAAAGATGGCAATTGATGTTGCATTTAAACTTTTGGAGATTGTAGCTATTGGGATGTTGAAGAAAAGATAAGAGATGGATGAGAATCAAGTAGATAAAAGATGGCAATTGATGTTGCATTTAAACTTTTGGAGATTGTAGCTATTGGGATGTTGATGAAAAGATAAGAGATGGATGGGAATCAAGTAGATAAAAGATGGTAATTGACGTTGCATTTAAACTTTTGGAGATTGTAGCTATTGGGATGTTGAAGAAAAGATAAGAGATGGATGAGAATCAAGTAGATAAAAGATGGCAATTGACCGTACATTTAAACTTTTGGAGATTGTAGCTATTGGGATGTTGAAGAAAAGATAAGAGATGGATGAGAATCAAGTAGATAAAAGATGGCAATTGATGTTGCATTTAAACTTTTGGAGATTGTAGCTATTGGGATGTTGATGAAAAGATAAGAGATGGATGGGAATCAAGTAGATAAAAGATGGTAATTGACGTTGCATTTAAACTTTTGGAGATTGTAGCTATTGGGATGTTGAAGAAAAGATAAGAGATGGATGAGAATCAAGTAGATAAAAGATGGCAATTGACCGTACATTTAAACTTTTGGAGATTGTAGCTATTGGGATGTTGAAGAAAAGATAAGAGATGGATGAGAATCAAGTAGATAAAAGATGGCAATTGATGTTGCATTTAAACTTTTGGAGATTGTAGCTATTGGGATGTTGATGAAAAGATAAGAGATGGATGAGAATCAAGTAGATAAAAGATGGCAATTGATGTTGCATTTAATCTTTTGGAGGTTGTAGCTATTAGGGAAGCAACAGAATGGAAGTGAGTTCCACAAATGGGAAGTGTGAAAAAAGAAACTATTAGAGTAGAAGAGAGAGTTACATTTAACTAGTTTAACAGTAAAAAGGTGGGACCTTAATGTCAAACGAGCATGAGTAAATACTTGTAGTCGCAGTACCAGGGGGGGAAAAAATTTCATTAGAGCAGTCGCTACAAAAATACTTGTAGAAAAGACAGAGGGAAGCCACATTACATTGGTGAGAAAGTGACTGAAGGCAAGCTGCCAAATCAGTATCAATTATTATATTTATTATTATCAATTATCAATTATAATATTACGGATCCTCCTTTGGATTTTGTCGAGAACCTCAGAATGAATAGCAGGAGCACCTAACCAGATACGGCAACAATATTTAATGATTGCTCCTTTATGAGAAACAAAGTTACTTATTAAGCAGCAATCAGTGATAGAAATTTAAGAATTAAAGGTTGCATGTCAACCAAAATTCACAGGCAGATGAAATGAATGAAACCTGTGAGCATTCGAACAATACATCTTTAGAATTTTTAGGCTTGAAAGAACTTTTTTTTGCATCACTGCACAAATGTGAATATTTTTTATTTTATGTTGAAGCTGAAATTCTTCCCATATGCAACTGGATTAAGATTCAACCAGAAATATTCTTCTCCGATGAAATATAAAAGTGGATAGAACATTTGGAGAAGTGTGTAACACAAAATGAGAATTTTTGAAAATTAAGTATGTTGTCATGATGAAAAAAATAAATTTCTTTATTTTGATAATAGCTTTATTATTCTACCAATCTAAAACTTATTTAATAGCATTAGAGACCGTACTTACCAATCAACCCTCGTAATTTTGAAGAAATAAATTTCCTTCATTTTGAAACCAGTTTCATTATTCTAGTTGATCTAATGCTTGTTTCATAAGATTGGAAACATTATTTAACAATCAACTCTCATAATTTTGAAAAGAAATAAATTTCCTTCATTTTGAAACCAGTTTCATTATTCTAGTTGATCTAATGCTTGTTTCATAAGATTGGAAACATTATTTAACAATCAACTCTCATAATTTTGAAAAGAAATAAATTTCCTTCATTTTGAAACCAGTTTCATTATTCTAGTTGATCTAATGCTTGTTTCATAAGATTGGAAACATTATTTAACAATCAACTCTCATAATTTTGAAAAGAAATAAATTTCCTTCATTTTAATAGCAGTTTCATTATATGAGCTAATCTAAAACTTATTTAATACGATTGGTGACTCAGTGATGAATCAGTCCATGGAATTTTGAGGAGAGATGTACTTCATATTGAAACCAGTTTCATTATTCTGGTTGATCTAAACGTTATTTTATAAGATGGGAAACATTATGTATCAATAATCCATTATTCATTTGCATTATTTTCGAACGTATCTTATTCCTGAAAGGCGGAATACAGGTTATGGTTATTAGCCTGGAATCTGCATCAAATTTTGCATCCACAAGGAGAGATTTCTGGGTACCCTTTCCATGCTGTCTTATTGCTTAATGTATTAACATGACACAATGAATGAAAAAGATTAATGCAACCAGATCAGGGATTGTGATCCAATACTGGTACCATTTAACCCATTATTGGTACCATTTAACCCATTATTGGTACCATTTAACCCATTATTGCTTGTCTCTTAGTCAGAAGATGGGTTTGGCCAAGTTATGCTTTCAACATCTGCTGGAATAATAATGTGACTTAGCAAAGTAGCCAGCCTGGTAATCTTCTAAAGTCATGCAATCAACTAAGCCTTAAAAAGAATGCTACATTTAAAATTGGTAGACAAGAATGCTACATTTAAAATTGGTAGACAAGAATGCTACATTTAAAATTGGTAGACAAGAATGCTACATTTAAAATTGGTAAACAAGAATGCTACATTTAAAATTGGTAGACAAGAATGCTACATTTAAAATTGGTAGACAAGAATGCTACATTTAAAATTGGCAGACAAGAATGCTACATTTAAAATTGGCAGACAAGAATGCTACATTTAAAATTGGCAGACAAGAATGCTACATTTAAAATTGGCAGACAAGAATGCTACATTTAAAATTGGCAGACAAGAATGCTACATTTAAAATTGGCAGACAAGAATGCTACATTTAAAATTGGCAGACAAGAATGCTACATTTAAAATTGGCAGACAAGAATGCTACATTTAAAATTGGCAGACAAGAATGCTACATTTAAAATTGGCAGACAAGAATGCTACATTTAAAATTGGCAGACAAGAATGCTACATTTAAAATTGGTAGAAAATAAAGCTATATGTAAAATTGGTAGAAAATAAAGCTATATGTAAAATTGGTAGAAAATAAAGCTATATGTAAAATTGGGAGAAAATAAAGCTATATGTAAAATTGGGAGAAAATAAAGCTATATGTAAAATTGGGAGAAAATAAAGCTATATGTAAAATTGGGAGAAAAGAATGCTACATTTAAAGTTGGGAGAAAAGAATGCTACATTTAAAGTTGGGAGAAAAGAATGCTACATTTAAAGTTGGGAGAAAAGAATGCTACATGTAAATTGGGAGAAAAGAATGCTACATTTAAAATTGGTAGACAAGAATGCTACATTTAAAATTGGTAGAAAAGAATGCTACATGTAAATTGGCAGACAAGATTGCTACATTTAAAATTGGCAGACAAGAATGCTACATTTAAAATTGGCAGACAAGAATGTTACATTTAAAATTGGTAGAAAATAAAGCTATATGTAAAATTGGTAGAAAATAAAGCTATATGTAAAATTGGGAGAAAATAAAGCTATATGTAAAATTGGGAGAAAATAAAGCTATATGTAAAATTGGGAGAAAAGAATGCTACATTTAAAGTTGGGAGAAAAGAATGCTACATTTAAAGTTGGGAGAAAAGAATGCTACATTTAAAGTTGGGAGAAAAGAATGCTACATTTAAAGTTGGGAGAAAAGAATGCTACATTTAAAATTGGGAGAAAAGAATGCTACATGTAAAATTGGGAGAAAAGAATGCTACATGTAAAATTAGTAATAAAGAATGCTGCATTGAAAATTGGTAAAAACATTCTACATTAAAATCAATGAAAAAGCATATAATGAATTTATTTACTCTATTTACATTGATCGAACTGTTGTTCTCATCTTTGTTGCCATATTCACAATACGGCAACAAAGATGAGTTCAATAATTACAGTACCTCATTTCATAAAAAAAGACAGTCATGAAATCAGTGTTTATTTTGTACAACTTTTCGAGATAAAAAAAAACTGTTCAAGTTTCCAGAATTCAGTTAACATGACATTTAGTTGTCATAGAAAGTTCCAAAAGATGTCTCAACTAAAACTGTAGAAAGCAGCCACACGAGTTGTGACTATTACAGTCATTGTCACTTCTATCTATCTTCCAACTATAGATAAAATTTTGTGACTTCCATTGAATGAAACATAGAGCTTGTAGATCTCTGCAAAAAAAAAAAATGTCAGTGGTAAGTTGAACAATATGAAATACTGACATGTGTTGCAAAAGAATTCTAGTGTAACATTTTTGGTTACTTGTCAAAAATTCTGTAAGTCTTTCAGTTATTTATTTTTCTCTCTCTATATTTTATTACAGTCTTCAATTTTTTTTTTTTTTTGCAGGTCATTGCGTTATGGTTCATTTTGCACAGAAGCTGAAGATATTGGCTCATGAGTATTTTTTGGCTGTGTTGGTAAGTTTACTGTTATTATGAAAATCTTTAAAAAAAAATCGATATATTCACTTGAAGTTATGAAGATGTGTCTTACTGGGCATTGTTAAATGTAAAATAAATGAGAAAACTGCCTAACAAACAGAATTGACAAAGTTTTCAAAAAGCAATCACAAGAAATAGAAGAAAAGAAGAGGGGAAAAAATAATATGAAGCAAGCAAACAATATATTCAAGGCAAATTGAAACCTTTATGTAATCTATAGACCTGGAGTGAGTGGCCATGGTCAAATGTAAAATAAGGGAACTGTCCAATTTTGCAATAAGCAATAACAAGAGAAATAGAAGAAAAGAAGAGGGTAAAAAATAATATGAAGCAAGCAAACAATATATTCAAGGCAAATTGAAAGCTTTATGTAATCTATAGACCTGGAGTGAGTGGCCATGGTCAAATGTAAAATAACTGAACTGTCCAATTTTGCAATAAGAAATAACAAGAGAAATAGAAGAAAAGAACAGGGTAAAAAATAATATGAAGCAAGCAAACAATATATTCAAGGCAAATTGAAAGCTTTATGTAATCTATAGACCTGGAGTGAGTGGCCATGGTCAAATGTAAAATAACTGAACTGTCCAATTTTGCAATAAGCAATAACAAGAGAAATAAAAGAAAAGAAAAAGGTAAAAAATAATATGAAGCAAGCAAACAATATATTCAAGGCAAATTGAAACCTTTATGTAATCTATAGACCTGGAGTGAGTGGCCATGGTCAAATGTAAAATAAGGGAACTGTCCAATTTTGCAATAAGCAATAACAAGAGAAATAGAAGAAAAGAAGAGGGTAAAAAATAATATGAAGCAAGCAAACAATATATTCAAGGCAAATTGAAAGCTTTATGTAATCTATAGACCTGGAGTGAGTGGCCATGGTCAAATGTAAAATAACTGAACTGTCCAATTTTGCAATAAGAAATAACAAGAGAAATAGAAGAAAAGAACAGGGTAAAAAATAATATGAAGCAAGCAAACAATATATTCAAGGCAAATTGAAAGCGTTATGTAATCTATAGACCTGGAGTGAGTGGCCATGGTCAAATGTAAAATAACTGAACTGTCCAATTTTGCAATAAGCAATAACAAGAGAAATAGAAGAAAAGAACAGGGTAAAAAATAATATGAAGCAAGCAAACAATATATTCAAGGCAAATTGAAAGCTTTATGTAATCTATAGACCTGGAGTGAGTTGCCATGGTCAAATGTAAAAGAAGGGAACTGTCCAATTTTGCAATAACAAGAGAAATAGAACAAAAGAAGAGGATAAAAAATAATATGAAGCAAGCAAACAATATATTCAAGGCAAATTGAAAGCTTTATGTAATCTATAGACCTGGAGTGAGTGGCCATGGTCAAATGTAAAATAAGGGAACTGTCCAATTTTGCAATAAGCAATAACAAGAGAAATAGAAGAAAAGAAGAGGGCAAAAAATAATATGAAGCAAGCAAACAATATATTCAAGGCAAATTGAAACCTTTATGTAATCTATAGACCTGGAGTGAGTGGCCATGGTCAAATGTAAAATAAGGGAACTGTCCAATTTTGCAATAAGCAATAACAAGAGAAATAGAAGAAAAGAAGAGGGTAAAAAATAATATGAAGCAAGCAAACAATATATTCAAGGCAAATTGAAAGCTTTATGTAATCTATAGACCTGGAGTGAGTGGCCATGGTCAAATGTAAAATAAGGGAACTGTCCAATTTTGCAATAAGCAATAACAAGAGAAATAGAAGAAAAGAAGAGGGCAAAAAATAATATGAAGCAAGCAAACAATATATTCAAGGCAAATTGAAAGCTTTATGTAATCTATAGACCTGCAGTGAGTGGCCATGGTCAAATGTAAAATAAGGGAACTGTCCAATTTTGCAATAAGCAATAACAAGAGAAATAGAAGAAAAGAAGAGGGTAAAAATAATATGAAGCAAGCAAACAATATATTCAAGGCAAATTGAAACCTTTATGTAATCTATAGACCTGCAGTGAGTGGCCATGGTCAAATGTAAAATAAGGGAACTGTCCAATTTTGCAATAAGCAATAACATGAGTAATAGAAGAAAAGAACAGGGTAAAAATAATATGAAGCAAGCAAACAATATATTCAAGGCAAATTGAAACCTTTATGTAATCTATAGACCTGCAGTGAGTGGCCATGGTCAAATGTAAAATAAGGGAACTGTCCAATTTTGCAATAAGCAATAACATGAGAAATAGAAGAAAAGAACAGGGTAAAAATAATATGAAGCAAGCAAACAATATATTCAAGGCAAATTGAAACCTTTATGTAATCTATAGACCTGCAGTGAGTGGCCATGGTCAAATGTAAAATAAGGGAACTGTCCAATTTTGCAATAAGCAATAACAAGAGAAATAGAAGAAAAGAACAGGGTAAAAATAATATGAAACAAGCAAACAATATATTCAAGGCAAATTGAAATCTTTATGTAATCTATAGACCTGGAGTGAGTGGCCATGGTCAAATGTAAAATAAGGGAACTGTCCAATTTTGCAATAAGCAATAGCAAGAGAAATAGAAGAAAAGAACAGGGTAAAAATAATATGAAGCAAGCAAACAATATATTCAAGGCAAATTGAAACCTTTATGTAATCTATAGACCTGCAGTGAGTGGCCATGGTCAAATGTAAAATAAGGGAACTGTCCAATTTTGCAACAAGCAATAACAAGAGAAATAGAAGAAAAGAACAGGGTAAAAAATAATATGAAGCAAGCAAACAATATATTCAAGGCAAACTGAAACCTTTATGTAATCTATAGACCTGGAGTGAGTGGCCATGGTCAAATGTAAAATAAGGGAACTGTCCAATTTTGCAATAAGCAATAACAAGAGAAATAAAAGAAAAGAACAGGGTAAAAAATAATATGAAGCAAGCAAACAATATATATTTGTGGGGTTTGATACATTGACACACACACACACACGCACACACACACATACATGGTGATTCAGCGTTCACGTGATAACTTAGTTTCCCACGTAAACGCATGCTAATAAAAGCGGGGAACATCACGTGGTATGCTAGTTAGGACTTCGTCCCGGTGCAAGAGCCGACATGTCTCCCTAACTCACACAAACACACGCGCACTAATTGCTGGTAGCAATTAGTGGCGCAAAATTTTTTTATTTTTCTTCTCACCGACATTAATACTATGTACATTAACTTTCATTCAAACTGCACCTTACATAAAATAACTTTCTACACATAAATTCACAATTTTTCCAACCTTCGTCAGTAGAAATCCACAGACTGCCTAAGACTACTACATTCGCATGTAAGTCTCTCTCTCTCTCTACTCAACGCACACACAGACACAGAACTTTGTCTTCTGTCTGACTTTCTTGCCTAAACGCATACACAGACACAGAACCTTGTTTTCTGTCTGAATAATTTCATCAAGGATGTGAACTTCAAACTCTTGACGATAATCTTAACGATTGTACAAACCTTTCTTTCACCTAGGGAAAGAACTTCTCTTTCCTTAATTTTACTTACTTATGCATGCTGTCAGCCCTATGTAACCTTTGTTAATACATTGTTTTTCTGGTTACTTTCGCCTACTTGTTCTTTCTTATTGTCTGTCCTATTTCATGACCCCAGTTACGTCGAGTCGACTCGTAAACTTAAATAAGTAAAGGACTCCTTCGTCCACTATAATGGTGACCGCCGACGTGATGTCGATTCGACGTAATTCAATCCAGCATCGTTGGAAATGGGACCCAGCAATTCTTCTTCATCTATCAACAAGAACTACTATTCAACGTCGTTAGCTCCCAACTTTTTCCACAGGACTCTACATAATATGGCGACTACACATAGATCTCTGCACAGTTTAACAATGCCAGTAGCCAGCACTAGCCAGCACAACTGTCATTTCTCCCGGGCTGTTTAGAAAAAGAGTGGCACAACGTCGATTTAAAGACGTTTTTTATCATTTAACACAACGTCAACTTACTGACGCCTTTCCACACTCACCCAGAACTACTAAGAGATCGAAAAAAAAATTCGAATTACCTATTCTGGATAACAGGGACATCCAAAAACAATTTGACATTAAACCCAGATATCTCTTTAGTTCTCTCAAACACGCGTCGACACTCGGTATCAACACAAGCTTCAATCGACCAATTTGCAAAACAAAGTTTATTCCCAACTGTTAATTCTTCTAACGCCAACATAAATCCACACGCACAGCAAAACACGGAAACTCTTACAAACGCAAGCAACTCAACGTGGAGCATTGGAATAAATTAGAAGATTTTTAACAGCCATATCAACCACCGAGAATATTTTTCCAGGGTTACATCGTCGCAAATCCTGCTACATTTCAGACTCTTTTTCTCTTCAGCCTACGAGAGACAACCAAAAAAAAAAAAAAAATTCACTTTCACAAAATTCACTTGTAATTAATGACGCCTTACAAACTTTAACTCAAGTGAGACCGATTTTCTCTACATGTACATTGGTCAACGTAAAATTTTTCTCACTCTTCCATTTCACCATGTGCTTTTCGAGGATCCAATATGGCGGACCATCAGTCTAAGTAGTCATACGTTCCAGCAACCTTCTCCCACACCTATGAGCCACGTCCGTGCCACCCACCCTTTTTTTCAGCAACCAGCCTTTTCTGTCATTTTTGTCATGACTACTACTACTACTACAAGCATCATCATCAACGTAATCAAACCAACATATTCACGGACATATTGAAAAAAAGTATTTTTAATATTTGTTTCAATCTAAGTGGGGGTATTTGTGGGGTTTGATACATTGACACACACACACACGCACACACACACATACATGGTGATTCAGCGTTCACGTGATAACTTAGTTTCCCGTGTAAACGCATGCTAATAAAAGCGGGGAACATCACGTGGTACGCTAGTTAGGACTTCGTCCCGGGGCAAGAGCTGACATGTCTCCCTAACTCACACAAACACACGCGCACTAATTGCTGGTAGCAATTAGTGGCGCAAAATTTTTTTATTTTTCTTCTCACCGACATTAACACTATGTACATTAACTTTCATTCAAACTGCACCTTACATAAAATGACTTTCTACACATAAATTCACAATTTTTCCAACCTTCGTCAGTAGAAATCCACAGACTGCCTAAGACTACTACACTCGCATGTAAGTCTCTCTCTCTCTCTCTACTCAACGCACACACAGACACAGAACTTTGTCTTCTGTCTGACTTTCTTGCCTAAACGCATACACAGACACAGAACCTTGTTTTCTGTCTGAATAATTTCATCAAGGATGTGAACTTCGAACTCTTGACGATAATTTTAACGATTGTACAAACCTTTCAGTCAGCTAGAGAAAAAAAACTTCATACATCTTATTTTGTTTCTACGAACAGACGAAGGGGAATAACTCTTTTCTTTTCACTTTCTTATTTCCTGCTTTAAATCATGACCCCATGTTACGTCGAGTCGACTCGTAAATCTAAATTAGTAATGGACGCTTCGTCCGCTACATATTCAAGGCAAATTGAAACCTTTATGTAATCTATAGACCTGGAGTGAGTGGCCATGGTCAAATGTAAAATAAGGGAACTGTCCAATTTTGCAATAAGCAATAACAAGAGAAATAGAAGAAAAGAAAACGGTAAAAAATAATATGAAGCAAGCAAACAATATATTCAAGGCAAATTGAAACTATTAAAGCAAAGCAACTTCACAAACTAAGAATTGGGGTTGACACCGAAGATCAAGTTTGGATAGGTGAATGTTACGTTCTGACTTCAAGACAGACTGAGATTGAGTCAGGGGAAACCGAAAACTGACCTATTTATCAATGTATTGTTGGGTCTGAGATAATCATACCTGCCTCTTATGAGTTATTAATTTTGTAGAGTGAGTAGCCATGGTTAAATGTAAAAGAAATCAATGGCAGAACTGTCCAACAAACAGAATTGACAACATTTACAAGAAAAATTGAAAAAGGTCAGGGCAAAATATTATCTAAAGCAAGCAAACAATAATTGCAAGATGGCAAATTAATAATAATAAGACAAAGTAACAGTCAATCAGTTAAGTGTCGTACATGATATATGCTTTGGTGATCATGTCTCAAAAGAGATATGACTTACTGGACAGGAGATTTTCCCACTGTAGGTTGCTGTTACTTTCTGAGGTAGACTGGATGCCAACCAAGGCTATAGAACACAATCTGTTTTGTTATTTGACCCATAGCTGAAGGGAAGAGATGGATTAATACTTTTCTCAAGG
Organism: Ascarosepion bandense; assembly: GCA_037127315.1. Taxonomy (NCBI): domain Eukaryota; kingdom Metazoa; phylum Mollusca; class Cephalopoda; order Sepiida; family Sepiidae; genus Ascarosepion; species Ascarosepion bandense. Next base: position 681,819 of record JBBBDQ010002113.1, read on the forward strand.
GTATTTGAGCGTAAGTGAATGCAACGAATTCGACTGGAGTTCGAGCTTGGATCTCCGATTTCTTCTTTTGAGCCAATATCCACTGCACTACAAATATGGGATAATCATACTCACGTCTCACGATTTATTAATTTTGTAGAGTGAGTAGCCATGGTTAAATATAAAAGAAATCCATGGCAGAACTACCCAACAAACAGAATTGACAAAGTTTGCAAGAAAAAGCAAAGAACAGAGCAAAAAATAATCTAAAGCAAGCAAACAATATATACAACAAGGCAGAGCAGCAGTAATATGGCGAAAGGTTCACAAACTAAGAATCGGGGTTGAAAGTGCAACTTTGGATAAGTGAACGTATCATTCTGATTTCAGAATAAGACAAACTGAAACAGAGAAACCAAGAACTGACCTATTTAATTGGTTACAAACAAATCCCAGCATGCATTAGTGTGTTTCTACCTATAAATTGGGAGTTTTTTTGTTTTTTTTTAAAAATAATTTCCATTACAGTAAATATGACAGTTTTTATACTATGGATGTTTTATATGCCATTGAGTATATGGTATTGTAGTACATGTTGGATTGAAAGATGATGGATAAGTTCTTGTGGTGAACAAGTAAATTGTAATGGATGAATGAACTGTGAATCTGATTAGCTAGATTTAGGATAGCTAGTGTAGATTTGTGGTGCAGTGGATATCGGCTCGGAATGAGAAATTTTGGAGCTGAGTTTGAATTCCAGTTGAATTCATTGCATTCACTTACGTGCAAATACCCTTGGGAAAGGTATTAATCCGTCATTTCCTTCCAGTTATGTGTTAAATAACAGGACAGATTGAGTTCTATAGCCTTGGTCGACAACCAGTCTACCGTAGAAAGTAATGGCAACCTACTGCGAGATAATCTTCTGCCCAGTCAGTCATGTCTCTTTCGAGACATGATCGCACAAAGCGTGTTATCACCTATGCAATTTAGCTGACTGACTGAATACAATAGTTAAAAACATGATTAAGGTTTCTACTGGGCATGAAGTGGGGGATCAGTTTTATATTGTCATGAAGTAATAAACTGATCCCCCAGTAATTACTATTTAATAATATAATACATCTCTTCTCCCTCTAGCTATGAGTCAAATAACAGGACAGATTGGGTTTTATAGCCTTGGATGACAACCAGTCTACTGCAGAAAGCAATGGCAACCTACTGCAGGATAATCTTCTGCCCAGTCAGTCATGTCTCTTTCGAGACATGATTGCCCAAGTGTGTTTCACGTACGGCACTTAACTGACTGTGTGTAGACCAATCGCTCTCCCCTTCCCATTTGGCCTCATGCCAAAATTGTTAAATTTCAGCAATAAATATACATTTTTTTTTACAAGATTGGAACTAACGTTTTCTAATTATAAATCGCTATTTTTCTCACTTAAAAATGTCAGCTTTGGATCTGTTTTTGTTTGGTTTTCAATAAGTGCAAGTAAATCAGAATGATTGATTTTATTGAATTTTCTTTTATGTTACCCGATTTGATCTCATCAGAATCTTGTGCATCCAATACAAGATTAATAGTTTTTTTTATATTTATCAATGTCAAAATATTTTGTCGTCTATTTTGAAGACTACGTTTTAGTAGTAATTATTCTTTAAGTAAAGCTTGATTGAATTCTTAGTCACAGAGAATCGTCTTTATTTTTTTTTTTCATGACTTGCAATATAGTGCAATAATTTTTAATGCCGATATCTATCCTTCACTCTCTCAGATTTATAGTAATATCTGTTGCTTTGTAATACTAAGATGAGATGTATTTTTTTTCTTTCCATCTAACAAAGATGCATTTCAGATATATAACTTGAAAAATTTATCCACAAACATTGTATAATTTATTGTTGGGTTGGGTGATTTTGTGACATTTCAACTTTGCTTGGGTTATTTAATGTCAAAACAGATTTTAAAAAAAATATTATATTTGAATGCATAATAGTTTGCTTAGTTTGAGGATAGGTAAATAATAGTCATTTATAATATTTACATTATTCGGACTATTGTCCTCATCTTTCTTGCCATTTATATGACGTTACAGCTGTTGTACGCTCCAGCCTTCTTCAGGTGCTAGAAATTTTGAACTGAACCCTTTATTACAAGAAGGCCGGAGCGTACAATGGCCGAAATGTCGTACAAATGGCAGCAAAGATGAGGACAATAATCCGAATAATGTAAATACTGTAAATACTACCTCATCTCAGAAACATAGACAAATAGAATGATCTATTATTAAACGTCGTACAAATGGCAACAAAGAGGAGGACAATAGTCCGAATAATGTAAATACTGTAAATACTACCTCATCTCGGAAACATAGACAAATAGAATGATCTATTATTAAACGTCGTACAAATGGCAACAAAGATGAAGATAATAGTCCAAATAATGTAAATACTACTTCATCTCAGAAACATAGACAAATACTATAGTCATTTATATTTCTTTCTATAGGCAATTACTTGGTTTGGTATATAGGTAAATCTAAACTTATTTATAAATGGAACTTTGTCTGTGTGTGTGTGTGTATCTGTGTATCCGTTACCTATAGACTCCAAAACAGCTGAACCAATTTTCTAAAAAATTTACACGGTTTTACTATAAGCATCTGCGAGTGTTCTTAGCTAGGTTTTGTGTCGAGGTACTGCCGATAAATATCGAAAATCAATAATCGAAAAAATCGGGTTATAGAAGGAGTGGTCCGATTTTAATCAAATTTGATACACTCATAGACAAAGATATAAGAAATGATATTCAGAAGTTTCAAGGTTGCAGTTCTTACAATAGTGCAGAAAATTTGATATCGATACCAGGAAACCAAAGTTGGATTTACATTCATTCATTTTTCTTTCAGTCTATGGTTTCACTTTAACTGGAAAAACTATTGCTTTTTAGTCTTTCATGCCAACATCCAAAGAGTCTGAGCTCCAGGACTATTGATTAGTTTTAAAGCTTTCATTACACTTGAGCAATGCCAGGTTATACTGCTAGTATTGGATATTTATATTTGGGTCTATAAGCATTGAATTAAGAGATGTGCATATTTGTTATTTATATTTGAGTGTGTAAACATTTATTTGGTTTGTGAGTAGGTAAATATAAGTCATTTGTATTCGGATGTGTAAGTATTTGGTTTGTGAATAAGTAAATATTTATAATTTATGTCTGGGTGGGCATTTGCTTGGTTCAGGCTTAGGTAAATATTTTTTGCTTATACTAGCAGTATAGCCCGGCGTTGCTCGGGTGTAATGAAAGCTTTAAAACTAATCCATAGTCCTGGAGCTCAGACTCTTTGGACGTTGACACAAAAGACTAAAAAGCAATAGTTGTTTCCAGTTAAAGCAAAACCGTAGATTGAAAGCAAAATGAATGGATGTAAGTCAAATTTTGATTTCCTGGTATCGATATCAAATAAGTTTTTCGTCATAAACTGAATTTTGAAGGCTAAATAAGTCCTCTGAGTAAATGGTATCATGGCTGAGACTAAGAACTACAATTATACCTACTTAGAGCCAAACCTGAAGCAAAAACTAAAATAAAATGGTTGAAAAAAATACAGACATACAGGCAGATAAACAGGTACACACACAAACATCTTGCCTTTTAAATATATATATTATCGATTTTCTGCACTATTGTAAGAACTGCAACTTTGAAACTTCTGAATATCGTTTCTTATGCCTTTGTCTATGAGTGTATCAAATCTGATTAAAATCGGACCACATTTTCTATAACCTGATATTTTAGATTATCGATTTTCGATATTTATTGGGGGTACCTCAATGCAAAACCTAGCTAAGAACACTTGCAGACGCTTATAGTACAACTGTGTAAATTTTCAAAATCGGTTCAGCCGTTTCGGAGTCTATAGGTAACGGACACACACACACACTGACACACACACACAAAGTTCCATTTATAAATAAGTTTAGATTTTAGTATGTAAGCATTTCCTTGATTCGAGAATAAATAAATATTGCTTGTTTGTATTTCGGCTTGTAAACATTTAATTGCTTCAGGAATAGATAAATATTAGTTATTTATATTTGACTCTGTGAGTATTATTTGGTTTGGGGATGAGTAAATATTGGTTGTTTATATTTCGTCTTATAAACATTTGGTTGATTCAAGAATAGGTAAATATTATTATTTGCACTATTTATATTTGGCCTATTGGCCCTGTTTGTCTGTGATTGCAATGATAAACCTGTAATATCTTACCTACCATCTGTCTATAGAACAGAAAAAAGACTCTTTGGTTTTAGGGAGAGAAAGGGAATACAGAAAGAAAGAAGGAAAGGTAGACTAGAAGTAGTGATAACACTCCCATGTGTTTAATGTCTGCTTCATTGAAATGGAAAATTGTGTCAGTTTTGAATTACTTATGCCCTCGTACTTTTTGAAAATAGTGACCTGCATTCATATTTATGATTGTTATTGCTATTTTTTAAGTCGTTTGACTTAGTAGAAAATTCATACTCAAAAACCATGAAATTTTCACTTGTATTGCTAGTATATATTATTCAACTCTTTCAGTTAATGTCAACCATTTTCTGTGTTAGTGGGCTGGAAAACTCATCTGTATATGGACTCAGTATTCTCATGTGTGATGTAAGAGACTCCCTCTATGGGGTGGAAGGGTATATACCTATCTGTCATTTGCTTTTCTCCCACATGTATAAATCTCAGGCATAGCTGGTTTGATTGCATGTACACCAGTTAGTTTTGCCACTGATTTTAGCTGAATTGCAAATCTCAATCTATTGCTAAAAGGTATTCTATCACATCAACCCTGCCCCTGGCTTCTCTGACGATCAATGAGTACCTTCTAGCATGATCTGGGGGGAGATATGCTGCAAGTGTAATGTCCACCAGTAAAATAAAAATGTATCAGTTTTGCAATGTATTTAAGAATTTTTACGTGATGGATTGTTATTATTATAAATTAGTCTATTCAAATTGTTGTTCTTATCTTTGTTATTATACCACCGCCTTCTTCAGGTGCTAGAAATTTTGAACTGAACCCTTTACTACAAGAAAAGGTTCGGTTTGAAATTCCTAGCACCTGAAGAAGGCCAGAGTGTACAATGGCCGAAACATCATACAAATGGCAAGAAAGATGAGGACAATAGTCCAAATAATGTAAATGCTGTAAATACTACCTCATCTCAGAAATATAGACAAAAGGTTCATTTCTAAATTTTTAGCACCTGAAGAAGGCCGGAGCGTACAACGGCCGAAATGTCGTACAAATGGCATCTACCCAACCTGTTCTTAGTTACCTGAAAACTTTAGAAAACTCCTTTTGCTACTCAATGTTACCTTATAAACACAACGGACTTGTCGCACTGTATCAATACATGTTGATATTTGTAGCGATTCAGCTGTCAGCTGATCTCTTGCTAGGGATCCACCTGCAGTGCATCTTAGAAATCACTTTGAAAATTATCTTGGCAAAGAAGGGTCAGCTTAATGGAGTGGACCTCCCAATAACCAACTCAAATGATCCTGACAAAGAGGGTCACTGAGTAAAGATAGACTCTGAGTTCTTGAATTATGTTTTTTTTAGATATAACAAAGAAAGATGCCTTTATAAGACAGTGGTCACTAGCAGACAAAAACAGAAAAAGCACAGAGAGAGACAGATGATCACTCATTGCCACATGAAAGTAAGATGCCCTTTAGGTTGTTGTCTGCCCACCCACCAACTACTCTCACCTGTACTTGTCTACAGCAGGTTACAACCAAATAAAATTTTTTTACAGCTGTAATCATCTCATGATTTATTTCTTGGCCATGTGCGTTGTGGTGCAGTGGTTATCAGCTTGGAATGAGAAATCGTGGAGCCAAGTTCCAATTCCAGCTGAATTCATTGCATTCACTTACGTGCAAATACCTTTGGGGAAGGTATTAATCCGTCTCTTCCTTCCAGTTATGTGTCAAATAACAAGACAGATTGGTTCTATAGCCTTGGCTGGCAACCAATCTACTGCAGAAGGCAATGGCAACCTTCTGTGGGAAAATCATCTCCCTAATGAGTCATGGATCAAAAAAGACATGATTGCCCAAGTGTGTATTATGTATGGCATTTAACTGACTGACTGAATTTAATAGTTGAAAACATGATTAAAGCTTGTATTAGGCATAAAATGGGGGATCAGTTTTCTATTGTTATGAAGTAATAAACTGACCCCCACTAATTACTACTTAATAATATAATACATCTCTTGTTCCTCTACCTATGAGTCAAATAACAGGACAGATTGGGTTCTATAGCCTTGGCTGGCAACCAATCTACCGCAGAAAGCAATGGCAACCTACTGCGGGATAATCTTCTGGCCAGTCAGTCATGTCTCTTTCGAGACATGATCGCCCAAACGTGTATCACGTATGGCACTTAACTGACTGACTGACTGACTATAATAGTTGAAAACAATTAAAACTTCTACTGGGCATAAAGTGGGGGATCTGTTTTTTGTTGTTATGAAGTAATAAACTGATCCCTCACTAATTACTAGCCAGATAATCTACCACAGGATTCAATGGAAACCTACTGCGGGATAATCTTCTGCCCAGTTAGTCATGTCTCTTTCGAGACATGATTGCCCAAGTGTGTTTCACGTATGGCACTTAACTGACTGATCTGGCCAAAGAGTTCTTTGACTGGAAGAAGCTGCCCACTGAGAAAAAACCTGGTGTCTGCTCTGTGCTGCAACACTAAATATTTAAACACCGATCATAGTTTTTTTTTAAAAAAAAAGTCCACGATAGTTAAAGAATTCTTCCTTGCTTAAATATTTGATACATTTTTTAAGGTTAAACCTCAATATTGAAATCCATGCTAATCCAATTTACTCATTCGGCTGACAAGCTGGTATAATATTTACATACAGACTAATGTCCTGATCATTGTTGTTGTTAATATAACATTTTGGTCATCTTTTCATGACCTCTGACCTTCTTCACGTTTCTGTTGATCTGTTTAACCTTCAAAGAAAATTGAAATGACCTCTTCCTTTAATGTATGCAGGATAGATTGTTCTCATTTCACTGTCAATGTCTAGGAATAATTTCTTATTTGGTACCACTCAGTTATCACTATATTTCCACTGAGTCTAAGTCAGCACTACCCAACCTAGGGATTGAACTCTCAATTGCAATCAACAAATTCACAAACTAATGCTATCGTGGTGGCATCCCCCACAACAGATTGAACTCTTCCAATCATTACATATACCTCCCCTCACAAGAGGTGAGAGGAGATAACCAGGGAGATAGCCAGATAGATAGCCTGGGAGAAGCCTGAGAGAGTAACCTGAGGAGAGTGCTCTGAACATAGCTGAGAGTCGTCTATGAACACTGTTACCGTAACGACCATTACGAGTTCCAGTTCGAGGATTGAATTTTAGTATTACACACTGACCTGTATTATCGTTCTACTAACAAAGTGTTGTATTTTGCCATGTTTAATGCTCACTGGTACCTCCTATATACAAATTTCCTCGAGCCACAAGATTAGCAACTAGGTCCCACCCTTTTACTGTCAAACCAATAAATTGTAAACGCAAATTCTACTCCATCAGCTTCTTTTCTCACGCTTCCCGCCTATGGAATTCTTTTTTTTTCTTTTTTTTTAATCGTTTCACCCCAAGCAAGGCATTCCACTGCCACTATTGCACTTGGGGGCTACATAGGGGAAGGTAAATAGAAAGAGTGGTTAGATATAGGAAATGTCAGAAGAGGGGTGATAGGTAGTTGGGAGGATAGGAAGAGTGTTTGAAAGAATGGAAGCGAGTTATTGTGTTAGGAGGTGTCTATTGACCTTACATTTAAACTCCTGGAGATTGTAGCTGTCGGGGAAGCAGTCATGTGGAAGGGAATTCCACAGGCGGGAAGTGCGAGAAAAGAAACTGTTGGAGTAGAAGTTGTGGTTGCATTTTATCGGTTTCACTGTAAAAGGGTGGGATCTAGTTGCTAATCTAGTATCTCATGCAAATTCGAACGTAGGGGGCACCAGTGATCTAAGTTCATTGAAGCAGAAGCCATGGAAGTATTTATAGAAGAGACACAAGGAAGCTATGTCGCGCCGGTGAGAGAGAGACTGCAGGCGGTCTGCCAAGTCAGTACCGATCACATTACAGACCCTCCGCTGTACCTTGTCTAGAAGCCCAAGGAGAATAGCAGGGGCACCCGACCAGATATGGCAGCAGTATTCACGGTGCACGGGCGGATGGTAGATTTATAAATGTGCAGGATAGATTCAGACGGAAAAAACCTCCGGGTCCTGCACAGAGAAGCGACTTTCATAGCAGCAGATTTAGCAATGGATTCGATATAGTCATTCCACTTGAGGTCCACTGAAAGTGTGAGACCAAGGAGGCACAGTGTTTTACTCTCTGGGAGGCAAGCCTAGTCCATGCTAATGGGAGGTAGGTGCGGTTGTCTATGATGGTTAATTGATAGTAGCTTCATTTTAGAAGCATTAAAATTTACGAGCCATTTCTTACCCCAGTCCACTATGAATTGGAGGTCCTTTCCAAGCTCGGCTGCAAGGTTACCTTTGTCGCCCACAGCAGATTTTTGATCGAGGTGAGAGTAAACTGTGGTGTCATCGGCGTACATACCTACTTGGGATATTATGGTATCGGGGGGATCATTAATGTAGATCAGAAAGACCGTAGGACCTAAGATAGAGTTTTGCGGGACACCCGCGTTCGTATGGTAGCTCTGGGAGGCATGTCCGTTTAATACCACTTTCAATGTGTGGTTAGATAGAAATGACTGGATTAGTTCAAACAATTGTCCAGCTATACCATAGCTCCGCAGTTTGCATAGAAGCCCAGCATGCCAAACTCTGTCAAACGCTTTAGAGATATCCAAGGTGACAGTTCGGGTTTCGCCATTCCTGTCAAGTGCCTGGTATATATACTCAGTGATGGTCGTTAGCATATCGGCAGTAGACCTGGTGAAGCGGAAACCATACTGCTTGTCCGAGAGGAGCCTGTGTTCTGTGAGGTGCTGAATGAGCTCGGCGTTGATAATGGCCTCAAACACTTTGCCAAAGATCGGAAGAAGGCTGATAGTGTGGTAATTAGCGGGGTCTGAGGGTTCTCCAGAGTTTTTGAATATAGGAACTACAGAGGAAGATTTCCAACAGGCCGGAAAGCAGGAAGCAGAGAGGCAGTAGTTGTAGAGCTTAGAAAGGACAGAGGAGAGTTCAGGGGCACATTTCTTTAAGACTATGATTGGGATTCCGTCCCCTCCGCTTGCTTTGTGTCAAGTTTTGAGATTATCTTAGAGACAATCGATGGTGTAATGTGGACGTCATTCAGTTGAGCCTCAGTTCTAGGTGAGAAGTCGGGTGTAAAAATCTCAGACAAGTCCAGACTCGAATTGTTCGAGAATCTCCGTGTAAAGCATTCAGCCTTGTCCGCTGAGGAGGTGAGGACCTCAAAATTATTGATTAATGAGGGTATTGTGGACTTGCTCTTGTTAAGTACTCTTTTACAGAATCGCCAGTAGTCTTTGGTACCGAACTTAGCAGATGATATGTGTTGTTTCATTCTGGCAGCAAACAACGTCTTAGCTTCGTTAAGTATCTTTTTACACTTATTACGAGCTGAAGTGAAAAGGCGCCTGTTTTGGTCCGACAAGTAGCTACGGTAGAGTCGGAAGAAATGATTCTGGTGGGTAATGGCGGCCGAGCAAGCGGGGGAGAACCATGGAGACGAATGAGACTTAAGCAGAAATTTCCTGGCAGGGATGAAGGCAGCCTTAACCCAGGAGGAGACCTCGGATGCACATTCTTTGATGGGAAGACTAAAAACGTTGTTCCATGGGACGTTACAGAGGAAGGCTCGGAATGAATCCCAGTCTGCCCTTTGGTAGCAGTATGATATTCTACTGGTCTGGGTTTCTTGGGTCGGGCGGGAGAGGAATGAAATGTTGATGGAAACTATGGTGTGGTCAGAGTTCCCGAGTGGGCAGAGTTGTTTGGTAGTGCAACAGTCTGGGATGGAAGTGAAGCAGAGGTCTAGTAGTAGTCCCTTCCATTGAGGTTGTCGGAGAAACGTGTGGGGAAGTCCACCACTTGCGTGAGGGATTGGGTGATTGAAAAATTCATGGTGTGGACAGCAGCAGGGTTGGTGACAGAGTTCTCCAGCCACTTGGTGTGGTGGACGTTAAAGTCACCAAACACAAATATGTGGGCAGAGGGATGGGAAGAAATGGCTTTGTCGATATTGTCAGAGATGCTGTTAAGTCACGAACAGTCAGAGGAGGAAGGGGAGCAGTAGAGAAAGAAGAGATAGCTAATCGAGCTTAGAAGTGAGAGATGGAAGCACATGAAAGAATGATCCAGGGATTCAAGAGATGTCACCCTAGCTAGGGGGAGGTGTTCGCTGACATACACACCAAGCCCATTCATATGAACATTGGAGTCCTTCCTTAAGAGAGGAAGGTAGCCAGGGACATAGAACTCAGAAGAGGAGATAGAAGGGTTAAGGTTAGTTTTGCATAAAGCTAAGATATCAGGTGAGTTAGTGTGAAGGAATGAATCTACGCTGAGGAAGTTAGTGCGGATACCACGTGTGTTAGTGAAAGAGATGCAGACTGGTTTGGGCGTTTTCAGACTAGCTGGTTTAGTATTGCTATTATGTTTGCTTTTTTCCATAGTGATTCAGTTGAGGAGACATCTTAGAGTAGAATCAGTCGGTCACATGTTTGCAGCATATGAAGGATGGAGACTGGCGCAGCCTACAACATAATGTGACCTCAGGGTTGCCCACCGAACATTCATGCAGGGACGCCCTTCCATGCGCGATATGGCACTACAAGAACCCCGGTATTATTCAACTGTTGATCAGAGCAGCCTCTCAAGACGCTCTTCCGTGTACTTGCTTTCCTGACAGTTACAATCTCCAAGAATTTAAATGTAAAGTCAATAGTCATCTCCTGTCTCACTAACTTACATCCTCTCTCTCATGCTTTTCTACATCCACTCCACTCTCATCAGTACTCTCTTCTCTCTCCTACTCTCTTCCTGACACCCCCTGCAACCTTTCACTCCTCATAACATTCCTCCTCGTCCACCCCACTCTCATCAGTAATCTCTTCCCTCTCCTACTCTCTTCCTGACACCCCCTGCAACCTTTCACTCCTCATAACATTCCTCCTCGTCCACCCCACACTCATCAGTAATCTCTTCTCTCTTCTACTCTCTTCCTGACACCCCCTGCAACCTCTCACTCCTCAACATTTCTCCTATGTAACCCCCTGCGCAACAGTGGCAGTAAAATGCCTTGCTTGGGGGCGACATGATTATAAAAAAAAAAAATTCTTTATTTCCTATTTTGGTTGTTTTGTATTATTCTTGCTGGACCTTTAACCGGGTTCACGACAAATGCTTTACTTCACTCGGCTTTAGTAACAACAAAGGTGAAGACATATCCAGGTAGAAAAGTAGTGTATGTTGTCTCTTTCGGTCTCCTAACTTCTCAATACTACTTTATTTGAAAAAAGATAGTGTTAAGGAATGTGTTAGCTGATCCAGAATGGCAAACTCCTGGTCAGAATTGATGACTTATGCTGTGTGGGAGGGGTTTGAATCCTGTAGGTGATGAATTGTAACAATGCCACTCATTGCTCTAAAACATGATGTGAGATATAGCTTTGTAAAAACAGTATATTTCATTCCAGCATCTTATAAAAAAAGACAAGTGGGCACAAATTTCTTGATGTCAGTTGATTTCTTCCTTGTTTGTTTTATTTTTTTTTAATTTTGTGGGCGAACCTGAAGGAGACTACTGCCACCTTTTTGGCGGATCTGAAGGAGACTACTGCCACCTTTTTGGCGGATCTGAAGGAGACTACTGCCACCTTTTTGGCAGATCTGAAGGAGACTACTGCCACCTTTTTGGCGGATCTGAAGGAGACTACTGCCACCTTTTTGGCGGATCTGAAGGAGACTACTGCCACCTTTTTGGCGGATCTGAAGGAGACTACCACTTTTCGATAGACAAAAAAAAATAGGAAAAATTTCAATATTTAAACAATGTTTTTAACGGGGGGCTCAGTTTTTCATAGAACGTTAAAATAAATTGATCCTCCATTTTGAAACCACTTGCCGGTACAACATTACCACCACCTGTAAATTGGTTGATTATCAATTTTTAAAAAATGTTTTCAGCGCAATTGACAATTGCACTGAAAAAATTTCCAATTGACCAAAAACAATTGTAAAAATTTCAACATTTAAACAATTTTACGGGTTGGAGGGCGTTTTTTTTTAATACAACCTTAGAGTAAATCGATCCTGTGCAATTAACTTTCTTGCCTGCCCATATTCAACAATTGAATCCTTTAGAAAACTTTTGAATAAAGCCATTCTTGGAGTTTCCAAGAAAGATGTCATCGTAAGAACTAAAGAAAACTTGAAAAAGACAAAAACGAGCAACAATGCGAGTGGTTCCAAAATGGAGGATTGATTTACTATAACGTCATATGAGAAACTGAGAGCCCCTAAAATTGTTAAAATATTGAAATTTTTTCAAATTTTTTTTATAATCGGAAACTTTAGGTAATAACCAATAAGACTGCACTGAAAAAAGTTGAAAAAAATGAAAAACAACAAATTTAAAGGTGGTGGTAGTCTCCTTCAGGTCCGCCCTCATGTGAATTGCTAAGTGAGAGAACGACAACCGGCGACTGTCCTAGCAGCAGATTAAACTGGCTGCTACCAGGGAAAATCTTAATTCCATTCATAACTGGTCAAATTACAGATCAGCCCGCATCTTTCTTCTCCCAGTTAAATGGCCTCAGTGAAGCCCCAAGAACTCTTTCGGCCCCTTGTTTCTTTTTCATCCCAAAACTCTTTCTTTTATCTCCTAACCTGACAGTATTAGCTACTGTATGCTAATCTCTATGCTGCTGCTTTTTGCTGTAGAGGTAGAAGTTCTGGGACTGTTGTCCTCATCTTTGTTGCCATATTCACCTTCAATATCTGTCTATATTTCTGAGATGAGGTATTGTAATTATTTACACTATTTACATTGTTCGGACTGTTGTTCTCATCTTTGTTGCCATATTCACCTTCAATATCTGTCTATATTTCTGAGATGAGGTATTATAATTATTTACACTATTTACATTGTTTGAACTGTTGTCCTCATCTTTGTTGCCATATTCACCTTCAATATCTGTCTATATTTCTGAGATGAGGTATTGTAATTATTTACACTATTTACATTGTTCGGACTGTTCTCCTCATCTTTGTTGCCATATTCACCTTCAATATCTGTCTATATTTCTGAGATGGGGTATTGTAATTATTTACATTATTTACATTGTTTGGACTGTTGTCCTCATCTTTGTTGCCATATTCACCTTCAATATCTGTCTATATTTCTGAGATGAGGTATTGTAATTATTTACACTATTTACATTGTTCGGACTGTTGTTCTCATCTTTGTTGCCATATTCACCTTCAATATCTGTCTATATTTCTGAGATGAGGTATTATAATTATTTACACTATTTACATTGTTTGAACTGTTGTCCTCATCTTTGTTGCCATATTCACCTTCAATATCTGTCTATATTTCTGAGATGAGGTATTGTAATTATTTACACTATTTACATTGTTCGGACTGTTCTCCTCATCTTTGTTGCCATATTCACCTTCAATATCTGTCTATATTTCTGAGATGGGGTATTGTAATTATTTACATTATTTACATTGTTTGGACTGTTGTCCTCATCTTTGTTGCCATATTCACCTTCAATATCTGTCTATATTTCTGAGATGAGGTATTGTAATTATTTACACTATTTACATTGTTCGGACTGTTGTCCTCATCTTTGTTGTCATATTCACCTTCAATATCTGTCTATATTTCTGAGATGAGGTATTGTAATTATTTACACTATTTACATTGTTCGGACTGTTCTCCTCATCTTTGTTGCCATATTCACCTTCAATATCTGTCTATATTTCTGAGATGAGGTATTGTAATTATTTACACTATTTACATTGTTCGGACTGTTCTCCTCATGTTTATTGCCATATTCACCTTCAATATCTGTCTATATTTCTGAGATGGGGTATTGTAATTATTTACATTATTTACATTGTTTGGACTGTTGTCCTCATCTTTGTTGCCATATTCACCTTCAATATCTGTCTATATTTCTGAGATGAGGTATTGTAATTATTTACACTATTTACATTGTTCGGACTGTTCTCCTCATGTTTATTGCCATATTCACCTTCAATATCTGTCTATATTTCTGAGATGGGGTATTGTAATTATTTACATTATTTACATTGTTTGGACTGTTGTCCTCATCTTTGTTACCATATTCACCTTCAATTTCTGTCTATATTTCTGAGATGAGGTATTGTAATTATTTACACTATTTACATTGTTCGGACTGTTCTCCTCATCTTTGTTGCCATATTCACCTTCAATATCTGTCTATATTTCTGAGATGGGGTATTGTAATTATTTACATTATTTACATTGTTTGGACTGTTGTCCTCATCTTTGTTGCCATATTCACCATCAATATCTGTCTATATTTCTGAGATGAGGTATTGTAATTATTTACACTATTTACATTGTTCGGACTGTTCTCCTCATGTTTATTGCCATATTCACCTTCAATATCTGTCTATATTTCTGAGATGGGGTATTGTAATTATTTACATTATTTACATTGTTTGGACTGTTGTCCTCATCTTTGTTGCCATATTCACCTTCAATATCTGTCTATATTTCTGAGATGAGGTATTGTAATTATTTACATTATTTACATTGTTCGGACTGTTGTCCTCATCTTTGTTGCCATATTCACCTTCAATATCTGTCTATATTTCTGAGATGGGGTATTGTAATTATTTACATTATTTACATTGTTTGGACTGTTGTCCTCATCTTTGTTGCCATATTCACCTTCAATATCTGTCTATATTTCTGAGATGGGGTATTGTAATTATTTACATTATTTACATTGGTTGGACTGTTGTCCTCATCTTTGTTGCCATATTCACCTTCAATATCTGTCTATATTTCTGAGATGAGGTATTGTAATTATTTACATTATTTACATTGTTCGGACTGTTGTCCTCATCTTTGTTGCCATATTCACCTTCAATATCTGTCTATATTTCTGAGATGGGGTATTGTAATTATTTACATTATTTACATTGTTTGGACTGTTGTCCTCATCTTTGTTGCCATATTCACCTTCAATATCTGTCTATATTTCTGAGATGAGGTATTGTAATTATTTACACTATTTACATTGTTCGGACTGTTCTCCTCATGTTTATTGCCATATTCACCTTCAATATCTGTCTATATTTCTGAGATGGGGTATTGTAATTATTTACATTATTTACATTGTTTGGACTGTTGTCCTCATCTTTGTTGCCATATTCACCTTCAATATCTGTCTATATTTCTGAGATGAGGTATTGTAATTATTTACATTATTTACATTGTTCGGACTGTTGTCCTCATCTTTGTTACTCCATATTCACCTTCAATATCTGTCTATATTTCTGAGATGGGGTATTGTAATTATTTACGTATTTACATTGTTTGGACTGTTGTCTCAGCCTTTGTTGCCATATTCACCTTCAATATCTGTCTATATTTCTGAGATGAGGCATTCTAATTATTTACACTATTTACATTATTTCCAGACTGTTATCCTCATCTTTGTTGCCATATTCACCTTCAATATCTGTCTATATTTCTGAGATGAGGCATTCTAATTATTTACACTATTTACATTGTTCAGACTGTTATCCTCATCTTTGTTGCCATATTCACCTTCAATATCTGTCTATATTTCTGAGATGAGGCATTCTAATTATTTACACTATTTACATTGTTCAGACTGTTATCCTCATCTTTGTTGCCATATTCACCTTCAATATCTGTCTATATTTCTGAGATGAGGCATTCTAATTATTTACACTATTTACATTGTTCAGACTGTTATCCTCATCTTTGTTGCCATATTCACCTTCAATATCTGTCTATATTTCTGAGATGAGGCATTCTAATTATTTACACTATTTACATTGTTCAGACTGTTATCCTCATCTTTGTTGCCATATTCACCTTCAATATCTGTCTATATTTCTGAGATGAGGCATTCTAATTATTTACACTATTTACATTGTTCAGACTGTTATCCTCATCTTTGTTGCCATATTCACCTTCAATATCTGTCTATATTTCTGAGATGAGGCATTCTAATTATTTACACTATTTACATTGTTCAGACTGTTATCCTCATCTTTGTTGCCATATTCACCTTCAATATCTGTCTATATTTCTGAGATAGGGCATTTCTAATTATTTACACTATTTACATTGTTCAGACTGTTATCCTCATCTTTGTTGCCATATTCACCTTCAATATCTGTCTATATTTCTGAGATGAGGCATTCTAATTATTTACACTATTTACATTGTTCAGACTGTTATCCTCATCTTTGTTGCCATATTCACCTTCAATATCTGTCTATATTTCTGAGATGAGGCATTCTAATTATTTACACTATTTACATTGTTCAGACTGTTATCCTCATCTTTGTTGCCATATTCACCTTCAATATCTGTGTCTATATTTCTGAGATGAGGCATTCTAATTATTTACACTATTTACATTGTTCAGACTGTTATCCTCATCTTTGTTGCCATATTCACCTTCAATATCTGTCTATATTTCTGAGATGAGGCATTCTAATTATTTACACTATTTACATTGTTCAGACTGTTATCCTCATCTTTGTTGCCATATTCACCTTCAATATCTGTCTATATTTCTGAGATAGGCATTCTAATTATTTACACTATTTACATTGTTCAGACTGTTATCCTCATCTTTGTTGCCATATTCACCTTCAATATCTGTCTATATTTCTGAGATGAGGCATTCTAATTATTTACACTATTTACATTGTTCAGACTGTTATCCTCATCTTTGTTGCCATATTCACCTTCAATATCTGTCTATATTTCTGAGATGGGGCATTCTAATTATTTACACTATTTACATTGTTCAGACTGTTATCCTCATCTTTGTTGCCATATTCACCTTCAATATCTGTCTATATTTACAGAGATGAGGCATTCTAATTATTTACACTATTTACATTGTTCAGACTGTTATCCTCATCTTTGTTGCCATAAAAAAATTCACCTTCAATATCTGTCTATATTTCTGAGATGGGGCATTCTAATTATTTACACTATTTACATTGTTCAGACTGTTATCCTCATCTTTGTTGCCATATTCACCTTCAATATCTGTCTGTATTTCTGAGATGAGGCATTCTAATTATTTACACTATTTACATTGTTCAGACTGTTATCCTCATCTTTGTTGCCATATTCACCTTCAATATCTGTCTATATTTCTGAGATGAGGCATTCTAATTATTTACACTATTTACATGTTTGGACTGTTATCCTCATCTTGTTGCCATATTCACCTTCAATATCTGTCTATATTTCTGAGATGGGGTATTGTAAATGTTTACATTGTTCGGCTTGTCTTCATCTTTCTTACTATATTCACAATGTTTTGGCTGATGTACACTCAGGCCTTCTCCAGGTGATTTGAATTTTGAACTGAACCCTTTATTTCATTTACTAGTGTAGATTGTTTATTTTTTATGAGCCATGCTACTTCTAGATGTCTCAGTTATCTCCATTGAACTTCATTCTTTAAGTTTTTGTTCAACTCTGCTGTAACCAGGTATCGAACTCACAACTTCTTGGGTTAAGTCACTGGATCCAACCAATGCTTTTATCCATTGAATTATGTGTCCAGTGATTAATAAAGGGTTCAGTTTGAAATTCTAATCATCTGAAGAAGGTTGTAGCATACAACACCCGAAACATTGTTAATGTGAAATCAAAGATGAGAACAACAGTGGGAAAATGTATGCAGGGTAAATAACCTTTTTAATTCTAAGGAAATTTTCTTGTTTCTTAATACTTTGTTTAGATTTAAGAAGGCACCTTTTACTATTACTTTGGATTTCTGTCTAGCATTTTCATTAGTCTATTAAAACATATCTAAACTTATTTATAAATGGAACTTTGTCTGTGTGTGTGTGTTCATTACCTATAGACTCCGAAACGGCTGAACCAATTTTTATGAAAATTTACACAGTTGTACTGTAAGCGACTGCGAGTGTTCTTAGCTAGGTTTTGTGTCGAGGTACCCTCGATAAATATTGAAAATCGAAAAAATCGGGTTATAGAAGGAGTAGTCTGATTTTAATCAAATTTCATACGCTCATAGACAAAGACATAAGAAACGATATTCAGAAGTTTCAAGGCTGCAGTTCTTACAATAGTGCAGAAAATCGATAATATATATATATAAATGGCAAGATGTTTGTGTGTGTGAGTCTGTTTATCTGCCTGTATGCCTGTATTTTTTCAGCCCTTTTATTTTAATTTTTGCTTCGGGTTTGGTTCTAAATATGTATAATTGTAGTTCTTAGTCTCAGCCATGATACCATTTACTCAGAGGACTTATTTAGCCTTCAAAATTCAGTTTACGATGGAAAAAACTTATTTGATATCGATACCAGAAAATCAAAATTTGACTTACATCCATTTATTTTTCATTCAGTCTACGGTTTCGCTTTAACTGGAAACAACTATTGCATTTTAGTCTTTCATGCCAACGTCCAAAGAGTCTGAGCTCCAGGACAATGGATTAGTTTTAAAGCTTTCATTACACCCGAGCAACGACGAGCTATACTGCTAGTATATATATATATATATATATATATATATATATATATATATATTAGGTGCGATTGGTAAATTGTCGCAGTTATTTTATTATTTCAAATATTCTTTAGGCTGAGTCTGAGCTCCTGGACCATGGATTAGTTTTAAAGCTTTGATTACACCCGAGCAATGCTGGGCGATACTGCTAGTTAAATTTGTGTAGTTCTTTCTTTGCTTCTTGGTCTGTCTCCCTTGCTAGTGATGTTTGTCTTCTTACAGTTGATGATTCGTCTTTTCTTCTTACTTTCCTTTATTTGTTTGTCTAAGAGTTTCTGCAGTTTTCTTTTCCTGTCCACTGTCAGCATTGTGTTATCTGCGTATATTATTAATACCTGTAATAGCATTCAGAAATTAAAAGAAAACTAAATCCCAAAAGAAGTGTCTAATCTTAACAGTGTGTGATAAAAGATTATCTGTGAAGATATTGGGTAACATGTTTTACTTAGTCAACTTTTATGGCCGTGTCAGAATTGTCAACTTGACTATCTTTCTAAAATATTCTTTGGCTTTTCTGATATGAATTCAATTATTTCTTCATTTGAATTTAGATAACTTATCTGGATGTTGGCTTAAAATTATCATCAACAATCATGAAGCTGGGTATTCTAATTAGTTCCTGTATGAGCAGGCTTATTTATACTTTGGTATTAGAACATAAAAGATATTTCTTTATATAATATGGGCATAATCTGCTCAATAGTTGTTCGTCATAAAGCAGTGGATCATATGCCACACTCACAAAATAATCTTTTTTATTAAATATCCTTTATTATATTTAGAGCCACTCAAGACAGAGGTTTATTAAATGAGGTTGTTGTATGCGTGTTCTAGAAAGGAACAAGAGGTGCATATTATACAGAGTTCTTTACTAAATATCACCCATTATAATTCTCAAGAGCCACTCAAGGTAGAGAGTTATTGTTAAAATGGTCATGATGAGCTGTACATGGAAAAGAAGATGGTAGGAAATAGGGATGAGGAGGATAGATAATGATTGGCCCTTGCTTGTAAAATTTGTAGTTTTTTATAATCATATCACCCCAAGCAAGGCATTCTACTGCCACTGTTTTGCAGGGGGTTACATAGGAGGAAAGTTATGAGAAAGAGTGACAGGTTATAGGGGGTGCCAGGAAGTGGGTAAGAGAAGGATGAGAATACTGATGAGAGTGGAGTGGACGGGGAAAGGAGCACGAGAGAGAGGATGCAGGTTAGTGAGATAGGAGATGACTATTGACTTTACATTTAAATTCTTGGGGATTGTAGCTGTCGGGGAAGCAAGTAAACGGAAGAGAATTCCATGTGCGGGAAGTGCAAGAAAATAAGCTGCTGGAGTAGAATTTGTGTTTACATTTTATTTGTTTCACAGTAAAAGGGTGGGACCTAGTTGCTAATCTTGTGGCTCAAGTAAATTCATATATAGTGTTCAGAGAAGCACTTATGCAAGAGTCTGTTTCACAAAGTGGCAGTTCTTTGGGGTCAAAAGCTGTCAGCGTGGAACTTTTTTTCTATATATTTAGAACATAGAGATAATAAGGACAATTTGATTCTGTCGAAATAGCATGGCATATCTTAGCAGTTAATGTCCAAGACATCATTTTTGGAACTTGTTGCCAAGTATTGGGGTGCTCATTGAAATTTACTCTGTGTGAAATGAGTCCTATATTGCATTTGAAGAGAGACATTAATAACCGTTAGGGTTAGCTTTCAGGGGATGGAGAGCTCTAGCCTTTCTTTAGGTTCCCTTTGTCTCTTCTATTTGTGTCTTCTATTTGTCGGCTCCCCGATTTCTCATTCTGAGCTGATATCCAATGCACCACAACGCACATCCTTTGATATGGTAGGTTGCAATTACTTTCTGCGGTAGACTTGTGCATTGTGGGGCACTGGATATCAGCTCATAAAGAGAAACTAGAGAGCTGAGTTCAAATTCCAGTTAAATTCGTTGCATTCACTCACGTGCAAATACCCTTTGGAAAGGTATTAATCTGTCTCTTCTCTCTCCAGCGATGGACTAAATAGCAGGACATATTGGGTTCTATAGCCTTGGTTGGCAACCAGTCAACTGCAGAAATGGTAACCTACTGCAGAAAAATCTTCTGCTCAGACATTTATGTTTCGAAAGAGACATGATCATCCAAGCATGTATCGTATACGGGACTTAACGGACTGACTGACTAGAAATATACAGCGTGGCAGATGTCAGATATTTCTTGGTGTGATATAGTTGATTTTCTAAGTGCCACTTAGATGTGGCACAAGGCCGAATATATGGGATACCCAGTGAGGAAGGAACTCACTACTCAATTGTAATGATTCTAGTGAGGCAAGCTTGTTAACCATTATACCACCTTGAGGTGCCTCTTGGTGTGATATAGTGTGCTGACCATTTTCTTAAAACTTTGTTATTGCTCATATGCCCTGTCCATGATATGAGGTTGCTAGTCGGCTAATGTTTATCCAAACACTCTAGACTACTCATATTTTTATCTAGCCTTACTTTATATTGCCAGAAATCCAATGGAGAATCTGCAATGTGATCAATACCGACTTAGCTGCAGTCGCTCTCTCACCGGTGGGACATGGCTTCCCTGTGCCTCTTCTATAAATACTTTCACGGTTTTTGTTCCGATGAACTTAGATCACTGGTGCCTCCTAAGTATGAAGTTACATGAACTACTAGATTAACAACTAGGTCCCACACTTTTACAGTGAAACTGATAAAGTGTAACTGCAATTTCTACTCTAACAGCTTCTTTTCACGCACTTCCCGTCTGTGGAATTCCTGTTCAAATACTTGCTTCCCTGACAGCTACAATCTTCAGGAGTTTAAATGTAAGGTCAGTAGACATCTCCTATCACACTAAGTCGTATCCATTCTCTCAAGCTCTTTTTTCGTCTACTCCACCCCCATCCTTGGTATCTTCATCTGTCTATTACCCTCCTCCTGACATTTCCTATAACTAACCCCTCTTTCTCATCACTTTCCCCTATGTAACCTCCTGCACATCAGTGGCAGTAGAATGCCTTGCTTGGGTTGAGACGATTAAAAAAAAAAGAAAGAAATAAAATAAAAAATATGTAAAAGGATGTTAAGTGTTACCAAATTTGTACAACATTTGTAAAGGAGAAAAAATTTCCAAGGTGGGCATCCTGTTTTTTATAAGTCTTTGAACCTTTTTCAAATTCAGAAATTATTTGTCTCCTTTCTTCGAATTTTTTTTTTTTTCCAGGTAACCAATAGTTTAATTGGGGGTGATCATGGCACCCCCACTGCCAGCCTTGGAGCTACCTGGCAATTTGTTCCACATAACAGGATACTTTTGCAGAGAGAGAATAGTTCTTCATGTGAAAGTCGAGAAAATGTTAGGTATGCAACGATTCTCAAAAGTTGTCGCCAAGTAAGTAAATTTCAGCTCTTGTGATTTGTTTTTGTTTTTTTTTGTTTTATGAAGTTTAAACTGTTCTTCAAATCACAGAAAAAAGAAATATATCTGCTGATACATATTGCATTCTGTATATCACATTTCTTGCCATGTAAGGGGTACTTTTATTAAAAAGCTAGCAGTATAGCCTGGTGTTGCTTGGGTGTAATGAAAGCTTTAAAACTAATCCATGGTCCTGAAGCTCAGACTCTTTGGACGTTGGCACGAAAGACTAAAAAGCAATAGTTGTTTCCAGTTAAAGCGAAACCGTAGACTGAAAGAAAAATGAATGAATATAAGTCAAATTTTGATTAACTGGTATCGATATCAAATAAGTTTTTTTCGTCGTAAACTGAATTTTGAAGACTAAATATGTCCTCTGAGTAAATGGTATCATGGCCGAGACTAAGAACTACAATTATACCTACTTAGAACCAAACCTGAAGCAAAAACTGTTTTTCGGTTTTTAAACATCATATCAGATCTAACAATGACCCCGACTTTTGGTTCAGAAGTACCAAGCTGGCTCCTTCTTTTTGTGCTACTCGTCTGGATTTAAACTTTTTTTTTCTTTTTGGCAGAATTCATGCTTTTTATTGTTAACTCTGGCCAATGGGAAGAGTTCATTTTCCCACCCTCCCCTATTTAATAACAAATCCGAGTTGCACCTGTTTTTTTTATCTTTAATTGCGGATAATCTTTCTGGTATGTTCATCCATTTTTTTCTTCACTAAATTTACTCCTATACTTTGAATTGCTAATACTAAAAATATTAAATTAGGATTCAGTCAGTTAAGTGCCATGAGTGATGCATGCTGACTGGGCAGAAGATTATCCCGTGGTAGGTTGCCATTGCTTTTCTGTGGTAGACTGGTCGCCAGCCAAGACTAGAGAACCCAATCTGTCCTGTTATTTAACCCATAACTTGAGGGAAGAGATGGATTAATACAAGGGTATTTGTGTGTAAGTGAATGCAATGGAGTCAACTGAAATTTGAATCGACTCCCAGATTTCCCGTTGCACCACAATGCACATCCAAATTAGGATTACAAATGAAAATAATGTTAAAATCTAAAAAAAAAAAAGAAAAAAAGCAGTTACACATGTGTTATAATTACAATTTAACACTTTCATTATGGCACTATTATAGCATTGTGGTTTGGCTGTACTGGCTCATTTTGAGAAAAGTAGTAAATTGCAATTGACAAGAAATAAAAGATGACAAAAAGACTGATAGAGATTTCTTATGGGGTGCTGCCATTTTTGTTTTGGTTAGATGCTCTGCAACACAGACGAAGCTAAACGACACCCCAACATGGTTAAAAATATGTCACAAAACATGTTGCACTATTTCTAATCGTTCTGATGAGCTTTTCTCTTTGGTATCTCCGCTTCATGAATTGAATAGTAGTACTAGATTGGCAGATAGGTTTTATAATTTTACTGTTGAAATTGTTAGATATAACCTTAACTTCTATTCTGTAGTTTTTTCCCTTGGAACTCTCACTTGTGGAACTCTCTTTCCATTATTTGCTTTCCTGTTGTGATAGTGGAACATCCTGCTGTCCCCAAGAATAGAATGATCTACTTTATAAAAGACGGTAACGAGCGGTACGACGAAGAAAAAGTCTTAGGCAAAGGCATTCACTATTCGATAGTCGATTCCGCACCAACCCGTGGCTTGCCTATATGTGTATTATTGTTAATTGTGCCTTAGTGCAATAAATCTGGATTTCTTATTCCTGGTGTGGAGTTCCATTCTTCAACTGAAAAAGGTCTTAGGCGAAGGCATTCACTATTCGATAGTCGATTCCGCACCAACCCGTGGCTTGCCTATATGTGTATTATTGTTAATTGTGCCTTAGTGCAATAAATCTGGATTTCTTATTCCTGGTGTGAAGTGCCATTCTTCAACTGATCATTTTATACTGTATTCCTTTTCGGGATATCTCACCTGTTGACTATGATGTTCAAACATTTAAATGCAAAGATGTTCTTTTATTTTCTTCCCTGTTTCTTTCAGTCTCAGCACCCTCTTGTGGCTTAGTGAGGTTTTATTGCCTTGCTTGGAGTAAAATAATGTAAAAAATCCTCTCTCTCATACTGATCCTCTTGTTTGTTATTCTAAAACTGAATCCACACCCAACAAATAAAACTCATGTACGGACAAGCCTGAAACTTTCCTGAATAGATATAACTCCAGTCAGCCATCATTATTCAAGTGAAGGACACATTATTAACACTTTCATAATAACATTGTTGCTTGGCTGTACAGGCCCAATTTGGGAAAAGTTAGTAAATTGCAATTGAATAGAAATAAAAGACTACAGCAAGACTGATGGCAATTTCTCATGGTATGCTGCTGTTTGTGTTTTGGTTAGATGCTCTGCGATACAACTATGTTAAACGATACCCTAACTTGCAATAAATTAAAAATATGTTACAAAACATGTTGTACTATTTCTAATTGCTCTGATGATCTTCTCTCTTTGGTATCTGGACTTCATGAATTTAAGCTAGATTGGTGGATAGGTCTCATTATTTTGCTGTACAAATTGCTAGGTGTAACCGTTAGTTCTATTCTAATAGTTTCTTCTCTTGCACTTCTTGTTTATGGAATTCTCTTTCAGCTTCTTGTGTTCTTGTCATCTATGGCATTCAAAAATTTAAAAGCAGTGTCAGCAATCATCAGCTGTCTTTTCAAAGTCTGTTCTTTTATTGTTTTTTTTTCACTCAGTATTTTCTCAGTTTCTTTCACTCTCAGTCAATGACTGCGTCTTGCTTTATTGCTTTGCTGGTGATGAAATGACAAAAATAAAAAATAAACAGAGGCTACTTTATAGCCCAAATACTCAGGAGTGACTTCTCACAGTGTCTTGAAAATGTATATACACTACCGGCCATAATTATTAGGCCACCCCCAGTGCTTTAAAAAAATAATTATTTATTTCATACTATTTTTTAGTATTTATTGCCAAGTGGATAATTCTAAATGAAAATAGAATGGTTCTTTTGTTATTATGACTTTGCAAAATTTTACAAGGCAAACAGCGACAATTTAGCCATCGCACCCATTAGATTTGCTATATATATATATATATATATATATACACTACCGGCCATAATTATTAGGGCAGCCCAGTTTTTTAAAAGAAATGATGTATTTCATACTATTTTTAGTATTTATTGCCAAGCGGATAATTCTAAATGAAAATAGAATGGTCCTTTTGTTATTATGACTTTGCAAAATTTTACAATGCAAAAAGTGAGAATTTACCCATCACACCCTGTAGATTTGCTATATATGTATATATATTGCTGCGTTGAACTGTTTTTTTCAAGAACAGTCTAAATCATCAACACATTGTTGTTTTTGATTGGCTGTGAGCAAACCTGGCACCCACTTTAAACACAGTTTTCTCATATATATATATATATATATACACACACACTACTGGCCATAATTATTAGGCCACTCCAGTGTTTAAAAAAATAAAATATTATTTATTTCATACTATTTTTTAGTATTTATTGCCAAGTGAATAATTGTAAATAAAAATAGAATGATTCTTTTGTTAATATTGCACAATAACATGTGCATTAAATGAATTTGTAAATATTTAATAATTACCTATATTGCAGTTTCATCAATGAAAGAATGAAGAAAATTTAGGGTGATTCGGACGAGTTCATCTTTGCTTCCTTGCCTTGTAAAATTTTGCAAAGTAATAATAACAAAAGAACCATTCTATTTTCATTTGGCAATAAATATTAAAAATAGTATGAAATATATCATTTCTTTTAAAAAACTGAGGTGGCCTAATAATTATGATCGGCAGTGTCTGTGTGTGTATATATATATATATATATATATGTCAACAGCAAGCAATATAAGTTTAATAAAGTCATATACGTATGTCTACAGCAGTGGAAGTTTGAATTTGTTACCTAAATATCTCTGACCAATTCCTAAGGCTGTAAACCAATGATTTATAATGCCTCCTTGGAGCTATGAATTTTCAATCAGACAGTCAGTCAGTTAAGTGCCATACATGATACATGCTTTGGGCAATCATGTTTCGAAAGAGACATGACTGACTGGGCAGAAGATTATCCCGCAGTAGGTTGCCATTGTTTGCTGCAGTAGACTGGTTGCCGACCAAGGCTATAGAACCCAATCTGTCCTGTTATTTAACCCATAACTGGGAGGAATAGATGGATTAATACCTTTCCTAAGGGTATTTGCACGTAAGTGAATGCAATGAATTAAGCTGGAATTTGAACTCTGCTCCCCGATTTCTTGTTCCAAGCCGATATTCAATGCACCACAAAATTGTTCAAAGGAGTTGTTTTTTTCGTTTTTTTTTTGGTGTGTGGTGGGGGTGATGAGCTATAATTATAACTGATCAATAAAATGCTTTAACCCTTTTGAATCTTGATCGAAAGAACTCACAACATTTCGGACATGTATTTGTATGTTGTTGCTTTTCTAAGGCTAAACAACCCAGTCTTCTTTATTTTTTTACGAGGGTTTGAATTCAGTTTCTCAGAGACTTGTCTGCTCTAGTTGGAGGAAGATGGATTCATGTTTTCTTCCAACAATGTTAGTGCAGAATAAACAAAACAGACTCAATTCAAATTACTCACTGCCTGACTGTTGTCACAGCCACTCACAGTGTTAATGAAAATTGATAGTCGCAATTTTTCCCTGAAAGGAGTATTCAATGTTGTACCTCTACTTTGTACATGCTTTCATGTCAGACACATTTTTACCAGACTTTTACTCAGTTGCTGTCTCTAACAAGGTAAAAATAATTTTGGGTTATTAGTCTAAACACGAGTATCTTACTGACAACTCACTTCAATGGAAAGCATTATTTTCAAAGCAAACCTTTTATTTTTTTTTTATTTTTCCACTTTGCAGCAAAGAAAATAATCGTTTATCTTGCTGACTGAAATGGCCACACATAGCGTTTAATCTCTGCTGAAAATGGTAAAAAAAAACTCACATCTTATTTTCTGAATCTCTTTCATAGCATTTTTACTTGACTAAGTCAAAGGAGAAGACCTAACATATTTGATTTCATCGTAGTTAAAGTAAAAATAAAAAAAAATACATTTTTGCTCTTTTTCTTTTTATCTATTTCCTCTACTTCTCGTTAGAATATCTCTGTGATTTGGGATGTTTTGCAAGGTGTTAGCCAGTTTCAAAAATAAAATACATGAATGATACCTGTGACAATCACAGTATTAAAGTTATTTCAAATTACACCCCTTCCAAATGAGGAAAGACGTTTAAAATTAATTTCGAAACTAACATCAACAAGTCAAGAATGTATGCAGGGCTCCATGTCACATTTTGTCTATTTCATGTCTGTCCCTCAATACAGCAGTGAATGCTGGAAAGTCTCACCACATGGAAGAGAGACTTAAAGCAATCGCAATGTGGTTCTACAGAAGGATGCTGAGGATACCATAGACTGAACATGTGAGCAAGGATGAGGTTTTGGAGAGGATGGAAATGTAAAGGTAACTAATACTTGAGGAAAAAGACAGCTGAAGTTTCTGGGACATGTAATGAGGAAAGAGGGCTTGGAAAATCTGATACTCACAGGTCAGATAGAGGGGAAAAAGAGACAGGGGAAAGAAATGTGTAACATACTTGATGGGTTTGAACAAATGGATGGCAGAGAAGGGTTTGGAAGGGGTAATAAGAGAAAGCATGTAAAGAGCTAGTAGAGATAGGAAGATGTGGAGGGCCACGATCGCCTTAGTCTTGAAAAGACATATAGAAGAAGAATTGACTAATTACTTGGGTGTTTATAAACTGCTTTTGAGAGGCTGGGAAAAAAACAAAAAAACAAAGAAGAGATGAGTTGTTTTGCTGCCTGTGTGTGTGTGTGTGTGTGTGTGTGTGTGTGTGTGTGTGTTTGTGTGTGTGTGTGACAAGATATTGCAATGTTTTTGACCTTCAACTCCTGGCACTTGTATATATCTTTCTGCAACATATTTTTTGTACAGATATTACGTGCATTGTAGAGCAGTGGATATCAGCTCTAAACAAGATAGCAGAGAGAAATTTATTTCTTTCACTTATGTGCAAATATCTAAACTAATAATCCATGTCTTCCCTCCAGCTATGAGTTAAATCACAGGACAGATTGGATTCTATAGCCTTGGTTGGCAACCAGTCTACTGCAGAAAGTAATAGCAAACTATTGCAGGAAAATTTTCAAGACATGATTGCCCAAGTGAGTATCACATATAGCACTTAATAGTCCTACACTCTGAAAGAGGACTGGGGAGGGGGCATTTTGATCCTGAGCTGAGGGCATAGACATTCTAATTCTCTACTGAAGAGCAGATCCTTCAATAAATTATCCAAATTTGTATGAGTCCAACAAAATCATGATTCAGCTCAGAATTGTACGGTGTGAGGAAGTCTTTAAAACACATTGGCAAATATGTGATAAATTCAACAAGGATGAGGATCATCCATGTAACTTGTCGAATAATGACAACTCCTCTCCTTCAGAATTTCAGGAAGAGTCCAGTGTACATGAAACAATGATAAAAACAGCAAAGATAAGGATATTAGTACAAGTAACTGGTAAAAGTAAAGACTGTTATCCTCATCTTTATTCCATTGGGCCATGTGTCCACAAGGACAGGATGGCTCAGTGGATACAGGTGTTGATTAGTTGACCTAAAGAGCTGTGAGTTCAATACCTGGCTACAGCAGTGGTGAACAAATAACTTAGTGAGTTGAGTTAAAGCATTGGTTAGTTCCATTGACTTGACCCAAAGAATTGTGAGTTCAATACCTGTCTACAGCAGTGGTGAACAAATAACTCCAAGAGTTGCGTTAAAGCGTTGGTTAGTTCCTGTGACTTGACCCAAAGAGTTGTGAGTTCAATACCTAGCTACAGCAGTGGTGAATAAATAACTTAGAGAGTTGAGTTAAAGGGAGATAACTACATAACAACCAGAAGTGGCATCGCACATGGAATGAGAATGATATACCCCAGTGATTAAAATAAAGTGTTCAGTTCAAAATTCCTAGCACTTAAAGAAGGCCGAAGCATACAATGGTCTAAACATTGAAAACATGACAATAAAGATGAGGACAACTGTCCAAACAGTGTAAATAATGTAAATACTACCTTATCTCAGAAATAGAGTCAAAGGATTTGAATTTGAAATTCCTAGCACCTGAAGAAGGCTAGAGCATACAATAGTTGAAACGCTGTAGACATGGCAATAAATATGAGGACAACAGTCAGAAAAATGTAAATAATGAAAAGAGCAGTTTTTTTACAATATGCTTCAGAATGTATGCCAAACTTTCGAAAATGCAAAGCCACTGATTTTTTTAGATTTATATGAGAGGATTTTGTGATAGCTTTTCTTTAATAATTTTTTTCACTAAGTCTCGATATTTTCTTAGCAAATTTTTTTTTCTATTTTTTAAATTTTGTCACATAAATTATTTTACCGTCCATTTCTAGCTTTCTAGCTTGAACATGGAAAAAATCTCAGTTTGTCTTTTATCTGCTGACATCTGATTCCAGAAAATATGTTTCATGAAAATTTTCTTTTTATATATTTAAATTTTTTTGCTTTCTTATCAAGCGTTAAGCTGCAAAAAGTTTTCCTTTTTAAGATGCATCTGTTAAAAAAAAAAAACCTTTTTTTTCTATGTGTCATATCCCTTTCAAAACATGGGTGATCATAGCTCTCCACGATTTCCTTAATGTTTTTTTTTTTTTACTATTTCTCTTAAACCCTCAGCAATTTATACAAGGTCATTTGCTACTTCCTTCTGTCTCCCTTGGCTTTAATATGTCTGTGTGTATCAAATATGTCCCAGAAATTTCAGTTGATTCTTTCTAAGTATAGGTATATTTTTTGTTTATATTTTTACTTAAAACATCCTCGTTTCTCACATGTTCACTCCATGGTATTCACAGCATTCTTCTGTAGGACCACATTTCTGTTACCTCATGTCTCTTCTTTATCTGTGAGATTTTCGATATTCAGTGTCGTATAGGCAGATCAATATTACATAACAGTTAAATACTTTTGTTCTTATTTCTAATAAAATTTTCCTGTTTCTTAATATTTAACTCAGCTTTTAAAAAGCATTTTTCACTATTTGGTGCTGGATTTTCGCTTTAGAAACAAAAAAAAAAAATTCCTAAATAAATATATTTCTGTACTTGCTTGTGCTCCAGAAAATATTAATATCTTATGCTTACAGTATTAAATGAAACATAATTTAAAGTTCTTAATTGAAACATTGTGAGTTGTTATTAATTTTTGACTTGCATTTCTTTAATCTTATTTCTCCTTCTTTTGCACCCTTTATAGTGCTTGTTGCTCATGATAATCTTTATATATACTTATAAAATCTGTTATAAACAAAGTAATAATACCCTTGGGAAAGGTATTAATCCATCTCTTTCCTCCAGCTATGGGTTAAATAAGAGGACAGAGTGGGTTCTATAGCTTTGGTTGACAACCAGTCTACCACAGAAAGTAATGACAACTTACTGCGGGAAAAATCTTCTGCCCAGTCAGTCATGTCTTAAAAGAGACATGATTGCCCAAGCCTTTATCACATATGGCATTAACTGTCTTATTGAATATAATAGTTGGAATCATAATAGTTGGTCATAAAATGTGGGATCGGTTTTCTATTGTTATGAAGTAATAAATTGATCCCCCAATAATTACTACGTAATAATATGATACATCTCTTCTCCCTCTAGCTATGAGTCAAATAACAGGATAGATTGGGTTCTGCAGCCTTGGTCGGCAACCAGTCTACCGCAGAAAGCAATGGCAACCTACTGCGGGATAATCTTCTGCCCAGTCAGTCATGTCTCTTTCGAGACATGGATCGCCCAAGCCTGTATCACGTATGGCACTTAACTGACTGACTGAATATAATAGTTGGAATCATGATTAAGGCTTCTACTGGTCATAAAGTGGAGGATCAGTTTATTACTTCATAACAATAGGAAACCGATCCCCCATTAATTACTACCTAATAATATAACACATCTTTTCCGCCGCTAGCTATGAGTCAAATAACAGGACAGATTGGGTTCTGCAGCCTTGGTCGACAACCAGTCTACCACAGAAAGCAATGGCAACCTACTGCGGGATAATCTTCTGCCCAGTCAGTCATGTCTCTTTCGAGACATGATCGCCCAAGCCTGTATCACGTATGGCACTTAACTGACTGACTGAATATAATAGTTGGAATCATGATTAAGGCTTCTACTGGTCATAAAGTGGAGGATCAGTTTATTACTTCATAACAATAGGAAACCGATCCCCCATTAATTACTACCTAATAATATAACACATCTTTTCCGCCGCTAGCTATGAGTCAAATAACAGGACAGATTGGGTTCTGCAGCCTTGGTCGACAACCAGTCTACCACAGAAAGCAATGGCAACCTACTGCGGGATAATCTTCTGCCCAGTCAGTCATGTCTCTTTCGAGACATGATCGCCCAAGCCTGTATCACGTATGGCACTTAACTGACTGACTGAATATAATAGTTGGAATCATGATTAAGGCTTCTACTGGTCATAAAGTGGAGGATCAGTTTATTACTTCATAACAATAGGAAACCGATCCCCCATTAATTACTACCTAATAATATAACACATCTTTTCTGCCGCTAGCTATGAGTCAAATAACAGGACAGATTGGGTTCTGCAGCCTTGGTCGACAACCAGTCTACCACAGAAAGCAATGGCAACCTACTGCGGGATAATCTTCTGCCCAGTCAGTCATGTCTCTTTCGAGACATGATCGCCCAAGCCTGTATCACGTATGGCACTTAACTGACTGACTGAATATAATAGTTGGAATCATGATTAAGGCTTCTACTGGTCATAAAGTGGAGGATCAGTTTATTACTTCATAACAATAGGAAACCGATCCCCCATTAATTACTACCTAATAATATAACACATCTTTTCCGCCGCTAGCTATGAGTCAAATAACAGGACAGATTGGGTTCTGCAGCCTTGGTCGACAACCAGTCTACCACAGAAAGCAATGGCAACCTACTGCGGGATAATCTTCTGCCCAGTCAGTCATGTCTCTTTCGAGACATGATCGCCCAAGCCTGTATCACGTATGGCACTAAACTGACTGAATAAGAAGAACCTGAATTATTTCTCCATATTTTCGCAGACGTTATTTAGAATGTTGAGTTGATAAAATTTTGTTTTTCTAGTCATTTATTGCACCATTATTCTCTTTGTTGTTTTGATCACGATGTTTCGGACATATTCTCTGGCTTTGCTTGACATCACCTGAACCTATCTAGATCTAATCTAAATCTATCTAAACTTATTTATAAATGGAACTTTGTCTCTGTGTTTGTGTCTGTGTGTGTGTCTGTGTGTGTCTGTGTGTGTGTGTGTCTGTGTGTGTGTGTGTCTGTGTGTGTGTGTCTGTGTGTGTCTGTGTGTGTGTCTGTGTGTGTGTGTCTGTGTGTGTGTGTCTGTGTGTGTGTGTCTGTGTGTGTGTCTGTGTGTGTGTGTCTGTGTGTCTGTGTGTGTGTCTGTGTGTGTCTGTGTGTGTGTGTCTGTGTGTGTGTGTCTGTGTGTGTGTGTCTGTGTGTCTGTGTGTGTGTCTCTGTGTGTCTGTGTGTGTGTCTGTGTGTGTGTGTCTGTGTGTTTGTGTCTGTGTGTGTGTCTGTGTGTGTCTGTGTGTGTGTCTCTGTGTGTCCGTTACCTATAGACTCCGAATTTCTTGAAAATTTACACAGTTGTACTATAAGCATCTGCGACTCTTCTTAGCTAGGTTTTGTGTTGAGGTACCCTTGATAAATATCGATAATCGTAAAAATCTGGTTATAGAAGGAATGGTCCGATTTTAATCAAATTTGATACACTTATAGACAAAGACATAAGAAACGATATTCAGAAGTTTCAAGATTGCGGTTCTTACAATAGTGCAGAAAATCGATTATTTATATATATATATATATATATATAAATTAGAGAAAATTTTCAAAATTTAAAGGTGTCGGATGTACATTTCCACATAGGATCTCTAATAGAGATTCTACGTCATGTCAGCGACATTGTTTTTTCCAAATGGCAAAGGCCCTGGGGTAGAGTGTGGAGGGGTTTTAGGTTAACAACGGTCACAAAGTAGAAAAGGACAGAGCTGGTAGTTGCGGGGTTACAGGGTGTTGAAACGGTATATTTAGGAAGGGGAGGAATAGGAGTTCATATTTTATAAAGATAGACAACTAAATGAGTTAAATTACTTTTTAAAGTTAACATTTTGGGCTGTTTGAAGAGGTGTATTTAGGCGAGAAGGAATGGGTTTCAATATAAGATTTAAAAAATTTTTATTTAAGTTTATTTGATTAAACCTTTTAGGTAGAAGCGAGCTAAATGCCAATTACAGGAAGTTATCAGTTTAAAAATTATTAGAGAAAAAAATTTTAGAGAAAAAAATGTGAGTTAACCAAGAAAAAAGGGGTTTAGTAAAAGAATCCATATTTTCTAAAGATAGGCAATTAAAGGAGCTTGGGATAGGAAGGTAGGGGGGTTAAAATACTTTTTAAGGTTAACCTTAGGGTAAAATTAAGATTAAAACTTAAATTGAATCCTTTTATCTAGTCAACAGGGATTTAAATTCTAAATTTAAGTATTCAAAAGATTTACCTTGTGGTGGCACTTACTGATGAATTCTCTCCTAAGATTCAATAGCCGGTGTTGGTGGGTGTATTTTAACATTGAAATTTTTTCCAGTAAACATAGACAGCACCTATCACGAAAATTCCTCGGAATACAGGCTGAACCTATCAGTTTCCAGCTAATTTCAGGATCCAGCCCTTCCTCTTTCATTTTCCAGAATGCCTGCGAAAGGGCTGTCTGGTACCTCTGACTGGGGTTCAAAAAGGAGTACCTGTGGTTATACAGTCTTTGTTTGAAAGGACTGGCAGACATACCGATATAGGTCCAGAAGTCGGGTTTTTTTTTTTGTTAGATGGAGAAATGTGGGCTTCATAAATCACCTGGGAGAATTTGCATTTTCCCTCCACCGGGCAGGCGTCCACAGAATTACAGGTGCATTTGTTTAGAATTCCGGACCTAGATTCAGCATTGCGCAAGTTCACTAGAATACTTCTATTATGGGAACTAATAAGGCTGTCCATATTCAGGGTGCAAGAATAACTTGATAATAATTAATAATATATATATAAATGGCAAGATGTTTGTGTGTGTGTCTGTTTATCTGTCTGTATGTCCTTTATACAAATCCACAATTTTTATCTGATTCTCACCAAACTTCACACAAATATTCTTTTGGCTGAGTCTGAGTTCCAGGACCATGGATTAGTTTTAGACGTTTCATTACACCCAAGTAATGCTGGTCTATACTGCTAGTTGTTTATAACTTCATGAAATGTCATTCAGTTTTTCAGTCGAACGTGTTCTTTATATTGATTATGTTGTTACTGCAGCTTTAGTTCAATGCCATATATGATACATGCTTGGGCAATCATGTCTTGAAAGAGACATGACTGATTGAGCAGAAGATTACCATTACTTTCTGTGGTAGAGTGGTTGCCAACTAAGGCTATGGAAACCACTCTGTCTTGCTATTTAACCTATAGCTGAAGGGAGAAGTGATGGATTTATATCTTTAGCTGATATTGGATTTCTCATTCTGAGCTGATATCCACAACACCACAACATGCATCTGCACATTTTTGGTGTATAAGCTGTAAAAAAAAAAAAAAAAGGAAAAAGAAGCTGGGTTTCTTTATAGAACAAGATAATAAACAAAACATAATAACAGTATCAGTTCAGTTTATTTCCATCAACATAAGACGCACAGTTAATACTATTTATTGCCACCCACAGAAAACAGGTGATACCAATTTATATATGGAGTGTTTCCTCTTGGTCTTCAAAAGGCACTTATTTCGGTGCTGTAAGATGCAGACGACAAACATTTTGCTTGTTTATACAAATTTTGGCTTCTAAATTTCATCCAAATGGTTTTTGTTATGTTGCATGTAAAAATTATTGTGAAATCAATACAAACAACATAATTGTATAAAATAGGTGTATTACCAGGAAGAGAAGTATTTACAAAGGAGGTCGTTAGTAGAATACAGAACAAGGGTTTAGTAGAACGTATTGTCGTGAGACGTATGAGTCTGACCAATAGAACACTTCCGGTCCAATACCGGAAACACCCGACTGGCTTGTTCGCTCGGCTTACTTCCTTGACTGACTTCCGAGGTCTTCCCTGAGGTATTATCACCACTTGTTTATGTACTGTAGACAAAGGTGGAGAGTGCCCCAGCAGTTTATAATGTTGGTTGGGTTTGCAGGGATATCAGATGCCCCAGGGAGGTGAAAACACTTGCCTTGCATAATCCACGGCCTAACAGATTTGAAGGAGAGGAACTTGTCACAAGGGAGTATTTATCTTGAAATATGTTTGACTCTCTTGTGGTCTGGATCTATCAATACAAAAATTTCAAATTAACTCAACTTTCAAACTAAAATCAAAATCTCATATTCTTCTTTTTTTTTGTGCCATGTCCCTTCAGGACATAGGTGATCCTGGCATTCCACATCTCATTTTCTTGCACTTCCCACCTATAGAATTCCCTTCCGTTTACTTACTGCTTTAAATAATCAGAAAATGATGAAATGCTTTTAAAGAATTAAATGGATGTCTTTTTTTAAATTTGATAATGCATAATAATTAGTTTAACCTCTTGGTTGGTTACTGCCGACTTAGACTCGGGATGAGCAGTAGCTGAGCAATATCAATTAACAAGACAAGATATTCCTCAGCATGACATTAAAGGTAGAATGAGAACAGTTTAACCCTGGAGATGAAATAAAGTGTTCAGTTTGAAATTATCTGAAGTTTATCAAGATTGACAAGCACCTGATGAAAGCTGGAAAGTGTAACAGCTAAAACGTTGTCATAGTAACAAGATGAAGAGAATAGTCGTGTAAATAATGACTTCTCATCCCAGAAATTCAGACAGAAATCTTTTAATTTTTTTTTTTATAATCATATCACCTCAAGCAAGGCATTTTTACTGCTACTGTTGTGCAGGGAGTTACACAGGAGAAAAGTTATGATAAAGAGTGACAGGTTATAGGGGGTGACAGGAAGTGGGTAAGAGAAAGATGAGAATACTGATGAGCATGGAGTGGATAGAGAAAGAAGCATGAAAGAGAGGATGCAGGTTAGTGAGATAGGTGATCACTGTTGACTTTACATTAAAATTCTTGGCGATTGTAGCTGTCGGGGAAGCAAGTAAACGGAAGGGAATTCCACAGGCGAGAAATGCAAGAAAAGAAGCTGCTGGAGTAGAATTCACATTTACATTTTATTGGTTTCACAGTTAAAAGGTAGGACCTAGTTGCTAATACTGTGGCTCGAGTAAATTCATATATAGGTGGCACCAGTGAGCTAAGTTTGTTGGATCAGAAGCCGTGAAAGTATTTGTAGAAGAGACACAGGGAAGCCACATTGCATCGGTGAGAATGTGACTGTATCCGAGCTTCCAAGTCGGGTTTGATCACATTACAGATTCTTCGTTGGATTTTGTCAAGGACCCCTAGGTGGATACCAAGAGTACCCTGCCTGATATGGCAGCAGTATTCAATGCACGGGTGGATGGTAGATTTATATATGCAGGATTGTTTCAGGCGAGAAAAATTTCCTGGCCCTACACAGAGAACCAACCTTCTTAGCAGCAGATTTAGCTATGGACTCTATATAGTCATTCCACTTGAGGTCTTTTGTGAGAGTTAACTCGAGGAGGCGCAGTGTTTTACTTGAGGTCTTCTCAGTCATTTAAATGCCATACATGATACAAACTTGGGCAATCATGAAGCAGATTTTCAGCAACTTTCAACCCAGATTGCTTTTGTGATGAATTTAGCACAATGTGGGCAGAGCCCAGTTTGGAATGAAGTGAGTGACTATCGCTTGGCCATGAGATTTTGGACGAGGACGTGAAGGACCGGTGGTGTAGGGGTTCACATTGCGTATGCTCCAGATATACATCAGGAAGGTGTACATCCCTGCTTTGCATATCTAACTACCCAACAAGGTTGAAGAAGATGGACTTGTCACAAGGGAGTATTTACCATGAAATATGTTTGATCACACTGACTGGGCAGAAAATATCGCACAGTAGATTGCCATTACTTTCTACAGCAGACTGGTTGCAAACCCAGGCTATAGAACCTAATCTGTTTTACTATTTAACCCATAGCTGGAGGGAAGGGAAGGGAAGTATTAATACTTTTCCTGAGAGTATTTGTGTGTAAGTAAATGCGATGAATTCAGCCGAAATTCTAGCTCGGCTCTCTAATTTCTTGTTCTGAGACAATATCCACTGCCATACAACGCACATCCTGTGATAATCTAAACCTTTTAAATAAAGTATTGTTGTTATGCCATGGGTTTTTTTTATCTGGGATCTGCTTCTATTATTTAAATTATGATTTGCTTGGTGGGTTCTCTTGTTTTTTTTGTGTTGTCAGTCTGAGATTAACCGGGTCCTGGGCATGATGTTAAACTGCATCTGGCAGCAAGGCCTCTGATAGGGAGGTTGTGATTGCTGTTGTTCTCAGGTTCACCCTGACCCGGAGTGGTAGTACCTGTTAGGGTCCCAGCTATGGGCAAATAGTTAACCCTCAAACTGGAGTCAAAACACTATGAAAGTATGAAATACACTTTTATAGAAA
Organism: Ascarosepion bandense; assembly: GCA_037127315.1. Classification (NCBI taxonomy): domain Eukaryota; kingdom Metazoa; phylum Mollusca; class Cephalopoda; order Sepiida; family Sepiidae; genus Ascarosepion; species Ascarosepion bandense. The sequence goes on from JBBBDQ010002113.1 coordinate 719,879, forward strand.
TATATACATAAAAATAGACTTTTATTTTTTTTTATTTTTATTTTTTTTAATCATATCACCCCGAGCAAGGTGGTAATGCCACTGATGTGCAGGGGGCTACATAAGAGTAAAAAGATTAAGTAAAAGAGAGTGAAGAGGAAGATGAACCAGTTAGAAAGGAGCAAGAGAAGGATGGGAATACATTTTTATAGAAAAATATACATTTTTAAAGAAAAAATTATTACTATAACACATTTTTGAAGGAAAAAAATATTCTTAGCAAAACATTTTTGAATACAAAACTAGAAGACATTTTCAGTTTTCTAAAATAAAAAAAAGAATAAAAACAAGAAATTTTCATTAAAATCTGATTAAATCAACCTTCTTACGATAACCAAACATTAAAAAAATACCTTAAAACCCCACCTTTTTGGCATTAAATAACCCACGGAGGTTGATATGCCGTTGAACAAAATTCAAACTGAGATGAACTATCGTCATTACTGTACATTTGGTGCATTTACTAATCCATCTCAAATCTATGTCCCTTTTGGTAATTTTCAAACTGATTTAATGAATGTCCTTTTTTTCTTCATAATTTTCTTTTATAATAATTTTATAAATTATGGCTTTGGAATGAGAACTGCTTACCATAATAGATTAAATAATCTTCCATTTAGAATTCTCTTTAGGTTATCTGAATTGATAGACACCTGATGAAAGCCAGAGGACTCAGATGAAAGCTCTTGGATAGTTTTTCTTGTGGTGGTTCTTATGTCACTTAAAAATCATTCAAATTCTGATGAATAGAGCACGTAGTAGAATCAGGCCACAGATAGGACAAGAACAGTGCAGTTTCCTCACGGACACTGGGAGAAGGACTGCAATATTTATACTCGGAATGTTATCGGAAAGATCAGTACAAATCCAGAAAGGCTTACGGCCTATCACGTTGAATACACTGGTTCTCGCTCGATCACCGAAGTTAAGCAATGTTGAGCTTGGTCAGTACTGAGATGGGTGACTGCTTGGGAATACCAGGTGCTGTAAGCGTTTAGTGACAGATGTGTGTTGTGGTGCAGTGGATATCGGCTCGGAAAGAGAAATCGGTGAGCTGAGTTCGAATTCTAGTTGAATACCCTGCATTCACTTAAGCACCGGTACCCGTGGAAAAGGTATTAATCCGTCCCTTCTCTCCAGTTATGGGTTAAATAACAAGGGTAAGACTTGGGGACCCTGCCCTTAAAAACAAATCCCAATGAATCTTGATACATGAAAAGGAAAAACTATTACTAGACACAAAACTTATATAAAAAATAACAATAAACTGTTGAAAGAAAAAGGTATTACCAGCAATAAATAAAATTTAGTTGGCAATAAATGACCCGCCAAGGTTGATTTGCCATAAAAACAAAACAACCAACCAATCAACAAATCCAGAAGCTCATGTACCTGTGTTTCATAGACTATGCAAAGGCATTCGACAAAATACACCACAAAGACTTGATAGAAATGCACTGTGACCTTGACATATTTGGGAAGGGCATTAGAGTGATCAAGAACCTATACTGGCCGCCTTCATATGGACAGGGAACAAGTTCAGTCGATATACAAAAATAGAAAGAGGTGTTAAACAAGGATGTGTTTAATCACCTGATCTATTCAATCTATACAACAAGGCAATTGTGAGAGAAACAAAAGCTCTGCCAGGATTTATCATTGGCAACCACAATCTGAACAATATAAGATACGCAGGTGACACAGTGTTGATAGTAGACACGGAAAAGAAATTACAAGACCCCTGAACAGAAGATAATATATAAAAATAACAATAAATTGTTGAAAGAAAAAAAAAGTTATCACCAGCAGTAAATAAATAAAAAATTTAGTTGGCAATAAATGACCCGCCAAGGTTGATTTGCCATAAAAACAAAACAACCAACCAAGCAACAAATCCAGAAGCTCATGTACCTGTGTTTCATAGACTACGCAAAGGCATTCGACAAAGTACATCACAAAGACTTGATAGAAATGCACTGTGACCTTGACATATTTGGGAAGGGCATTAGAGTGATCAAGAACCTATACTGGCCGCCTGCATATGGACAGGGAACAAGTTCAGTCGATATACAAAAATAGAAAGAGGTGTTAAACAAGGATGTGTTTAATCACCTGATCTATTCAATCTATACAACAAGGCAATTGTGAGAGAAATAACAGCTCTGCCAGGATTTATCATTGGCAATCACAATCTGAACAATATAAGATACGCAGGTGACACAGTGCTGATAGTAGACATGGAAAAGAAATTACAAGACCCCTGTACAGAAGATAGCTAAAGAAAGTTCAAAGAAAGGGCTAAACATGAATTACAAGAAAACTGAATGCTTGGTCATCAGTAAAAAGAAGAACCCAAAATGACAACTCCAGGTCAAGGATAATGAACTCAAGCAGGTACAGAAATGTAAATACATAAGAAGCGTTCTAATAGATAATAAAAAGTGTGACAGTGAGATCCGACATCATATTGGGATGGCCAAGGATGCATTCCAAAAGCTGAGTAGAGTATTAAGAGAGAGAGAGAGGAAGATTTCATTGGAAACAAAGGAACTAGTACTGGACTGTTATGTGATATCTGTCTTTCTTTATGGCAGCGAATGCTGGACAATCTCCTTAAGGATGGAGGAGATACTAGAAGCAACAGAAATGTGATTCTACAGAAGGATGATGAGGATTCCATTTGAGCAATAAGGAGGTTTTAGAGGAGATTCAAATGAAAAAGAAACTGATGCTTGACATCAGGAAGAGACAGCTGAGGTTTTTGGAAGACATAATTAGAAAGGCGGACTTAGAGAATCTAATACTCCCAGGGTAGAGGGAAAGAAAGACAGGGGCAAACAATACTTGATGGGCTTGAGCAAGTGGAAAGCAGAACATGGTTTGGGAGAGACATCAAGAGGAGAAATATTAAGAACGACAAGAGAGAGGGGCAAGTAGAAGTCCATGATTGCCTACATCCTGAAGGGACATGGCACATGAAGAAGAAGAGGAAGAAAAAACCCTTCTCGTATTAATTGTGTTATAATGTCTATTATTATTAATTTCTTTAATCTTTGCTTTTTTTTGATATTCCTACATCATTGTTTTTTCCAAGTATTAATAATAACTTGTATGTCTTCATCTTAAAAATTAGAATATTATTGTTTTTGATAAAGAATTTCATTGAGTTTCATTATTTTTGATAACATATGTAAAACTTTTTGTTTTTTTGCATTTTTAAGGCAACAGGTTCTCACCTCTCGTTTACTATAACAGACAAAGGATTGTTGTAAGTGGAAAAAAGCAAAATGAGTAAGTAATGGATTTTGGTATCTTTTTGTCATTTTCTTTTTATAAACTTACTGTTTGTCGTAAGCAAGAAATTATATAAAAAAAAACTGGAGTTACTCAATATCTTTGTATTTATCATGACTTCTGATATTGAAGACAACTGGTTTTGGTCTGGAATAATTTCCTCTGGCTCATAACCTTACATTTTGCTTGACATTCTCAAAATCTGATCAAAATCAACGGCAGAAATATTGACCATGGGAACTGAGGGTAATATTGACCATGGGAACTGAGGCTAGTATTAACCATGGAAACTGAGGCTAGTATTGACCATGGAAACTGAGGCTAATATTGACCGTGGGAACTGAGGGTAGTATTGACCGTGGGAACTGAGGCTAATATTGACCGTGGGAACTGAGGGTAATATTGACCGTGGGAACTGAGGGTAATATTGACCGTGGGAACTGAGGGTAGTATTGACCGTGGAAACTGAGGCTAGTATTAACCATGGAAACTGAGGGTAGTATTGACCATGGAAACTGAGGGTAGTATTGACCATGGAAACTGAGGCTAATATTGACCATGGGAACTGAGGGTAGTATTGACCATGGAAACTGAGGCTAATATTGACCATGGAAACTGAGGCTAATATTGACCGTGGGAACTGAGGGTAGTATTGACCGTGGGAACTGAGGGTAGTATTGACCGTGGGAACTGAGGGTAGTATTGACCATGGAAACTGAGGGTAGTATTGACCGTGGAAACTGAGGCTAATATTGACCATGGAAACTGAGGGTAGTATTGACCGTGGTAACTGATGGTAGTATTGACCGTGGGAACTGAGGCTAGTATTGACCATGGAAACTGAGGCTAGTATTGACCATGGAAACTGAGGCTAATATTGACCGTGGGAACTGTGGGTAGTATTGACCGTGGGAACTGTGGGTAGTATTGACCATGGGGACTGTGGGTAGTATTGATCATGCGAACTGTGGGTAGTATTGACCATGGTAACTGATGGTAGTATTGGCCCTGGAAACTGAGGCTAGTATTGATAATGGAAAATGAGGTTTGTAATGATCATGGGAATTGAGGGTAGTATTGACCATGGGAACTGATGGTAATATTAGCCATTGGAGACTGAGTATAATAATGGCCATTTGAATTGATAGTAAAATTGCCTAAGGTTACTGAGTAAAATACTGGCCATTAGAACTGCGTGTAATATTCACTGTGGGAACTGAGGGTAATATTGTGTATCTGTGCTCAGGGTAATATTGAACATGGGTACTGAGAGTTATATTTTCCATAGAAACTGAGTCTCATTTAAGCGATGGTAATATTGGGCAGGGGTTCTGAGGTTAATATTGGCCATGGAAATTGATGGTAATTTTTGTCCATGCAACTGAAGATAATATTGGCTATGGGAACTGATGGATAATACTAGCCATGGGAAATGAGTGTAATATTGGTTATGTGTACTGAGGATACTGCAGGTAAGGAAATGAGTGTGATATTGTCTTTGTGTGGCAAGAGTAAGACTGGCCATGGAACTGAGTAATATTGGCCATGTGTAATGAGGATAATGTGGCCATAGCACTAGGTGTAATATTAGCCATGTGTGCTTAGGTGAAAACTGGCTTTCGGAACTGAGTGTAATATTGGCCCTGGAACTGAGTATAATATTGGCCATGTATACCAAATGTGTGTTGTGGTGCCGTGGATATCAGCTCGGAACGAGAAATCGAGGAGCCAAGTTCGAATTCCAGTTGAATTCATTGCATTCACTTACACACAAATACCCTTGGGAAAGGTATTAATCTGTCTCTTCCCTCCATTTATTGGTTAAATAACAGTACAGATTGGGTTCTATAGCCTTGACAACCAGTCTACCGCAAAAAGCAATGGCAACCTACTGCGGGATAATGTTCTGCCCAGTCAGTCATGTTGCTTTCGAGACATGATCGCCCAAGCGTGTTTCACTTATGGCACTTAACTGGATATTGAATGTAATAAGACCATGGAACTGAGTGTAATATAGACTCTGTACTGAGAGAAATACTGGCGAGTACTGAGTGTAATATTGGCTAAGGATAAAACAGGTCATGGAATTGAGTGTAATATTAGCCATGTCTGCTGAAGGTAATACTTACTATGGGAACTGAATAATATATGTCATGTGTACTAAATGTGATAATGGCCTTGTATACTGAATGCAATATTGGCCACATGTGCTGAGGGTAGTACTAGCCATGGATACTGAGGATAATACAGTCTGGCACCTTATGCCCGGGGTTGGCTCATTATTTGTGATGCTTGTTCTTGTCAACTGTCGTGACAGCACCATCTATGACACTGCCACCCGGCTGGCTGGCTGGTTGGTTCAGTCGCTGTTGCTGGGCGGGACGATCTCGTCACAAAAGCTGGTTTTCAAGACAATTATTGCAACAATGGGCCACTGCCCATGTTGTGAATTGATCTCAGAAAGCCACGCTGTGCAATTTCAGTAGCCGTCTTTCCACCAAAACCAGACTGGACACTGGTGTACACTTGTGGTTAAAAATAAACACGGCACCAAAAAAATTTAATAAAATAAATGAATGAGGACGAACACGCCTGGAAAGTTATGAAGAATGTCTTTATATAAAAAACAAAATAATTATTAGTCACAGGAGCAGATAATATAGCTGTCGGAATGCCAGTTTACAACAAAGAGAGTTTGTTTAAAAATATCAGAGCTTTCAATCCTTAAATAAAAATGTCTTTTCTATGTTTCATTAAAGTAAACAGAGCTCTTCAAATTTTCACTAAAGTCTTATCACATATTCATTAAATTTTCATTACCATCTTTTCACATATTCTCTATAATTGGGGCTGTCAATTCTCTATGCAACTTCTAAAATAACAAAGTCCTTTCGGGTTCTTATCGGAGTTTACCGAAGTAGAGCAAACAAGGAATGAGAAATTTCGATTCTCCCATGATTTAAAAAACAATAACGTTCTTTCAGGATTTCTATCGAAGGCGCATTATTCAGGATTAACCCTTTAAGCTAATTGGCTGCAGGCTTCATTCGACATTAACTCTTTAGCCATAAGTTCATGGCTCCCAAGTTGGGAACCTTTTTCCACAGTCATTACATTTCGACTATAATTCCAGATACTCACTCCTACTCTACTTTGAGAACAACTCACAGCTTCTCACAGCAACTGATTTTTCTCTCTGAGTCTCTATTTTTATAACCATCTCCAATCCTCTTGGGGGATTTGGCCGACTCAAAGCCCTCAACCAATGAGATCGTTTTCCACCCACTCAATTTGCGGGAGTGGTTAGCTCGATAAATGAAATATCAACAGCTCACTTCCTTTCGATTACATCATATTTAGATTTTCCAATTCCCACAATTTCTGTTCTCAGAGAAACATCTGTTGGGGCACTTTAACCCCTGCCTGACCCCATCAACAAATCTTGATACTTTGTTTTGGCTACTCATAAAATTTTAGCTTTGCCCAAAATATCCGCTTCGAACACAAAAGAAGAAGAATTATATTTCTACCTTTCTTTCCCAAAAATAGTTAATTGTTTTATTCCCTGGATTTTAGAAGTACATGATAGTATTAAAATAGTTAATTTTTCTATTCCCTGGATTCTACAAGTATATGATAGTATTAAAATAGTTTTTTTATGTGAGCTCACATCGCAAATTACAATAAAGCACAACCAATAATACTGCTAATAGTAATTTCTCTCTCTCCATTGCATTAAACCAAACAAAAGAAAGTACACTCGTGGAAAATAGTGTCACACAAACCAGGAAATGATTGTAATATTGACCATGTGTGTTGCAGGTGGGTATACTGGCTATAGGAACCGAGTGTAATATTGGCCAGGCGTGCTGAGTGTAATATTGGCCAGGCGTGCTGAGTGTAATATTGGCCAGGCGTGCTGAGTGTAATATTGGCCATGTGTGCTGAAGGTGGTACTGGCCGTGAAACTGAATGCAATATTGGCCTTGTGTGCTGCAGGTAATACTGGCTATGCGAACTGACTGTATATACTGAGGATAATAGTAGTATTGAAACTGAGTGTATTATTAGTCATATGTACTGAGTTTAATATTGGCCATGTGTACTGAGGGTAGTACTACCCATGGAAGTCTGTAATATTGGCCATGTGTACTGAGGATAACACTTGCCATGCCACTGAGTATAATATTGGCCATGTGTGCTGAGAGAAATACTGGCTATGAGAAATGAGTTTAGAATTGGTCATATGTACCAAGAGTAATTTTGGCCATGTATACTGAATGTAATATTTGCCAAGTGTGCTGTGGGTTGTAATGACCATAGGACTTGGTGTACATGGTCAATATCACCATCAGCACACATGGCCAATATTACATTTAACATCTTCGTCTTCTTTTATGTGCCCTGTCCTTTCATGGCTTTCCATGTCTCCCTCTCCCTGGTGGCTCTTAGCACGCTTTCTCCTGTTAGACGACACAACCTTCGTTCCATCATCCACCTGATTAGGTCCTTCAAATATGTTATCCGTTGCTTTCCCTTGTCTCTTTTTCCCTCTATCTGGCCTGTTAGTATCAGATTCTCCAAGCCCTCCTTCCTCATTGCATGTCCCAGGAACTTTAGCTGTCTCTTCCTGATGCTCAGTATTAATTTCCTTTTTGTTTCCATCCTTTCCAAAACCTCATCATTGCTCACATGCTCGATCCATGATATTCGCAGCATCCTTTTATAGAATCACATTTCAGTTGCTTCAAGTTTTTCCTTCATTTTCAATGATATTGTCCAGCATTCACTGCTATATTGAAGAATTGACATCACATAGCAATCCAGTACTCTCTTCTTTGTTTCTAGCAAAATTGTCCTGTTTCTTAATACTTTACTCAACTTCTAGAATGCTTCCTTCGCCAATGTCAATTCACCTTCAGATCTCTGTGTCACACTTTCCATCTTCTGTTAGAACTCTTCCCAGTACATGGCCAATATTATATTCAGTATGCATGGCTAATATTACATTCAATATGGCCAATACTGGCAATGTGTATGTATAGGAGTGGAAGATAACGATTAACCCGGTTAAGATTGTAGTGATCAGGGAAATACTCTCTTGGGAGTTGGTTCTACAGAGCAGTGGTTCATGGTAAAAAGCTATTAGAGTGGAACCTATTTCTCATTGATAGAATATGAAGGGTTTACTATGAGGCAAGTGTCAGTGTGGGTCCTTGCATTGAAGGTTTGAATTGGTGGGACCAGGAAATGAGATTTTGACACTTGTAAAGGTAGAGGATGTTGCGGATATCATGGATCGAGCATGTGAGCAATGATGAGGTCTTGGAAATGATGGAAACAAAAAGGAAATTAATACTGAGCATCAGGAAGAGACAGCTGAAGTACCTGGGACACACAATGAGGAAGGAGGGCTTGGAGAATCTGATACTAACAGGCCAGACAGAGGGAAAAAGACACAGGGGAAAGCAATGGATAACATATTTGAAGGACCTAATCAGGTGGATGATGGAACGAGGATTGCATGGTGTAACAGGAGAAGGCATGCTCAGAGCCACCATGGATAGGGAAATGTGGAAGGCCATGATCGCCTCCCTCCTGAAGGAGCAGGGCACATAAAAGAATATATATACCAACTGCTTATAAGAAATGATAATGTGGATGTAAAGTGGGGTATCAAATCTATATTATAATGAATATATAAACTGATCCCTCATTTTGTGTCCATACTAGTTTCTATACATTTATAGTTTAGATTTATAGGCTTGAGCAGATGGATGATGGAACAAGGATTGCATGGTGTAACAGGAAAATGCATGCTCAGAGCCACCAGGGATAGGGAAACATGGAAGGTCATGATCGCCTACGTCCTGAAGGGACAAGGCACATAGAAGAAAAATATATATGTCAAATGTTTATAATAAATTATAATGTGGATATAAAGTGGGGGATGAAATCTATATCATAATGAATATCTAAACTGATCCTTTATTTTGTGGCCATACTAGTTTCTATACATTTATAGTTTAGATTTATGGGCTTGAGCAGGTGGATGACAGAACGAGGATTGCATGATGTAACTGAAAAATGCGTGCTCAGAGCCACCAGGTTTAGGAAAACGTGGGAGGCCATGATCGTCTACGTCCTGAAGGGACAAGGCACATAGAAGAAGAAGAAAGGAAGAGGATAGCAGGAGGAGTCAGATACTTGCTGGCATGTTGCAGAGAGCTGACCATTTTTCAAAATTTCTTTTGTCAATCATAAAGCTAAGGAGGTAATCGATCTTACAGCGCTGAAAAAAGTAAAAAAAAAACAACAAAATTAAATGTGGTGATAGTCTGCTTCAGGTCCGCCAATTCTTTTAATCTCATCTACCAAAGTAACATCGTTATTTTACTGAATTGGATTGGGTCACAGAGTAGTGTCAGCTTGCTTTTGGTTTTTTGATGTACGCTCTCTTCAAATAATGATGGCACAGGCTTTTTAATGTGTTTCTTTGGGTGTGTCTTTGACAGACAGACTTGCATGAAAGTCTGTCTGTCAAAGATTTAATTGAATGTCCCTGACTAGGCAATGGATTGCTTTCTTGATATGGTTTAAACACTAAACAAGTTCAGACTCTGTGTGCGTGTGTCTGTGTGTTCGTGTGTGGCGGTAAAAATTTTCACCATTTCATATTTTTAATTTAGCACATGCACATTGTCCGTTTTCAATTTTGACTTTTTTAAGGTCAGTTGGGCAACACCTGTGAGAAAAAGAACACTATGACTGTTATGGGGAAACACATTTATTCCTCAGATAATGGACTCTCCCTTTTATGTTAATGTTATGCTGAAACACACCTATTCCTCAGATAATGGACTCTTCCTTCTATATTAATGTTAAGGTGAAACACACCTATTCATCAGATAATGGACTCTCCCTTCTATATTAATGTTAAGGTGAAACACACCTATTCATCAGATAATGGACTCTCCCTTCTATATTAATGTTAAGGTGAAACACACCTAATCCTCAGATAATGGACTCTCCCTTCTATATTAATGTTAAGGTGAAACACACCTATTCCTCAGATAATGAACTCTCCCTTCTATATTAATGTTAAGGTGAAACACACCTATTCCTCAGATAATGAACTCTCCCTTCTATATTAATGTTAAGGTGAAACACACCTATTCCTCAGATAATGGACTCTCCCTCCTATATTAATAGGAGTTAACAGTAAGTTAATGAGAGAAGCTATTAAAGTGCTCCTTCTATAAAGAATGTCGTTTGGCTCTCCAGTTTCTCTTGCGGGCTACGGATGGCCTCTCCAACGCCCAATCGTTGTCTCTTAGGGCATTATATCGGGTATTAGTTAGGGGGGCCGTTCAAGATGAACTGATTGGCGAGCTCGGGCTTACGAAGCAGGAGGCTCGCTCCATATGGCCTTGGGCGCCCGGGTTGAAATGTCTCACTAACGATGAGGCATCACTCACCTGGCTGATGATTCGAAATGCTCTCTGGGTAGGCAAGAGGCTTCATGCAGCGGGCCTAACTCCGAAATCAACCTGTGTGCGTTGTGGGCTGACGACGGAAACCGTTGATCATGCCTTCTTCCACTGCAGTGTTGTTGCTCCGTTGTGTAAGTTTCTTGAAGACCTCATGGTTCGTATGCTGCGTGGAAAGTTCTTTGTCCTTGAGGCTAGTTCTGTTTGTAGCAATGTCGTACCTCCGTTATCTAGGGCTGAGCACTATGTGCTCTTTTGCTTACTAGGTGTTATGCGAGTCGTGATTTGGACGACGCGACAGAAGGAATTCTATGGTGATGAGAAGTTTACCTCTTCCCAACTGATCTTGTTCTTTAAGCATCAGCTTAAAGTCAAGATCAGGACGGAAAGGAAACGACTCACTCCATCTGAATTTGGCAAAAGGTGGGTGAGTCTTGCGCGATTCTGTCGAGTGAAAGGTGCTGACCTGGAGTGGTTGTTTGATGTTGGTTAGGCATCAGGATATTGGGTGTGCTGGGCAGAACATGTGCACCCCGTCCCTGTTAGTTTAGTGTAGGGAAAGTTTGATTTTTCTGTTTTTTGCTTCAATGTTAACTTAGCTAGGTTATGATTGCTCATTGGCCCCCTTTTCTTTTTGTCCCTTAATTTCTTTAGTTTAATCCCCCATCCCTTCCCACTTTAGGTGTTCAACAATGTTAGTTCTCCGGTGGATGCGTGGCGACTTTCGTTATTTTTCAAGTGTGCTTTTCGTTTTTAGTTATGGTGTTTAAATGTGTGAGTGATTGTGTGAGTGATTGCTGATCGGATATATGGTATTATATTTCTAAAGCCACGCATTATGTTTCGTCCGGGGAAGTGATTTTGCTGTCACAATATTAGAGTAGTGGGGGGCTTTTATTACTAATACAATTTTATTTAGTTTCTTGTATATATTGTATATCATTGTATATAAACATTTGGGGATATTTTAATGTTGTTATTCTCTGCCCATGCCCTCCACTGAAAATTGTACATATGGAAGTTAAGTAGGACTACATAGAGAACCTGAGGTATTATGGTGGACGTGGTAAGAATGGTAAGTAAAAATGTGGTATTATGGTGAAAGGTTTATTGTTAGCGTGTCAGGGTCAACGAAAGTGAATAGCTAAGTTAAATTAGGACAGTTGATGACCAGCCTTCCCCATCCCCGTATTAGGCCTTGTGCCACATTTGTACTTCTGTACAATAAATAATGAAGCTATTAAAGTTTAATTAGAGTTCTGTAGAACTACTAGGCAGTTGATATTAGTTGACAGTTAGCCGCATACTAAGGAGTCGGCTTACAGTGGAAGATTTCCAAGTTCCTAACATTTTGTGTGCGTTAAGTCAATTAGCAACCGACATAGCACAATTATAACCTTCAGTGTGAAAACTACTCCACAACAATGACACAATTCACTCTGCCAGAAATTTTAAAACAGCATTCTGTACTACTTGGGAATTGTGCTATCAAGCAATTAATGCGACCACATCACCACCTAACTCTTTAGACTTTAACCCCCTTAATTAGTATGCATGGAGCACAGTTGAGTGAGGGACCAAAACAGAAATTCTTCTAATACCAAAGATGGGTTGAATTCAAAGATTATGGCAGCATTTACCAACTGGAGAAGAATGGCACGAGAATCGAAAGTCATCTTGAGGCCAGGGTTGAATCATTTCACTTTTTAGTATTTCAAGTTAATTTTATGTAGATGTTTGTGTTACAGTGTAACCCTGATATAAGACACTTGTAGGACTGGATAAAAGTTATCTTATATCCGGGTTTAATCTATTTTATATACATTACCGCAGGCTATAATTTTGGGACCAGATATAATCTCTCTTATATCCGGGTTATAATACAATATAACCGATATAAGATAGTTGTCGGGACTGGATAAAAGTTATCTTATATCCGGTTTCGGTCTATTTTACATACATTTCCACAGGCTCTAATCTGGAACCAGAGACAATCTCTCTTATATTCGAGTTTCTCTTATATCCGAGTTAGGTCTATTTTATATACATTACCACAGGCTCTAATTTGGGACCAGAGACAATCTCTCTTATATCCGAGTTTGGTCTATTTTACATACATTTCCACAGACTCTAATCTGGAACCAGAGACAATCTCTCTTATATCCGGGTTTCACTTATATCTGGGTTACACTGTATTTGCATATTTGTGTAATTTAGACGACAATTTATTCATCGCACCCTCTGTGTGTGTGTGTGTGTGCGTGTGTGTATAAATATGTCTATGTATAGAAGGACCTTGAATAAGTTTTCACTATTTTTCAGCAGATGGTGTTCCTAGAACTAAATGCGTGTAGTTTCAGATGGTAACATGTTAAACATGTTGGATTTTGTGCAAAAAAAAAGTGTATTTGTGGGGAATTTTGCTGTTTTCTTATTAAAAAAAAATCTGCAGCTGAATCGCACAGAATTCTTGTTGAGACTTACGGTAACCATGCCTTGTCAGAAATAACATACAGATATTGGCTTAAAGCAGCGGTCAGTAATCCTCGGCCCGTAGGCCACATCCGGCCCTCGAGTGAATCTTGTCCAACCTGCTACCTTACTCTGGACACCATATAAAATTTAGGTAATCCAAACCAAAGTGACAGTTGATAGTCTGAATATACTGCGTCGAAATTTTAAAAATTTCTTTCTTTTTACCTGGAGAATGTTTACTTTAATATTTTATTTGTGGGGATTAGTGTACGGCCTCACTTTCACTTTTTCTGGTAAATTGCTTTCGTGAGCAGGCACTTTTAAATGAATATAAAATAGTGTTTTCAATCGATTTTAATGGAATTTTTTTTGCAATACTGATTTATGAAACATTTATTTGTAAGATGTAATTTTCTTTTTAACAAAATTCCCGTCAGATTTTAAATTATATTGAATCCTTGCTTTCTTCAAACACATAGAAAATTAATTCACATATTTAATAACGTGGTTCTCCTCCATGACACTGGACCCATAGCTGTTTGGCCCTCCTCCATGACACTGGAGCCATAGCTGTTTGGCCCTCCTCCATGACACTGGAGCCATAGCTGTTTGGCCCTCCTCCATGACACTGGAACCATAGCTGTTTGGCCCTCCTCCATGACTCTACATAGCTTTTTGGCCCTCACTCTCCAAAAGGTTGCCGACCCCTGGCTTAGAGGCTTCGAAAATAATGATTTTGATGTTGAAGATAAAAAACACTCTGGTGCGAAGAATTGGAGACATTACTTCATATAGATTCATGTTAGGCGCAAGCTGAACTTGCAGAATCATTACAAGTTAATAGCACAACAATTTTGAAATGTTTGAAAGCATTAGGAATTATTCAAAAGCAAGGACATTGGGTGGCGTACACATTGAAGCTGAGAGACATTGAACATCGCCTTGTAACATGTGAACAGCTGCTTCAATGACAAAAATGAAAAGGTTTCTTGCATGAATTAACACCAGCAGGAAAGCTGAATATCCATAGTTCAAAGCTTATTGCGTTTAGTCGGATTAACTGAGTGTCTAAACTTATTTATAAATGGAACTTTGTATGTATGTGTCTGTGTGTATCCGTTACTTATAGACTCTGAAACGGCTGAACTGATTTTCTTGAAACTTTACACAGTTGTACTATAAGCATCTGCGAGTGTTCTTAGCTAGGTTTTGTGTCTAGGTACCCCCGACAAATATCGAAAATCGATAATTGAAAAAATCAGGTCATAGAAGGAGTGATCCGATTGTAATCAAATTTGATACACTCATAGACAAAGACATAAGAAACAATATTCAGAAGTTTCAAGGTTGCAGTTCTTACAATAGTGCAGAAAATCAATAATATATATATATATAAAAGGCAAGATGTTTTTGTGTCTGTTTATCTGCTTGTATGTCTGTATTTTTTCAGCCCTTTTATTTTAGATTTTGCTTCGGGTTTGGCTCTAAGTAGGTATAATTGTAGTTCTTACTCTCAGCCATGATACCATTTACTCAGAGGACTTATTTAGTCTTCACAATTCAGTTTACGACGAAAAAAACATTTGATATCGATACCAGGAAATCAAAATTTGACTTACATCCATTCATTTTTCTTTTAGTCTACGGTTTTGCTTTAACTGGAAGCAACTATTGCTTTTTAGTCTTTCGTGCCAATGTTTAAAGAGTCTGAGCTCCAGGACCATGGATTAGTTTTAAAGCTTTCATTACACCCGAGCAATGCCGGGCTATACAGCTAGTAGTTTATAATGAGCTACTCAGACAAACCAAAACCATCACAAGAGATCGCTGTTGACTACAACCGATGTGTTTGAGCTGAGCATTGATGAAAGAACAGCTGTTATACAAGCAGAGACACAATAAATTGATTTTGTAATATGACAGCATTAGGTCACATGTGAAAACCTTCTTGAAAACACTTAAATGGGAACTCCTACCCCACTTGCCATATTCACCTGACATTGTTCCATCCAATCTTTATTTGTTCTGATCAATAGCACATGGCCTGGTGGAGCAGTACTTTCATTTTTATGAAGATGCCAAAAAATAGGTTCGTTCGTGGTTAGCCTCAGGAGACATGTCGTTTTTTTTATGTAGAATTCAAATGTTGCCAGAAAGATGAGATAAAGTAGTCGCTAGTGTTCGCAAATTCTTTCAGTAACATGTTTCGTACTAATTTTTTAAAATAAAACCTTCAATCAATTGAGTGCCATACGAGGCTTGAGTGATCATGTCTCTTTTGAGACATGACTGATTGAGCAGAAGATTTTCTCGCAGTAGGTTGCCATTATTTTCTGTGATAAGCTGGTTGCCAAGCAAGGCTACAGAACCCAATCTGTCCTGTTATTTGATCCATAGCTGGAGGGAAGAAATGAATTAATACCTTTGCCATTCACTCTTATAGTTGAGAGTGCAAGAATTTTTGCTGATTATTTTTTTATATGGGGAGGTAGTAAATATGTTATTGTTTGCGTCTATTAAAATGTCCAAGAAAGGGATTTTGTTATCTTTAAGTTTGTATGTGTGCCCTAACTCCTGCAAAATAGCACTTATACACAACTTAATTAACCGAGCACAAATCAATCCCTCCACACAAAAGATATTTTACTTGGAACTAAAAAATATTAAGCAGACTCTCATTAATAATGACTTCCCAATCCACATTGCATAATATGCGAAAGATTATCCATGTGTATGAACAGATTTTAATAAAAATAAGCAGACACAATATTTGCAATTTATTTAATCTGATATATATATACTAGCAGTATACCCCAGTGTTGCTCAGGTGTAATAAAAGCTTTTATATATATATTATTAATTTTCTGTACTATTGTAAGAACTGCAACCTTGAAACTTCTGAATATCATTTCTTATGTCTTTGTCTATGAGTGTATCAAATTTGATTAAAATTGGACCACTCCTTCTATAACCCGATTTTTCCGATTATCGATTTTCGATATTTATCAGGAGTACCTCGACACAAAACCTAGCTAAGAACACTCGCAGATGTGTATAGTACAACTGTGTAAATTCTCAAGAAAACCGGTTCGGCTGTTTTGGAGTCTATAGGTAATGGAGACACATACACACACACACACACACACACACAAAAAAGGTTCCATTTATAAATAGTTTTATATATATATATATATTTTCTAGACATATTCTATTAAATATAAGAGACAATGAATGTCTATTATGTTTAATCATGAGCCGTTCTAAACGTCGTATTTTTGCTTTAATTTCAGTTGAAAATAAAGACAAAAATTCTCCAACATTAGGATAATTATTTATTGGTTTTCTTCTAAGCTTTCGGCTCACATGAGCCATCTTCAGAGAGGTAGTTTAAACTGAAATATTATAAAATCCACCATCACCGACAATTTTATTTTGTGTTGACATAAAACTCTGCTTGGCAACAGCAATAGTTACCAAAAATAATAAACGCAGTTCTTAAGTTTGCGATGCGGTTTTATGACGTCACACCGCGGGATAGCGCGAAATGACAACAAAACCATCTAGTCAAATGCAATTTTCAACTGAAATTAAAGCAAAAATACGACGTTTAGAACGGCTCATGATTAAACATAATAGACATTCATTGTCTCTTATATTTAATAGAATATGTCTAGAAAATTACTTGCTGCCTCGATATACTAAATATATATATATATATATATATATATATATATATATATATAAAGTGTGTGTGTGTGTGCATGACATTAGAACTAAGATGACCATTCACAAGTTTTTTCCTGGTTTATCAATTTTATCAATTTGTCTTTTCTTGATGCAAATGAAAGAAGGTGTTTTGTTTTTACAAAATCTGCATTCTTTTGCCTTATATTTTCTTATTGGTTAATTTTACACAGGGCCAAAATGTTTTTTCTTTCCCTTGGTAAAATGTCCTTTTCGCCATTGCATTAATGTATTGTTTACGGGCAAGAATGTTGGAACTTGAATGCATTAAGCTTCAGACTAATGGAGGCAAGGAAACTGTTGTTGAAAGAAATGAAAAGGAATAAAATAAAATAGATTCTTATTTCTGCTCAATATTAGCAAACGAAACTTTTCTTTTGTCACCTTAACAGAAACCACCTCACTTGAAAAGTACCAACAGCAGCAACAACAAAAAAAATTAATAGCACACGTACCTTGAAGAGAAAATTATAATATAATAATAATATAATCAAGATGTCTGCATTCCATACTATTTCAAATAAAAAGTTAGGACGGAAACCCCATCAGTATTGGAAAAGGTATTTTCCTGAAATATCCAAGTGAAAAATTTTATAAATTTCAACTGAAGACAGTATTGGTTGCTCGGTCAGTAAATGCTGAATGTTTCTTTATAAGGAAACGGCTATTATTACCATTATCATTAGAGACGAGGAAAACATTATACTACACTTTGATCCCAGCTCAATGGCCAGTTAGTGAAGAAAAGTCGAATGAGAAGCACTGGCAGCTCATTCAATAAATGCCGAATGTTTTTTTAATAAGGAAACAGCTAATATTACTATTATCATTAGAAATGAGGAAAACAGATAATACACTTTTATCCCAGCTTGATGGCCAGGGAGTAATGAGTAGCACTGGCTGCTTGGTCATTGAATGCTGAATGTTTCATTATAAGGAAACAACTCATATCACCATTATCATTAGAGATGAGGAAAACATATACTAAACTTTGATCCCAGCCAGATAGCCAGGGAGTGAAGAAAAGCATAACGAGTATCACTGGCTGCTTGGTCAATAAATAGTGAATGTTTCTTTATAAGGAAACAGCTAATATTATCATTTTCATTACCATTCTGTGTTCAACTCTGATCAAATCAAAGGTTAGGAAAGAAAACCTCATAAAAGTTAGAAAGAGTGATGACAGCTACTGAGCTTGAGAAATCTATTTTCCTGAAAAATTATTTTAAGAGAAAGATTTTGTGAATTTCAGCTGAAAGCAGTATTGGTTAGAATGGCACATTTTTTTTTTTAATAGGGAAACGACTAATATGACCATTACCAGACGCAAGATATGATAGGGTTAAATGCTTTCCATTGAGATGGCACTAATAAAGAATTTTCTATATGTTCTGAGTTGTGAGAAAAATTTATTTCCAAAAAGTTTTTCTGAAGGGGAAAGGGTCCGTATTTATACATTACTCATTCTCCAACAATCGCTATATGGAATCTGATAATAAAGAAAGATAGAGAAATGACAGCAAGGCTTTAACAGCAGCAGCAATCTCATCAACAGGCAGATTAGGTTTAAGGCTTCAAGTTCTACATTCAGCTACAAGGACCAAAAAGTTGTGGAAAGCTATGATCACCTACGTCCTGAAGAGACATGACATATAAAGAACAAGTTAGTGGAGATCTTGAAATGAGAGAATGTCATGGCTCGATTCAAACTTCAATCTCACAACCTAAAAATAATATATTGGAGAAAAAGTCAATCTCCTCCTTTGATAAAATTCAAGGCAATTCTTTATTTTTTTAATTTTTTTTTAATCGTGTCGCCCCAAGCAAGGCATTTCACAGCCACTGTTGTGCAGGGGGTTACATAGGAGGAATGTTATAAAGAGTGAGAGGTTGCAGGGGGTGTCAGGGAGAGATTACTGATGAGAGTGGGGTGGACGAGGAGGAAATGTTATGATGTGTGAGAGGTTGCAGGGGGTGTCAGGAAGAGAGTAGAAGAGATTACTGATGAGAGTGGGGTGGACGAGGAGGAATGTTATGATGTGTGAGAGGTTGCAGGGGGTGCCAGGAAGAGAGTAGGAGAGATTACTGATGAGAGTGGGGTGGATGAGGAGGAATGTTATGAGGAGTGAGAGGTTGTGGGGGGTGTCAGGAAGAGAGTAGGAGAGGGAAGAGATTACTGATGAGAGTGGGGTGGATGAGGAGGAATGTTATGAGGAGTGTCAGGAAGAGAGTAGGAGAGGGAAGAGAGTACTGATGAGAATGGGGTGGATGTAGAAAAGCATGAGAGAGAGGATGTAAGTTAGTGAGACAGGAGATGACTATTGACTTTACATTTAAATTCTTGGAGATTGTAGTTGTCAGGAAAGCAAGTATGTGGAAGGGAATTCCACAGGCGGGAAGTTCGAGAAAAGAAGCTGCTGGAGTAGAATTTGCGTTTACAATCTATTGGCTTCACAGTAAAAATAACCCTTTCCCAAATTTTTTTCTTTTGTAGATTTTAGTGCAGTGTTGGCTGGAACTAAAGAAAATATGGATTTCACCTAATATGCATTCATGGAAAATAAAGTTTGTCGGTTTTACATGAAAAGTTGGTGTTAGTGTTACTCTTCTTTCTTATATTTTGTTTGATCAAAAAAACTTAATTTGCTTTACAAACTATAAATAAAATCTAAATTATTCAACGTGAGCTTTATCGAACTGTTATATCGCGGGAACAATATAAATAACAAGGTAAATTCCAAGTGGAAAGATTTACACGACACATAATAGGGTAAACAAATAGTTTATTGTACGGAAAAGTACAATTAACAGAGAGTTCAATAAAAGGATAAGTCAAGACGGAATGAGAGCGGAAATCAAATTGTTTTGTACTTTTTTACTTCTTAATATTTTCGGCAAGTCAACTGTCAAGCAAGTTTCATTATAATATGAACAAACTATTCATTTATATTTCACAATCTTGTTTTGTCTTTCAGAAAAATTTCAGAATTTAATTAATTCCAAAAACATTTAGGCTTACGGCCATATCACGTTGAATACACCAGTTTTCGCTCGATCACCAAAGTTAAGCCTGGTCAATACTTAGATGGATGACCGCTTGGGAATACCATGTGCTGTAAGTGTTTAGTGACGGATGTGTGTTGTATTGCAGTGGATATTGGCTCGGAAAAAGAAATCGGTGAACCGAGTTCAAATTCTAGTTGAATACCCTGCATTCACTTAAGCACTGGTACCCTTGGGAAAGGTATTAATCCGTCCCTTCCCTCCAGTTATGGGTTAAATAACAGGGTAAGACTTGGGGACCCTGCCCTTAAAAACAAATTTCAATGAATCTTGATACTCGAAAAGAAAAAAGTATTACTAGACACAAAACTTATATAAAAAATAACAATAAATTGTTGATAGAAAAAGATATTACCAGCAATAAATGACCCACTGAGGTTGATATGCCATAAAAACAAAACAACCAGCAACCAACCAAAAACATTTGCTTTCTTGGCAAATAATGGAACTAATTTTGTTTGT
This sequence comes from Ascarosepion bandense, assembly GCA_037127315.1. Taxonomy (NCBI): domain Eukaryota; kingdom Metazoa; phylum Mollusca; class Cephalopoda; order Sepiida; family Sepiidae; genus Ascarosepion; species Ascarosepion bandense. Next base: position 740,446 of record JBBBDQ010002113.1, read on the forward strand.
ACAGACTCCAAGAAAATAAAAATATTTATTCTTTAGGAGAGTTTTATAAAGAACAGAATAAATAGTAAAGTTAACGAGCAATACCTGCAGAATATAATGGCTGTGTAAAAACATCCCAACCAAACTGCAACATGTGGTTCTACTTTTTTTTTTATGATTATATTCAGTCTGTACAAAGCCCGAGAGCCACTCAAGATAGCAGGTTACTGAGTAGGAGACACTATTCTAAGCAAAATGATAATGCCACCATATGCAAAAGTTCATCAGAAGTGAGAAAGAAAGAAAAGACTGCAGAGAGACCTGAAAACCTAATCCTAAATAGGTAATAAAAGATAAACCTCTACACCTGTTCAAAAGAGAAGTGTGAACTGGTCAATAAGTGAACCTATCTATTGTCAGTCAGTTAAGTGCCATACGTGATACACGCTTTGGGTGATTATCCTACAGTAGGTTGCCATTGCTTTCTGCAGTAGACTGGTTGCTGGCCAAGGCTATAGAACTCAATCTGTCCTATTATTTAACCCATAACTTGGGGGAAGAGATGGATTAATACCTTTCCCAAGGGTATTTCTGCATAAGTGAATGCAAGGAATTTAACTGGAATTGAGAGGGGAAAAAGGAAATCATAAATAAAATTTTGAAGTTTTAGGCTGAGATTTTAGAAGTATAGAGTTGAAGTAGACTTTAGAGGGAACTGAGAATCTAATCCTAGACAAGAAACAAGGGATAAACTTCTACTTGTTTTAAAAAAAAATATGGGAGGGGAGCATGAACTGGATGCTAGGCAAACTGATTTACTTCTGTTTAGAATTGTACTCTTTCTACTATTATAGCTGTATTTTGTCAGTTAATGTCTTCAGTTGGTCTAATTGAGAGATGTACACTACCAGCCATAATTATTAGGCCACCCCAGTTTAAAAAAAAATATGTATTTCATATTATTTTTCGTATTTATTTCCAAGTGGATAATTGGAAATGAAAATGGAATGGTTCTTTTGTTATTATTACTTTGCAAAATTTTACAAGGCAGCCAGGAAGCCTTTGCTTTGGCCAGCAAATAAGAAGAGACTAGCATGGGGAAGAGAGCACAAAAACTCGACACCAGAACAGTTCATTTGATGCACATGTTATTGTGCAGTATTAAAAAAAACATTCTATTTTCATTTAGAATTATCCACTTTGCAATCAATACTAAAAATAGTATGAAATACATCACTTCTTTTAAAAAACCGGGGTGGCCTAATAATTGTGGCGTACCTGTTCAAAATAAGTTGTTATTCTAGAAGGTGCTCATAATAAAAATCTCCCTTCGAGTGACACCATGAACACACCGTTTAGATGAAGACTAGCCTTTGGTATTGTTAGTGAACGTTTATTTAACTTACTTTACCATAGGTTGCAAGGCAGTGTCTCATCTTCATTGCATATATCAGCTTCTGTCAAGAACAAAACATTTTCTTTATTTTTAATTAATGAAGTACATAGAAATATTAATGTTAAGTAATATTTTTCACAATTATAGGATGCCATATATCAAAGTGACTAACATAATCAAGCCATTGGAAATGATTTTCTGTGCTTGACTGAGATTTTATATAATGTTGGCAATCTCTTGCATTATATCAGTCAGTTGAGTGCCATATGTGATACACGTTTTGGACAATCATGTCTTGAAAGAGACATGACTGACTGGGCAGAAGATTATCCTGCAGTGGGTTGCCATTGCTTTCTGTGGTAGACTGGTTGTCGACCAAGGCTAAAGAATCCAATTTGTCCTGTTATTTAACCCATAACTGGAAGGAAGAGATGAATTAACACCTTTCCCAAGGGTATTTGTGCGTAAGTGAATGCAAGGAATTCAACTGGAATTCAAACTTGGCTCTCTAATTTCTCGTTCTGAGCCGATATCCACTGCACCACAATGTGCATCACTTGCATTATATAACATGGGTTATTCTCTCGTATTAGATTTGGTCAGGATAAACCTCAGCAGCTATGTGGTGCAAGATATGTCCAACATGAAACTTTAAAAAACCATTTTGACATCTTTGATATGCCTCGGTATCTTCTTGACAAACTGCACAAATTACTTGAAATTTCTAGTTGTTTGTTATTGCTGGACAGTTTTGCATGGTACTGTAAGCAAAGAAAAAAGATATTGTAAAGTTATTCATTGATAAGAATATAAATATTGGAATTTCTTGAAAAGTCGAATGGGCATCACGGAAAAATTAAAAATTAAATTGAAAGTATCTAAACTTAGATAATAAATAGAACTGTGTGTGTGTGTGTCCATTACCTATAGACTCCGAAACGGCTGAACCGATTTTCTTGAAAATTTACACAGTTGTACTATAAGCGTCAGTGAGTGTTCTTAGCTAGGTTTTGTGTCAAGGTACCCCCAATAAATATAGAAAATCGATAATCGAAAACATTGGGTTATAGAAGGAGTGGTCCGATTTTAATCAAATTTGATACACTCATAGACAAAGACATAAGACACGATATTCAGAAGTTTCAAGGCTGCAGTTCTTACAATAGTGCAGAACATCGATAATATATATATATATATATATAAAAGGTAAGATGTTTGGGTGTATGTCTGTTTATCTGCCTGTATGTCTGTATTTTTTCAGCCCTTTTATTTTAGCTTTTGCTTCGGGTTTGGCTCTAAGTAGGTATAATTGTAGTTCTTAGTCTCAGCCATGATACCTTTTACTCAGAGGACTTATTTAGCCTTCAAAATTCAGTTTACGACGAAAAAACTTATTTGGTATCGATACCAGGAAATCAAAATTTGACTTACATCCATTCATTTTTCTTTCAGTCTACGGTTTCGCTTTAACTGGAAACAACTATTGCTTTTTAGTCTTTCATGCCAACGTCCAAAGAGTCTGAGCTCCATAACCATGGATTAGTTTTAAAGCTTTCATTACACCCGAGCAACGTCGGGCTATACTGCTAGTTAAGTATAAAAGCCATCTATGTCCACAATTTAAATAAACAAATTGAATGTATACATTGGTAAATTTAAATTAAATTAGTTAATTTTAGTAACTGCATTTGTTATTTATCCTCACAAAATCATTTTACTTTATAATGCCTTAGAGAAAACCACATTCACAGATAAAAATCTGTGATGTACTCTAAAGATTACCAAATTTTTGAACATCTATGTTTACAAGTTTGGACAAACATGTATTCGTAAATTTAGATTACTTTTTCTGTATTATATTAAAAACTAACATTTATTTGTTTGTAATCTTAAAATAGATTCTAATTAATCACATATTATTAAAAATGCATTTACAAAAAATTAAAAATGCATTTACAAATGCATTTAAGCTTAAAATAGATTCTAATTAACCGCATATTATTAAAAATGCATTTACAAAAAATTAAAAATGCATTTACAAATGCATTTAAGCTTAAAATAGATTCTAATTAACCGCATATTATTAAAAATGCATTTACAAAAAATTAAAAATGCATTTACAAATGCATTTAAGCTTAAAATAGATTCTAATTAACCGCATATTATTAAAAATGCATTTACAAAAAATTAAAAATGCATTTACAAATGCATTTAAGCTTAAAATAGATTCTAATTAACCGCATATTATTAAAAATGCATTTTCAAATCAAAATACGGAACTTGGAATGGTTATTTGTGCTTTAGTCTGGAGACAAGTAAATTTGACTTGAGTCGTCTCACATCGACCAATTACCGATGTAAGGTGAGGTTTACCTGTACTATATGTTGCGTATATATGAATATATTTTGAAGTTTTACATTGGTTGATTTGTGCAAGTTTATTATGAAATCATTGATTTGCATAACAATGTGCGGCATAAAATACATGCAGAAGATGTCTGATAAGTAAGGCACAATTTTTTTTATAATCGTTTCACCCCAAGGAAGGCGATACTGCCACTGGTGTGCAGAGGTTACAATGAGAGGAGACAGATGACAGAAAAGAAAACCGTATAGATGATGTTATGGAAAGGGTAAGCGATAGGTGTGAGTCACGGAGATAGAAGATGGCAATTGACGTTACATTTAAACTTTTGGAGATTGTAGCTATCAGAGAAGCAAACATGGGAAACAGAGTTCCACTGGCGGCAAGTGCGAGGAAAGAAACTGCTGGAGTAGAACTGGCGATTTCATTTGCCTTTTTTGATAGTAAACAAATGGGACCTAGTTTCCAATCTAGTTCCACGCGTATAAATGATGAGGGTGGGGCACTAAGAAATAGAGATCGTCATAGCAGAAGCCATGAAAATAGCTGTAGAAAAGGATAGAGCGAAGACATATTCGGTCAATGAGAAAATAGCCAAAGGTGACCAGTGTAATCAGGGCCAATTATATTGCAGATCGTCCTTTTTGATGTTGTCAAGAAACCTGAAAAGACCTGTAAGAGCACCTGACCCGATATGGCAACAGTATTCAATGCATGACTGAATAATAGATTTATAAATATGCAGGATTATAAATTACTAATGTGTTTGTTAGTATCAGTCAGACATTGTGTATCTTACCAGGATTGCAGAGTCACCATCGAGATTGATACACTCGTTGCACAGTGACATGGTTAATGTATTAAAGAATGCACTTTGGATAAAGAAGCCAAGTTCGGATTGTGTTGTGGATTAGGAAAAATATGTCAACTATATTGCTGGATTCCTTGTTTTGTCAGGCTGACCTTTATGTGAAGTAGCATTGTTGTTCAGAAGATTTTTCAGAAGGCGACCAGTGAAATCAGAAACAAATTACTGATGTAAGGTGAGGTATACCTGTACTATATGATGCTTATATATGAATATTTTACATTGGTTGATTCGTACAATTATGTGAAGTAGCATTGTTGTTCAGAAAATGATATCTTTACACAGACACCCTGATCCCTTTTCAAGAAAAGCTTTCCTCATTCTGTCCTGTGGCTTAGAATGACTGCATTTATTGTTTGGCTATACGATATGAAATACATTAACAATGTTTAAATTAATCAGCCTAAAACTTCAAAATTTTATTTACGATTTCCTTTTTCCCCCCTCAATTCCAGTTAAATTCCTTGCATTCACTTATGCAGAAATACCCTTGGGAAAGGTATTAATCCATCTCTTCCCCCAAGTTATGGGTTAAATAATAGGACAGATTGAGTTCTATAGCCTTGGCCAGCAACCAGTCTACTGCAGAAAGCAATGGCAACCTACTGTAGGATAATCACCCAAAGCGTGTATCACGTATGGCACTTAACTGACTGACAATAGATAGGTTCACTTATTGACCAGTTCACACTTCTCTTTTGAACAGGTGTAAAGGTTTATCTTTTATTACCTATTTAGGATTAGGTTTTCAGGTCTCTCTGCAGTCTTTTCTTTCTCACTTCTGATGAACTTTTGCATATGGTGGCATTATCATTTTGCTTAGAATAGTGTCTCCTACTCAGTAACCTGCTATCTTGAGTGGCTCTCGGGCTTTGTACAGACTGAATATAATCATAAAAAAAAAGTAGAACCACATGTATGATGTACATTAACAATGTTTAAATTAATCATTCTGTTTTGTGGTTCACAATGACTGCATTTATTGTTTGGCTATACGATATGAAGTACATTAACAATGTTTAAAGTAACCATTTTGTTTTGTGGTTCACAATGACTGCATTTATTTTTTGGCTATACGATATGAAATACCTTAACAATGTTTGTTTAAATTAATTAAAATGTTAAAATTGTCACTTGAAAATCTATACCGTTGATAAACTACATTTCTTATTAAATGTAAACGTTTCACAAATATATTTTGATTAAAGTAACAATATTTTATATTTTTTTTAACCCTTTTGTATCTGGTCTTAAAATTTTAACCAGGATTGTGTGTGTGTATAAAAATCAGTAGATACTCTAGCATCTACACATTGTTCATTGAGTAATGAATTCGAACACTGTTAGTTACTGGCGTGTGTTCACATGGTATATCACGCGCTAAAAGTCTTCCCTTTTTCTACCTAGCGCCCACAGATCAGATGTCAATTCGGTTGGGTTTCAATCCTGGCTAAAAGCAATTGGATGTCTAGCTGTACTGATAAGCTGTGATACAGCAAAACAGATCTGTCGGGATCTATATAACCATACTGATGAGCTGTGATACGGCGAAACAGATCTGTCTCTGGATGGCAATATATATATAATGTATTGAGGCAGCAGATCATTTTCTAAACATATATTGTTAAATATAACAGACAATGAATGTCTATTATGTTTAATCATGAGCCGTTCTGAACATCGAATTTTGGCTTTAATTTCAGGTGAAAATAAAGACAAAAATTGTCCAACATTTGGATAATTTTTTTATTATCTTGGTTCTAATCTTTCGGCTCACATGAGCCATCTTCAGAGAGGTTACAGGGATATTAGCATAAAGATATCCACCATCAAAGATGATGATATCTTGTGTTGACATAAAACATTGCTATATTTTGTCTTTATTTTCAACTGAAATTAAAGCCAAAATACGATGTTTAGAACAGCTCATGATTAAACATAATAGACATCCTTTGTCTGTTATATTTAACAGTATATATATATATATCAGCAGACAGATCTGTTTCACTGTATCACAGGTCATCAGTATGGTTAGACAGCCAATTGCTTTTTTACCCAGGATTGAAACCCGACCGAATTGGCATTAGTCAGCGATTCTTCCTCTGAGCTACGGGCGGTTGGTAGAAGGAGGCAGACTTTTTAGTGTGTATGTTATCATTATACAAACCCAATAGCTGAGAGTGTTCTAATTCATTGTTGAATAAAGGATGCGTAGATGCTAGAGTAGCTACTGTTTTTCAAAGTCTACCATTTTTCCAGAGTGCTCAATCAGGGTGTGGGAGCGTAAATGTTCATCCGCAGACAGATCTGTTTCGCTGTATCACAGCTCATCAGTACAGTTAGACAGCTGATTGCTTTTTACCCAGGATTGAAACCTAACCGAATTGCCGTCAGTTGACGATTTTACCTCTGAGCTACGGGTGCTCAGTAGGAGGAGGCAGACTTTCTAGCGTGTATATTATCATTATACGTGCCCAATAGCTGAGAGTGCTCTTATTCATTACGGAATGAACGATGCATATATGCTAGAGTAGCTACTATTTTTCAAAGGCTTCCATTCGTATATATCTCAAAGAATGAATACTTTTTAATATTCTGACAGATTTAAATTTCTAGTGGATAGTCATATATGTATATTCACTGTTTATTTATTAAATAGTCTATTTATTTTTGTCTACTAGTTTAAATTTTCAACAAATCTTATTTGAGAAAAATATGCACTTTCAGATACGAATTGAATGTGCCTCCCTCAGCTATGTTTAGTCCAGCATGTCATAACCGATTTGTCCAGGAAGTGCAGTTGGTCAGGCAAAATTAAATTTCATGCTTTTAAATAAAATTTCTCCTGTTATAGTTCTTTTGATGAGTTTCGTATTTGTAGAGTTTTGTACAGTAGGATGTACGTTGTGGTGCAAAGGATATCGACTCGGAATGATAAATCGGGGAGCCGAGTTCGAATTCCAGTCAAATTCCTTGCATTCACTTACGTATAAATACCCTTGGGAAAGGTATTAATCCATCTCTTCCCTCCAGTTATGGGTTAAATATTAGGAGAGATTGAGTTATATAGACTTGGTTGGCAACCAGTCTACTGCAGAAAGCAATGGCAAACTACTGCAGGATAATCTTTCGAGACATGATCGTTCAAAGCGTGTATCACATATGACACTTAACTGACTGACAGTTTTGTATTCAAATGTAGACAAAGAGAATTTAAGAATAAATGTTTTTATTATTACAACAGATTTTTATTTAAATGCTATTTTTAGTGAATAAAAAACTTATCAGCATTTATACATATATATATATATATAATTGATTGTTTAATACTTAGTTTTTGGTCATAATTTTTTTTTTTTTTTTTTTTTATAAGCGTTTCACCCCGAGCAAGGCATGTCACTGCCACCACTGTGCAGGGGGCTACGTAGAGAGGAGAAAGGCTGGTTAAATATAGGAAATAACAGAGGGTGGGTGATAGGCGGGTGAGGATACCGAGAATGAGGGTTGGGTAGATGAGAGTGTTGTGAGAATAGTTGGGAGTTAGTGTGATAGGAGGTGTCTATTGACCCTACATTTAAACACCTGGAGATTGTAACTGTCGGGAAAGCAGACTTGTGGAAGGGAGTTCCACAGGCGGGAAGCGCGAGAAAAGAAGCTGTTGGAGTAGAATTTACGGTTACATCTTATTTGTTTAACTGTAAAAGGGTGGGACCTAGTTGCTAATCTAGTATCTCGTGTAAATTCGTGCTTGGGCGGCACCAGTGATCTAAGCTCATCGGAGCAGAAGCCATGAAAGTACTTGTAGAAGAGGCACAGGGAGGCTACATCACGCCGGTGTGAGAGCGGCTGCAGCCGGTCTGCCAAGTTAGTATCAACCACGTTACAGATCCTCCTTTGTATTTTGTCAAGAAGCCCAAGGAGAGCAGCAGGGGCACCCGACCAGATATGGCAGCAATATTCAATACACGGGCGGATGGTAGATTTGTATATGTGCAGAATAGTTTCAGGTGGGAAAAATTTCCGGGCCCTGCACAGAGAGCCGACTTTCATAGCAGCAGATTTGGCAATGGATTCAATATAGTCATTCCATTTGAGGTCCGCCGAGAGTGTAAGGCCAAGGAGGCGTAGTATTTTACTCTCTGGGAGGCTAGCCTGTCCCATGCTAATGGAAGGTAGATGCGATAGTCTATGGTGGTTAGTTGATAACAGCTTTGTTTTGGAGGCATTGAAATTTACCAACCATTTCCTACCCCAGGTCACTACGGATTGCAGGCCCCTTTCCAGTGCGGCAGCGAGGTTCACTTTGTCGTCCAGACCTGGTTTCTGATCGATGCGGGAGTAGATTGTTGTGTCGTCGGCATACATGCCAACTTGGGATCTAATGGTGTCGGGGAGATCATTAATGTAGATCAGAAATAGCGTGGGACCTAGGATAGAACCTTGAGGGACGCCCGCGTTCGTCTGGTAGTTTTGGGAGGCATGCCCATTTAATACCACCTTTAATGTGCGGTTAGAGAGGAAGGACTGGATGAGGTCAGACAGATGTCCAGTTATCCCATAGCTCCGCAGTTTGCACAAGAGGCCAGCATGCCAGACCCTGTCGAATGCTTTGGAGATATCCAAGGCAACGGTTCGGGCTTCACCATTCTTGTCGAGTGCCTGGTATATGTACTCGGTAATGGTCGTTAGCATATCAGCAGTAGACCTGGTGAAGCGAAACCCATACTGTTTGTCAGAGAGAAGCCCGTTGGTCATAAGGTGCTGAATCACCTCGGCGTTGATAATGGCTTCGAAAACTTTGCCAAAGATTGGAAGGAGACTAATAGGACGGTAATTGGCGGGGTCTGAGGGTTCGCCAGAATTCTTAAATATAGGTACTACGCAGGAGGACTTCCAACAGGCAGGAAAGCAGGAAGCAGATAAGCAGAGGTTATAGAGTTTAGAGAGGACAGAGGAGAGTTCTGGGGCACATTTCTTCAGTACTATGACTGCGATTCCGTCACCGCCGCTCGCTTTGTGTGGGTCAAGTTGCGCAATTATCTTGCCGAACAGCGAGGGCGAGATGAGGACGTTATTTAGTTGAGCCTTAGTTCTGGGTGGGAAGTCTGGTGTAGGTATTCCTAACGAGTCCAGTGTCGAATTGGTTGAGAATTTACGGGCAAAGCATTCAGCTTTGTCGGCTGGGGAGGTTTAGACCAGTGTACATTTGTATTAAAAAGTGTTCAGTACAATTATATTGTAGAAGTTTTGAATATTTTCCATTTTTAAACGAGTTATTACCTGACCTATATATATATATATAATAGGGAAAAATTTGTCACTTAGCAATGTTATGTGAGGGCATTATTATAAACTCTTCACTCTTCAGGTTAATTAATGTGACGGATTTCTGTTAATGCTCTATCCTTATCTTGATATTGATCATTATACAAAATTACAAAAGTCTGCTTGCCTAAAACGCCTTTCCACCTTTCATTATAATTTAACACACACACACACACACACACACACACACACACACACACAGAATAAAAGTGTATAGCATAATATTACAAGACATTCTAAAAACAAAGCAACTGGTTTCACACCCACTCCTCAGGCCTCATCAGGAGATTCAAATTTAAGATAAAATAAATCATGAAATGTGTGATGGAAACAAAAGAAAAAAAAACAATTTTTTTTTTTAATCATTTCATCCCAAGCAAGGCATTCCACTGCCACTATTGTGCATGGGGTTACATAGGAAAAAGTGATAAGAAAGAGTGGTTAGGTATAGGAAATGTCAGAAGATGGGTGATAGACGGGTAAGGATACCGAGGCTGAGGTTTGGGTAGATGGGAAGTGTTTGAAAGAATGGATGCGAGTTAGTGTGTTAGGAGGTGTCTATTGACCTTACATTTAAACTCCTGGAGATTGTAGCCGTCGGGAAAGCAATCATGTGGAAGGGAATACCACAGTCGGGAAGTGCGAGAAAAGAAACTGTTGGAGTAGAAATTGCGGTTACATTTTATCAGTTTCACTGTAAAAGGGTGGGTCCTAGTTACCAATCTAGTGTCTCGTGCAGAAATCTATGAGTAGAAAACAAAAAGCTAGAGACAATGATAGCAAGCCCCAACAAACATTAACGCTGTTTACACAGAGAAGGTTTGCGGGAGATATAAAGAGCCTCCAGCATTTTCAAATGAAATATAGAGTGTGACTGGTACACAACAATGAACCAGTCAGCACTGAAATCTCTAGCACATTTTCAGTTATTTAATAGGTGTTCGCATATGGTGGAATCGTAGATATTTGGGACAAATTCATGGAGGCTCTTATATATATATATATAAAAATGTAAGTATGGATGTAAATAAGTATACATGTGTGTATACACACAGATACACATCAATGCATAAATATTTATCATCTTAATAAAAAGAAATATATTCAAACTGTTGAGCAAGAATGGACAGGTCAGACGGCTGAGCTAAAAGGTGTTTTTCATGGAAATAGTCAACTGACACTACTTATTTTCAGTAAGGAGGTGGAGTGATATTTTATTTTAGTATTATAAGCAGTAAAATTATAAATCTCTAAAATGACAGTTCCTTCGAAATTAGAATAATTTGAATCTCCACATATATACAAAATCATTATTAACAGGTGTTTAGACAGAGAGTCCAACTTTTTGTACTTTACAAATAGTTTTTTTTTCAATTATTTAGCACTTATAGCAAATTATTGCATAACTTGGCTCAGAAAGGAGTTGATTCACTCAAAAAAAATGTTATTTAAATTATTGACATTCAGAAATTAAATTCTCAATGTATTTAATATGTTTTGTTCTGAACAGTTTGTCTCTAGAAACTCTTTTGTTCCATTGGAAATGAAGAATTAAAATGTGTTTGAATCTAGTCTGCTTTTTCAAACCCTTGAAGGAGATTTCTCTTGTTGAAAAGTTATATGGCAAAAGTTGTTCCAAGTGTAGCCTACCTACTCACCCAGGCTGAATAAAGATCTAAATATATTTGACACAGGCTTCAAAACCTCATTTATTGCTGTGACATTTATGTCCACCTTTCGCTTTGTGAACTTGCAATGTGCCTTTTACTAGTATTGGGTGTGTGTGCCAACCTGAGCGAGAATGGAGACACAACATTGGGTAGAAGTTGGGTGATGGCTTTGTTGTATGTTTACAGCACAGCTACATTTTATGAGGGGCTTACAGCCATATCATGTTGAATACACCTGTTCTCGCTCGATCACCGAAGTTAAGCAACGTTGAGCCTGGTCAGTATTTAGATTGGTGACCGCTTCGGAATACCAGGTGCTGTAAGCGTTTAGTGACGGATGTGCGTGCTTACGGCCATATCACATTGAATACACCGGTTCTCGCTCGATCACCGAAGTTAAGCAACGTTGAGCCTGGTCAGTACTTAGATGGGTGACCGCTTGGGAATACCAGGTGCTGTAAGCTTATAGTGTGCGTTGTGATGCAGTGGATGTTGGCTCGAAAAGAGAAATCGTTGAGCCGAGTTCGAATTCCAGTTGAACATCCTGCATTCACTTAGTCTTATGGATCTGTCTTCTTTTACAATGTTGATTTTCTAAGCGTGACTTAGATGTGGCACAAGGATAAAAGGTATGGAGCATCCACTGAGGATCGAACTCTCTATTTAGACGTAATTAATCAAGACGAGACAAATACGTTAACCATTACAAAACATCGAAATAATTGCTTCTTTTTGCATCAGTAAGAAACCAGTCGTGGCAGACAAACATAATCTCGCTGCTGACCTTGAACGCGATCTACACTCTGTCGTGAATTGGGGCAAGAAGTGGCTTGTCAATTTCAATGCGTCTAAGACCAAGCTGTTGTCTGTCAATCATCACAAGCAACCTCTCCTGCCTCCCATAAGCATGGACCAAGCGATTCTCCCTGAGGGCAATACACTGCGCCTCCTCGGCCTTACCCTCTCTTCTGATCTCAAATGGAACCACTACATCGAGTCCATAGCTAAATCCACTGCTAAGAAATTTGGGTCACTATGTCGGGCCAGTATGTTTTCTCCGCCTGAATCCATCCTGCATATATACGTCAACCATTCATCCCTGCATGGAGTACTGCTGCCATATATGGTCAGGCGCCCCTGCCGTTCACCTCAGTGTTCTTGACAGGCTCCAAAGGAGAATCAGTAATGTGATAGGTACTGACTTGGCAGCTCGACTACAGCCACTTCCCCACCGATGAAATGTGTCTGTTCTATAAATACTTTCATGGCTTCTGCTCGGACGAACTTAAGTCACTAGTGCCTCCTCAACAAGTGTTTACTCGTGCAACCAGATTGGCAACTGGGTCCCACCCATTCACAGTTAGGTTAGCCAAATGCAGACGACAATTCTACTCTTGCAGCTTCTGCTCTCGTACTTCCCGCCTGTGGAACTTGCTCCCATATTCTTGCTTTCCTGATGGCTACAACCTCCAGGAATTTAAATGCAATGTCAATACTCATCTATTAACCACTTGACTCTAGTTCTTTCCCCACCCCGTTTATCCTTTCCTTTCTTTCCACCTTTGAAACTGTCATCACATCTGCATTCTCATCTTTCTATTTCTCCTTTCTAACTGGTTCGTCTTCCTCTTCATTCACTTCTAATTAATTTTTTTACACTTATGTAGCCCCCTGCATATCAGTGGCATTACCGCCTTGCTCAGGGTGAAACAATTAAAAAAAATATAATGTTTAGGCATAAAATGAAAGGCCTTAATTTGTAACACTGCAAAATGTTTCAAGGTTTTAAAAGGTAATGAGGGACTTGCACAGGTAACAATTGGGGTTGCATTTATACTTTTAGTGATTGTATCTACCAGGGAAGGAAGCAAATGGTAGAAAGCTCCACAAATGGAAAAGTGCGAGATAAGAAACTCTTAGAGTAGAAGAGGCGGTTACATTTAACTTGTATTTCTACGTTAAAAGAATGATACCTTGATGCAATCTAGTAACACGTGTAAATACATGTAGTCGTTAGAGCAGTTGCAGTAAAAGAATGCGAGACAAGAAACACTTAGAGTAGAAGAGGCGGTTACATTTAACTTGTATTTCTACGTTAAAAGAGTGATACCTTGATGCAATCTAGTAACACGTGTAAATTCATGTAGTCGTTAGAGCAGTTGCAGTAAAAGAATGCGGGACAAGAAACACTTAGAGTAGAAGAGGCTGTTACATTTAACTTGTATTTCTACGTTAAAAGAGTGATACCTTGATGCAATCTAGTAACACGTGTAAATACATGTAGTCGTTAGAGCAGTTGCAGTAAAAGAATGCGAGACAAGAAACACTTAGAGTAGAAGAGGCGGTTACATTTAACTTGTATTTCTACGTTAAAAGAGTGATACCTTGATGCAATCTAGTACTGCGTTTAAATACATGTAGTCGTGAGAGCAGTTGCTGTAAAAAAGTGCGAAACAAAAGACTCTTACAATAGAAGAGGTGGTTACATTTAACTATTTCTACGGTAAAAGGGTGGGACCTTGATTCCAATCTAGTAGCACTGTTAATAAATGTAGCCTTTAGAGCAGCTGCCATGAAAATTCTATAAAATAGCAGGATAGGCTGTATCGTAGCCTTGGTTGGCAACTGGACTAAGAGAAGGGCAGCTCTGAATTCAGAACCTTTTGTAGCTTTGGCAAATTAACTTTTCCGCATGCTCATTAGTCATTTGTTGCAAATTCTGTTCTTGGTAAGAATTGTTCGCATTAGTCAGTCAGTTAAGTGATGCGTGATACACACTTGGGCGATCATGTCTCTTTCGAGACATGACAAACTCAGCAGAAGATTTTCCCGCACTAGGTTGCCATTACTTCTTGAGGTAGACTGGTTGTCAGCCAAGGCTTTAGAACCCAATCAGTTTTGTTATTTAACCCATAACTAGAGGGAAGAGACGGATTAATACCTTTCTCAAAGTTATTTGTGCGTAAGTGAATGCAACAAATTCAACTGAAATTTGAACTCTGTTTTCAGATTTCTCGTTCCGAGCCGACATCCATTGCACCACAACGAACATGATACAAAGATAATAAAGATTAACTTTATGAACATGGCACTAGCCTGATAGACGTATGTTTATTTGCATTTTCTCTTATGTATCAAGGTAAGTTAGTACTTATTTAATCATCATCATCATCATAAAATAGAACACATTTGTAGTAAGCCATTCTTTCTATTTCCTCTACATCATAATTAATTAATTTTAAAATTCAGTGTTATTCTGCATCAGTAAGCGAGAACATTTTTCATTATACATTAATTCGGTTGACGCATATTAGAACAAATATTGCTTTTCAAGTCGTTGAAATTTAAAATATCGAAAGGAAGTTGAAGATGAGACAAAATAAATAAAAAAAAATATTTTTCCAACCTGTCCTCACGTCTTTGCGGCATTAAGGTTGGCACATCCATGTAAAAAAAAGAAAAGCGTGATTTCATCGCGATTTCAAGTATTTCTATTTTATGACCGGCAGATCGATTTTCTGAAATCTAAGCGGCACCCACTTGACCGAAAGGAAACAGAAAAAAAAAAAGAAAAAAAAAAAAGAAAGCATTAGGGGTCAAGTGATAACAAAGATGGATATTAATGTTTTCCGGTTGCTGACTCTTATTAACTGTCACAGTTGGGACCGAGGAAACTAATTCCGGTACTATCTTGGCCGGGGACATACAGTCTTATTGGGTAGTTCCGATGCTATTCATTTGTATTCCAGTCATTATTCCTGATCAGTAGATGAACAGAGAGTTGGAAGGATAGAAGAGCTGGGCTATTGCTTGGTTTTGGTGCCCACTGACGTAAATAATAATGGAAACGCAATGTTGGGAATTCATTAATCGGTTAGTGGAAATCTGAGCCAGTGCCCCGTTGTATGTTCATAACTTCGGTAGTTATAGTAGCAACATGGGCCTTGACTGTTGACATCGAGTAATGTCTCCAGTTAACAAAACAAAGTACAGTACTGTGCAAAAGTATTAGGACAAGAACTTTTTTATCTTTTATGAGGCATCAAAATAAAGTTTAAAATCCTCCCTGTCCTAACACTTTTGCACACAACTGGTAGTATGCAAAAGTATTAGGAAAGGGGTGATTTTCCTAAAAACCTCACTGAAATTCAAATACAGGGTGAAAGGCCAAGTAAATTGCTAATAAATCTTGATTATTTAAAACTAGGTGTAAAAGAAATGTATTAAAAAGAAGTTATATTTAATTTTTCCTATTTTCTATTAAACAAGTTATTTTGAAACTACTCATTATTCTATTATCCTTGGATATGACTGACTTTTTTCTTATTCCCCCCTCTCAAATTTATAAATCTAATGTTACTTCGCAAGACACATTTTGGGAACAAATACAAGCTGCTTGACAGGTGATACCATTAGATACATTGGAAAGGCTTGTGATGTCAATGCCTGACAGAATGAAGGCTGTGATCAAAGCAAAAAGGCTATTATACTAAATATTAAATTTATTTTGTAACAAGTATTTTTTTCTTGTTAAAGAATTTGTTGAGTAAATCAAATCAAATTACTTTAATTAAATTGTTTATTTTCTGTCAATATGCCACATAAAAGATGAAATAGTTCTTGTCCTAATACTTTTGCACAGTACTGTGTATATATATATGTATATATACTCGGTGCGATTAGTAAATTGTCGTAATTATTTTATTATTTCAAAGCGTAAGGCTATTATACTAAATATTAAAGTTAGTTTGTAACAAGTATTTTTTCTTGTTAAAGCATTTGTTGAGTAAATCAAATAAAATTACGTTAATTAAATTGTTTATTTTCTGTCAATATGCCTCATAAAAGATAAAATAGTTTTTATCCTAATACTTTTGCACTGTATATATAATTTAATTGCGATAATGTTTACCGCCAAGGTTATTGTTTTTTTTTTCAGTGTTTTTACTGATAAAATGTACTTTGGCAAGCAGATTTTTTATATTAAAGTGCTCGATATCTGGGTGGAGATAGAGCGTTGATAAGCAGAAAGAGTTTGTCATTATATATATAATAACAATTAAAGCTATTTATTAAAATGGTACATACATGTTCGTTTGGACTTTTCTACGTTGTTGCTGGTCAGAATGACGCTTGGTACATTATTTAAAGACGAATAGCTCAACAAAAAATGTGCCGAAGTAGAGAGATTGAACACGACTAATAAAAGAGAAATACATAAGTAAATAAGGGAACTGACAGGACAAAGAATATGCCCCTCGACAGGATGTAAAAAAATCCAAGTATGGAACAATCATATTAGAGAAAGGGGAAATACTCCAGCAATTGTAAGAATATATAAAAGATCTCTTCCACGACAAGAGAGAGCAATCGATAGTAAACAAAGATGCTGACGGAACAGAAATACTAATTTTGATTTTTAATCATATCACCCCGAGCAAGGCGATAACGCCACTGATGTGCATGGAAACCACATCCCAAGCAGGGAACAAGGAATGGGCCTCTTCACCTGTTCAATAGAAGTGGGTGGAGAGTGAACCGGGCGATAGTTTAGTCTATCTGCTCCAGCGAAAGTTGCAATGGCCAAACTGAATAGAAACAAAGCAATAGAGATGTTGACAGCCTTAGAAGATTTTTGCCATAGAAAAAAATTACCGAAATAATAAATGAAATCTACAACAGCAGTGTAATACCAGATGACCTAAGTAAATCAATTTTCATAGCTCTGCTTAAGAAGCCAGATGCAATCGAATGCGAACTTCAACAAATAATCAGTTTGATGAGCCATATAACGAAACTCCGAATCCTGATGAAGAGAGCGGGAATCAAAATCAGGCCGGAGATAGGACAAGAACAGTGCGGTTTTGTCAAGGACAGTGGAACAAGGAATGCGATATTTATGCTTAGGATGCCATCAGATGATATCAAATGAAAAAGAACGTTAACCTGTTTTGTAGACTATGCCAAGGCGTTCGACAAAATACGCCACAAAGAATTGATGGAGATGCTCAGCAGCCTCGACATATTTGGCAAAGTCATCAGAGTAATCAAGAGTCTCTACCGGCAGCAATCCGCCTGCATACGAACAGGAAACGGATTCAACAGATATCCAAAGATAGAAAGAGGCATAAGACAAGGATGTGTCTTTTCACCAGATTTTTCAACTTGAACAGCGAGACTATCCTGAAAACCCTAAAAGTTATGCCAGAATTCGTCATTGGCGGCCACAATCTGAACAACATAAGACAAGCAGAGGATACAGTGCTGATAGCTGACACGGAAAGAAAACTACAAGACCTTCTACAAAAAGGTAGACGAAGAAAGTCGAAAGAAAGAACTTCAAATAAACTACAATAAAACCGAATGTATGGTCATCAGCAAACAGAGGAGCCCAAAATGCCAATTACAGTTTGGGGATGTTAAAATCAAGCAAGTACAAATATTTAAATACTTGGGAATTGTTTTCGGGGAAGATGGAAAGTGCGACACTGAGATCCGGAAACGAATTGGAATGGCCAAGGACGCATACCAGAAGCTGAGTAGAGTATTAAGAGACAGAAAAAATTTCGTTAGAAACAAAGAAGAGAATACTGGATTGTTATGTGATGTCTGTTCCTCAATATGACAGTGAATGCTGGACAATATCATCAAAGATGAAGGAGAAATTTGAAGCAACTGAAATGTGGTTCTACAGAAGGATGCTGAGGAAAGGTATTAATTCATTTCTTCCCTCCACCTTTGGTTTAAACAGCAGGACAGATTGGGTTCTATAGCCTTGGTTGGCAACAAGTTTACCGCAGAAAGCAATGGCAACGTACTGTGGGAAAATCTTCTGCCCAATCAGTCATGTCTCTTTTGAGATCTTTTTTTTTTTTTAATCATCTCACCCCAAGCAAGGCATTCCACTGCCACTATTGCGCATGGGGCTACATAGGGGAAGGTAAAGAGAAGGAGTGGTTAGACATAGGGAATGACAGGAGGAAGGTAACAGATGAGTAAGGATAGAGAGGATGGGAAGAGTGCTTGATAGAATGGGAGCAGGTTAGTGTGTTAGGAGGTGTCTATTGACCTTACATTTAAACTCTTGGAGATTGTAGCCGTCGGGGAAGCAATCGTTTGGGAGAGAATTCCACAGTCGGGAAGTGCGAGGAAAGAAACTGTTGGAGTAGAAGTTAAGGCTGCATTTTATCGGTTTCACTGTAAAAGGGTGGGATCTAGTTGCTAATCTAGTATCTCGTGCAAATTCGTATTTAGGGGGCACCAGTGATCTAAGTTCATCGGAGATATGATTGCCCAAGCGGGTAGAACGTATGCCACTTAAATGATTGACTGACATAGTGCTTATATTTGCGTAGTTCTCTTATATTAGTATTATCGGAGGTGACGAATTATTTAATAACAGCAGGAAGCTGTCAAAAAAAAAAAAAGTATGGCGACAAAACACATACTTGAGTCAGAATGATTGCAGTTTCTGTAGTTTTCCATGTAAGGGAAATAATCCAAAACACTTGTTAAGTTCTAAAATGAATATGACCCCTATGGAAACTTGTTATGACCCCTATGGAGCGTCCTACTTAATAAAAATGAACATATTTACACACAAAAAATTATTTTAAATTATTTTAAGAATATGGGTGCAGAACGATTTTTATTAAACTTTTCAATATTTTAAAGGTAATATAATTATCAGTTCTTAACTAAAAAATCTAACCGCAACAGTTCTTTAAAGATTTTGAAAATATTTCAAAACTTTATAAATTATTATAATAACAAAAAAAAAATGAAAACAATTCTTTTAAAATTTCATTAGTTATCGAATTTTCTTTTTCTTCAAGTTATAATGCACTTATTTTTTATTATTTATTCAAACAATTAAAAGCTCATGAAATTAAATAATATCAAAGTTTTATTGCATTTTTTTATTTTACTCTTCGGATACTGTTCCAAAATTTAAAATAAAAAAAAGAGATGATTTTTATTCCCCAATGAGACCTGCGGTTAACTAATAATATTATAGTTTGCAACCAATTAAAATTTATTCAAATTTCATAGAATGGGGGGTAACAGATGTAAAAAAAAATATATTTTACCAAGATTTTTAGAAAATAATAATTTCAAAAATAATTTAATTGATTTGTGAATGAATACTGAAAGATTTATTAAAATCCGACAATTATTTGATTTTTGCAAGAATTTCCAAATTAATGTGATTGTCACCGGAAAAAAAGTTGGTGATGTAATCATTACGTTTTCCATTGTAAACAGTCGTAACGCTTACTCAAATCTCTTTACTCTTCAATCAAATTTACTCTAACTCAAATCAAAACAAAATTTTCTGTCAAAATTTCGAACATGTTAGAAGGAATTTAAAAATTAAAAAAAAAATTAAAATTTACTTAGATCTTTCCATATGTAATGCTGGAGATGATAGGGAAGATAGAAAAACATGAAATGGAGCCATAACAACACGCCACTACCTGCCTTAGGTCTCCCCGCAGACTTGGTTGGTAGTGAGACCAAAGCAGAAATCGAAATATGATGATAAATGACATAATAATATAATAAAATTGAAGCAAACAGGCCAGACATTATTGTTAAATACCAGAAGGAGAAAACTTGTCTATTAATTGATATGGCTTGTCCAGCGGATTGTAACATAGCAATCAAGGAATTTGAAAAACTGTCAAAATATAAAGACCTGGAAATTGAAATAGAAAAAATGTGGAAATTGAAAACAAGAGTTGTGCCAGTGATTGTAGGTGCACTTGGAATGATAAAAAATGGAACAAAACAACACATTGAAAGAATCCCTGGAAACCCCAGCTTAAGAGATAAACAAAAAAATGTCTTATTAAGTACAGCCCACACACTAAGGAAAACTTTATCTATGTAATGCTAGGGATGATAGGGAAGATAGAAAAACATGAAATGGAGTCATAACAACACGCCACGACCTGCCTTAGGTCTCCCCGCAGACTTGGTTGGTAGTGAAACCAAAGCAGAAATCGAAATATGATGAAAAATGACATAATAATATATATACAATAACAGAGATATACAAAAAATTGTCTTATTAAGTACAGCCCACACACTAAGGAAAACTCTATCTATGTAATATTAGGGATGATAGGGAAGATAGAAAAACATGAAATGAAGTCATAACAACACGCCACGACCTACCTTAGGTCTCCCCGCAGACTTGGTTGGTAGTGAGACCAAAGCAGAAATCGAAATATGATGAAAAATGACATAATAATAATAAAATTGAAGCAAACAGGCCAGACATTATTGTTAAATACCAGAAGGAGAAAACTTGTCTATTAATTGATATGGCTTGTCCAGCGGATTGTAACATAGCAATCAAGGAATTTGAAAAACTGTCAAAATATAAAGACCTGGAAATTGGAATAGAAAAAATGTGGAAATTGAAAACAAGAGTTGTGCCAGTGATTGTAGGTGCACTTGGAATGATAAAAAAATGGAACAAAACAACACATTGAAAGAATCCCTGGAAACCCCAGCTTAAGAGATAAACAAAAAAACGTCTTATTAAGTACAGCCCACACACTAAGGAAAACTTTATCTATGTAATGCTGGGGATGATATGGAAGATAGAAAAACATGAAATGGAGCCATAACAACACGCCACTACCTGCCTTAGGTCTCCCCGCAGACTTGGTTGGTAGTGAAACCAAAGCAGAAATCGAAATATGATGAAAAATGACATAATAATAAAGTTTGGGGCATTTTTTTATTCGTACTCTTCTGCTTTTTTATCGATTTAGTGACGGTGCCTAAATAGAAACACAAACATGAGCACTTTTAGAAAAGATAAAACTTTTAACAGGATTAAGATATAAACAGATTTAGATAGATGTCCTCTGACATTTTTCCAGTAAAAATAGTTGACAGTGTGAACGGAAATAGTTTTTTTTATTACAATTGAGAAATTTTAAAGAACTTCTGGCTTTGAATAGTTAAGAAATCTTATTAAAAATCTAGCCGGAGAGCGCGTATTTTTCGTTAATATGATTATCGAATATTCAGTTCGGTGGACGAAAATAAATAAATATACTGTTTAATAAATACACAGAGCGTCTAAAATAAATTTCAAGTAATAAAAATATGACAAAATAATCAATAAAAATCTATTACTTTAAAAAAAAAATGAAACTGATAAGCGTCTTGATTTCCTTTGAAGTATTTGAAACTATTGGAAGATGGGTAATGTTTCTTTAGTTCGGCCTTGTGTCATACATAACCGAACTCCCTACAGCTTGCAAGATTTATGCAGAATTATCATAAGGATTATCAGAATTACATTAAGGATTATCAGAAGATTGATTGTCGGCAGATTGGAATATGTGGAATTGTGTGGAATGAAGTAAGAATAAAATATAGATTTTCGCATTTTAAAATAGAAATTTATTAAAAGAAAAGAATAACAAGAATTCGTAGAAATTAATGTTCAATGAGAAACAAGTATTGAGTTTAGAGTATGAGGATTTGTAGAAAATATTTGTAGTAGTAATTGTTGAAAGAGTATATGCGTACGTACGTACGTACGTATGTATGTATGTATCTCTAGGAATGTCTTTGGATGGAGAAGAAGAAGTAAAAGGAATAAGCACGCGAGAAGGAAAGAGAAAGAGGACAAATGTCCGGGTCACTTGAAGCTTCTCCCGTTACATTTTAGCTTGTCGTCAATGCTGCTTCCATCTCTGACTGTCTGTGATTGACACTGACCGGGGCCTTTTATAGTATTCAAATTTTTCTCGTGGAGTCCTCAAGTCTTGCAAGTCGCTCCCACTGGTCAAAATCAATTTAACATCTACTTGCGAAATCTGGTTTCAGACTTTTTCTTTAAGCACATGGTCAATCCTTTTTCTAGTTAGAAAAAACCAGGGTTGCACACGTCATTGTGAATTTTTGTAAAAATGAAGAAGAAGGTTGATTTTAATTCTTAATTTCTTATCCACTATATATTCAGTATCTCAATTGTTAGATTATGCTCATAGTGCCTTAAATGATATCTCTCGTGAATGATTAATGTTTTAAAATACTAGAGAAGTGCGTTTCATCCATTATGCTTTAGACAACCCAAAAAAGGTAGATGCGGGTTCGAACCCTGCCAAAGAGCGCATTATCTTGAAGTCTTCTCAAGTGCACAGGTCTACAGACGTAATACACACAATTTAAAATATAACGGAAGCATGACTGTCATATAGATATCACGTAACAATTCAGTACTTTTTTTTCTTGTTTCCAACGAAATTTTTTTGTCTCTTATTACTAGGTACCTCCAATATTTCGACATAAATTTTCGATCATCTTGGCAGCAGAAGGTTGGCATATGTGGAATAGTGTAGAATAGTGTAAGAATAAAAATATACATTTTTTATGTTAAAATATAAAATTATTAAAAGAATATTATTCTTCTATAACAAGAATAGGTAGCAGTTAATGCTCAATGAGAAACAAGTAATGAGTTAAGGGTATCAAGAGTTGTAGAAATGTTCATAGTAGTAATTTGTTGAGAATTACATACGTACGCTAGTACATACATACGTACGTATGTATGTATTAGCGTTTGTTTAATAAGAATGTCATTGAATAGAGAAGAAGAAGTAAAAGGAATCAGCACGCAAGAAAGAAGTTGAAAGAGGACATAGATGCGACGCGACCTTATGTCCGGATCGTGGTTAATGTTTCTCTCGTTACATTTTAGTTGTTTCGTCTCGCTGCTCCCATATGACTGACTGGCGTTGATCTGATCGAAGCCTTTAAAGTCATTCCGGTTTTCGCACTGGGTCACTAAGTCCCTTTAGTCTTGCAAATCGCTTGCATTAGTCAGAAAATCAATTTAACATCTATTTGCGAATTCCTGTTTCGACTTTTTCTTGAAACACATGGCCAATTCTTTTTCTATTTGGGAAAGAACACGTCATTGTGAATTGTTGTAAAAGTGAAGAAGAAAGCTGATTTTAATTCTCAATTTCCTTTCCTTTACAGATCTCGGTGTCGCACATACCGAACCGGAAGTTTTTCTTCTATCTTCTTTTTTCACTCATTTCATTTTTCCTCCACTCATCCATCCCATGTTAACCAGAACATAACAAAGCTTTGTTCGACATCAACTCAAAGGCGCATATTATAAAAGCGATCATTGCGAAACTTCTCGCAATTAGTGCGCACTCAGACTGAATTTGTTATGCGATCTATACTGAATCCGATTGAAGTCGTCACCTTTTGCCAGACTTGTCCCAAGTAAACGAGAGGTACCTGTCGTATAGCGATAGTTACGAAAGTCGTCTTCCAAGTCTTTTATTGCAAATTTCAACCTCATTTAATTTTGCACTACTTCTGCGTCAATTGCAGGATCAGCACCTTTTACAGGATTCCAAAATCTCTCTCTCACTTGTTATCAACTTGATTCTCTATCTGATTTGACCTGTAAGAACAATTAATTCATGCAATAAGAGTCTCATCCCTTGTTCCCTGTTTAGAATGTGGTTTCCGGCTTTCTCTTTCTCAATCTTCTCACTTTGTTTTCTTGTTTTTTTTTGTTTTTGTTTTTTTTTCAATTGGAGTAGATAGATCTATCTATCGCCCGGTTCACACTCCACCCATGTCTATTGAACAGGTTAAGAGGCTCATCCCTTGTTCCCTGTTTAGGATGTGGTTTCCGGCTTTCTCTTTCCCAATCTTCTCATTTTGTTTTCTTGTTTTTTTTTTGTTTTTGTTTTTTTTTTTCAATTGGAGTAGATAGATCTATCTATCGCCCGGTTCACACTCCACCCATGTCTATTGAACAGGTTAAGAGGCTCATCCCTTGTTCCCTGTTTAGGATGTGGTTTCCGGCTTTCTCTTTCCCAATCTTCTCATTTTGTTTTCTTGTTTTTTTTTTGTTTTTGTTTTTTTTTTCAATTGGAGTAGATAGATCTATCTATCGCCCGGTTCACACGCCACCCATGTCTATTGAACAGGTTAAGAGGCTCATCCCTTGTTCCCTGTTTAGGATGTGGTTTCCGGCTTTCTCTTTCCCAATCTTCTCACTTTGTTTTCTTGTTTTTTTTTGTTTTTGTTTTTTTTTCAATTGGAGTAGATAGATCTATCTATCGCCCGGTTCACACTCCACCCATGTCTATTGAACAGGTTAAGAGGCTCATCCCTTGTTCCCTGTTTAGGATGTGGTTTCCGGCTTTCTCTTTCCCAATCTTCTCACTTTGTTTTCTTCTTTTTTTTTTTCAATTGAAGTAGATAGATCTATCTATCGCCCGGTTCACACTCCACCCATGTCTATTGAACAGGTTAAGAGGCTCATCCCTTGTTCCCTGTTTAGGATGTGGTTTCCGGCTTTCTCTTTCTCAATCTTCTCACTTTGTTTTCTTTTTTTTTTTTTCAATTGGAGTAGATAAATCTATCTATCGCCCGGTTCACACTCCACCCATGTCTATTGAACAGGTTAAGAGGCTCATCCCTTGTTCCCTGCTTAGGATATGGTTTCCGGCTTTCTATTTTCCGATCTTTTCACTATTACGTAGCCCCCTGCACATCAGTGGCGTTACCGCCTTGCTCGGGGTGATACGATTAAAAAAAAAAATCAACTGCCACTGAACATAACTTAATCAAATCTCTGTACAGCGAAATAATTATCCTCTCCAATACGCAAAACCATTAAACAGAGGCGAGTTTTCAAGGAGTAGGTTATGATTTCCAAGTGCAGACTGCAGATTCACTACAATTGTTGCCTCAAAGTTTGGAAGCCGAAAATAGAAAAGCAAAATGTTTAACCCTCTAGGGCCATTCGTATCATATTTGATACAGTATTTCCCTATAAGGAAACATTTGGTATTTCCCTATAAGGAAACATTTGGTATTCATTGACTGAGCAGTCAGTACTGCTTTCATTTGAAATTTATAAAATATTTCTCTTAAAAAATTTTTCAGGAAAATATTTCTTTCAAGGCTTGTTTTCATACTGTATCAAATATGATACGAATGGCCCTAGAGGGTTAATTGCCTTTAATTCTGAGATAAGGCATTGTAATTAGTGACACTATTTATAATATTCGGGTTGCTGTACTCATCTTTGTTGCCATATATCTTTCAATATCTGACTACATTTCTGAGATGAGTTATATTAATTATTTAAACTATTTACATTGTTTAGACTGTCGCCCTCATATCTATTGCCATATTCCCATTCAATATATGTCTATATTTCTAATATTGGGTATTGTAATTGTTATGTTGTGCGTAACAGAATTATTGAGTAAATAAATACCAACAACGAAATATAGTAAATTGATATATTACCAGGTGAAATAGCATTTACAAAAGAGATTGTTAGTAGTATACAGGAACAAGGGTTCGTAAGACGTAGAGTCTGATAATAGCACACTTCCGGTTCACTACCGGAAACACTCGACTGACTTGTTAATCGAGACTGGTTACTCGATACTGATCCTCGAGGTCTTCCCATTACTACTTTATGTAGTGATTGGAATAGTCCATTATAGTAGAACACAGGTGGAGAGCGCCCCAACAGTAATTATTATACAATATTTACATTGTTCGAATTGTTGTCCTCATCTTTGTTGTCCTTATCTTTGTTGTCATATTCACCTTTAATATCTGTCTATATTTCTGAGATGAGGTACTGTAATTATTTACACTATTTACATTGTTCAGACTGTTGTCCTCATCTTTGTTGCCATATTCACCTTCAATATCTGTCTATATTTCTGATATGAGGCATTGTAATTATTTACACTATTTACATTGTTCGGACTGTTGTCCTCATCTTTGTTGCCATATTCACCTTCAATATCTGTCTATATTTCTGAGATGAGGTACTGTAATTATTTACACTATTTACATTGTTCTGACTGTTGTCCTCATCTTTGTTGTCATATTCACCTTCAATATCTGTTTATATTTCTGAGATGAGGTATTGTAATTATGTATACTATTTACATTGTTCTGACTGTTGTCCTCATCTTTGTTGTCATATTCACCTTCAGTATCTGTTTATATTTCTGAGATGAGGTATTGTAATTATTTACACTATTTACATTGTTTGGACTGTTGTCCTCATCTTTGTTGCCATATTCACCTTCAATATCTGTCTATATTTCTGAGATGAGGTATTGTAATTATGTACACTATTTACATTGTTCTGACTGTTGTCCTCATCTTTGTTGCCATATTCACCTTCAATATCTCTGTATATTTCTGAGATGAGGTATTGTAATTATTTACACTATTTACATTTTTCGACATAGGCTGGTCACCAATGGTAAATTACTGGTCAGAATACTGATGCCGAAATGGGGGTGGCTTCTATATAACGTATGTATAATTCTGACATCGATAAATTTTCTTTGTTTTAACTAAAAAAGTGCGAAGATAATGAATATTCTGGTAACAATTAGAAGGGTTAAGACGTCTTGCCACGCCTAGATTTCTTAATGATACAAGCTAACACATGATGATGAAGTTTTGATCTAGCCGTTGTCGCCCTACCTCTCGTTCTCCCTTCCGGGTGGAAACATTACTACAACTGCTATCTCATGAAAACAAACCGAGAAAAAAGGAAATTGTCCGTGGTCGATGCAGTCATTGATATAGGGTTAGGATCTGAAGAACAGCTGCCAGAGACAATACGAAACGTGATAATCAATGAGCTGACCATTTATTTTGAGTAATATTTGCTGTAGAAATCTAGGATATTTCATTATTAGGTTGTCCCAAACGTTCGTAAACACTTGCAAAAAATTGAAATTTTACTCGCAAAAACAACAAAAATTATTGCTCAAAATAAAGACCATCATTTTCTAAGACTTTCTGCCATCGATCTGCAAGCTTTTGGATCTGGTCAAAGTACCATTCAGCCAGCTTCGAATCAAAAAATTCTTGACACGCTTCCTCGACTTCATCAAACGAGTCAGAAAGTGTTGCATTGTGCGGAAAAGGCCGTAATCTGATTGAGCACAGTCAGGACTGTAGGCTGGATGTGGCAGAACCTCAACGCCGTCCAGCTCTTCAAAATGTCTTTGGTCTTCCTGGCGGTGTGCGGCGTGGCATTGTCCTGCTGCATCAAAGCGCACTTTCGGTTGATCAGAGCCGGGTACTTTTACTTCAACTTTTCGTAGACCCGCTCAAGTTTCTGATAGTAAAGTTTGGCACTGATGGCACGACCATTCTGAACCAACTCAAAATGCATGGTTCCTTCAAAGTTCTACCTAATGCACAACATGCCTTCCTTGCCGAATCGATCTTGTTTTGGAACTGACGGTGTCTCTTGCCCTTTCTGAACCCATCGCTTGTCTCGATTGTGCTGGACCAGATAGACCCATTTCGCAAGTGTTTATGAACTTTTGGGACAACTTAATATTTTGCATTAAATTAATTACAATTTCTTTTCTTTCAGTTTGAAATTGGCATGACCAAGGATGCATTGAAAAGGTGAGTAGTGTAATGGGAGGCAGGAACAGACTTGAAACAACCAAAATTTGGCTCTACAGAAGACTGCTGCGGATGCCATAGATCGAGCAAGTGAGTAACGATGAGTTTTGGAGAGGATGGAAACGAAAACGGAAACTAATACTTAACACGAAGAAAAGAAGGCTAAATTTCCTGGAACATATAATGAGGAAGTGAGGTTTGGAGAATCTGATACTCACAGGGCAGATAAAGAGAAATAGAGACAAGGGAAAGCAGCGGGTAATGTACTTGACAGGCTTCAGCAAATGGATAGCAGAGCGGGGTTGGGCTTGATAACAGAAGAAAGCGTTCTAAGAGCCACTAGGGATAGGGAGATGTGAAAAGCCATTTTCGCCTACGTCTTGAAGGAACACGGTACATAGAAGACAAAAAAGTGGAACGGGTTAGCCGGGTTCAACTTCCAGACTCATCTATTACGCTTATAAATAACTCTAGCCCCAACTAAATAAATACTGTTGGGAAATGCAGGATTGTTTAGGCGATGTTGTGGTGATACCGACCGAAAATAGCGACGGATCGGATGTTTGCGCTCTCACGAAAAAAAAAAGCAAATCACCAAAAGTCGTCCGTGTGCCGCCAGCCCCACGCAGATGTTCCGGTTGAAAAATAAAAATTAATCAAATATTAAATTTCCATTTCGTGAGCCTAAGCGAATTTTATTTATCAGCCAATGGGAAGCCCGGAATCAAATACAAGTGTGAAAACCCAAACGAGCTGCTGTGATCCAAAAGGAAGATATAAAAAGTGGACACAGACAGACCCCAGCAGGCAGACCTAGAGGAGAAGAGTGTAATCAATATCCTCCTGACCAAAGTCAAGTGGCTACTACGCTTGTCTCTTTCCTGTCTCAAAATTACGTACTGACCTAAGGAGCGACTACATCAAAGACATTCCTCATTTACACGCTCCCCACATTCATGAGCATTGATCCTTCTTTTCAGCATTTTATATGCCATTAACAAAATTTTAACGGCTGTTGTACCCATATTCAAAGACTGTTTCCTCACAAAACCAACTTACTGACTTACGGACTTACGGACCGTAGGAGTGGAAAGTTCAAAATGAACATTCCTCACATACCTCTGCTCCATTTTCGATTGCTTAAGCATTAATTATCTTTCACCACTATTGCCATAAACAAATTTTAAAGTCGTGTTCGGGTCACGTCGGAATAACTCACTATAATGTCTCTTCAAGACGGACGTTAAGAGTAGCTATGATTGCTCCAAATAACCTAAGGGACAGGTTTTCTTCTCTTCTTTTACACATACTGGATCCCTGAAGGGACACGGCACATAAACGAAGAATAAATACCAAAGGGGGGTAATAAATAGGGCAATCTTTAGACCATATGTGTTGTTTTAACTCGACTATAGTTGCAGTTGGCAGTTGCCCCTGCTACTATTGACACTGTCAGCGCTCTGCCTTCGGACAGAGAGCACTAACCCAGTCGTGGTTCCGCCGAAGGGTAGAATCACGCCTGGGGAAAGAGAGACAGATATTTTTGGCCTGGCTATATGACCGGGAAGACCAACATTAAAAAGACATTGTGTCACATTTTACCTTAAGTGGGAAGGTGACTAAATACCATTGTTTTAACTAGATTATTTATATATTTTGGTTATATATAAGTTATGGTCGTTTATTTAGTAATTTCAAATTTTCTCTAAAAGTCAAGATGTTTGTATGTGTATGTATGTATGTCCTTTATACAAATCCACAATTTTTATCCGATTTTCACCAAACTTCACACAAATATTATTTAGGCTTCCGGTCAGATCATTGGCTACTTATTTTCTCCGATTTCCCCCCGATATATATATATATATATATATATATATATATATATATAAAAGGCAAGATGTCTGTCTGTCTGTATGTATGTTTTTTATACAAATCCACAATGTTTATCTGATTCTCATCAAACTTCACATCAACATTAGGCTTTCGTCAGGCTACTTATTTTCTCCGATTTTCTTCGGATAACTATATATATATATATATATATATATATATATATATATATATATATATATAAGAGGCAAGATGTTTGTGTGTGTGTGTGTGTGTGTGTGTGTGTGTGTGTTTGTCTGTATGTCTTTTATACAAAGCCACAATTTTTATCCGGTTCTCACCAAACTTCACACAAATATTCTTTAGGTCTTCGGTCAGGTCATGGACTACTTATTTTTTTCCGATTTTCTACCGAAATTGGAAATTTATACCTCCGATATTCTGTCGAATCTGATCAAAGACCGATATTCAGCCATCAATATGGCTCATTTTCTCCAATTTTACTCCCGATGGGTACGATAAATTTTCATGGACTTACTTAGGTTAGTTTATCCTTGGATGACTTATGTAACCCCGATATTGGAAATCGATACCCCTATATCCTATCGGGTCTAATCAAAATCAGGTTTTCATTTCTTTTATTTTGGTTTTTGCTTCGGGTTTGTCTCTAAGTAGGTATAATTGTAGTTCTTAGTCTCAGCCATGATGCCATTTACTCAGAGGACTAATTTAGCCTTCAAAATTCAGTTTACGACGAAAAAACTTATTTGATATCGATACCAGAAATGAAAATTTGATTTACATCCATTCATTTTTCTTTCAGTCTACGGTTTCGCTTTAATTGGAAACAACTATTGCTTTTTAGTCTTTCGTGCGAACGTCCAAAGAGTCTGAGCACCAGGACCATGGATTAGTTTTAAAGCTTTCATTACAACCGAGCAACGCCGGGCTATACTGCTAGTTACTAAATAAATGAACATGATTAGCGGAACGAATATATAAGATCTATAGTTGCATCTATTACTAGGAAGGTCAGGTCACTGTGTCGAACCAGAAAGTTTTTCTCGTCACAATCCATCTTGCACATTTATAAATCTACCATTCGTCCGTGCATCGAATACTGTTGCTATATCAGGTCGGGTGGTCTTGCTATACATCTCAAAGTTCTCGACAAAATCCAAAGAAGGATCTGTAAAATAATCGACCCTGACTCAGTCTGTCGACTTCAGTCACTTTCTCACCGACGTGACATGGCTTACCTCTATCATTTCTATAATTTTTTTCATGGCAACTGCTCTGACAAGACTTTTCCCCTACATCCCCGACCACGTGAATTTAAGCGTCCCTGTAGATTGACATTTAGGTCCTACCCTTTTACCGTTGAAATAGTTAAATATAACCGCCACTTCTACTCTAACACTTCCCGCG
Source organism: Ascarosepion bandense (assembly GCA_037127315.1). NCBI lineage: Eukaryota > Metazoa > Mollusca > Cephalopoda > Sepiida > Sepiidae > Ascarosepion > Ascarosepion bandense. The sequence continues at coordinate 771,780 of JBBBDQ010002113.1, forward strand.
TGTGGAACTTCCTTCCGTTTGCTTGCTTCCCTGATAGCTAAAATCTCCAAAAAATTAAACGTGACCTCAATTAGCATCTTCTATCTTTGTGAATCACGTTTATTTATCCTTTCCTTAATAACTTTGCTTCCGGTCTTTTTTCTCACTGTAACTATCTGCGCCATATTGGCGGTCACGGCTTTCTTGGGGTGAAATGATTTAAAAAATCGTAAGTGCAGTCAGGAAAACAATTACACTACAATTTTACAGTTTTACTACGTTAAAAAATCAGAAAACAAAAACGAATACCAACGAATATCACAATGCTAAGAAAAGCTTTTATCGTACATTTCAGGCAGTAAGCAAGTACTACTGTTTACGAAATGAATAGATCAATCAAAAATGGCGAAAAATTGAATTTTTTTAAATCAGAAATTTTGTTTGATTCTAATCAATATAATTAGGGTTTAAAATACACCAGTGTATTTTGCTTACTAAAATTACTAAATTTAATCTTTTAACTTTCAATTAAAGCTAATTTGAAAGCTTAAAAAACTTATTTATTTTTAAAATTTAAATTTAAATTCAGGTGTCGGTAATGAGCGGAGGTACCATCACAAATACCATGTTTATAATTAACATAATATGTGATAATCCAAGCGATCCACAAACCTATTCTACCTAGTGTCCACCTGCTTTTGAAACATCCCGTATAAGGATAAGTCCTCATCTTAGAAATTAAGAAATAAATCCTCCGCCATCAGGGATATAAAAATAAGTCACTGCGAATTCTGAAGAATTTGGCGATTAATTTATTACATTTTATTAGTTCTGAATTTGACATTTGATGTAAAATGATTTTGAGTAGATAGACTAAACTATCGCCCGGTTCACACTCCCCCGACGTCTATTGAACAGGTGAAGAGGCTTATCCCTTGTTTCCTGTTTAGGATGCGGTTTCCGGTTTTTCTCTTTTCTAATCTTCTCACTGTTTTTTTTTTCAATTGGAGTCGATAGACTAAACTATCGCCCGGTTCACACTCCACCCACGTCTGTTGAACAGGTGAAGAGGCTCATCCCTTGTTTCCTGTTTAGGATGCGGTTTCCGGTTTTCTCTTTTCTAATCTTCTCACTGTTTTATTTATTTATTTTTTTTCAATTGGAGTAGACAGACTAAACTATCGCCCGGTTCACACTCCACCCACGTCTATTGAACAGGTGAAGAGGCTCATCCCTTGTTCCCTGTTTGGGATGTGGTTTCCGGCTTTCTCTTTTCCAATATTTTCACTCTTTTCTTTTTTCTTTTTTATTTTTCAATTGGAGTAGACAGACTAAACTATCGCCCGGTTCACAATCCACCCACGTCTATTGAACAAGTGAAGAGGCTCATCCCCTGTTCCCTGTTTAGGATGTGGTTTCCGGCTTTCTCTTTTCCAATATTTTCACTCTTTTCTTTTTTCTTTTTTCTTTTTCAATTGGAGTAGATAGACTAAACTATCGCCCGGTTCACACTCCACCCACATCTGTTGAACAGGTGAAGAGGCTCATCCCTTGTTTCCTGTTTAGGATGTGGTTTCCGGTTTTCTCTTTTCTAATCTTCTCACTCTTACGTAGCCCCCTGCACATCAGTGGCGTTACCGCCTTGCTTGGGGTGATATGATTAAAAAAAAATCTTGTGGGCATAAGTTCAATTCTTGAATCGGATAGTGGGAAAAATAGTTAAATCAAGAACGAACAATAACTCGGAACACAATTAATAGAAAACTTGAACGTAAGGTAATGATCAAAAATCTTGCCTCTCTAGATCAATTAGGACTGAATAGTGAGTGCGATTCTCATTGGGTATCTCATACAATTAACCTTGTACCACATATATACTAAATTTTAAAAATCCGCACAACACATTCAAAACAATGAACATCTGATGATGACTGGTAGATATTTGGCCGAAACGTTTTGACTCTATCATCTACTACTATCATCTTGACTCTATCAAGATGTGTGATAGAAATAAAGTGTATTGACAATCTAAACTTATTTATAAATGGAACTTTGTGTGTGTGTGTGTGTCTGTGTGTGTGTCCATTATCTATAGACTCCGAAACGGCTGAACCGATTTTTTTGAAAATTTACACGAGTGTTCTTAGCTAGGTTTTGTGTCGTGGTACCCCCGATAAATATCGAAAATCGATAATCGAAAAAATCGGGTTATAAAAGGAGTGGTCCAGTTTTAATCAGATTTGATACACTCATAGACAAAGACATAAGAAACGATATTCAGAAGTTTGAAGGTTGTAGTTCTTAAAATAGTGCAGAAAATCTATAATATATATATATGTGTGTGTGTGTGTGTGTGTGTGTGTGTGTGTGTGTGTGTGTGTTTATCTGCCTGTATGTCTGTATTTTTTCAGCCCTTTTATTTTAGTTTTTGCTTCGGGTTTGGCTCTAAGTAGTTATAATTGTAGTTCTTAGTCTCAGCCATGATACCATTTATTCAGGTGGACTTATTTAACCTTCAAAATTCAGTTTACGACGAAAAAAGCTTATTTGATATTGATACCAGGAAATCAAAATTTGACTTACATCCATCCATTCATTCTTCTTTCAGTCTACGGTTTCGCTTTAACTGGAAACAACTATTGCTTTTTAGTCTTTCGTGCGAACGTCCAAAGAGTCTGAGCACCATGACCATGGATTAGTTTTAAAGCTTTCATTACACCAGAACAACGCCGAGCTATACTGCTAGTTAATCATATAACAAACTTCGATATTTCTGTTCACAGTAGTTTTAATAGAATATTTCTTGAAAACTATTCCACATCGATTTGCAGCAAATATACGTTCAGTTTCCTTAGAAAGGTGTGAAATGTAAAGAATGATCAAGTAAGAACCAGTTTCCTTAAGTGTCAATTTCGCAGGTTTGGTTCTAGTGAGAAGGAAATGTCTTATAAACATTTGAGAATTTAGTTTTTTTCATATAAGATCGACTAAATAACATCAAAAATTCTATAGTTTAGTTCAGTACTCAACTAAAACGGGGAGAAATAGAAGACAGATGTTGTGTCAGTCTTCCATTTGGAAGGATTGTCTGGATTGAACATAAGTGTTTGAAATCGTGGCTTTTACCTCATCTAGTACAAAGCAAGACAGAGAAGGAGCTTAGAGATGCTGTGATATGTCAGTTCTCTTCGAACGAAAGACCTGTTCGCTTTTAAAGTCATCATTTGACATCCGGGGCTCGAAACCCGGTGGCAAAGGGAAATAATAAACAGTTATGGTGCAGTGAATATCCGCTCGGAACGACAACTCGGGGAGCCCAGTTCGAACCAGTAATACAGAAAAATAGATAGAAAAAAAAACCCCCATAAAACAAAACTGTTGTGGATTTTCGTGGCCAATTTTTTGTGGAGTTGTTGCAAAACTTCGCCGCAAAATTGTCGTGACCGGTTTGTGCCGGAAATAAGACACGGAACAAGAAGATAGGTTCAAAACAATATATTAGTATAACAAGAAACAAAATATTCAAAGGAAGTGTTAATAATAAGTAACTAGAAATAAGTCCGAAAGTCTTATTGCCTGACTAGTAGCTGTCGTTAACTGCCTTTGTTAACTGCGCCTGATTAACTGCAGTATTCAGTCGCCTTCCCACTTAAGGCAAAATGTGGCTCAAGGTCATTTAATGTCATTTAATGTGGGTTCTCTGAGCCATATACCCCGGCCAGAAATATATGTCTAATGTTCCCCAGTCGTGACTCTAACCTTCGGCGGAGCCACGACTGGGTTAATACTCTCTGCCCAAAGGCAGAGAGCTGACAGTGCGTAAGGAAGTTACTGCGAGTGATTGTAGTATTCAGTTACCTCCCGCCACTAAGGCAAGATGTGGCACAAGACCTTTTTAATGTGGGTTATCTGGGCCATATAGCCCGGCCAAAAATATCTGTCTAATTTTTCCCACTTCGGCGGAGTTGTAACTGGGTTAATTCTCTCTGCCCGAAGGCAGAGAGCTCGACAGTGACAATGGCGGTTACTTTCGAGACATGATCGCCCAAGCATGTATCACGTATGGCACTTAACTGACTGAATTCATTCAATAGTGTCCTTAAGGACATATAGCCTAGTTGATAAAAGCGAGAGATCCAAGCAGTTAGGGGTTCTGGTCACAGCGGAGAAAACAGAAACTTGGCGCATGTCATTAGAAAAATCTGCCCCCATGGGCTAAATAAAGAGTTTGGTTTCGAAATTTCAAAGTATATCACATTAAGAAAGCCAGTGTATACAACAGCCGAAACATCATGAATATGGCAATAAAGATGAGGACAACAGTTCGAACAACGTGCTTTGTTTTTAAGAATGGGGATGAGTCCTCACTTATTTCATGTTGCAGAACACCACTTGAGTGATAGCCAGTATAGATTTAGCTCCGTTATATCTGCAGCTGATGTTTTAACTGTAATTAGTCACAGAATCATGAGGCACTTGACAATAAATTCATCACAAGGACAGTGCGTTGTGGTGCAGTGGATATCGACTCGGAACGACAAATCGGGGAGCGGAGTTCGGATTCCAGTTGAATCCATTGTATTCACTTACGCACAAATACCCTTGGGAAAGATACTAATTCGTATCTTCCCTCCAGTTATGGATTAAATAACAGGACAGATTGGGTTCTATAGCCTTAGTCGTCAACCAGTCTACCGCAGAAAGCAATGGCAACCTACTGCGGGATAATCTTCTGCCCAGTCAGTCATGTCTCTTTCGAGAAATGATCGCCCAAGCGTGTATCAGGTATGGCACTTAACTGACTGACAGAATATAATAGTTGGAAACATGTTTAAGGCTTCTACTGGGCATAAAGTGGGGGATCGGTTTTCTATTGTTATGAAGTAATAAACTGACCCCGCACTAATTACAACTTAATAATATAATACATCTCTTCCCCCGCTAGCTATGGGTTAAATAATAGGACAGATTGGGTTCTATAGCCTTAGTCGTCAACCAGTCTACCGCAGAAAGCAATGGCAACCTACTGCGGGATAATCTTCTGCCCAGTCAGTCATGTATCGAAAGAGACATGATCGCCCAAGCGTGTTTCACGTATGGCAGTTAACTGACTGAAGGACAATCAACCAAAATATATCAAGGGCGTTTGATAAGGTGTACGATTGGAGGCTGCTACACAAACTCTCCATCTCTGGAATTTCTGGAAAGGTTTTTAAAATTAAATCTTTCCTAACAGGTAAGTTAATGAATGCCACTGTTAATAGCCAGTCATAAGAAGCTGATGAGATAAATGCTGGTTCTCCTCAGGGTTGTCTCCTAAACTACCTTCTTTCGAGCATGTGTCTATACTTCCGAGATGAGGTAGTATTTATATTATTTACACTGTTCGTAAGGTTATACTTATATTTACTGCAAAGTTTTCGACATTTTGTACACCCCATCCTTCTTCAGGTGCCTCAAAGACTCAGTAGATATAAGCGTTTGTTAGTTCCTGTAACTTCACCCAAAGAGTTTTGAGTTCAATTCCTGAACAAATAACTTAGAGTTGAGTGAAAGGGAGTTAACCACAAGGCATCCGGATGTGGCATTGCGTATGGAATGAGAATGATATACCTCAGTGATAAAAAATAAAGGGTTCGGTTCAAATTTTCTAGCTCCTGAAGAAGTCCAACGGTCGAAACGTGGCAAACATGGCAATAAAGATGAGGATAACAGCCTGAACAATGTATATAATGTACCTTTTTTCTGTTTTATATTAATAATTTGGCTAAGAACATGTTCTGATATTTGGTGGATATTTGGCTTCTAAAAAATTAACTAAATTTATTAAAAGGTACATTTTTTTTTTCAATTAAATCTTTCCTAACAGGTAAGCTGGTGTATGTCATTGTTAATGGTCAGTCATAGGAAGCTCAGGAGATCAATGATGCAGTAGCTTCACTGAAATAACTGTTATTTGTAAACTAATAATCTGATTGGGCCCAAATTTTGTCATGTGCCATTTGAAGGTTAGTACTTCATAAAAATCATATGGGGTTGTTATTAGTGGCGCTATCTATATGTCAGGCCCGGAACTTATTGAGTGATGTGTTATATTTCAAGGATTCCTCATTACATTCACTTACGTGCCAAATCCTTGGGAAAGTATGAATTTACCTCTTTTCCCCCAGCTATGGGTAAATAGCAAATGATTGGGTTCTATAACCTTGAGTGAAAACCAGTTTAGGAGAAAGAAACTATGTGCATCTGCCTATGTACAATGTAGCAATTTATTAATTTATTTATATGTTAAAATGTTTGAGCTTCTTAAGGATTAAAATGTTTGAGCTTCTTAAGGATTAAAATGTTTGAGCTTCTTAAGGATTAAAATGTTTGAGCTTCTTAAGGATTAAAATGTTTGAGCTTCTTAAGGATTAAAATGTTTGAGCTTCTTAAGGATTAAAATGTTTGAGCTTCTTAAGGATTATACTGCGTCGTTCAAATATGTTTTTTAAGCCTCACTTTATAGCAGTTTTCTTTTCGTTAAAAACATAGAAACGAATACTGAATTGTTAAAAAATGTCAGTCCTATAAGACAGTCAATGTTGGACAATCAACTTAGAGATGAAAAGATTTGAAGCAACAGGAATATTTCTCTACATAAGAACGTTGAGAATATCATAGACTGAATATGCAAGTAACGATGAACTTACACTACAAAAAGAAACAAAAACAAGACTTACACTTAGCATCAGAAATATACAGTTGAATTTTCCAGGGCACATAACGAGGAAAGAGAACTTGGAAAATAAGATACGAGTAGGGTACATTAAAGGCAAGGAAGACAGAGGAAAACAACGCTTACCCTAACTAATGTACTTATGTAAATGAACGGTAGAAGAGAGTTTAGAAGAGATAAAAAATTTTATCGTTTTGCTAAGAGCTACAAAAGACAGAAGATTGTGGAGAGCCGTGACCACCAACTTTAAAAAGCGGCAGAACCGATATAAAAAACATTTTGTATAAGCCAATAAATTTATAGGTTTAATTTTGTTGATCGTTTACATCTTTATTCCCGTTTGGTGGTCCCAATGAATGGCGTTGCGCGGAGCCTACAGTAAAAGGGTCCTTAAGGGAGGGGAAAAAATCGATTTGTCTCTTTCCGAAATGGCATTAGTCCAAAGTTGACGCAACGGTGCTTACCGTGTCATCTTATTTGCTGTTCATAATTCGTTCTTTTAAAAATTATTATTATTATTATTATTATTATTATTATTATCATCATCATCATCATCATCATCATCATCATCATCATCATCATCATCAATAATAATAATAATAATAAAAAAAAAAATAGAAAAATAAAAAAAATAAAAAAATAAAAAAAAAGTATGAGGAAAAATGCTAAAGAATCTATTCTGACGAAGAGGGAAACTATCCAAAAATAAGTCTCCAGTTCTGTCCATTGGACCAACTTTTTCCCAGTGGGATTTTTATCCAATGATTCTTACAAATACCAAAAAGATTATTCCGATAAAATAAACAGGTTACAATTTCCGAACGTTTATGTCGACCTACTGTCTCATCAAATGTGTACAAAGTTTCTTATACGCTTTCTGCTTGAAAAACTGTTATACAAATATAAAATCTGGTTATAGAATGGCATTTAAAAGGATGACATTAAACGGGTTTTGAGTGAAACAAGTCGACTTAATAGCAGGAATATACAATCGCGTGAAAGAAGAGATCCAATACACACAGTTTTCTCTCCAATTTAACATAGACCTACTGGGTAATTGCAGGTCGATGAAAAGTGGAGACAGGTTGAAATAAAGAAGGAAAAAACATGGAGCCGATTAATCATTAAATGAAATGTTTAATTACAGCAGCTAAAATGTTGACGGCGACGTTATTAAAAAATTCACTGAAACTCCGGAGAAAATACAATTAAGTAATAAGTAAGTAAATCAGTAATTAAATGAATTACAGACAATCGGTGAAACATAAAAACGAATAAGTATGAAGTGGACAGTTTGTGACAAGAACTTACGGTTAAACGGCTTCTGCTCCAATGAACTTAGATCATTGGTGCCGCCTAGGTACGAATTTACACGAGATACTAGATTAGCAACTAGGTCCCACCCTTTTACAGTAAAACAGATAAGATGTAACTGTAATTTCTACTCCAACAGCTTCTTTTCTCGCGCTTCCCGCCTGTGGAATTCCCTTCCACATATCTGCTTTCCCCGACAGCTACAATCTCCAGGAGTTTAAATGTAAGGTCAATAGACGCCTCCTATCACACGAACTTGACCTATTCTCCCAACACTCTCACCATCTACCCAACCCTCATTCTCGGTATCCTTACCTGTCTATCACCCACCCTCTGACATTTCCTATATCTGACCATCCTTTCCCACCACTTTTCCCCCCTATGTAACCCCCTGCACAATAGTGGCAGTAAAATGCCTTGCTCGGGGTGAAACGATTATTAAAAAAAAATAAATAAAAAACCTAATCGAAAAAAATAATGTTGAAAAAATTGACTGGTCAATCGGGACTAGCGGGTGGAGACAGTAAAACGTTAGATGATATTTACTCCTCTCCCACCTTGGCAGACCGCCTGCAGTCACTCTCTCACCGGCGTGACGTGGCTTCCCTGTGCCTCTACTATAAATACTTTCACGGCTTCTGCTCCGATGAACTTAGATCACTGGTGCCCCCGAGGTATGAATTTGCTCGAGATACTAAATTAGGTCCCACCCTTTTACTGTGAAACAGATAAGACCGTAATTTCTACTCCAAAAGCATCTTTCCACGCACTTCCCGCCTGTGGAACTCCCTTACATACACTTGCTTCCCCGACAGCTACAATTTCCAGGGGTTTAAATGTAAGGTCAATAGACACCTCCTCACACACTAATTCGCATCCATTCTCTCAAACACCCTTCCCATCTGCCTAACCCCCGTCCTCGCTATCCTTACTCGTCTATCACCCTCCTTCTGACATTTCCTATATCTAACCACTCTTTCCAATGACATTCCCGTATGTAACCCCCTGCGCAATAGTGGCAATGGAATGCCTTGCTTGGAGTGAAATGATTAAAAAAAAAACTTGAGACAGATGCGACACAAGGTTTTTTTTAATGTGGGGAACATGAGCGCGTACGCCTAGGTCGTGTTCAAAACATTCTTCTTCTTCTTCTTCTTCTTCTTCTTCTTCTTCTTCTTCTTCTTCTTCTTCTATGTGCCCTGTCCCTTCAGGACGCAGGCGATCATGGTTCCCTATCCCTGGTGGCTCTTAGTATGTTTGCCTCTGTTACACCTCGCAACCTCCGTTCCGCCATCCACCTGATCAGGCCCTGCAAATATGTTATCCGCTGCCTTCCTATGTCTCTCATTCCTTCTATCTGACCAGTCAGTATCAGGTTCTTTAGGCTCTCCTTCCTCATTGCATGTCCCAGGAACTTCAGTTGTCTCTTCCTGATGCTCACTATTAATTTCCTTTTCGTTGCCAATATTTCCAACACCTCATCGTTGCTTGCATGTTCAGTCCACGATATCCGCAGCATCCTTCTGTAGAACCACATTTCCGCTGCTTCAAGTTGTGTCCTCATTTTCGATCAAAACATTACCTATCAGTAAAACGTTAAGTATAAAAGCTACCGGATATTAGCCAAAATATAAGAGCCAAAGACGATCTATGAACTCTAATCGAAGGTCATTTACGTATTAATTCTTAAGATAATAAATTATTATAAACCAGATTGGCAACTGGGTTCCACCCACTCACAGTTAGATTAACCAAATGCAGACGACAATTCTACTCCTTCTTTTCTCGCACTTCCCGCCTGTAGAACTGGCTTCCATATTCTTGCTTTCCTGACGGCTACAACCTCCGGGAATTTAAATTCAATGTCAATACCCATCTCTTAACCACTTAACTCTAGTTCTTTCACCACCTCGTATATCCTTTCATTTCTCTCCACCTTTGCAACTGTCATCACACCTGTATTCCCATCCTTCTCTTGCTCCTTTCTAACTGGTTCGTCTTCCTCTTCACTCTATTCTACTTAATCCTTTTACTCTTATGTAGCCCCCTGCACATCAGTGGCGTTACCGCCTTGTTCGGGGGGGGGGGATACGATTACAAAAAAATACCCTGAATTAATTGGGATAGTGTCCTCATCTAGCTTTATGTGGCTTCGCGTTTAGGCTGAGGTATTGGTAATATTTGTGGTGACAAAATTTTGCATCGTAAAAGAATTCGTGTTCTTTATGGCACCTATAAAAAAAGAAAACTAGATTCAAGACTGGAACGACTTTGCTTCGAAATATGGTAATTGTTTGCGTTTCCTTGTCAGTCTCGATCAATCACAGACTTTCTTGCCGCAATAAAATAACGTTACGTCGTTTGCTCGGCTTCCGCTACTGGATTGACTTCCTTCTGCTCGGATGATTATGCGTGTCAGCCATTTTCACTTTCTTCTGCGATCCTGTTTGACAAAACTTTGCCCGAATGCCGGATTATTTTTCTTACATTGAAGAACTTTGATGACTGAATTCTTCTAAGTTATACTTTTTGTTTTGATTTTCATTGTTTTTATTTATTTATTTTGATTAATTTCGTTTCATTTTTTAAACCCTTTTATTCACTGCTAAGACTTTTCAGTTGTTTTATTTTTCTCTCCTCGATTGACTTTAGTCGAATTAATATTTTGTAAGATTAATTTAATTTCGTTGTTTGTAAATCCGGTATTGTTTTGATTGTTCAAAATTGTTAGTTTTTCGTAATTTATCTTATAAATAAAAAAAGAGTTTAATTTAATTTCGTTGTTTATAAATCCCGTATTGTTTTGATTGTTCCAAATTGTTAGTTTTTTGTAATTTATCTTATAAATAAAAAAAAAGTTAGTTTGATCTCGACAAAAAATTGTTTTTAGTGAGCAAATCATTTCAAGATAACCGACAAGTCTGTCAAACTTGAATTTTTATATAAAAATTTGTCTAGATATTTTTATATCCCCCCCACCAATGTTTGTATGGGAATTAGGACTTTATAGAATAATTGTGGTATTTTGGTGAGCATAGCAAAAATGTGGCGTGATATTAATTGACTTTATCGGAGGAATCGGTTTCAGATTGAAATGAGAAAAATTAAGCATAAAGTCCATCTTTCCCCATTTTCTAAAACTTCGGCTTTGTAGTTGCTTGTTAATTTACTTTTACCCATGAGGCATTTTTACTCGAAATTTATTTTTTCGTAGACACCCACCTCCATCATTCGGTTTCGGAATTTTTTATAGGAATAGTAAATGTAAACATTTCCTTTATATATATATATATATATATATATATATATATATATATATATATAATCGTTTCACCCGAGCAAGGCATTCCACTGCCACTATTGCACAGGGGGTTACATAAGGTCGGGGAAGTGATGAGAAAAGATGGTTAGACATAGGAAATGTCAGAAGTGGGGGTGATAGACGGGTAAGGATACTGAGAATGAGGGTTGGTTAGATGGTGAGAGTGTTTGAGAGAATAGATGCAAGTTAGTGTGATAGGAGGTGTCTATTGACCTTACATTTAAACTCCTGGAGATTGTAGCTGTCGGGAAAGCAGACATGTGGAAGGGAATTCCACAGGCGGGAAGCGCGCGAAAAGAAGCTGTTGGAGTAGAAATTACGGTTACATCTTATCTGTTTCACTGTAAAAGGGTGGGACCTAGTTGCTAATCTAGTATCTCGTGTAAATTCGTACCTAGGCGGCACCAATGATCTAAGTTCATCGGAGCAGAAGCCGTGAAAGTATTTAAAATTATTAATAAATTTATATAACTCTCTCTATCTTTCTCTCTCACTCTCTCTCTCTCTCTCTATATATATATATATATATAATAAACAAAAACTAAAAATACTCGAAGCCATATACATAAAACAATTGAAACCTAACCTGAACAAAATTAACTATAAAATCTCCACACACATTCTCAAATGCCTATAATAGATAACAGAAGCGATTGGTTATCCCAATGGCTTTCCATACTTAATACTTCTCGCCCCAACTCTCGTGTGGTCATGTGAGACGCCACAAGCTGTAGTGCGATTTTCGCTTCCAGCATGCACGCACGTGTTTGCCAATCCTCCACACAAACAAAATAGACGACTACTACTATCGTTCGTCCACGAACTGCTCATTACAACCAACACAATTGTCATCTTTGATATTGGCTGATGTAAGCCGAAAGGAAATGATTAAAGAAAAACATGTATCAATATTGTGATTTTCTTTCCCCTTTCAGCGATAATGCTATAAACTTAACAGACGATATGAAAAAAATGACATAAAATAAATCGACAAAACTTGTTTATATTATTTAATGAAACATGCATCAATATATATATATATATATATATATATATATATATATATATATAATAATCCGCAGACAGATCTGTTTCGCTGTATCACTGCTCATCAGTACGGTTTGACTCCGATTGCTTTTAGCCCAGGATTGAAATTGGCCTCTGGGCTATGGGTGCTCGGTAAAAGAAGGCAGATATTTTAGCGCGTATATTATCATTATACACGCCCAATAGCCAGAGTGCTCTAATTCATTATTGAATGAGCGATGAGTACATGCCAGAGTAGCTACTGGTTTTCAAAGCCTCCCATTTTCCCAGACTGTTCAATCAGGGTGTGAGAGCGTATATATATATATATATATATATATATATATATATATATATCAGCGTGATATAATGTAATCACGCTTGTCACGTTAGTACCTGTTACAACTGAGTAGTGAGTTCGATCCTCACTGGGTGCTCCATACTTTTGGCCTTGTGCCATATCTAATTTATCTGTAAGCGCTAGGAAATAAAAATGACAACTAAATAAAAACCTAATATTTATTTACAATGTATACAGATCGTATTAAAAGAAGCAAAATAATTTTAGTAATAAACTGATCCCTCGCCAACTACTACCTAATAATATGACACATCTCTTGTCCGTCTAGCTATGAGTCAAATAACAGGACATATTGGGTTCTATGGCCTCGGTCGGCAACCAATCTACGCAGAAAGCAATGGCAACCTACTGCGGGATAATCTTCTGCCCAGTCAGTCATGTTTCTTTCGAGACATGATCGCCCAAAGCGTAAATCACGTATAGCACCTGACTAACTGACTGGTCTATAAAGCTGAATTAAAAACGATAAAAATGGTACTGAAAATTGAAAAAAAAAAAAAGATAGGAAGTTTAAGAGCAGTTAAAGAAAAGAAGGCAAATAATCACTCTATTCAAGAAATTCTAGAAATTTCCCACCTGTTAAAGCACAAAGAAATAATATTGACTTGGATTCGTATCAATATAGGCATCATGGGAAATCATGAGGCCAACACATTGGCAACAGAAGCAACGAAAATAAAAATGACTAATACCAAAACCCCTCATATACACATTATAAAAGAACAAAGATACAAAATACATCAAAGGAATATGGAAAGCAATTTGGTTCAGACTATATGAACATCAGCCGACAATACGAATGAATATAGAGCTGACCGCAGAGAAGACATAGTGCTCAACAGAATAAGAATTGGACACACTCACCTGACACATGCTCAAGGCACAATCTATACTTTGGTGTGGCCACTGCAACCAATTTCTAACCATCAAGCATATCTGGATAGAATGCAAGAAGCACAAAAAATTTCTTTGTCTGTTTTTTCTTGATTTTAAGTATAAGTTTCTTTATCGTTGCTCACCTCTTCGCTCCTTGGTATTCTTAGCCTAACATGCTATTCAGGAATGTAACTCAGTCATTTAAGTGCCATACGTTGATACACGCTTGGGCGATCATGTCTCAAAAGAGACATGACTTACTGGGCAGAAGATTATCCCACAGTAGGTTGGCATTGCTTTCTGCGGTAGGCTAGTTGCCAGCCAAGGTTATAGAACCCAATCTGTCCTGTTATTTGACTCATAGCTAGAGGCAGAAGAGATGTATCATATTATTAAGTAGTAATTAATGGGGGATCAGTTTATTACTTCATAACAATATAAAGCTGATCCCCCACTTTATGCCCAGTAGAAGCCTTAATCATGATTCCAACTATTACATTCAGTCAGTCAGTTAAGTGCCATACGTGATACATGCTTGGGCGATCATGTCTCGAAAGAGACATGACTGACTGGGCAGAAGATTATCCCGCAGTAGGTTGCCATTGCTTTCTGCGGTAGACTGGTTGCCAACCAAGGCTATAGAACCCAATCTGTCCTGTTATTTAACCCATAACTGGAGGGAAGAGACGGATTAGTAACTTTCCCAAGGGTATTTGCGCGTAAGTGAATGCAATGAATTCAACTGTATACAGTTCAAGCTGAAGTAATTCCTCAGGCCCCTGCTATTGTTTAATCTGCAGAATTTTGGAAGATACCGCCTTCTTGGGTGGGGGGCATCTTATTAGGGAGTGAAGGTTTGCAGCCTTATAGCCCTACCTCAGTACTTCTGTTCATTTACTAGAAACGATAGGGACCTGCCAATATTTCTCTAGCCACACTACTTTATTGAATGTACTTGATTTTTGTGGTGGCACCGGGTTCGACCAGAGGAACGTCTTCGATAAGTGCCCAGTGGTGCAACACGCCTAGCAATTGGAGTCTTCTTTCTTGGAATATCAAGAGTTTCGTCTGGCATATGCAATTCAGGGTGTCGGAGATGTTAAAAAAAACAAACAAATAACAACAAAAAAAAACACACCTGGGAGTCAGAGACATGTGCTACAAAGTCCTCTAACGCAATGCTAAGTTAGCATTCCCTAACACTTCTCTCCAAGATTGAATGCCGTGTCGACGCACGGCATAGGAAAGCCAACCTCGAGTTGTGTCAATGCCTCGCCAAGTTTGGCATATCCAGCTCCACTTCATGACACAGATGCTGGACACAGACCTCGCTAGATCGCCTCTCTTGCGCCCATTAAAGAGGGAGTACAAACAAGCGTAAAGGATTAGAGAAAAGACGTACGTGGTGCTCATTCAGCATTACCCTTTATTGACTACCACTTTCAGACCTTCAGGGACTCCTCTGCAAAGAGGTACACTCTCTAATATAGCGTCCTGGGTATGATGATAAACTGCATCCGGCAGCAAGACATCTGATAGGGAAGTTTAGAGGAACGTAGAGCCACCCCTTAATTGCTGTTCTTTCCAGTTTCACTCTGACTCGGGTGGTGACTCTTGTTAGGTTCCCAGCTGTGGTCAAATGGTTAACCCTCAAAGTAGGGTCAAAACACTATGAATCTATAAAAATATATTTTTACAGTAAAAGTTCCAGCAATGTTTTCTAGAGGAAAATATTACCAGCGATACATTTTTGAAGAAAACAAATATATACCACCAATATACCAGATTCTCGACCAAAAAAAAAAAAACTCTTCACAAAAATATGTCAATAAAACTGGATATACAAATCGATTTCTTACGAAGAATACATATTCTATTCATCCGAATTTATTGTAAAAATCTTGTCAGCATTCAATAATCCATTGAGACTGATATGAGGTAAAACAAAACAAACCTGATCGTTAAACTGATTTCTTACAAGGAATAAATATTCTATTCATACAAATCTACTGTAAAAATCTTGTCGGCATTCAATCCCATTGTAAAACAAAACAAACTTGATCTTTACCTACCCTTGTCATTTAACCCATAACCGGAGGGAAGGAGCGGATTAATACCTTTCCTAAGGGTACCAGTGCTTAAGTGAATGCCATAAATTCAACTGGAATTCGAACTCGGCTCACCGATTTCTCTTTCCGAGCCGATATCCACTGCACCACAACGCACACTCGTCACTAAACGCTTACAGCACGAGGTATTTCCAAGCGGTCACCCATCTAAGTACTGACCAGGCTCAACGTTGCTTAACTTCGGTGATCGAGCAAGAACCGGTGTATTCAACGTGATATGACCGTAAGAACGCACATCCGTGACTAAACGCTTACAGCACCTGGTATTCTCAAGCGGTTACCCATCTAAGTACTGACCAGGCTCAACGTTGCTTAACTTCGGTGATCGTGCGAGAACCGGTGTATTCAACGTGATATGGCCGTTAGAAATGTTAGGAATAAAAGTGAAATACATTAAACAACTTTACATTAAAGTGTCCTTCTTCTTCTTCTATGTGCCCTGTCCCTTCAGGACGTAGGCGATCATGGATCTCCACGTCTCCCTATCCCTTGTGGCTCTTAGTATGTTTGCTCCTGTTGCTCCTGGTAACCCCCGTTCCGTCATCCACCTGATCAGACCCTGCAAATATGTTATCCGCTGCCTTCCTCTGTCTCTCCTTCCTTCTATCTGACCAGTCAGTATCAGGTTCTCCAGGCTCTCCTTCCTCATTGCATGTCCCAGGAACTTCAGTTGTCTCTTCCTGATGCTCAGCATCAATTTCCTTTTTGTTGCCATTCTTTCTGACACTTCGTCGTTGCTTGTATGCTCAGTCCACGATATCCGTAGCATCCTTCTGTAGAACCACATTTCGGCCGCTTCCAGTTTTTTCCTCATTTTCGATGATATTGTCCAGCATTCACAGCCGTACTGAAGAACTGACATCACGTAGCAGTCTAGCACTCTTTTCTTCGTTTCTATTGAGATCTTCCTGTGTGTTAGTATTTTGCTCATCTTCTGGAACGCGTCCTTTGCCATGCCAATTCGCCTTCGGATCTCCGTGTCGCACTTTCCATCTCCTGTTAGAACACTTCCTAGGTACTTAAATTCTTGGACTTGTTTGATTCTGTTATCCCCCACCTGTATTTGGCATTTTGGGTTGTATCTTTTGCTGATGACCATGCACTCAGTTTTCTTAAAGTTTATTTGTAGTCCCTTCTTGTCACTCTCCACTGCTACTTTCTGTATGAGATCTTGCAGTTTCCTTTCCGTGTCCGCAATCAGTACTGTATCGTCCGCGTATCTTATGTTGTTCAGGTTGTGGCCTCCAATAACAAATCCTGGTGTGTCATCTAGGGTCCTCAAAATATTCTCGCTGTATAGGTTGAACAAATCCGTTGAAAAGACACATCCTTGTCTTACGCCTTTTTCTATCTTTGTGTATCTACTGAGGTCGTTACCTGTCCGTATGCAGGCCGTTTGCTGCCAGTAGAGATTCTTGATTATTCTTATATCTTTGCCGAAAATGTCGAGGTTGCCTATCATTTCCATCACATGAACTGAATACACCAGGAATTGAACCTGGAGCTCACGAAATTATGAGACAACTCTCTGTATCTCTTATATTAATTTGATTTTTATTGTCAAAGCACCATATAGGATTGTAAAGACACAACCAACGACTGTTAGTATAAACTACATAAAGGGAAATACCACATAAACAATCTCTCGTCCTGAAAGGAAAGACATAAGCGACAGATGTCACCGGATTGTTATCAAGCGACTGTTAGCATAAAATGCATAGACTGGTTGCCAACCAAGGCTATAGAACCCAATCTGTCCTATTATCTAATCTATAACTGGAGGGAAGAGACGGATTAATAGCTTTCCCAAGGGTATTTGTGCTTAAGTGAATGCCATGAATTCAACTGGAATTCGAACTCGGCTCCCTGATTTGTCGTTCCGAGTCGATATCCACAGCACCACAACGCACACCCTTCAACAAAAAGAAGAGCCGAAAATGCCAAATACAGATCAGCGATACTAAAATCAAGCAGATAGAGAAATTTATATATCCGAAAGTCTTCTAACATAGGACGGAAAATGCGACACTGAGATCCGAAGACGTCTTGGAATGGCCAAGACCTTATTCCAAAGCCGAGTAGAGTATTTAGAGTTTAAAAAAAATTTCGTTGGAAACAAAAGATTACTGAACTGTTATGATTTGTCCAATATTTGCTCCTATATAGGAGGGCAATCTCCTCAAAGATAAAGAAAATACAGAAATGTGATTCTAAAGAACGAGCTAAGAAGACTATAGACCGAACATGATAAAGGACGATGTTTTGGAGAAAATGAAAAGGAAACTTATACTGAACTAGCAGTATAGCCCGGCGTTGCTCGGGTGTAATGAAAGCTTTAAAACTTATCCATGGTTCTGGAGCTTGGACGTTGGCACAAAAGACTAAAAAGTTTCCAGTTAACCCTCTAGGGCCATTCGTATCATATTAGTGGGGGATCTGTTTATTACTTCATAACAATATAGAACTGATCCCCCACTTTATGACAAGTAGAAGCCTTAATCATATTATATTATTAACCCTCTAGGGCCATTCGTATCATATTAGTGGGGGATCTGTTTATTACTTCATAACAATATAGAACTGATCCCCCACTTTATGACAAGTAGAAGCCTTAATCATATTATATTATTAACCCTCTAGGGCCATTCGTATCATATTTGATACAGTATGAAAACAAGCTTTGAAAGAAATATTTTCCTGAAAAATTTTTTAAGAGAAATATTTTATAAATTTCAAATGAAAGCAGTACTGATTGCTCAGTCAATGAATACCAAATGTTTCCTTATAGGGAAATACCAAATATTTCCTTATAGGGAAATACTGTATCAAATATGATACGAATGGCCCTAGAGGGTTAAAGTGAAACCGTAGACTCAAAGAAAAATGAATGGATGTAAATCAAATTTTGATTTCCTGGTATCGATTTTTATATATATATATATATATATATATATATATATATATATATATTATCGATTTTCTGCACTATTTTAAGAACTGCAACCTTGAAACTTCTGAATATTGTTTCTTATGTCTTTGTCTATGAGTGTATCATATTTGATTAAAATCGGACCACTCCTTCTATAAACCGATTTCGATAA
This sequence comes from Ascarosepion bandense, assembly GCA_037127315.1. Classification (NCBI taxonomy): domain Eukaryota; kingdom Metazoa; phylum Mollusca; class Cephalopoda; order Sepiida; family Sepiidae; genus Ascarosepion; species Ascarosepion bandense. The sequence goes on from JBBBDQ010002113.1 coordinate 790,606, forward strand.
TCGATTTTCGATATTTATCAGGGGTACCTCTACACAAAACCTAGCTAAGAACACTCGCAGACGCTTATAGTACAACTGTGTAAATTTTCAAAAATCGGTTCAGCCGTTTCGGAGTCTATAGGTAACGGATACACACACACACACATACAAACACACACATACACACACACACAAAGTTCCATTTATAAATAAGTTTCGATTAGATATCCAGAGGAGACAGCTGAGGTGTTCTGCACACGAAACACGGAAGGAGGACTTGGAGAATCTGATACTCACAGGCTGGATAGAGGGGAAGAAACAGAGGGAACACCGCGTGACATATTTGATAGGCTTAAGCAAATGGATGGCAGACCATAATTTTGGAGAAATAAAAACAGAAAAGGTATTAAGAGATACAATGGACATATGTGGAGGACCTTGATGGGAAACGGTACATAAAGATGAATTCAGAGGATTAACCTGGTCCGAACATTTCAAGTTCGTATCGGAACCATATTATCAGAACTGTAAAATTATTGGTTCCATATCTAAACATGCTTTTGACGACCCTATTCTGCGTAAAAAGTCAATTCCCTAGTTAAGTTCATAAGCCAAGTTGGGAAATGCTCCCTATCAGTCAGTTAAGTGCCATACGTGATACACGCTTTAGGCGATCATGTCTCGAAAGAGACATGACTGACTGAGAAGAAGATTATCCCGCAGTAGGCTGACATTGCTTTCTGCAGTAGACTGGTTGCCGACCAAGGCTATAGAACCCAATCTGTCCTGTTATTCAACCCATAACTGGAAGGAATTGACGGATTAATACCTTTCCCAAGGGTATTTGCGCGTAAGTGAATGCAATGATGAATTCAGCTGGAATTCGAACTCGGCTCCCCGATTTCTCGTTCCGAGCCGATATCCATTGCACCACAACGCACATATGTAGACGAATTTCTAATTATCTATAGCTTTTAAAATATGTACATTATAGAAAGACGATTCCAACAAAGAGTCAAAAAAATACACAAATGGTCCACTGTGAATTGTTTTACCTTTCTCAAAATGAAACAAAATGCCTACATTTCTATAAATTATGGAAATTGCACAACGAACTTTGTTTAATATTGAACGGAGCAGAAATCCCAGTGGTGGAACACAAGTTTCTAGACATCATTTTTGAAAATTAATTTTCATTCCTTATCTAAAATATTTGAAAATAAGTTCCACAAATTTTGCGTGTAATGTTTCACACTGAAGGTGAATTAGTTGATCGACAAACATTGATCAAATTATACAGATCACTATTTCGCTCAAAATTGAATTACCTTAGTTTCATTGATGGTGCGGTTAGAAAATAGTACCTTCAAATACTCAGCGCAACCTATCTAGGCCCCAGACTAGTACTTGGGGCTTTTAGAACATCTCCAGTGGAGAGCTTGTACATATAAGCTAATGAAACACTTCCACATTTAAGGCGCACTAAACCGGTACTACAGTATTGTCAATAAAATCATGCCCAGCTAACCCAGCTGACAATAGTACCTTGTGAACCGAATTACTGTGATCTATTCCAACAAAGAAAATACAGTACAGCCCTTTGGAGTTAGGATGCAATCAATTGGTAAAGAATGAGGGACCGTACTCTCAAATATATAAGAAACGATTATTGCCAGTAGTTCAACATAGACAATTAATTAATCAACCTGAAGTCTTGTTAGAACTAAAATTTCTAAACAAAAATCTCACCCAATCACATTCCAGGACAAGTTTCAGAACATACTGGAATTACCATAACCAAACACTCATCTATACAGATTGGGAAAAATGTAAGTCACTCACTGACGAACTGACTGTGACAGCAAAAGCTCCCGACTGACTTCCGTTCATCTGTACTACAACACTGGCGGAGCGATATAGAATGCTAATCCACAAGTCGGGTTGGAATGTGGTGGCCTGCAGGACAGTAGCTAGATACTGATGGTCGACCTTAGTTGAATCCTGTCAAACGCCTTTGACTAATCCAAATTGATCAGCGCGGCTGCTCGTGGTCTTTTACACCCTGTAGAATCGTACAGCTCAGATGCATGAGGCTCTGAATTGTACAGCCTTCACAACACAATTCTGCTCGCAACCCAACAGGATCTCGGTAACTAACTGCAAACGTTTCGTCAGGATCTTGGTCAAAATATTTAACTCGGTGTTTAGCTGAGTTATGGGCCTGTAATCATCTAAACCCATCCCATCAACCTTGTTCATTTTCAACAGTGTGATCTCGTCCCTGGAGTAAAAATTGGGGCAAATATGTGCGACAACCTCAATTACAGCTCGTAGGGCTGTAACACTATATTTTGTATGCAAGAAATATAACCATGTAATCACCGGCAACGGAAAGGAAGAACTTATTATTAGTTGTATTATTAATTGTGCAGATTAATTGTTGCTGATCGGACGGAAGGAATTGTGTTGGTTCGTAAATTTTATAAATCGAAAAAAAAACAACTAGAAAAAAGTTGTTTATTCTAATATGAACGCAGGAAATAAATTTATTTTGTTTCAATATGAACAGAGAAAAATAAGAGATCGCAAACCCAAAGCCGAAGATATGAACGAATTCATATTTTACGGGTGTGCTATTGATAACCAGCCGGGTCAAATGAGGTTATTCTTGACAAGCGGAAACAGCATGACTAAAAGAAGTACAATTGATGTCTGTGATACACAACCGATAAAAGTGAAAATTTAACAAAACATACTTTTGATTGTCGAAAAAGATTGTCACGGATAAAGGAAATATTTGATAAGTGCAAAAGGTTAAATTCTGGCTATGAGAATAAAGTGAAATTTAAATTTCGCTGGGAAGGATTTATAAAATTAAAAGCTGGATTTGTTGACGCCAAAAAGAAAAATCTGAAAAGATGTGATATCCCCAAAATAGTGCTGCTTCATTGGTTGAACCAAGGGAAGAGAAGAGAGAAAGGAGTGGCTCTACCCCAAGGACGTGGGTGAAAGTGATTTCATTGGCTAGAGATTGGATTTGCATGAACAACGCAGTGTTCGTCATTCCCTACACCGGTGAAGTAGATATAAATATAAAAATAGAGCCTTGGGAGGGCCAGAGACGAGTTGTTGAGCTGGTCTAAGACAGACAAGGCGGCTTACTGCCGCTGCTACCACACAGAGAGAGAATCTTTCGGCAGTTTCCGTAATGCTTCGGTGTGAAGTGAACAAAGACATTTTTGAATCGTCACAAATTTGAAAACTCCGATTGGAGTGAACTGACATTGCCAACCAGAAACTCAAATTAATGATCAGAAGAAAAACGATTCGTAAATTACTATTTACAGAGAATGGACGAAACTTCCGTTCCGTTGTTGGCTAAATAGAAACAGGTTGGGAAGAGACGATTGGAGATAGTTTTTTTCTATTTTCTTTTTGTATATAAAGACTTTTTCCGCAACTTATTCGGGCGTCATTCAATTTATTTATTTTGCGTCCTTTTCATTTACCTAATTGTGCGCGCATCCAGTCTGGTTCAGCTTGGCGGAGAGACATCTAGCGAGATTTCAGCGTGACTTCCTTGAGATCAAAATTCACAGCGCAGGCTGGGAAGAACACCGTTGTAGTAGTCGACTCGAAGACCAGCAACTGAATCGAAGCCATCAACGATCAGGCGGCCGAGCGTCCGTTTACAGGGCAGATCAAGTCCTGGACACTTGCCTCTGCGACCGTCTTTATTGCCAAGTGTATTTCGTACTTCGTGATCTAAACCTCGCATCTAGCCGCTTCAGTCGACGAAAGCAGAGATATGTCAGTTAAATAGCTGTGTAAATCGTCAACATAGAGACCATGTTCATTTGAAAACTGGTTCTTGAAACGCAGTAGAAATACCTTACACATATTCTGAGTCGACTGCAGAGTATCCCTCTTTGAGGTATCGACCTCTCGAATGTAACGATCAGAACCTCGAGGGATCTCTTCCTTGCGTAGTTCAGCGCCCATTTTCTTAGCTTCGTTAGACATTTTGTTTAACTTATGCCTAACTACCTGGCCCTCGTAGCGCTCGCTGGACGCCTGCTCTACAGCCTGCCTAGCTATTCCTGGTAAAACCCCGATTATCTTTGAGTGTTTTTGCCCTTTAAACTAATTTAGGACGAGTCATTTACTATATTTGGTGACGAAAGATCTAATACGATCCTTTAGCCTCTCTCACCTATTCACGGTAACTAATCGAATTAGCTGTTGCTGTAAGTCTCTCCAGTCCAGTAAGGACAGACTGAACATTCAGTGTGCAGCCATTCTAGCCCTACCATCTAATACTATCTGAGCGCAGACGAATCCGTGGTCCGAATAGCCTAACCAATGCAACAATCTTGCAAATCTAGATCGACCCATTTCCTTGACATTTTATCCAGGTAGCTGGATACCTGGGTAGACGGCCACTTCTGGGCCCACGTCTACATCTTCACCTTTAAATGAACGCACACAGGATACGTTTAACCAACAAGGAAATACCTCTGGCCAGTTGGTCCCTCTATGCTGAATAGATGTCAAAGTCACTAAAGCATACCAGCATCAACCCAGCAAAGTGCATCTCCTAGATCACGGCCACATCCACATCGAAGGAGAAGAGATCACGAAGCAGGCGGGCAGCCTTACCCCGATTCATCAAGCCCCTCGCATTCAACTATGCCAATGTGATAGATAGTAACCCTAAATACAGATTGGACCAGGCGGATTGTCCATGCCTATCAATGCCCAGCCCGAACGTAATCTATCCGTTAGTGACAATGCCACCAACGTCCGTGGGAAAGGCTAGTTTGAAGGCCCCATATGGCGAGGGATGTAGTAACACTGGGACCCTCGCAGAACAATTATGTGACAGTTTCTGAAGATCCGGAGACTATTTGAGCCATTTTGATCTTCGGAAAAGAATTTTTAGCTGCATTTATAACGGATGCAGATGTCAGGTTAAACAGGGGCCTTTTTCTCAAGCACCTGGCTATTGATGTTACAAATATCCTCCCTTGGGGGAAATGTTCTCTTTTGTAGGGTGCTGGGATGTACTGGCAGAGGGGGAGGGGGATTCCGAGAGAAGAAGAGAAGCTTCTGCTACGCCACATGTCTTCTATTTGTTCATCGCCTTTTCCCCCGCTTTTTAAAAAGGCTGACCGAGGTAGGAGCATTTCCTCCACATCAGCGTCCATTGACTTTTGGCTTTCCTACCTCTGTTGGTGGTCCTTCTGTTTTATCCTTCCTTGTTTGTACCCTGCCGTTCATGTTGCTGACCCTGTTCCAGCCAATCCATATTTTACTGTAGGACATCCTGCTGGGGAGAAGGGTTTCTCAGCAGTGAAATTGTCTTCGATGCTACTGCGTCTAACACCTCCAGCAAAGTGAAAACCTCGTTACCGTGGGCGAACTTTTGATATTTTTCTTTAAGTTGAGCATAGTAGCTCGTGTTTTTCGCATTTCCTTTTTTGGCCCATGCCGTTTTGTTTGAGTCAGGTTATTCCACCTGATCTTGTGTTGGCGATTCTGTCATGGTGTTCGGGGCTCCACCACAGCAAAATATTCTAAAAAGAATAGTTAAAGATAGAAATTAAAACTGATTAGAAGAAAAAGGTGGGGATAGGAACAGAAAATAGTTAAAAATGAAACATAAGCTTACACGAGAAAAAAGATTAACAAATATTAAAACTAGCCTCAATCCAGACTGAGTTACGAAAACTAGTCTCAATCCAGACTGAGTTACGAAAACTAGCCTCAATCCAGACTGAGTTACGAAAACTAGTCTCAATCCAGACTGAGTTACGAAAACTAGCCTCAATCCAGACTAACTTACGAAAACTAGCCTCAATCCAGACTGATTTACGAAAACTAGCCTCAATCCAGACTGATTTACGAAAACTAGCCTCAATCCAGACTGAGTTACGAAAACTAGCATCAATCCAGACTGAGTTACGAAAAAGACAACTTTAAAAATACAAGAAGAAATTTTCTTCAAAACTTCAAAATAATATTTATAAAGTGTCCAAAACCAGAAAAAAAAACGAATAAAAACTAAAAAAAATGTTACTTATAAAAACATTCTCTGATATTTAATGGTCAATTAAACAAAGACTCATTCAACAACTCGCTAAGCCAACTTCAAAAAACGGAAGTCAACTCGTTAGGCAATAAATATTTATTTTTGTATAAAATACAAATATATGGTACAAGGCAGAAGATGGGAATTGGAGAAAGTTCGTATTTCTTCTTCTTCTATGTGCCCTGTCCCTTCAGGGCGTAGGCGATCATGGTTCTCCACGTCTCCCTATCCCTTGTGGGTCTTAGTATGTTTGCTCCTGTTACTCCTGGCAACCCCCGTGCCGTCATCCACCTGATCAGGCCCTGCAAATATGTTATCCGCTGCCTTTCTCTGTCTCTCTTTCCTTCTATCTGGCCAATCAGTATCAGGTTCTCCAGGCTCTCCTTCCTCACTGAGTGTCCCAGGAACATCAATTGTCTCTTCCTGATGCTCACTATTAATTTCCTTTTTGTTGCCATTCTTTCCAACACCTCATCGTTGCTTGCATGCTCAGTCCACGATATCCGCAGCATCCTTCTGTAGAACCACATTTCCGCTGCTTCCAGTTTTTTTCCTCATTTTCGATGACATTGTCCAGCCGTATTGAAAAACTGATATCACTTAGCAATCCAGCACTCTTTTCTTTGTTTCTAGTGAAATTTTACTGTGTGTTAATACTTTACTCATCTTCTGGAACACGTCCTTTGCCATGCCAATTTGCCTTCGGATCTCTGTGTCGCACTTTCCATCTCCTGTTAGAATACTTCCTAGGTATTTAAATTTTTGTACTTGCTTGATTCTAGTATCCTTCACCTGTATTTGGCATTTTGGGTTGCACCTGTTGCTGATGACCATGCATTCAGTTTTCTTAAAGTTTATTTATAGTCCTTTTTTGTCACTCTCCACCGCTACCTTCTGTAGGAGGTCTTGTAGTTTCCTTTCCGCGTCTGCAATCAGCACTAACTGTCTAAAAATAACTTAACTAGACTTATTCATTGACCCAATCAGACTGTACAAAATCCCTTGCACCAAAACATCACATTCTTACATACCATTTTCATAATGCCTCAAAGGCTCTGTGAAAATCTAATTATTTCCATATATACAATTTGTCTGTGGAAGTGGGGGAATAACAAATAAACAAATGAAAACTTTGATGCATATTTTTATAATGAATAACACTTTTTACAATAAACTAAACAAAATGTCTCCCTGTCGGTTGGGGCTTCAGAATACACCAACTGCATCTCTGCAGAGGGGTAAGACCCTCCCAATGCGGACACCTGTTTGCCGTGGGTGGCGACCGTGATGTCTGGAGACCGGAGCCTGGTGGACGAGGGTTTCGGTGGGGAGGGTTAGTACTTCCATTTCCCAACACACCACTTTGGTCGTTACTTGGACTAGAGGGGCGGTTGGAGAGGCCATGGAAATAATGAGCAACAGACTAACTTGGTACTTAGAAAAGAACGGCTTAATCAGCGATTACTAATGTGCATTCAAGAAAAAAGGTACCATGGCCCACTTAGTGCGGCTGGATACCTTTGTTGGGGAAGCATTTCTTGAGAAGGGACATCTCACGACAGTCTTTTTTGTTTACTTGGAAAAAGCGTAAGATACCACATGGAAGTTCGACATATTAAAATATTTGCATGACTTTGGTCTAAGAGTTAGAATGACCGAATTCATAAGGAACGAAGTACACTGTCAGAACTGCAAGAACAAGAGGAAGGAGTTCCAAAAGTAAGCTTTCTATCAGTGACACTTTTTTGTTTGTTTGTTTGGAGGTTTAACGTCCTATCAATCCTAAATGGAATCATTTAAGGTCATAACCAATGATTTTGGGTAAGTTATTTTATTTTTACAACATTTTTCTTTTCGAGTATCAAGATACATTGGGATTTGTTTTTAAGAGCAGGGACCCCAAGTCCTACCCATGTTATTTAACAAATAACTAGAGGGAAGAGACGGTTTAATACTCTTCCGAAGGATACCAGTGCTTAAGTGAATGCAGGTTATTCAACTGGAATTCGAACTCGGCTCACCGATTTCTCTTATCCGAGCCGAGATCCACTTCACCATAACGTACATTCGTCACTATACGCTTACAGCACCTAATATTCCCAAGCGGTCACCCATCTAAGTACTGATCAGGCTCAACGTTGCTTCAACTTCGGTGATCGAGCGAGAACCGGTGTATTCGACGTGATAGGCCGCCAGCCGACAAATTTTTGTGTTAAAGTCAACTGTATTGCGAAATCTCTAAGTCCAGGAGTTAGATGATCCCTTTATGTGGACGATTTTTTTAATCATGTATAAATCTCGGCATATAAACACAATCAGTTAAATGCCATACGTGAAACACGCTTGGGCGATCATGTCTCGAAAGAGACATGACTGACTGGGCAGAAGATTATCCCGCAGTAGGTTGCCATTGCTTTCTCCGGTAGACTGGTTGCCGACCAAGGCTACAGAACCCAATCTGTCCTGTTATTTAACCCATAAATGGAGGGAAGAGACGGATTAAGTTAAGCGCCAGACGTGAAACACGCTTGGGCGATCATGTCTCAAAAGAAACATGACTGACTGGGCAGAAGATTATCCCGCAGTAGGTTGCCATTGCTTTCTGCGGTAGACTGGTTGCCAGCCAAAGCTATAGAACCCAACCTGTCCTGTTATTTAACCCATAACTGGAAGGAAGAGACGGATTAATACCTTTCCCAATGGTATTTGCGCTTAAGTGAATGCAATGAATTCAGCTGAAATTCGAACGCGGCTCCCCGATTTCTCGTTCCGAGCCGATATCCACTGCACCACAACGCACATCCTATAAACACAATAGAAAGTAAAAAAAAGGGCAAAAAAAAAACCCACCTCCCAAGTGGAAGTTTGATTTTCACTACAGAGGCATGTGCCATCGAGTTGACTCTAGACATCATCACTGAGAGCAAACTAAAGAACTTCCTAATTTTTTTCAGACTCACTGTCCATCCTATCAGTCTTGGAGGGGAACAAATCCAACAACCCAATGATCATTAAATTACTACAGAAAACCAGCGCATTGAAGAAAAAGAGGAAAGTGATATGTTGAACCCCTAGTCACACTGAAACAAAAGGTAACTCTATAGGAAATATGGCAGCTGAATTAGCTATGGACATGGAATTTGGATACAGGGATAAAGCCCCCCCTATACAGATTTTAAGGAGGAAATATATTTTCAAAAAAAGGCAAGACTGTTGAGAAGATTATTCACATAATAAACTCCATTCAACCCAGTCGAAGCTCGGAGTAAGTTATACCTCCTTCAGGGAGTCTTGAAAAGAGGAGGCCGAAATAGCCTGCTAACGCATCAGCCATATTAGAATGACACATTCTTTCTTACGAACAAAATTCTGGATGTGCGTTGTGGTGCAGTGGATATCGACTCGGAATGACAAATCGGGGTGCCGAGTTCAAATTCCAGTTGAATTCATTGCATTCACTTATGCTTAAATACCCTTGGGAAAGGTATTAATCCGTCTCTTCCATCCAGTTGTGGGTTAAATAACAGGACAGATCGGGTTCTGTAGTCTTGGCTGGCTACCAGTCTACCGCAGAAAACAATGGCAACCTACTGCGGGATAATCCTCTGCCCAATCAGTCATGTCTATTTCGAGACATGATCACCCAAAGCATGTTTCACGTATGGCACTTAACTGGCTGAATGAAGTTTAACCGGTGTGCCAAGCATGTAAACAAGTATTATCAATTAAAAATATTTCTAAAGAGTGTCCAGAACTAGCAATCTCTAGAAAACAATTTTATAATACCTATAGCCTGTTTGATCTTTTCAGAAATGTAAATATGAATTACATACCATCATCACTGGTCGGCTTCTACAAGAAAATATAAAACGGAAAAAAATATTACCAGCAATTCATTTTGATAAAATATATATTACCAGAAAGATATTTTTGAGAGTGAAAACACACACACACACACACACACACACACACACACACACACACACACACACACAAATCTTCTAGGAATGCCTTTTTGAAAGAAATAAATATTACCAGCAATGCATTTCACTCTCGTTAAAAGCCATTTTCCAAAAATGTCTTAATAAAATATGATCTAAAACTTGATTTACAAACCAATTTCTTAAAAAGAATATATATTCTATTTATATCTATCGTAAAACTCTTGTCGGCATTAAATAATCCATTGAGGTTGATATACCGTAAGCAAAACAAACAAACAAACATAACGCCACATACATTCTGTTACACGTAAAATAACATTTATCTTCGAAAATGGCTAAAAGTATAGCCGAAAGCGCTCGGATGATCAAAACATTTGTATAATTTTTATATAAGTTATGTCCTAAAAAGAAAAAAAAATCATGAGATCATATGAAAAATTACATAAAGATCTTAACCATAATATCTTGTTTGTCATATTTAATGAAACCCCCACACACACACACACACACACACACTATATATATATATATATATATATATATATATATAATGGAAGAATGGTAGATTTAAAAAAAACAGTAGCTACTCACGCATTTACGCATCGTTCATTCAGTAATGAATTTGAACACTCTCGGCTACTGGTGTGTGTTTACATTTTATATAACACGCTAAAGTCCGCCTTCTTTCATCAAGCACCCATGGCTCAGAGGTAGAATCGTCAACTGATGTCAATTCGGTTGCGTTTTAATTTCAATCCTGGCTAGAAGCAATCGGATGTCAAACCGTACTGATGAGCTGTGATACAGCGAAACAGATCTGTCTGCGAATGACTATATATATATATACATAATAGCAGTATAACCCGGCGTCGCTCGGTTGTCATGAAAGCTTTAAAACTAATCGATGGTCCTGGAGCTCAGACTCTTTGGACGTTGGCACGAAAGACTAAAAAGCAATACTTGTTTCCAGTTAAAGCGAATCTGTAGACTGAAAGAAAAATGAATGGATGTAAGTCAAATTTTGAAGTTTAGTGAGAATCGGATAAAAATTGTAGATTTGTATAAAGGACATACAGACAGATAAACAGACACACACACAAACATCTTGCCTTATATATATATTATCGATTTTCTGCACTATTGTAAGAACTGCAACCTTAAAACTTTTGAATATCGTTTCTTATGTCTTTGTCTATGAGTGTATCAAATTTGATTAAAATCGGACCACTCCTTCTATAACCCGATTTTTTCGATTATCGATTTTCGAAATTTATCGGTAGTACCTCGACACAAAACCTAGCTAATAACACTCGCAGACGCTTATAGTACAACGGTGTAAATTTTCAAGAAAATCGTTTCAGCTGTTTTGGAGTCTATAGGTAATGGACACACTGACACACAGACACACTCACCTACACACACACACACACACAAAGTTCCATTTATAAATAAGATTATATATATATATATATATATATATATATAAGATTTGGTTTGTTTAATAATGTTTCTGACAATATATTATTTGGAAAATGTTTGCCTCTTTCAGAAAGACATTTTTCTATTTGACGCTTTGCATGTACAAGCCTTTTTTATCGTATTTTGCATGACACTCTTCATGGCGTCCGATTACAAGGCAATAATTTAATTTCGTTTGGTTTTTCTTCAGGTATTAAATGTTGCAAAGTTTCTTACGTATTCGCAGTCTCGAGGACTCCCCAAAGAAACGTCAGCTGCCATTAAGTCATTTGACATAACCGGCCCGATTAATTCGGCACTTTAAATTCATCATTCTCCAAATATGGCCCTGGGGAACCTCATAACCACTCGTGCAGTTTGGTTAGGCGTCCTATGTTGTTGTACGTTCTGAATGAGCCCGACTGACAAACATTTGCGGTATCATGCACTGCAATATTTCTCATTCTGAAAGAAATACTGGCCAATTATTATTTGTGCAGTCACCGCACATTAAAGTGACGCTACTGAAAGGTTAAATAATCCTTTATTACGAGAAATTAATTAAGAAATTCATTCAATTTAAACCAATTAATATTGATGCTATTGGTACTCAATACGCCTTATCGTCTAGACCATCGATTCCCAAACTGGGGGAAACTTACCTCTGGGGGGAAATTTGAAGCTACCAGTGGGGAAATAATTACACTGCCTACTAAATAAAAAAAAATCTAAGATGGATTTTCTCATGTCTGAGAGAGAGAGAGAGAGAGAGAGCACGCACGCACGCACGCTGTAGATGGGCGGCGCCGTATCTACCAGTTGGTTCACGTTCTAACATGAGCCCTGAAGGGTTGTTTTTTCTACTTTACTCACAATCAAGCCCAAAAGCACAAAACTGACTGGAGGTGGAATGTGACATATTTTGCGCTCTTGCCAGAACTAACCCTGATATTGATACACTGGTGCACAAGAAGCAGCATCACCCTTCACACTAATTTAATTCTGAAGTAGAAGAGCAAACAAAAGTTCTTTTATTTGTTACTAACCGCTCTCTATGACTATGCATTGTTGTTACTAACTACTCTCTATCAACTTTACTCTGGAATATAAGTTTATTAGTATTTTTGTATATTTGAAAAATAAATAAGTAAATAATCTCAGTGTATTTTAACTGCCCTTTCTCTCATACACATCAAGGGGGAAATCTGGATTGTTGAACTCGGTGTAGGGGGAAATGACAGTAAAAAATTTGGGAACCACTGGTCTAGAATAAGTTTGCTTTTTGTGTAAATCGTAAATTCTCTTAAAACTCAACTCTTGACTCAGATTAGAACTGAGTCTCTGTTGAATAATATGCTTATAGCTCCGTCAATGGTTTCTACTTTCATCTCTAAAATAGACCGTCCTTTCTTAAGGGTACGCCGAATGCACTTTTGCAGTGGGTAAATGTCTTGTAAGTGGCTCTACCTGTTTGCCGTGAGTATTTAGGACGGATATTGGTAGCTGAGTAGTCCTTAAACTAGGTATATAAGTGGTCAAACTATTTCCAATACGCCACTACTTGTTTAAACGAGCGGTTGGAGAGACCAGATCCAATTCGATCCAATCCACTGGCTGGTCATGTCAAGCCCTATCACTGTATCAATTCATGTAATACTTTATAAGAAAATAAAATACCCAAAATATACACCGGAATAAAATATAATCAGTGCCGATATAGTATGTGGCCTACCCGGTTTAAATGTGTGCAACCTCAATAAGGGATGTGCGTTGTGGTGTAGTGGATATCGACTCAGAACGACAAATCGGGGTACCGACTTCAAATTCCACTTGAATTCCTTGCATTCAATTGCACACAAATACTCTTTGAGAAAGGTATTAATCCGTCTGTTTCATCCAATTATGAGTTAAATAATAGGACAGATTGGGTTTTATAACCTTGGCTGGCAACTAGTCTACCGCAGAAAGCAATGGCAAACTACTCCGGGATAATCTTCTACCCAGTCAGTCATGTCTCTTTCGAGACATGATCGCCTAAAGCGTGTTTCACGTATGGCACTTAACTGACTGCCTATAATAGTTGAAAACATAATTAAGTCTTCTACTGGGCATAAAGTTGGGGATCAGTTTTATATTGTTATGAAGTAATAAACTGATCCCCCACTAATTACTACTTAATAATATAATACATCTCTTCCTCCTCTAGCTATGAGTCAAATGACAGGACTGATTGGGTCCTATAGGCTTGGCTGACAACCATTCTACCGCAGAAAGCAATGGTAACCTATTGCGGGATAATCTTCTGCCCAGTCAGTCATGTCTCTTTCGAGACATGATTACCCAAAGTGTGTATCACGTATGGCACTTAACTGACTGGTCCTAATAAGAGTATATTTGTAGATATAAGTGTTTGGCTATCTATAGAAAATAATTATTTTCCCTAATCATTAACAGACAGTTATAATACTTCCTTATAATACGCTTTTACGGTAGGCCACATACTATACCAGCGACAGAAATTCGTACATCACATTCAAAAGGTAGGCCGCATACTATATTGGTACCATTGTTGTATATCGACAAACAACAAACACGCATATATATAAAAATATAAGTTATATTTTTATTAATGACGATGAACCGTGTAGCATAAGGGACAGAATTGAGAGAGCGCGCCTCTAATGGGTTGACGGGAGTGTCGTCGTATCTGTTGTGTCTCTCTCTCTCTACTGCTACTCTGGTCTGGTGAATCCGTGCGCCGAGGTCTTTTTATAATCTCCAGAACCGGGACTTTTTCTTCCGGTTTTGCCTCGCCCACGCACGCCCACGTAATTCTCAGAGACACCTGTTCTGTTTGCCTCTGTAGCCATTTCCGCTACTGCCGGAAATAAGGTCAAACAAACATCCGTTCCTTTCAACGACCGGAAACGCCCCCGCTTGCATCAGCCTTCCTCGGGTGGGGCCAGATTGTTATATTACACCATATCAGCACTATCCAATGTCCAGTCGTTGGAAGGCAATGAGTGAGAGTTAAACAGTTCGAAGAAATGGAGACTTAGACATGTTTATAAACATATCAGTTTCTACAATTAAGATTTGGGAAGTGCAACAAATAGTTTAATGGGTGCTCAGTCTCTTTCGAATACAATAATACTGGTTTGTGTAGCTCTGACCTGTCCCTTGTGAGGCTCTGAGGATGGTGAGGAACACAGGCAGTGATTTTTACGCTATTTTCATATATAGTGCAATCAGAAAATCGTACCTTAAAACACTCAACGCAACCTGTCAAGGCCTCAGACTAGGACTTGTTTCTTTTAGAACATGCTAACGAAAGACTTTCACTTTTAAGGCGCACTAAACTGGCTCTGGATGTGAGTTGTGGAGCAGTAGATATCGACTCGGAAGGACAAATCGGTGAACTGAGTTCGAATTCCAGTTGAATTCCTTGCCTTCACTTACGCACAAATACCCTTGGGACTGGTATTAATCCGTCTCTTCCCTCCAGTTATGGGTTAAATAATAGGAGAGATTGGGTTCTATAGCCTTGGCTGGCAACCAGTCTACCGCAGAAAACAATGACAACCTACTGCGGGATAATCTTCTGCCCAGTCAGTCATGTCTCTTTCGAGACATGATCGCGCAAGCATGTATCACCTATGCAATTTAACTGACTGACTGAATATAATAGTTGAAAACATGATTAAGGCTTCTACTGGGCATAAAGTTGGAGATCAGTTTTATATTGTTATGAAGTAATAAACTGATCCCCCACTAATTACTACTTAATAATATCATACATTTCTTCTCTGAAAGTTGAATAACAGGACAGATTGGGTTCTATTAGCCTTGGTTGTCAACCAGTCTACCGCAGAAAGTAATGGCAACCTACTGCGGGATAATCTTCTGCCCAGTCAGTCATGTCTCTTTCGAGACATGATCGCCCAAAGCGTGTATCACATATGGCACTTAACTGACTGAAACTGGCTCTACAGTACTACCTAAAAAACATTATAGCCAACGGACCCAGCTTGCAGCAGTAGCTTTAAGCCTAGCTATTGTGATCACTTAAAAAGAATACGATACAACCTAATAGACTCAGGAATGAAACCCATTACTGAATAGTTAGAAACCAAACTCTTAAACGTAAAAGCAACGATTGCAACTAGTCTTCAACCATGGATAATCATGCAACCTGAAGTTTTGTTAGAATAATAAAAATCCTAAACAACGTATTCTAGAACAAGTTTCAGGGCATACTAGAAAACCCCTTTAACTATACACCCATCTATACAGAGGGTGTTAACGTGTGATTTAAAATACAATAAAAACGCCTTCGAAAGAGAAACTCTATTTTCCTTGCCAAGACGTATGCAATAGAGCTTTCTTTCAACGATCATGCTGCTTCTGGAAAGCGGTAGGGAGACAGTTGAGTTGAAGTGTAAACGATGTATCTCATTCATAGAAGCAAATTAAGTAACTCGAAACTATATGGAAGGCCATTCCGATGCAAAATAAATAAATACGGAATAAAGGACCACAACCAATCCTAATCAACCTGACAAACATAGAGAAACTGATACACTTAAGATCAAATGACCGGCCCAAATTTCAAAAACACTGAAAAGATATATATCCTCAGGGAAGAGTATAAAGAAAAACATCAAACGAAGGCCAATGAAAGAACTGAAATAGCAAAGAAAAAACAAATACAAGAACTACCGCTCGAACACAAACCACTCCTCAAAAAATACAAAGATTTTTTACAAAGCAAAGGTCACGGCGATCTCCAGCCTTTCCACCAAATACTATCAAAGTCAGATTTCAGAACTTATCTCTCAAAAGAATAAAAAAAAAAGCTAAGATAAAACCTGAAATTCACAGTAACCAAATTCCTATCCAAAATCGATTTTCCAAACTAGAGGAATTGAAGGTTTTTACCTTCAATTCCAGGACCCACAAGCGGCCAAAACATTCAAATACATAACCTATGTGCTTGTGATTTAAATGAAATCACAAGCACATATTAAGCATAAGCGCAAAATAATTAGTGATCTTGTATCAAATAATCCAATGGAACCACCGTGAAATAAAGGCAAACATAAATGAAATGCTTCTGCTAATATTAGACCTGTCAACGGCAGCAAACATTTCTTAAGCAAAATGACAAACTGTTTATAAAATAATACCAGCAATACAATTACACACATGACAATGGACTACGACCGCCAGACAGAACATTCATCATAATTAAGAATGATGTAGTATTAGTGGGTTATCCGTTATATTAAAGTGTATTTGTGTGTTGAAACAGATAAACTAAATATGGCCTTGTTAATAGACAGCCCACTATAAAAGGGATATAAAACAAGAAAATCAAATTGTGTATAAAAACAAGAAAATCGAACTGTGTATTTTTTTTAATCATATCACCCCGAGCAAGGCGGTAACACCACTGATGTGCAGGGGGCTACGTAAGAGTGAAAAGATTAGAAAAGAGAAGGCCGGAAACCATATCCTAAACAGGGAACAAGGGATGAGACTCTACACCTGTTCAATAGACGAGGGTGGAGTGTGAACCGGGCGATAGCTTAGTCTATTTACCCCAATTGAGAAGAAAAAAATAATAATAATAAAAAAAAAGTGAAAAGATTGGAAAAGAGAAAGCCGGAAACCACATCCTAAACAGGGAACAAGGGATGAGCCGCTACACCTGTTCAATAGACGAGGGTGGAGTGTGAACCGGGCGATAGTTTAGTCTATCTACTCCAATTATGAAAACAACACACACACACACACACACACTCACATATATACACATGGCAGGAGTATATGTATACTCAGTCGAGTCCATTATCATATACAAAAGGGGAGATCCCACAACACACACACACACACGCACATACATACACACACACATATATATATACGGTCATATCACGTTGAATACAACGGTTCTCGCTCGATCAGCGAAGTTCAGCAGCGTTGAGCCTGGTTAGTACTTAGATGTGTGACCGCTCGGGAATACCAGGTGCTGTAAGCGTTATTGACGGATTTGCGTTGTGGTGCAGTGGGTGTGTTCTCGGAGGGAGAAATCGGTGAGCCGAGTTCCAATTTCAGTCGAACACTTTGCATTCACTTACGCACTGGTACCCTCGGGAAAGGTATTAATCCATCCCTTCCCTCCAGTTATGGCTTAAATAACTGAGATCTGTTGTTCATGCGATCTGTGGCAGACTTCTGCACCGATTGTTTATCAGCAGTTCCAAAAAGTGTGGATGGTGCAAAACAAGCCTTCACCACTTTAAACAATTCTTTGTGTGGTAGTCTAAGTTAGACGCTCATACGTTGAAATTGACGGGAGGGTTCAATAATATATATATATATATATATATATATATATATATTCCGTCATTTAAAACAGCACGGTTATCAACGCACACTTCTGAGAAAAACGCTTGTTGATAACACGTACATACTTAAACAAGAAAATAATAAACAGAAACTAAAAATCCTCGAAGCAATCTACATTAAACAATTTAAACCTGGTTTGAATACAATCAATTTTGATATTTCCAATAACGTACTCAAATGTCTGTAATCAGACCAGGGACCACAACGCCACTATTTTGTCACTGTCTTCGGCCATCCGCCACGGTAGGGATGGACTTATATTTTCAATTCAATTTTCTTTATTGTTAATAACTTTAATGTTCTATGTTTACTGTGTGTTAATATTTACTCTTTGATAATGGCTTATGTGAGCCGAAAGCTTAGACCCGATAAAAAATCAACAATTACTGTGATTTTTGTTGTCTTTCAACGACATCACCATCAAGTATATCAGACGGTATGAACGGATCCTACACAAAATTAATAGACAAAACTTGTCTATATTATTCAATGAAACTCGCATTAATATATATATATATATATATATATATATATATATATATATATATATATATACCAATTAAGGGTTTTTACAAATAAAAGTAATGACTTTTGGTTAGTACAAAGGTCGTTAAATTAAAAATGTTCATAGCAGCAATGGCCGAAAAGAGTTTGTGCGTATGTATGTGTGCGTTTGTTTGTTGGGAGTGTCTTTGAAGTCTCCGCTCGGTCCTTCGGGTACCGGTCAGTTACTAAGTGGCTCAGTGAACAGTGAAGAAGAAGACGAGAGAGAAAGGAGAGGCAACCATAATACGACCGCTTGACGTTTTTCAAGGGACGTGTTAATTATGCTCGTATTTGTAATATAACAATCTGGCCCCACCCGAGGAAGGCTGATGCAAGCGAGGGTGTTTCCGGTCGTTGAAAGGAACGGATGTCGTTTGACCTTATTTCCGGCAGCAGCGGAAATAACTACAGAGGCAAACAGAACAGGTGTCTCTGAGAATTACGTGGGCGTGCGTGGGCGAGGCAAAACCGGAAGAAAAAGTCCCAGTTCTGGAAGATTATAAAAAGACCTCGGCACACGGATTCGCCAGTAGAGGAGCAACAGAGATCGGCCGGTGAAGAGAGACACAACAGATAAGACTACACTCCCGTCAACCCATTAGAAGCGCGCTCTCTCAATTCTCTGTTCCCTATTCTACACGGTTCATCGTCATTAATAAAAATATAACTTTATATTTTTATATATATGCGTGTTTGTTGTTTGTCGATATATAACAGTATTGTCTCTACTGTCGATTGTTTTCTGTGTCGTCCTTCTATTTCGTTTTCGGGGCTCCGAACAAGTCATTTGGAATTCGAACTCGGCTCCCCGATTTGTCGTTCCGAGTTGATATCCACTGCACCCTAACGCACATCCTACAAACTGTATATATGGAAAAAAAAAGAAAGAAAAAAACATCAATGGAACCACTCAACAAAAAATCCCCGTTATAAAAATACGTCAATTACACCTGATCTCAAAACTGAAGAAACTGCAATATAAGGAATTATCTCATATTTATAACTTCATTTGATGCACATATTTGATGCACATGTTATTGTGCAGTGTTAACAAAAGAACCGTTCTATTTTCATTTATAGTTATTCCCTTAGCAATAAATACTAAAAGATAGTATGAAATACATAATTTTTTAAAAACTGTTTACTAAACCACCGTGCAATAGAAATTTAAATAAGGCAAAATAAATATTACTAAAAAAAAGTAACAATAGTTATTTCTATTTTGGTTTTAGTGAAGAATTTCGTGAACAAAATCGATGTTGCGAATCGATTCTAAGCAGTAAAAATATTACGTCAAAATCTTATTTCTTTTTGAACAGATCATACGATTTTAAAAGTTCTTTTGTTGCAAAACGCGAAACTGATTCTCTAAATATTCACACGAGACAGCAATCGTTTGATGCAAGAAAATCTTGAGTATAAATTGACATCACGCAGCCAATTCTCTGAAGCAATTCTGACCACAAGCATTTTTGTCATGGACGTAAATTAAATTTAAGAGGAAACCGGACTTCGTTTGATCGAGTTAACGATTCTCAGGCTAAGTCTTCAGTATTTCTCTCATTGCTGTAAGTCTCAGGTGACGACACGAGGGCGGCGTATAACCTGTCTTTTGGTTGAAAGATTAAGGAAATGTCCACCATTTGTATTAGTGGACGCATTTCAATCAAGAAAAGGATAGGCAGTAGGTGCTGATGTTTATATGTACAAATATGTATGAAGAGCATAGGAATAATTGTTAACGTTTTATAAGGTGAGAAAAACTTTCGGGTTCCGAGTTAAGAAGTTGATTGATTTTCACCCTGCTTATTTTGTATTTTCAATGCAATTTTTGAGAGTGAATCCTGAAACCCGGATATGTGAAGCAAATTGAATTAGTGATGCAACGATTCTTCTATATACCAAGTCCCTTTAGGGCGTAAGCGATCATCGCCTTCCATATCTCTCTATCCCTTGCAGTTCTTAACACCCTTTCTCTTGTCAGTCAGTTAGTTCAGTGCCATACGTGATACACGGTTTGGGCGATCATGTCTCGATTGAGGCATGACTGACTGGGCAGAAGATTATCCCGCTGTAGGTTGCCATTACTTTCTGCGGTAGACTGGTTGCCAACCAAAGCTATAGAACCCAATCTGTCCTGTTATTCGACTCATGACTAGACAGGGAAGAAATGTATTATATTATTAAGTAGTAATTAATAGGGGATCAGTTTATTACTTCATAACAATATAAAACTGACCCCCACTTTATGACCAGTAGAAGCCTAAATCATGTTTTTAACTATTATATTCAGTCCATCAGTTAAATGCCATACGTGATACACGTTTTGGGCGATCATGTCTCGAAAGAGACATGACTAACTGGGCAGAAGATTATCCCGCAGTAGGTTGCCATTGCTTTCTGCGGTAGACTGGTTGCCAGCCAAGAGACGTATTATATTATTACGGGGTAATTAGTGTGGGATCAGTTTATTACTTCATAACAATAGAAAACCGATCCCCACTTTATGCCCAGTAGAATGTTTACAACTATTATATTCAGTCAGTCAGTTAAGTGCCATACGTGTAACACGCTTTTAAGCGATCATGTCTCGTAAGCGACATGACTAACTGGGCAGAAGATTATCCCACAGTAGGTTGTCATTGCTTTCTATGGTAGACTGATTGCCAACCAAGGCTATAAAACACAATCTGTCCTATTATTTTACCCATAACTGGAGGAAATAGACGGATTAATACCTTTTCCAAGGGTATTTGTACGCAAGTGAATGCAATTGATTCAACTGGAATTCGAACTCGGGTCCCCGATTTTTCGTTCCGAGCCAATATCCACTGCACCACAACGCACATCCTCTTGTCACCTATCCCAAACCTCGCTCCACCATCCATTTGCTCAAACCCATCAAGTATGTCATGCGTTAATTTCTCCCGTCTCTTTACCTTTATAAATCTTCTGAACCATGCGACCGTGCATGGAGTACTGCTGCCATTTATGGTCAGGTGCCCCTGCCGTTCTCCTCAGTGTTCTTGACAAGCTCCAAAGGAGAGTCTGTAATGTGATAGGTACTGATCTGGCGGCTCGACTGCAGCCACTTCCCCATCGTCGAAATGTGGCCTCCCTTTGTCTGTTCTATAAATACTTTCATGGCTTCTGCTCAGACGAACTTAAGTCACTGATGCCTCCTCAACAGGTGTTTACTCGTGCAACCAGACTGGCAACTGGGTCCCACCCATTCACAGTCAGGTTAGCCAAATGCAGACGACAATTCTACTCCTTCAGCTTCTCTCGCACTTCCCGCCTGTGGAACTCGCTCCCGTATTCTTGCTTTCCTGACGGCTACGACCTCCAAAAATTTTAATGCAAAGTCAATACTCATCTACTAACCACTGGACTCTAGCTCTCTCCCCTCCCCTGTATAACCTTCCCTTTCTCTCCACCTATGTATCTTTCATCGCACCTGCTTTCTCAGCTTTCTATTGTTCCTTTCTAACTAGTTTGTACTCCTCACTCTTTTCTAATTAATCTTTTTACATTTATGTAACCCCCTGCACATCAGTGGCGTTTCCGCCTTGCTCGGGGTGAAATGATTAAAAAAAATATCAGATTCTCCAAGCCTTCCTTCGTCAAAACATGTCCCAGAAACTTTAGCTGCCGTTTTCTGATAATAAGTATAATTTTTTTTCGTTTCCATCCTTTTCAAAGACTCGTCGTTGCTAACATTCTCGGTCCATGGTATTCTCAGCATCCTTCTGTAGAACAACATTTCGGTTGCTTCAAGTTTTCATCTTTGAGATTGTGTAGCATTCGCATTGAAGACCAGACATCACATAACAATCTAGTGGTCACCTTGTTTCCAACGAAATTTTCCTGTCTCTCAGTACTCTACTCAGTCTTTGGAACGCATCCTTGGCCATGCGTCCTTGGCTATGCGAATACGCCTTCGGATCTCAGTGTCGCACTTCCGTTCTCTGTTAAAACACCTTTTAGTTATTTAAATTTCTGCACCTGGTTAATTTCAGTATTTGGGCATTTTCAGCTTCTCTTTTTATTAATGACCATGCATTCAATTTTCTTGTCGTTTTAATGCTTTTCGCTTTTTTTAGTTACCTTCTGTAGAAAGACTTGTATTTTACCTTTCCGTGTCTGCAATCAGCTCTGTATCATCCGAGTATCATATATTGGCCAGATTGTGGCCGCTTATGACGAATCCTGACAGGTCTTACCTAGCCCCCGGCCTTCCGGCTGGAGTCCAGAATGACCAAAATAAGACCAGCTTAAGACCAATTTAGACCGGTTTTGAACCTATCCACTGCGGTGTATAGGTAATGTTTTGACCAGTACCTAGGCGTACGAGCTCAGGTTACCCACTTTAAAAAAGACCTTGTGTCACATCTCTCTCAAGTGAGGGAGAAGAGTAAAATATCATCCTGACAGGACTTCTAGTTCCTTCAGAATTACCTTGCTGTATGGTTTGAAGAGATCTGGTAAGAAGACACATCTTTGTCTTACACCCATTTTTTTATTTTTGTGTATCTGCTGAACTAATTTCACGTTCATATGCAGAAGGTTTACTACATTGAATCAGTCATGTGATAGGTACCGACTTGGCGGCTCGACTACAATCACATCCCCACCGAAGAGTAATGTGATAGGTACCGACTTGGCGGCTCGACTACAATCACATCCCCACCGACGAGTAATGTGATAGGTACCGACTTGGCGGCTCGACTACAACCACATCCACACCGACGAGTAATGTGATTGGTACCGACTTGGCGGTTCGACTACAATCACATCCCCACCGACGAGTAATGTGATAGGTACCGACTTGGCGGCTCGACTACAACCACATCCCCACCGACAAGTAATGTGATTGGTACCGACTTGGCGGTTCGACTACAATCACATCCCCACCGACGAGTAATGTGATAGGTACCGACTTGGCGGCTCGACTACAATCACATCCCCACCGACGAGTAATGTGATAGGTACCGACTTGGCGGCTCGACTACAACCACATCCCCACCGACGAGTAATGTGATAGGTACCGACTTGGCGGTTCGACTACAATCACATCCCCACCGATGAGTAATGTGATAGGTACCGACTTGGCGGCTCGACTACAGTCACATCCCCACCGACGAGTAATGTGATAGGTACCGACTTGGCGGCTCGACTACCAACCACATCCCCACCAGACGAGTAATGTGATAGGTACCGACTTGGCGGCTCGACTACAACCACATCCCCACCGACGAGTAATGTGATAGGTACCGACTTGGCGGCTCGACTACAATCACATCCCCACCGACGAGTAATGTGATAGGTACCGACTTGGCGGCTCGACTACAACCACATCCCCACCGACGAGTAATGTGATTGGTACCGACTTGGCGGTTCGACTACAATCCACATCCCCACCGACGAGTAATGTGATAGGTACCGACTTGGCGGCTCGACTACAACCACATCCCCACCGACGAGTAATGTGATTGGTACCGACTTGGCGGCTCGACTACAACCACATCCCCACCGACGAGTAATGTGATAGGTACCGACTTGGCGGCTCGACTACAATCACATCCCCACCGACGAGTAATGTGATAGGTACCGACTTGGCGGCTCGACTACAATCACATCCCCACCGACGAGTAATGTGATAGGTACCGACTTGGCGGCTCGACTACAATCACATCCCCACCGACGAGCAATGTGATAGGTACCGACTTGGCGGCTCGACTACAACCACATCCCCACCGACGAGTAATGTGATAGGTACCGACTTGGCGGCTCGACTACAACCACATCCCCACCGACGAGTAATGTGATAGGTACCGACTTGGCGGCTCGACTACCACCACATCCCCACCGACGAGCAATGTGATAGGTACCGACTTGGCGGCTCGACTACAACCACATCCCCACTGACGAGTAATGTGATAGGTACCGACTTGGCGGCTCGACTACAACCACATCCCCACCGACGAGTAATGTGATTGGTACCGACTTGGCGGCTCGACTACAATCACATCCCCACCGACGAGTAATGTGATAGGTACCGACTTGGCGGCCCGACTACAACCACATCCCCTCCGACGAGTAATGTGATAGGTACCGACTTGGCGGCTCGACTACAATCACATCCCCACCGACGAGTAATGTGATAGGTACCGACTTGCGGCTCGACTACAACCACATCCCCACCGACGAGTAATGTGATAGGTACCGACCTGGTGGCTCGACTACAACCACATCCCCACCGACGAGTAATGTGATAGGTACCGACTTGGCGGCTCGACTACAATCACATTCCCACCGACGAGTAATGTGATAGGTACGGACTTGGCGGCTCGAATACAACCACATCCCTACCGAGGAGTAATGTGATAGGCACCGACTTGGCGGCTCGACTACAACCACATCCCCACAGACGAGTAATGTGATAGGTACCGACTTGGCGGCTCGACTGCAACCACATCCCCACCGACGAGTAATGTGATAGGTACCGACTTGGCGGCTCGACTACAACCACATCCCCACCGACGAGTAATGTGATGAGTACCGACTTGGCGGCTCGACTACAATCACATCCCCACCGACGAGTAATGTGATAGGTACCGACTTGGCGGCTCGATTACAACCACATCAACACCGACGAGTAATGTGATAGGTATCGACTTGGCGGCTCGACTACAACCACATCCCCACCGACGAGTAATGTGATTGGTACGGACTTGGCGGTTCTACTACAATCACATCCCCACCGACGAGTAATGTGATAGGTACCGACTTGGCGGCTCGACTACAACCACATCCCCACCGACGAGTAATGTGATAGGTACCGACTTACGGCTCGACTACAACCACATCCCCACCGACGAGTAATGTGATAGGCACCGACTTGGTGGCTCGACTACAACCACATCCCCACCGACGAGTAATGTGATAGGTACCGACTTGGCGGCTCGACTACAATCACATCCCCACCGACGAGTAATGTGATAGGTACCGACTTGGCGGCTCGACTACAACCACATCCCCACCGACGAGTTATGTGATAGGTACCGACTTACGGCTCGACTACAACCACATCCCCACCGACGAGTAATGTGATAGGCACCGACTTGGTGGCTCGACTACAACCACATCCCCACCGACGAGTAATGTGATAGGTACCGACTTGGCGGCTCGACTACAATCACATCCCCACCGACGAGTAATGTGATAGGTACCGACTTGGCGGATCGACCACAATCACATCCCCACCGACGAGTAATGTGATAGGTACCGACTTGGCGGCTCGACTACAACCACATCCCCACCGACGAGTAATGTGACAGGTACCGACTTGGCGGCTCGACTACAACCACATCCCCACCGACGAGTAATGTGATTGGTACCGACTTGGCGGCTCGACTACAACCACATCCCCACCGACGAGTAATGTGATAGGTACCGACTTGGCGGCTCGACTACCACCACATCCCCACCGACGAGCAATGTGATAGGTACCGACTTGGCGGCTCGACTACAACCACATCCCCACTGACGAGTAATGTGATAGGTACCGACTTGGCGGCTCGACTACAATCACATCCCCACCGACGAGTAATGTGATAGGTACCGACTTGGCGGCTCGACTACAATCACATCCCCACCGACGAGTAATGTGATAGGTACGGACTTGGCGGCTCGACTACAATCACATACCCACCGACGAGTAATGTGATAGGTACGGACTTGGCGGCTCGACTACAACCACTTCCCCACCGACGAGTAATGTGATAGGTACCGACTTGGCGGCTCGACTACAATCACATCCCCACCGACGAGTAATGTGATAGGTACGGACTTGGCGGATCGACCACAATCACATCCCCACCGACGAGTAATGTGATAGGTACCGACTTGGCGGCTCGACTACAATCACATCCCCACCGACGAGTAATGTGATAGGTACGGACTTGGCGGCTCGTCTACAACCACATCCCCACCGACGAGTAATGTGATAGGTACCGACTTGGCAGCTCGACTACAACCACATCCCCACCGACGAGTAATGTGATAGGTACCGACTTGGCGGCTCGACTACAACCACATCCCCACCGACGAGTAATGTGATAGGTACCGACTTGGCGGCTCGACTACAACCACATCCCCACCGACGAGTAATGTGATAGGTACCGACTTGGCGGCTCTGACTACAACCACATCCCCACCGACGAGTAATGTGATAGGTACCGACTTACGGCTCGACTACAACCACATCCCCACCGACGAGTAATGTGATAGGCACCGACTTGGTGGCTCGACTACAACCACATCCCCACCGACGAGAGTAATGTGATAGGTACCGACTTGGCGGCTCGACTACAATCACATCCCCACCGAGGAGTAATGTGATGGGTACCGACTTGGCGGCTCCGACTACAACCGCATCCCCACCGACGAGTAATGTGATAGGTACCGACTTACGGCTCGACTACAACCACATCCCCACCGACGAGTAATGTGATAGGCACCGACTTGGTGGCTCGACTACAACCACATCCCCACCGACGAGTAATGTGATAGGTACCGACTTGGCGGCTCGACTAATCTACCATCCCCACCGACGAGTAATGTGATAGGTACCGACTTGGCGGATCGACCACAATCACATCCCCACCGACGAGTAATGTGATAGGTACCGACTTACGGCTCGACTACAACCACATCCCCACCAAAACGAGTAATGTGATAGGCACCGACTTGGTGGCTCGACTACAACCACATCCCCACCGACGAGTAATGTGATAGTACCGACTTGGCGGCTCGACTACAATCACATCCCCACCGACGAGTAATGTGATAGGTACCGACTTGGCGGATCGACCACAATCGCATCCCCACCGACGAGTAATGTGATAGGTACCGACTTGGCAGCTCGACTACAACCACATCCCCACCGACGAGTAATGTGACAGGTACCGACTTGGCGGCTCGACTACAACCACATCAACACCGGTAATGTGATAGGTACCGACTTGGCGGCTCGACTACAACCACATCCCCACCGACGAGTAATGTGATAGGTACCGACTTGGCGGCTCGACTACAATACATCCCCACCGACGAGTAATGTGATTGGTACCGACTGGCGGCTCGACTACCAACCACATCCCCACCGACGAGAGTAATGTGATAGGTACCGACTTGGCGGCTCGACTACCACCACATCCCCAGCGACGAGCAATGTGATAGGTACCGACTTGGCGGCTCGACTACAACCACATCCCCACTGACGAGTAATGTGATAGGTACCGACTTGGCGGCTCGACTACAACCACATCCCCACCGACGAGTAATGTGATAGGTACCGACTTGGCGGCTCGACTACAATCACATCCCCACCGACGAGTAATGTGATAGGTACCGACTTGGCGGCCCGACTACAACCACATCCCCACCGACGAGTAATGTGATAGGTACCGACTTGGCGGCTCGACTACAATCACATCCCCACCGACGAGTAATGTGATAGGTACCGACTTGGCGGCTCGACTACAATCACATCCCCACCGACGAGTAATGTGATAGCTACGGACTTGGCGGCTCGACTACAATCACATACCCACCGACGAGTAATGTGATAGGTACCGACTTGGCGGCTCGACTACAATCACATCCCCACCGACGAGTAATGTGATAGGTACGGACTTGGCGGCTCGTCTACAACCACATCCCCACCGACGAGTAATGTGATAGGTACCGACTTGGCGGCTCGACTACAACCACATCCCCACCGACGAGTAATGTGATAGGTACCGACTTGGCGGCTCGACTACAACCACATCCCCACCGACGAGTAATGTGATAGGTACCGACTTGGCGGCTCGACTACAACCACATCCCCACCGACGAGTAATGTGATAGGTACCGACTTGGCGGCTCGACTACAACCACATCCCCACCGACGAGTAATGTGATAGGTACCGACTTACGGCTCGACTACAACCACATCCCCACCGACGAGTAATGTGATAGGCACCGACTTGGTGGCTCGACTACAACCACATCCCCACCGACGAGTAATGTGATAGGTACCGACTTGGCGGCTCGACTACAATCACATCCCCACCGAGGAGTAATGTGATAGGTACCGACTTGGCGGCTCGACTACAACCACATCCCCACCGACGAGTAATGTGATAGGTACCGACTTATGGCTCGACTACAACCACATCCCCACCGACGAGTAATGTTATAGGCACCGACTTGGTGGCTCGACTACAACCACATCCCCACCGACGAGTAATGTGATAGGTACCGACTTGGCGGCTCGACTACAATCACATCCCCACCGACGAGTAATGTGATAGGTACCGACTTGGCGGATCGACCACAATCACATCCCCACCGACGAGTAATGTGATAGGTACCGACTTGGCGGCTCGACTACAACCACATCCCCACCGACGAGTAATGTGACAGGTACCGACTTGGCGGCTCGACTACAACCACATCAACACCGACGAGTAATGTGATAGGTACCGACTTGGCGGCTCGACTACAACCACATCCCCACCGACGAGTAATGTGATAGGTACCGACTTGGCGGCTCGACTACAACCACATCCCCACCGACGAGTAATGTGATTGGTACCGACTTGGCGGCTCGACTACAACCACATCCCCACCGACGAGTAATGTGATAGGTACCGACTTGGCGGCTCGACTACCACCACATCCCCAGCGACGAGCAATGTGATAGGTACCGACTTGGCGGCTCGACTACAACCACATCCCCACTGACGAGTAATGTGATAGGTACCGACTTGGCGGCTCGACTACAACCACATCCCCACCGACGAGTAATGTGATAGGTACCGACTTGGCGGCTCGACTACAATCACATCCCCACCGACGAGTAATGTGATAGGTACCGACTTGGCGGCCCGACTACAACCACATCCCCACCGACGAGTAATGTGATAGGTACCGACTTGGCGGCTCGACTACAATCACATCCCCACCGACGAGTAATGTGATAGGTACCGACTTGGCGGCTCGACTACAATCACATCCCCACCGACGAGTAATGTGATAGCTACGGACTTGGCGGCTCGACTACAATCACATACCCACCGACGAGTAATGTGATAGGTACGGACTTGGCGGCTCGACTACAACCACTTCCCCACCGACGAGTAATGTGATAGGTACCGACTTGGCGGCTCGATTACAATCATCCCACCGACGAGTAATGTGATAGGTACCGGACTTGGCGGATCGACCACAATCACATCCCCACCGACGAGTAATGTGATAGGTACCGACTTGGCGGCTCGACTACAACCACATCCCCACCGACGAGTAATGTGATGATGCCGACTTGGCAGCTCCGACTACAACCACCATCCCCACCGACGAGTAATGTGATAGGTACCGACTTGGCAGCTCTGACTACAACAACATCCCCACCGACGAGTAATGTGATAAGTACCGACTTAGCGGCTCGACTAATCACATCCCCACCGACGAGTAATGTGATAGGTACCGACTTGGCGGCTCCGATTACAACCACATCAACACCGACGAGTAATGTGACAGGTACCGACTTGGCGACTCGATTACAACCACATCAACACCGACGAGTAATGTGATAGGTACCGACTTGGCAGCTCGACTACAACCATCCCCACCGACGAGTAATGTGATAAGTACCGACTTGGCGGCTCGACTACAATCACATCCCCACCGACGAGTAATGTGATAGGTACCGACTTGGCAGCTCACGATTACAACCACATCAACACCGACGAGTAATGTGACAGGTACCGACTTGGCGGCTCGACTACAACCACATCCCCACCGACGAGTAATGTGATAGGTACCGACTTGGCAGCTCGACTACAACCACATCCCCACCGACGAGTAATATGATGGGGGTACCGACTTGGCAGCTCGACTACAATCACATCCCCACCGACGAGTAATCTTGATAGTTACCGACTTGGCGGCTCGACTACCAACCACATCCCCACCGACGAGTAATGTGATAGGTACCGACTTGGCGGCTCGATTACAACCACATCAACACCGACGAGTAATGTGATAGGTACCGACTTGGCGGCTCGACTTCTAACCACATCCCCACCGACGAGTAATGTGATAGGTACGAGCTTGGCGGCTCGATTACAACCACATCAACACCGACGAGTAATGTGATAGGAATTGCCGACTTGGCAGCTCTGACTACAACCACATCCCCACCGACGAGTAATGTAGTGGGTACCGACTTGGCAGCTCGATTACAACCACATCAACACCGACACGAGTAATGTGATAGGTACCGACTTGGCGACTCGATTACAACCATCAACACCGACGAGTAATGTGATAGGTACCGACTTGGCGGCTCGACTACAACCACATCCCCCACCGACGAGCAATGTGATAGGTACCGACTTGGCGGTTCGACTACAATCATCCCCACCGACGAGTAATGTGATTGGTACCGACTTGGCGGCTCGACTACAACCACATCCCCACCGACAGTATGTGATTGGTACCGACTTGACTCGACTACAACCACATCCCCACCGACGAGTAATGTGATAGGTACCGACTTGGCGGCTCGACTACAACCACATCCCCACCGACGAGTAATGTGATGAACAACCCGCGCTCATTCTAACCACATCCCACCGACAGGTAATGTGATAGGTACCGACTTGGCGGCTCGACTACAACCACATCCCCACCGACGAGTAATGTGATAGGTACCGACTTGGCTCGACTACAACCACATCCCCACCGACGAGTAATGTGATAGGTACCGACTTGGCGGCTCGACTACAACCACATCCCCACCGACGAGTAATGTGATGGGTACCGACTTGGCGGCTCGACTACAACCACATCCCCACCGACGAGTAATGTGATAGTACCGACTTGGCGGCTCGACTACAACCACATCCCCACCGACGAGTAATGTGATAGGTACCGACTTGGCGGCTCGACTACAACCACATCCCCACCGACGAGTAATGTGATAGGTACCGACTTGGCGGCTCGACTACCAACCACATCCCCACCGACGAGTAATGTGATAGGTACCGACGGCGGCTCGACTACAACCACATCCCCACCGACGAGTAATGTGATAGGTACCGACTTGGCGGCTCGACCTAATACATCCCCACCGACGAGTAATGTGATTGGTACCGACTTGGCGGCTCGACTACAACCACATCCCCACCGACGAGTAATGTGATGGTACCGACTTGGCGGCTCGACTACAACCACATCCCCACCGACGAGTAATGTGATGGGTACCGACTTGGCGGCTCGACTACAACCACATCCCCACCGACGAGTAATGTGATAGGTACCGACTTGGCGGCTCGACTACAACCACATCCCCACCGACGAGTAATGTGATGAGGCGCAAACTTGGCAGCTCGACTACAATCACATCCCCACCGACGAGTAATGTGATAGGTACCGACTTGGCGGCCCGACTACAACCACATCCCCACCGACGAGTAATGTGATAGGTACCGACTTGGCGGCTCGACTACAATCACATCCCCACCGACGAGTAATGTGATAGGTACCGACTTGGCGGCTCGACTACAATCACATCCCCACCGACGAGTAATGTGATAGGTACCGACTTGGCGGCTCGACTACAATCACATCCCCACCGACGAGTAATGTGATAGGTATGGACTTGGCGGCTCGACTACAACCACTTCCCCACCGACGAGTAATGTGATAGGTACCGACTTGGCGGCTCGACTACAATCACATCCCCACCGACGAGTAATGTGATAGGTACCGACTTGGCGGCTCGACTACAATCACATCCCCACCGACGAGTAATGTGATAGGTACGGACTTGGCGGTTCGACTACAATCACATCCCCACCGACGAGTAATGTGATAGGTACGGACTTGGCGGCTCGACTACAACCACTTCCCCACCGACGAGTAATGTGATAGGTCCCGACTTGGCGGCTCGACTACCACCACCTCCCCACCGACGAGCAATGTGATAGGTACCGACTTGGCGGCTCGACTACAACCACATCCCCACCGACGAGTAATGTGATAGGTACGGACTTGGTGGATCGACTACAGCCACTTCCCCACCGATGAGATGTGGCCTCCCTTTGTCTGTTCTAAAAATACTTTCATAGCTTCTGCTTCAACGAACTTAAGTCACTGGTGACTCTGCAACAGGTATTTACTCGTGCAACCAGATTGGCAACTGGGTCCCACCAATTTCACAGTTAGATTAACCAAATGCAGACGACAATTCTACTCCTACAGCTTCTTCTCTCGCATTTCCCGCCTGTGGAACTAGCTTCCATATTCTTGCTTTCCTGACGGCTACAATCTCCGGGAATTTAATTTCAATGTCAGCACTCATCTCTTAACCACTTGACTCTAGTTCTTTCTTCACCACCCTGTATATCCTTTTCTTTCTCTTCACCTTTGAAACTGTCATCACACCTGTATTCCCATCCTCCTCTTGCTCATTTCTAACTGGTTCGTCTTCCTCTTCACTCTCTTCTACTTAATCTTTTTACTCTCATGTAGCCCCCTGCAAGTCAGTGGCATTACCGCCTTGCTCAGGGTGATACGATTAAAAAAAAGTAACAGTTTTTGATTTTTCTAAAGATGCAGTAATTAGATCAGATGGTTTCTGTTTGTATTAATCAACTTTATTCTTCAAAATAAAGTACCGTTATATTTTAATTCAATTATGTATTCATTAATATTTATAAATGCATTTGATGCACATGTTATTGTGCAGTAATAACAAAAGAACCATTCTATTTTCATTTACAATTATTCACTTGGCAATAAATACTCAAAAATAGTATGAAATATATCATTTTTGTAAAACACTGGGGTGTCCTAATAATTATGTTCGGTTATGTATATATAGATATAAAATAGCAAATCTACAGGGTGCGATGGTTAAATTGTCGCTATTTGCCTTGTAAAAGTTTGCAAAGTAACAATAAAAGAACCATTCTATTTTCATTTAGAATTATCCACTTGGCAATAAACACTAAAAATAGTATGAAATACATAGTTTCAATCTACAGGGCGCGATGGTTAAATTGTCGCTATTTGCCTTGTAAAATTTTGCAAAGTAATAATAACAGAAGAACCATTCTATTTTCATTTACAATTATTCACTTGGCAATAAATACTAAAAATACATCATTTTTTAAACACTGTTTACTAAATAGAAATAGAAATTGAAATAAGGTAAAATGAATATTACTAAGAAAAAGTAACAACAGTTAATTCTCTTTTGCTTTTAGTGAAGAATTTCATGAACAAAATCGCCAGTTTTGTCGTCAATTATCTGGTCTTGGGTACGACGATAAACTGCAACTGGCGGGAAGGTTCTGATTGGGAGGCTGTGAGGTGCATGGAACCATCTCTTAATTGCTGCTGTTCCCACGTTCACTTTGATCCGGGGTGGTAACACCTGTTAGGGTCCTAGGTATGGGCAAATAGTTTATCTGCAAATCTCAAAACACTTCTTCTTCTTCTTCTTCTTCTTCTTCTTCTTCTTCTATGTGCCTTGTCCTTTCAGGACGTAGGCGATCATGGCCTTCCACGTCTCCCTATCCCTGGTGGCTCTTAGCATGCTTTCTCCTGTTACACCACCCAAACCCGGCTCTACCATCCTCTAGCTCAAGCCCATAAATCTAGAATATAAATGGATAGAAATTAGCGTGGTCACAAAATGAGGGATCAGCTTATATATTGATTATAATATGGATTTGATCCCCCACTTTATATACACCTTATAATTTCTTATGAACAGTTGGCATATATATTCTTCTTCTATGTGCCCTGTCCTTTCAGGACGTAGGCGATCATGGCCTTCCACGTCTCCCTATCCCTGATGGCTGTTAGCACGCTTTCTCCTATAACATATTGCAACCTCCCTTCTGTCATCCACCTGCTCAGGCCCTTCAAATATGTTATCCGCTGTTTTCCTCTGTCTCTTTTTCTCTCTATCTGGCCTGTTAGTATCATGTTCTCCAAGCCCTCCTTCCTCGTTAGTTGTCTCTTCCTGATGCTCAATTTTGTGTGTCAATGTGTGTCGTTAATCTTCGTTAATTTCCGTAATATGTTTACATTTGTTGACATTACGATACATTTCAGAGCAGAGATGGTTATTACGATGAATTCGAAAATTGTGTTACAGGCTTAATTTAAACTCGTTTAGACTGATCGTCATTCGTGGTCGAGAGGTCTAAAACGCGCAAGATTACATGGTGATTTCCCCTATGTGGATAGGGGTCGCAGGTTCGAATCCTACCGAATGACACACGTTTTCCTTATAAAAATTTATCGTAAATAATCAGGCCGGTAGAAATAAATATATAATACTGTTTGATTTATAACAGAATATCTATTTAAATGCGAGTATCGATGAAAAATAATGTTCAAACAAATCATTTCAAATTGTCGGTTGTTTATAACCAAGTTTCGGGAATCTTCGTTAATTTCCGTAACATGTTTATATTCGGTTTGATTATAAACAGAAATATCTACTTAAATACGAATATCGATGAAAAATAATGTTCAAACAAATCATTTCAAATTGTCGGTTGTTTATAACGAAGTTTCGTTAATTTTCGTAACATGTTTATATAGAGTTTGATTATAAACAGAATATCTACTTAAATACGAGTATTGATCAAAAATAATGTTCAAACAAATCATTTTTTTATATTTATATATATATATATATATATTATAAATTATGTTTTAGAACATCTACATAATTTATTCTATATCTGTCCTCTTCTCTACAATCATATGGCTGTTTCAGTGTTTGAACTCAAACACTTCATCAGGAGAAATAAAAGTTTGGAATCATTCTCTGTTTATATTTGGTTCGTTGTTGTGTTGTTTTTCTCTCCTCATTCTATACTCACTCGGATATATATATATATATATATATATATATATATATATATATATATATGATGAGTATAGAATGAGGAGTGTATATGTATTTATCATATATATATATATATATATATATATATATATATATATATATATATATATGATAAATACATATACACACGTTGTTTACAAAAAGGATTAGTTATGTTAGAAATTGAGAAAAAAAACATTGCACTCGTTAAAAAAAAACTTTGCTGCTGATTTATTGATAATGACGAAACTCTATTCTGGAAGCAGCCGATTTTTCGGGTCAGGAATTTATTTTTTCCCTGCATTTTAAAGTCAAGTATTAACAGATGAATCAGTTGATAATTATGTTCATTGAATTGGAGATCGTTTTTCTCTAAAAATTTCAGTTGTGCAATTCAATAAACATGAAAAATCCATGTATAAATGCATGCGTTGTAGAAAGAAAGCCAGACTGTACGAAGAATTACAGGCGCCATTCGAGAGATGAGTTGTAATTATTTCTGTGCGCATGTATTGGCAGAAGTTCGAACGCGTCTGGTTTTGGTTTAACATGATAGCACACAAATAAGATATTTTAAATTCTTCCATTATTAAAGCAAGATTGCAACTCAATATTTCTTTTTCTACCAATGACATCAACAAAATTATAAAGAAGCTTCCAGGCTACGACAAAATGAAAAATTTTACCGAACTGTTGTGGATATACGTGAGCGAGTCTTCGTCGCTAATTTGTTGCGGATTCCGGGTGAGGAACCGGCCAAAATAATGAACAACAAAAACAGATATGGAGATAGAAAAGTAGGTTATATTGAACGTAATATACAAACTTGAACGCAGATTAGTATATAGTGGGTTGCTTATTGTTTTCCCGTTGTAGGTTAACGGAATTTGGCCTTGTGGTGGATAGCCCACTATAAGTCATAAAATGATTATAAAATCAAGAAAAGCAATTTGAGCTGAAAATAACATTTATATCTATGCACCAATTAATGTTTTACAATTAAAGCAATACTTGAAATAAAGGTCCAACGGAGGGTAGAATGTTCATGGAAAATAATAATGAGCTGAAAGAGATAGGTTTAGGAATATGGGGAGCGGAGGTATGTGAGGAATGTCTTTGAAGTAGTTGCTCCTTGGGTCAGTAAGTACTTTTGAGACAGTGAAGAAGTGATGAGAGGTGAAGGGAGGCGAATGTACTAGCCGCTTGACTTAAGACAATGGGATTGGTTACACTCTTCTCTTCGGCCTCTGCCTGTCTGCTGGGGTCTTGTCTGTATCCGCTTTTTATATCAGCTTTTGGATCAAAAGCAGCTCGTTTTGGGATTTCATACTTGTATTTGATTCTGGGCTTCCCATTGGCTGGTAAATAAAATTCGCGTAGGCTCGCGAAATGGAAATTTGATATTTGATTAATTTTTATTTTTCAACCGGAACATCTGCGCGAACTCGGATACGCAACGACGACTTTTGTTCATTTACTTTTTGGTCGGTATAGAGCAAACATCCGGTCCCAAGCTTTTGCTCGGTCGGTATCACCACAAGTAAATCCAGGAATACTATTAGTAAGAAATAAATATATACAAGTCTTGAAGTGAAGTCGTTGGAAATAGTATGTTATTCAGCTAGTCTGACTTCTGACGAGGTAGTCTCTGGGTAACTTCAGTATCTCTCGGTAACTTACGTAACAGTACTCTCCGATAATTCGCACGGATCTCTACGATTACTCTCAACTCTAAACTGCTGTTCTTTCTATGGCAGGAGTATATGTATACTCAGTCGAGTCCATTATTATATACAAAAGGGGAGATCCCACAACACTAACATAAAACGAAAATATTCAACAAATACATATAGTGATGACAAATATATACCCTGTATAATCTTATTTTTCCTGTTAGTTGATATTAACTCCTATAGAAATTTGAAATTTGAAAATATTTGGTTACTCTATTAGCTTTCATCAATACTGGATATTAAATAAGTTTTTCTTTTTTTTTTTATAGTCACACATTTTATTTTTTTGCTACAAAACCCTAGACCCACTGAATGCGGACCGTTACTGAGTAGAGTTGTAATAGGACAAGAAGTGACGTTCTAGGGGGCTTTGTAGGAAAGACAACGACTTGAAAAGGTGAAGATTTATTTACTGAATAACATTTCAGTTCAGCCGGGGATGTTATAATTACGACGTGCAAGTAGGTTTTAGAAAGAAACCGGAAACCCAATTCTAAACAAGAGATAAACCTCTACTCGTGTTCAAAAGACCGGGACGAATATATATATATATATATATATATTAGTCATCCACAAACATATATATATATATATATATATTAGTCATCCACACAGATACATATATATATATATATATATATATATATATATATATATACTACCGACCATAATTAGGAGGCCACCCCAGTTTTTTTTAAAAGAAATGATGTATTTCATACTATTTTTTAGGATTTATTGCCAAATGAAAATAGAATGGTTCCTTTGTTATCATTATTTGCAAAATTTTACAAGGCAAAGAAGCAAAGATGAACTCGTCCGAATCATCCTAAATTGTCTTCATTCTTTCATTGATGAAAATGCAATATAGGTAATTATTAAATATTTACAAATTCATTTGACGCACATATTATTGTGCAATATTAACAAAAGAATCATTCTATTTTCATTTAGAATTATTCACTTGGCAATAAATACTAAAAAATAGTATGAAATATATGATTTTTTAAAACACTGGGGTGGCCTGTGTTTTAAAAAATGATGCATTTGTCATCGGGGGCCACAATTTGAACAACATAAGGTACACAGATGATAGATTGCTGATTGCAGACACGGAAAAGAAACTACAAGACCTCCTACAGAACGTAATTGAAGAGAGTGACAAGAAAGTACTACAAATAAACTTCAAGAAAACCGAATGCATAGTCATCAGCAAAAAGAGCAGCCTAAAATGCCAAATACAGGTAGGAGATACTAAAATCAAGCAGGTACAAAAGTTTAAATACCTGGGAAGCGTTCTAACAGAAGACAGAAAGTGTGACACAGAGATCCGAAGACGAATTGGCATGGCGAAGGACGCGTTCCAGAAGCTGAGTATAGTATTAAGAGACAGGAAGATTTCGCTAGAAACAAAGAAAAGAGTACTGGATTGCTATCTGATGTCAGTTCTTCAATATGGCAGTGAATGCTAAACAATATCATTAAAGACGAAGGAAATGTGGAAATACACAAGGAAATACAGAAGGATGCTGAGAATATCAATGATGAGGTTTTGGAAAGGATGGAAACGAAAAGGAAATTAATACTGAGCATCAGGAAGGGACAACTAAAGTTCCTGGGACATGTAATGAGGAAGGACGGCTTGGAGAATCTGATCCTAACAGGCCAGATAGAGGGGAAAAAGAGACAGGGGAAAGCAGCGGATAACATATTTGAAGGGCTTGAGCAGGTGAATGACAGAACGGAGGTTGCGTGGAGTAACAGGAGAAAGTGTGCTAAGAGCCACCACGAATAGGGAGACGTGGAGGGCCATGATCGTCTACGTCCTGAAGGGACAAGGTACATAGAAGAAGATATATTCCAACTGTTTATAAGAAATTATGATGTGGAGATAAAGTGGGGGATCAATTCTATATCATAATCAATATATAAACTGATCCCTCATTTTGTGGCCATACTAGTTTCTATACATTTATATTCTAGATTTATGGTCTTGAGCTAGTGGATTGCTGAGTGAGGTTTGGGTGGTGTAACAGGAGAAGGCGTGCTAAGATCCACCAGGGATAGGGAAACGTGGAAAGCCATGATCGCCTACGTCCTGAAGTGACAAGGCGGATAGAAGTAGAACCTCCACTAAACTGTTGAAAAAACATTATCGTATGTGTAAGAAAAAGTTCCAAATTTAATAAAAACGAACTTTTTGTCCATCAAAATGTTTATATCATTATTTAGAGGAAAGATCAAAGTATATTTTAATTAGTGTTTTTAGTTTTTTAATCCCTTCTAACATGTTCGAATATATATATATATATATGTTTTCACACTCCTCCGTTTGAACAGGAGTAGAATCGTATCCTTTATTTTCGTGTTTAGGATTTTATTGCCGGTTAATTCTAAAGATTTTTTTATTCTCTCCTCGTAGCTCCTTGCGTCTTAGTGGCGTCATCGCCTTACTTAGGATGAATTATCACATATGACAATTTACTGACTAACTGACTGACATATATATATATTCTAAACATATGTTGTTAAATATAAGAGACAATGAATGTCTATTATGTTTAATCATGAGCCGTTCTAAACATCGTATTTTGGCTTTAATTTCAGGTGAAAATGAAGACAAAATTTTTTTAATTATTTTCCAAAATTTTTAATCCTTTCTAACATATTTGAAATTTTGGTAAAAAAATCTTGTTTTGATTTTAGTTAGCGGGTAACCAAATCGTTACGAGAGTTTACAATGGAAAACGTAATATTACATAACTCAGTTTTTTTTTTGTTTTTTTTTTTGGTGATAAACGCATTAATTTGGAAAAAGCGAACCTCGCTGCCTAGCTTGAGAAGGACCTCCAATCCGTGGTGGACTCGGGTAAGAAATGGCTCGTAAATTTTAATTCTTCAAAAACGAAGCTGCTATCTATTAACCATCATAGACAATCGTTCCTACCCCCCATGGAACAGGCTATCCTCCCTGAGAGTAAAACGCTACGCCTCCTTGGCCTCCCACTCTCAAGTGGAATGACTATATCGAATCCATTGCTAAATCTACTGCTAAGAAGGTCGGTTCACTGTGCAGGGCCAGGAAGTTTTTCCCGTCTGAGTCCATCCTGCGCATATATAAATCTACCATCCGTCCGTGTATTCAATACTGCTGCCACATCTGGTCGGGTGCACCTGCTATTCAACTCGGAGTTCTTGACAAAATACAACGGAGAATCTGTAATGTGATCGATACCGACTTGGCAGCTTGGCTGCAGTCGCTTCTCTCACCGGCGTGATATGGCTTCGCTGAGCTTCTATAAATACTTTCACGGCTTCTGCTCCAATGAACTTAGATCACTGGTGCCCCCTAGGTATGAATTTACACAAGCTACTAGATTAGCAACTAGGTCCCACCCTTTTACAGTGAAACCGATAAAATGTAACCTCAATTTCTACTCTAACAGCTTCTTTTCACGCACTTTCCAACTGTGGAATTCCCTTCCATATACTTGTCGAATTTTCAGAACTCATTCACAAATGAATGAAATTATTTTTGAAATTGGTATTTTTAAAAAATCTTCGTAAAATTATTTTTTTTGCATCTGTTATCCCCATTCCACCTAAATTCATGAAATTTTAAGAAATTAAATTTTGCTGCGAAAATTGGTTTTATTAGTTAAACGCAAGAGTCATTAGGGAAGGAAAATCACCTATTATTTCTTTGAAAAGATTTTGCTTTTATTTCCGAAAATCTCCCAATACTAAAAAAGCAG
Organism: Ascarosepion bandense; assembly: GCA_037127315.1. Lineage (NCBI taxonomy): Eukaryota > Metazoa > Mollusca > Cephalopoda > Sepiida > Sepiidae > Ascarosepion > Ascarosepion bandense. The sequence goes on from JBBBDQ010002113.1 coordinate 831,486, forward strand.
TAGTACTATGACATTATTTCATTTGATGAGCTTTTAATTGATTTAATAAATAATATAAATTAAGGACATTATAGTCGGAAAATAATTCGATTAATAATGAAATGTTAAAAGTATTTTTTCATGATTTTTTAAAATTATAATTTGTAAAGTTTCAAAAATATTTTAAAATACTTCAAAGATTTGTTGGGGTTAGTTTAAATCTTATTAAGCGAAGATTATCTATCTAAACTTATTTACAAATGGAACTCTGTGTGTGTGTGTGTGTGTGTGTGTGTGTGTGTGTGTGTGTGCGTGTGTGTGTGTCTCTGTGTGTGTGTGTGTGTCCGTTACCTATAGACTCCGAAATGCCTGAAACGATTTTCTTGAAAATTTACACAGTTGTACTATAAGCGTCTGCGAGTGTTCTTAGCTGTGTTTTGTGTCGAGGTACCCCTCCCCTGATAAATATCGAAAATCGATAATCGAAAAACTCGGATTATAGAAGGAGTGGTCCGATTTTAATCAAATTTGATACACTCATAGACAAAGACATAAGAAACGATATTCAGAAGTTTCAAGGTTGCAGTTCTTACAATAGTGTAGAAAATTTGATATCGATACCAGGAAATCGAAAGATGACTTACATTCATTGATTTTTTTCAGTCTACGGTTTCGGTTTAACTGGAAACAACTATTGCTTTTTAGTCTTTCGTGCCAACGTCCAAAGAGTCTGAGCTCCAGAACCATGGATTAGTTTTAAAGCTTTCATTACACCCGAGCAACGCCGGGATATACTGCTAGTATTTACTAATAAAAAATTAACAAGTTAAATACAAATAATCGTGCCTTCGTATCTTTAAAATAATTTTTTATTTCTTTGTGCATTTGAAATGTTTTGTATGGTAATTTCTATGTGTAAGTTAAAAGGTCATGTGTTTCAGGGTTTCTTCCCCTTACATGAAAAATGTGTGCTCTTATGTCACTTGTGATCGCCATATGCTTATCTTATCTCGCATCTGTCAAATCTGTCAACGTATACAGTGGAAAGATCAGAAAGTTGAACTCTGTGTTTAAGAAATATTTTTATTCTAAATTTCGTGCTATAAATAAGTAACACTTGTGTAAATCAGATTATCTTTACATTCAATTTCTTAATTCTTCAAAAATTTGTCACAGATGTATATTTCATTTTCTGCAAGATCTTTAAAACCGAGAATTAACTTATGTTTACAAATGTCTCGATCGCTTAAAAATGGCCGAAAAATTGAAAGATTAAAAAAATATTGAAGAATTTTAGATTCCATTCAATATAATTTCTGTTTGAAATACAAAGTATTTTGCTTACTGGAAATAGTAAATTTAATCATTTAGCTTGCAATTTAAAGTAAAATAAAAGTTTCAAGAACATTTTTTTTATTTTTAAAAATTCAATTTAAAATTTTGATATCGAAAATGAGTGGCGGTACCTATTTTAATCTAAAACAGAAGAGCCGATCTATTCACACAAACATTTTGGAGGGGTAGAATTCTTTCAGTAATAAAATATATGGTAGACGGGGAATTTGCCTAACATGGAATTTTATGGAAACATTGCTACGTGACAATTCAAACCTATTGAGATCAAAATATTTTTCTGAAATTCTTTTTAATGTTTTCTGTGCGTTGTATTTCCTTCATTTGCCAGCACGAGTCGTGAAATAAATTCAATTCAGTTTTCGATACTGTGTCTGTGCATATTCAAGGATCTTTTGCGTCAATTTGGTACCAGTTTACAACGGAGCCATCAGCTTGTCTCAGAATTTAACTGAAAAATCAATATTGTATTCTCAAAACAGATCAAGCAAAAGTCACTTTAGTAGTAAAAAACAAAACAAAAAAAAAAACAACAACAAGAAAATGCATAAAACCAACACAAAATTTAACGTAGAGGTCCAAATAATTTCTTAACATAACTAAATCTAATCTATCTAAACTTATTTTAAAATGGAACTTTGTCTGTGTGTGTGTGTGTGTGTGTGTGTGTGTGTATCCGTTACCTATAGACTCCGAAACGGCTGAACCGATTTTCTTGAAAATTTGCACAGTTGTACCATAAGCGTCTGCGAGTGTTCTTATATTGGATTTGTGTCGAGATACCCCTGATAATTATCGAAAATCGATAATCGAAAAAATCGGATTATAGAAGGAGTGGTCCGATTTTAATCAAATTTGATACACTCATAGACAAAGACATAAGAAACGATATTCAGAAGTTTCAAGGTTGCAGTTCTTACAATAGTGCAGAAAATTTGATATCGATACCTACGGTTTCGCTTTGACTGGAAACAACTATTGCTTTTTAGTCTTTCGTGCCAACGTCCAAAGAGTCTGAGCTCCAGGACCATGGATTAGTTTTAAAGCTTTCATTACACCCGAGCAACGCCGGGCTATACTGCTAGTATACATATATTTATACGAGTGAATAAGGAGCATTAATTTAAAATTTGATATCGATACCAGGAAATCAAAATTTGACTTACTTCCATTCATTTTTCCTTCACTCTACGGTTTCGCTTTAACTGGAAACAACTATTGCTTTTTAGTCTTTCGTGCCAACGTCCAAAGAGTCTGAGCTCCAGGACCATGGATTAGTTTTAAAGCTTTCATTACACCCGAGCAACGCCGGGCTATACTGCTAGTATACATATATTTATACGAGTGAATAAGGAGCATTAATTTAAAATTTGATATCGATACCAGGAAATCAAAATTTGACTTACTTCCATTCATTTTTCCTTCACTCTACGGTTTCGCTTTAACTGGAAACAACTATTGCTTTTTAGTCTTTCGTGCCAACGTCCAAAGAGTCTGAGCTCCAGGACCATGGATTAGTTTTAAAGCTTTCATTACACCCGAGCAACGCCGGGATATACTGCTAGTTTACATATAGCACAAAGAATTAAGGTTATGTTCAAAAACCGTCAAAAAGAAAAGATGGTATAATTCCGCTTAATCGGCCAATATTTCGATAAAACCTTACTAAAGAGTTGATTTTCTAAGCACCACTTAATTGTGGCACAAGACCGAAAGTATGAGGTACCCAGTGAGTATCGAACTCACTACTCAGTTGCAATTATTCTAGCAAGACAAGATTGTTAACCATGGCACCACGTTGAGGTGTTCAAACAGGTTAGGTTCTTTTTGTTTTACAGCATATCAACACTTCAATGGGTTATTATTTAATGCTGACAAGATTTTTACAATAGATTCGTATGAATATAATATGTATCCTTTGTAAGAAATCAGTTGGTATATCGAGTTTATTTGACGTATTTTTGTAAAGCGGCTTTTGTCTAAAGTCAATTGTATTACTGGTATATATATATATATATATATATATATATATATATATATTGTAAATTCCGGGTGAGGAACCGCACAAAATAATGAACAACAAAAACAGATATGGAGATAGAAAAATAGATTATATTGAGCGTAATATACAAACTTGAACGCAGGTTAGTAAATCCAGGAATACTATTAGTAAGAAATAAATATATACAAGTCTTGAAGTGAAGTCGTTGGAAATAGTATATCCGTGTATATTATTCTAGCTGAGTGGAGCTCAGGGCTAGTCTGACTTCTGATGCGGTAATCTCTGGGTATCTTCGGTAACTTACGTATCAGCTTCGGTACTCTCCGATAACTCGCACGGATCTCTACGAATACTCTCAATATTTATTTTTGTAAAAATACAAAACTTGTGGCACAAGGCCGAAAAGGGAAGGGTGGTACTCACTTAACTATCCCATACCTATCACGACCCAATCACACATTACAATTTACACATTCACCACAAGAACGCATCCATCAGTTCCTAATGCTTCATACACCACAATACCACAAATTTACAAGGGGCACCTAAAAAAAAGGGAAAAACCCATGACAATTAAAAAGCATTTATATACAATATAATATATAATTTAAAACATTTAATGAAAGATAAAATGATGGGGGTTGAACCCAAAAAACAAACTAAAAATACAACAAATTTTTTAAAACAAAATAATAAACAATGTTAGTAAGACCCGTCCATCCCAGAAAAAGAGTGGCCGCTGTATTCCGCCAAACGGCGAAATCAAGGAGCATACTCGCTAAGGGAGTGGGGTGAGGGTAAAATAATTAATGGAATGGGACAATCAAAGCCTGAAACAGCCGAGATAAAAGGAGGCAAAAACAAACTGGGGAGGTTGAGAATCTCGACTTGGACCATAACAAAAGAAAAAGCCGGGTACAGGCTAGGAACACATTCATTCACATAGGTACACAAAAGAAAGCTACCTTAATCAGAGGAGGGTTCTAAAGAAATCCACTCCGATGTAACCAGAAGATCTAAAAGAGAAAATAAAGGCTAGCCCGTTCACGAGAACCAGGCACGCCACATTTACCCACCTTTTGCTAAAGTCTGTCGGAGTCAAACGTTTCCAATCAGTTCTAATCCTTATTTTGAGCATCAGATCCTGATGTGAAAAACGCTGACCTCGCAAGACGTCCTCTGTTCGCGTCGTCCAAATCACCATTCGAGTCGTGGCTAGCAGCAACAGAAACACCATACTCTTCATCTCAGAAAACGAGGGCGACACATTATCATAGGCAAATGCACACTCAATGAGCACAAGCTGTCGCGGCGCGATACGAGTAGTCAACTCCCCAACACGGTCCCATAGAGGGTGAACCCGTGAACAATGGTAGAAGGCGTGCGAAGCTGTTTCTTCCAAGCCAAGGTTGCAGCGTTCACAATCTGACAAATCCGCCAGGCCCCATATGAAAGCCATGTCATTGAGAGGCAACCGATTCCGAGCCAATCGCCAGGTGAGCAAAAATTCAGAGTTGTTGAGATAATCGGTACCTGGCGCCCAAGACCAGAACGAGCGAAATTCATGCTCCGACAAGCGGAGCACATCACGTAATAAATCCTTCGCAACGCCCTCCACTAACCCACGATAGAAGACTCTCCTAGGCTGTGAAAGGTCACTGAGCCGTGGAATGGCCTGCAAGGCCGCCAGACATTCGAGGAGAAAACTCGATCGCCCTCGAGGCTTACGGCACTGCATCCGGCTGGTGGGAGTGATAGTAAGGCTAGGGAACAATCTCCTCACTATCCCCACCAGGAACGAGTCTTCCAAAATCGCTCGCCCGAGAAAAACCAATCTTGACGCAACCTTGTCGCCCATCAGATACGGCATTCTCAGGCTCCCATGACACAGACGTTGGTAACAGACACGTTTGTCGACGTAGTGTTTGCGTCCTCTCCACAGAAGGGAGAATAGCAAACGCTCCATCGCCTCCCTACGCCATCTACAAAGTGGAAGTACTGACAACCGGTAAAGGATAATGGGAAAAAAACCCTTTAAGGCAAATTCTTTCAACGCCAAATCTCAAACGACGCATCGACCTTTGCCAGTACTTTTGATCAATTTTTCTCTAACTGGAGGTCGGGCCCAAATCACATTCCAAAAAAGCGGACAGGCCCGTCCATCCAGTCGTAGGGCCCCGGGAGAGTAACACCCTTCCAGGCACCTAACCTCAAACCGGATGACTTGTTGCGGTTAATCTTGGCTCCTGTCACCTGTTCGTACCGCTCAAGCGCCTTCTGTATCACCTCGAGGTCACTCCGGGAGGACACGAAAGTAGTGACGTCATCGGCTTACTCGGAAACCCTGACTCGTGCCCCAACAAGGACAGCGATTCCACGTAGAGCCGGACTGCACGCCCTGTACGTTAGCCGGCGAATGAGGGGCTCCAACGCCAAAGCATAAAGTAGGGGCGACAGTGGACAACTCTGTCGGACCGATCTAAGTTAATTAGCTGGCGCCAGAAGTCCCGCCTGTCCAGTAAGGACACGTTGAACTTCCAGTAATCAGCCATTCTAGGCCTATTTTCTAAATCTACCCGGGCACAAACGAGATTGTGGTCCGAGTAGCCTAACCAGTTTAATGTGGGACAATCTAAAAGATCTATGTCGGCTTCACGATCTAACATTCTATCCAGGTAGCTAGCTACCTTGGTAGAAGGCCAACTATTAGCCCACGTCCACATCTTCCCACCCTTGTGATCGACCCGGTATCTATCGACGAGCCCGAACTCTTTAATGAGATCAAACAAGCTACGATCACGTGCCTTCCGTATAGCTCCCCCACCCTCTATCCAACTTGGGGTTCAGGATGGCATTCCAGTCCTCCACTAAGACGAGTCGCGTTGAATCCACCAGGAAGGGCTCCAACCACCGAAAAAACGAGACGCGCTCCTCCCGGTCGTTGGGCGCATAAACCAGTCGAAACGCATTGCTTCTCACTGCAATTTTGGCCACGATCAGCCGGCCCTCGGCACTGACATGGACAAGATCCAATCTCGCATCCAGGGTACGCTTAACCAGCAAAGAAACTCTTCTGGCCAGCCGGTTCCTGTCTAAAGTCGTTAGACAGCATACAGGCATCGGTTTTGCAAACAAAGTGAGTCTCTTGGATTGCGGCGACATCCACACCGAAGGACAAGAGGTCCCGAAGCAGGCGGGCAGCCTTACTCCGATTCCTAAGGCCCTTCGTATTCCAACTGGCTAATTTAATTGACATCTTTCAGACCTGAAAAGAGAAAGCAAAAATTACTCCTGGTCACATACAGAGTGGAAATCAATGACAGTAGGGACCCCGACGGATTGTCCTAGGCTACCAGTACCAATATCGGACGTAATCCGTCCGTTCTGGACAATGCCGCCGACGTCCATGGGAAAGGTTAGTTTAACTGCCATATATAATGAGGGGTGGAGGATGACAGGGACCCTCCCAGCACAAACATTTGCTAGTTTTTTATGTAGTTAGTGCCCATTTGGGCCATCTTTATCTTAGGATATGCTTCTACAGCTCCCTGTACAAAATCCCAGAATTTGAGTTTCCCTCCAGTGCATCTGACCAGAGTTATCACACCAGGGGGCTTTAGGGAAATTAGTTGGGTTTTCAACCAATTTCCCGTCGATCGTGGACAGTTTAAACAGGGGCTTAAGAAGGGCCTTCTTCGAAGAAGAAAGGTCCCTTTCCACAAGGTCTTTGTTTATTTTCCATATTTGTGTGTTTAAAAATGTTTTTTCTTTTTTTTCTTTTTCCCGTTTGGGAGAGGGTTTATCTGCTTTAGGGGAGGGTTGAGTAGTTTTGGGGGAGGGTTTTTCTAGTTGGGAAAAGGGTTTCTGTGGACTAGAGAAGGGTGTTGGGGAAGGAGATGAGATGTGTCTAATTGGAGAGGCAGATTTACTCCTCCCCTCAAAATGCGTAGTTCTGACGGGTGATGCCGAAACAGACTGGGTTCTGGCCTAAAAATGGGTCATTCCGTCCGGCCACGCTCTTCTTTTTTTCCCTTTCTTTGTGTTGTTCCTGCTGTTGTCGTTGCTGCTGCTGCTGCTGCTGCTGCTGCTGCTGTTCCTGTTGTCGTTGCTGTTGTTGTTGCTTTTGTTGCGGTTGTTGTTTTTTTGGTCTTTTTTGGAGGGAGAAGCCGCCTTCTCTGTTGGGGAGTCTTGTTTCCTCTCCTTTTTTACTATTTCCGTCCATCCGGACTTTGTAGTAGCGGTTGTTTTTTCAGCCTGCACCGCCGGTGACTCCTTTGTTGCCGGTGTCGCTGGCGTTTCCGGTGTTTTTCCCTCGACTTCTTTCTCCCCTTCCTGCTTTCTAGACGGGCACACTTTTGCTAGGTGGCCAGCCGCTCTACAAAACCAACAATACGGCCTACGCCCCTCTACGGCGACAAACAATTTTCTTACACTGCACAGGAGAATGTCCGGCACTCGTAGAAAATTTAGACTATCCACCACGACATATGCACTGACATCCTCGGTTGGAACTCTAGCCTTGCTGATTACTCTGTTTACTTCCCCCACCGTGCCAAACTGGGTCAGAAAAGCTCCCACATGGTCACAACTGATCTTCAGAGGCACTCCGTGGATCATGATATGAGTGCGCCTTGCGCCCGTGTATTCGGTTTTACAGTCTCACGCCTTTGGTCTGTATGTTTTTGCAAAGAAATTTCTTTGGACTTTTAAGCCGCACGTGGAATTCTTTTCTTTTCACTTCAGTTACTTCTACCCACCACTCACCTCAAGTGGAATGACTACGTCGAATCCATTGCTAAATCCGCTGCTATGAAAGTTGGCTCTCTGTGCAGGGCCTGGAAATTCTTTCCACCTGAATCTATCCTGCATTTATACAAATCTACCATCCGCCCGTGTTTTGAATACTGTTGCCACATCTGGTCGGGTGCCCCTGCTATTCTCCTCGGGCTTCTTAACAAAATACAGCGAAGAATCTGTAACGTGATTGATACTGACTTAGCTGACCGCCTGCAGTCACTCTCCCACCGGCGTGACGTGGTTTCCCTGTGCCTCTTTTATAAATACTTTCATAGCTTCTGCTCTGATGAACTTAAATCACTGGTGCTCCCTAGGCGTGAGTTTGCACGAGATACTAGATTAGCAACTAGGTCCCACCCTTTTACAGTGAAACCGATGAAATGTAACCGCAATTTCTACTCCAACAGCTTCTTTTCTCTCACTTCCCGCCTGTGGAATTCCTTTCCGCATGCTTGCTTCCCCGACGGCTATAACCTCCAGGAGTTTAAATGTAAGGTCAATAGACACCTCCTAACACACTAACCCTCCCATTCTCTCCAACTCTCCCCCTATGTACATCCTAACTCGTCTATCGCCCTGTGTAACCCTCTGCGCTATAGTGGCAGTGGAATGCCTTGCTTGGGGTGACATGATTAAAAAAAAAACAAGTTCCTACTAGTTTTTTCACGTCCTGCTCCGAACCGAGGAGGATATCCCACATGCCACGGGATCTCCTGGCTAGCACTTTTGGGCAAATGCCCAAACTTTTCAACGTTTCCTCCATGTTTTCCCTGCTGACGCCTGTAAACGTTCGTGTTTTCTTGTCTGACATCAGCAGGGAAATTGTTGCTATCTCTTTTCCCACTTCCGGGATAACGATTAATTCGTTTTCACTATAGTCCTCTTTGTGCTTCTCCCGTATTTGCAGGTAATAACTCGAATGTCTCTTCACGGGGGTGTTCTTCCAAACTGATGGTGAAGGAGTCACTGTCGGCACAACCGCCGAAGAAGTAGACGGCTGGGTAGTAACTGGGCTTGCCCCCACCTCACAACACAAAAATGTTCATAAAAGTTCAGAAATAAAACAGACGAGCAGCAAAGAAAAATACAACAATGTTTTACAAAATGACGTACTCACAGGTAACAAACAATTCCGAGTAACAAAATTCCAAGTGCAACTTTGTGTACAAGAAGTATCTCTACGAATACTTTCTACTGCCAACGGCAACTCTCTATGGCAGAAGTATATGTACTCTCAGTCATAAACAAAAAGGGGAGATCCCACAACAATATATATATATATATATATATATATATTTCTATACGTACCAACAATAAAGTAGCACTAATGAAGACCAAAGTCAGAAAAAACTAACGCTAACAAATCAGTAACGTAAGTCGTCAACAACCAACGAGGACTACCACGTGGGTTAAAGGGAAAGAAAAAAAGAAACAAACAAATCCCAATAACAATGAGTCAAGAGCTTGTTTGAAAGAAAAAAAAACCAAGACGAAAACCTTAACAGCAGAGTGCTCTATACGAAAGTAGAGCAAAAATACAATAAACTAAATCTAAAAGTGAGCCAAACGTCGACCGCGGTTTCAACCTACGGATCGTCAGGACTGTATATATATATATATATATATATATATATATATATATATATATATAATTTTTTTTCTTCATAAATATATTGCTGGTATTATTTTCTTCTCCCCAAAAATATTGCTGGAATTTTCACTATAAAGATCTATTTTATATTTTCATAGAGTTTTAACTCCAGTTTGTGTGTTAATTATTTGCCCAGAGCTCAGACCCTAACAGGTGCTACCACCTCGGGTTAGGATGGACCTGAGAACAACAACAATTAAGAATTCGTTCCATGCTCCTCAAAACTTCCCAATCAGAGGGCTGGCTGCCGGATGCAGTTTATCGTCATAGCCACAACGCCTAATTGGGTTGTGGGTTATCCCTCTGCAGAGGCGCAGTCGGCGTATTCTAAAGCCCTAACCGACAGAGCGGGCCCAAACAGATAGTGACTTTCTGAGCGCACCTTTGATGTGGAACATGGCCGACAGTATGAGGCATCCAGTAAGGATTGGACCAACTACTCTATTGTAACGATTCAATCGAGACAAGCCTGCTAAACATTACACAACCCCGAGGTGCTCAAAACCATTTTAAAGAAGATATGGGCATATACTTAAAATATTTAAAAATGTAAAAGAGAATTACCATTAATAAAAAGGTATAATGGTTTAAAAAACCTTTATCTGTCAATTCGCAAAAAGAAATATAATTATTTTTTCTTTCTATTCAATCAATCAGTTGAGTGCCAAACATGACACCCGCTTGGGCGATCATGTCTCGAAAGCGACATAACTGACTGGGCAGAAGTTTTTCCTGCAGCAGGTTGCCATTACTTTTTGCGGTAGACAGGTTGTCAGCACGGCTTGCAGATCCCAATTTGTCCTGCTATTTAACCCATAACTGAAGGGAGAAGAAATTGATTTATACCTTTGCCAAGGGTATTTGCGCGTAAGTGAATGCAACGAATTCAACTGGAATTCAAACTCTGCTCTCCTATTTCGCGTTCCGAGCCGATATCCACTGCGCCACAACGAAGATTCTTTCTGTTAAACTGAATTCTTTAACTTTACACATTGTCTTCTATCTTCCCAGAATATACAGTACTAGCATCATAGCCCGGCGTTGCCCGGGCAACTCAGAACATTTTTATTAGATGATTAATGCAGCGTGTTGCTGTTTACGAGCGCTTGTAGTCGCCGCCTCACTTTAAAACTCAGTTATATAAAAAAATAATTATATAAAAAATTGTTGTTTAAAAATTGTTAAAAAATTCCATTAAAAAATCTATTTTCTTTTGCTTTGCGTAAACGTGAGTTGATGTTTTGTGTGACATTGTAAACAGCATTGCGCTTGTTTTGTTTCAAAATTACGGGGGGAAATATTTACATTTTTTGTTGACTAAATAAATTTCAGAATTTTCGAAGAATATTTAAAAATAGTAAACTTAATTTTAGAGAAAAGAGTTACATTAATGCCATACGAATTACAGAGAGTTGATTTACTGCATGAAATATTTAGCGAAAAAAGCTTTATTTTTTTTATATTTTATTTTCTGAAGTATGAAATATTAAATCTGAAAAAAAGAAGACTTAAATAATTAAATTAACCATTGGTACTTTTTATTTTACATATTTTGTTTGAAAAAACCCTTTTTTAAAAATATTTCTTTTGTTTCAAAATTACAGGGAAAAATATTCACATTTTTTGTTGACCAAATGGATTTTTAAAACGCCGGAATAAAAATTAAATATAAAGGCTCATTTTTTTAGCCACGTTTGAAATGTGTGATTTGATTTCTGTGACGTAATCTAGCAAACATCTTAGATCTAAGATGTTTTACCGAGGAAATGTAAAAAATCGACTCCATTGGCCCAAAAGTGCAAAAGGGAAAATTGCTGAACTTACACTCAAGAAGTATGTGTCGACCTGGCTTTCCTGTAGATATGTGTCCCTTGAAAGTTTAAATGGCGTAGCTTAAAAATGTAGGCGTGCATAGGTTACAGTCACACAGAATCACAGATTGCCTTTTATATATATCGATTATACAGGAGACTAGAAAAGTAGATAAAATTAGTATTATACCAGTATTTTAATCGCGGTTCTGGGATTGATTTAATTTTTTAGAATCAGTTTTATATTTATATTTTAATAATTTAAAAAAAAAATTAATACATTTTTTGCAAATAAAGAGGAGTGTGTGAATGATGTAGGCAAACCATTTGAACATTTGTGGGATTGATATGTTTATTATTGATGTTTGTATAATCAATAAAATAGGTTTGTCTATATTTCTGAGATGAGGTCAGTTAAGCGCCATAGGTGATACACGCTTGGGCGATCATGTCTCGAAAGAGAAATGACTTACTGGGCAGAAGATTATCCCGCAGTAGGTTGTCATTGCTTTCTGCGGTAGACAGGTTGCCGACCAAGGTCATAGAACCCAATCTGTCCTGCTATTTAACCCATAACTGGAAAGAAGAGACGGATTAATACCTTTCCCAAGGGTATTTGCGCGTAAGTGAATACAATGGATTCAACTGGAATTCGAACTCGGCTCCCCGGTTTCTCGTTCTGAGCCGATATCCACTGTACCACAACGCACATCTTCCGAGATGAGGTAGTATTTACATTATTCGGACCATTGCCCTCATCTTTGTTGCTATTTGTACGACGTTTCGGCCATTGTACGCTCCGGTCCCCTTCCGGTTAGGAATTTCGAACCGAACCCTTTATTACAATAACTCTGGGTATATGAACTCCATTCCTTGCCTAATGCCTCTTCTGGAAGAAGAGAGAAAGTACTCTCCAGTCCACGTTTACCTTTGTACTACGTTTTCTGAGAATATACGATTCAACCTTATATCCGAGTCCGTGTTATCTTTCTATGGCCCTTCGGTCATAACACTGGCGACGAAAATGAAATCTGTGCTTGACAAATTAATTCCTAAACAGTCAAAAATACGTAAGACCGAAAAAGTACCAAAAAACGATTTCTCCCAGGTCAGAAAATCTTTAAAAGTTTCCAAAAGAATATGCCGTACTGGGAGGAAGGCACGACCACTAGAAGGATCGGCGGGATGGTTTATATAACACAGTGACCAAGACACACCCACAAAAGACGCATTCATCAAATTAAAAAACGGCATGAAATGGATCCTAACAGCACACAGGATGAAGTGGAAGAATCCATCGAGATCATTTACGACACATTTGACCTCGAGCCCCCGTAACATACGCCCGAACAACGAAGGTCGAGGAGAAAGAGGAAATTTACCGAGCCTTTAACAATCAATCCCAAAAAGAAAAGGTATTAAATTTCAGGAAAATGATAAACCCTTTTACAGAGTAAAAGGCTTGGGAGGGAGGCATTGTGGGGACCGACCTACAAATGGACTCGTCCACACCTTTATAATATGTTTACCAACTGTGAGTGAAATGTAACTGAGGAGCATTTGTGTATAAGTGAATGCAAGGAATTCAACTGGAATTCGAACTCGGCTCCCCGATTTGCAACTATGAGTGAAATGTAACTGAGGAACATTTGTGTGTAAGTGAATGCAAGGAATTCAACTGGAATTCGAACTCGGCTCCCCGATTTGCTGTCCCGAGTCGATATCCACTGCACCATAACACACATCCTTCATGTAAGAGATCTTTTTGTCTTCTGCAAAAAGATGCTCGCCATTTGAGTCTTTTTGTCCTCTGTGGCAATTCTTAACGACATTTATATTCAGTGTTTTTTATGCATTTGTTTAAAATGGCGTGGAGGTGTGTAGATAAAATTCATTGCTACCAGCGGACGTGATTCACTTAACGAATGCTTTTTACATTTTCCCGCTTGTTGCGCGGGTGAATAATGATTGTCCAATGTCGCAGACATTTAGACAGAATAAACAGCAATGGCAACTTTCACTTTAACGAAAGTTAAAGTTTGTCGTTTTCATGTCTAAACGCTGCATAAGCGTGGGTGGTGCAGTGGATATTGGCTCAGGACGAGAAATCGAAGAGCTAAGTTTAAATTCCAGTTGAATTCGTTGCATTCATTTACGTACAAATACCCTTGAGAGAGCATTAATCTGTCGCTTCTCTTTCCAGCTATGGATTAAATAGCAAGACAAATTAGGTTCTATAACCTTGGTTTGCAACCACTCTGCTGCAGAAAGTAATGGGAACCTGAAAATTTTGTTATGGTGCCATCTGTACATTGGAAAGAACTCTTCCTCTTTCATAAATACTAACATGCGAGACTTCAGTCGAGACGCAGTGTAACTTGACAGTTCGGACGGACACTTCTATCTGCTGACTAATAACATTCTTATTTTGCATATATGTTCTGTTATTGTAATACATTGTCCCGACCTACTTTCTTCTTTTCCGGTTTTGTTTCCAGGCCCTAACAGGCCACAAAAACATTTTTTGACAATTCTACTCCTGCAGCTTCCTCTCTCGCACATCCCGCCTGTGGAACTCACTCCCGTATTCTTGCTTTCCTGACGGCTACAACCTCCAGAAATTTAAATGCAAAGTCAATACTCATCTACTAACCACTGGCCTCTAGCTCTCTCCCCACCCCTGTATAACCTTCCCTTTCTCTCCACCTATGTATCTGTCATCGCACCTGCTTTCTCAGCTTTCTATTGTTCCTTTCTAACTAGTTAGTACTCTTCACTCTTTTCAAACTAATCTTTTTACATTTATGTAACCCCCTGCACATCAGTGGCGTTTCCGCCTTGCTCGGGGTGAAATGATTAAAAAAAAAAAGAAAAAAAGTCAGCCATGTCTCGAAATATCGCCCAAGCATGTTTCACGTATTAACTGCCTGAATGTCTAAATAGCAAAGTGCTATCTTCTTCTTTTTCTATGTGCCCTGTCCCTTCAGGACGTAGGCGATCATGGCTTTCCCCGTTTCCCTATCCCTAGTAGCTCTGAGCACGCCTTCTCCTGTTACACCATGCGATCTTCGTTCCGTCATCCACCTGCTCAAGCTCATAAATCTAAACTATAAATGTATAGAAACTAGTATGGCCACAAAATGAGGGATCGGTTTATATATTCATTATGATACGGATTTGAGCCCCCACTTTATATCCACATTATAATTTCTTATAAGCAGTTGGCATATATATTCTTCTTTTATATGCCCTATCCCTTCAGGACGTAGGCGATCATGGCTTTCCACGTTTCCCTATCCCTGGTGGCTCTTAGCACGTCTTCTCTTGTTACACCATGCAACCCCCATTCCATCATCCACCTGATTAGGTCCTTCAAATATGTCATCCGTTGCTTTCCCCTGTCCCTTTTTCCCTCTATCTGGCCTGTTAGTATCAGATTCCCCAAGCCTTTCTTCCTCATTGCGTGTCCCAGGAACTTCAGCTGTCTCTTCCTGATGCTCAATATTAATCTCCTTTTTGTTTCCATCATTTCCAAGACCTCATCATTGCTCACATGCTCGATCCATGATATTCGCGGCATCCTTCTGTAGAACCACATTTCAGTTGCTTCAAGTTCTTCCTTCATCTTTGATGATATTGTCCAGCATTCACTGCCATATTGAAGGACGGACAGCACGTAGCAATCCAGTACTCTCTTCCTTGTTTCTAGCGAAATTGTCCTGTTTCTTAATACTTTACTCAACTTCTGGAATGATTCCTTCGTCATGCCACTTCGCCTTCGGATCTCTGTGTCGCACTTTCCGTCTTCTGTTATAACGCTTCCCAGGTATTTAAATTTTTATACCTGCTTGATTCTAGTATCCCTGACCTGTATAGAATAGAAAAAAAATTATCAGCGAGATGACGTCGGGTTGGAAAGAGAGGACAGCGTCTACATTTGGAATGAATTGCTTTTAGATTCCATCAGATGGATTCGAAGAACGGCTGCAGTATAAATTGCATAAATCTGAATGTAAAACAAAAAGAATTGGCGGAAAATACAATTAGAAATTTAAATTCGTTCTAGGCATTTAATGAAATTTTCTATTGGACTTTTCTTAAGATAGAGAGCAAATATTTGTAAAGTTCTGTCTATATTTTTGAGATGAGGTATTGTAGCTATTTACACTATTTGCATTGTTTAAACTGTTGTCCTCATCTTTGTTGGCATATTCACGACATTTCGACAGTTGTACACTCTGTCATTCTTCAGGTGATTTTGAGTTTCGGCCTAGACACTTTATTTCGTTTATAAAGTTATAATATCCAATAAAAAGGGAACGCGTAACCCATGGGCCAAGATGTTGTCTTTCCTAGACAATATATATATATATATATATATGTGTTTTTGCTCTGCGTAACTGCCTTTTGGTTAACACTTTTGGTTAGTTTGTATCGAGCACTTTTCTTTCCTGGTGGTTCGTTCCGTTAGAGGGTTTTTTTCTTTACTGTGAAGAACCGTATGCATTGTCGGTCCTACGCAGTTTTCTTTTTTTGTCCCCTCTTTGTCCAAAGCTCTATAGCCGAGGACGGTAACGGAGTTAGATTCTGTTGCTTATTCATAGTCTTTAAAAGATTCTTGTGTAATATTTTAAGAGTAGGATACGGACAGAGTCGGTTTTATTATTATTATTATTATTATATATATATATATATATATATATGTATATTGTGGAACATCCTGCTATCCCCGAGAATGGAATGCTCTAGACTATAAAGGACGGTGACAAGCGGTACGAGAGAGCGCTAACGTCTTGGGCGAAGGCATTCTTTATTGGATAGTTTATTCCGCTTCTACTCGTTGATTGCTTATCTTGTTAATTGAATGTTATTTGAACATTCGTACAACAAATCCGTTATCTCGTATTCCTGTGTCGAGTACCATTCTTCCATTAATCTTTACACTGATATTCCTTTCCGGGATATATATCATAGGTAGAATCGTTGACTGACGCCAATTCGGTCGGGTTTCAATCCTGGGTAAAAAACGATCGGCTCTCTAACCGCACTGATGAGCTATGATACAGCGAAACCGATATGTCTGCGGATGACTATTTACGCTCTCACACCCTGATTGAGCACTCTGGAAGAATGGTAGACTTTGAAAAAAAATCAGTAGCTACACTTGCATCTACGTATCGTTCATTCAGCAATGAATTAGAACACTCTCAGCTATTGGGCGTGTATAATGATAATATACACGCTAAAAAGACTGCCTCCTTCTACCGAGCGCCCGTAGCTCAGTGGTAGAATCGCTTACTGACGCTAATTCAGTCGGGTTTCAATCCTGGGTAAAAAAACAATTAGCTGTCTAGCCGTACAGTTTTTTAATCTCAAAAAACTGTACAAAATTGGCTAGCCACGTGTAGAAATTAAAATCAAAATATGGAAAAAACCCAGACATAACGTGGAGTATAGTGAAAACAGCCAAGCCTTACAACGGTGGCAAAATATGTAGACTGTGCCAAGAAGAAAAGTTAGAGATTGTGCTGTTCCCAAACAAAATGGAACTATTGAATGAAAGAACGGAAATTATGACTAAGTGTAACCATACAAAAAATACCTATTAGGTTCATACAACCATTGATGAAAACGCCATAATTCCTTGTAATTTAAAAAATTGCGCGTTCAAAAATTCCCTGCCACGTGAGCGCTCAAAAAAAAAAACAAAAAAAAAAAAAAAACACCGTTAAGTGAACGTTCTTAAAAAAAACAGTAAGCGGTAAAATCAGTTACTGCAAATCGCCTGAAGACACCACTCATGGTAGAAACCTAGGTCGCGTAATAACTTGTTTACAAATGGAATATATTTATATATATATATATATATATATATATATATATAAAGAAAGGAAATGTAAGTTGTGTAAACATTTATTACGCGTTAATTTGACTATTTTGTTTTAGTGATGTATGGGAAGGACGCACAGACAATATTCCTATGAGATTATTAATTTTCTTCTGGTTTTCATTCATTATTTATAAATACTCCACAATATTATTCATTAATACTGCACAATAACATGTGCATCAAATGAATTTATGAATATTTATTAATTACCTATATTGCATTTTTATCAATGAAATAATGAAGAAAATTTAGGGTGATTCGGACTAGGTCATCTTTGTATCCTTGCCTTGTAAAATTTTGTAAAGTAATAATAATAAAAGAACCATTCTATTTTCATTTAGAATTATCCATTTGGCAATAAATACTAAAAATAGTATGAAATACATCATTTCTTTAAAATATATATATATATATATATATATATATTTTAAAGAAATGATGTGTATATATATATATATATATATATATATGTAGTAATCCGCAGGCAGATCTGTTTTGCTGTATCACAGCTCATCAGTACGGTTAGACTCTGATCGCTTTTTAACCCAGGATTGAAACCCGACCGAATTGGTGTCAGAAGGCGGAAAGTGCAATGACAAAATTTTAGTAAGCAAGGAAGCAAAGATGAACTTATCCAAATCACCCTAAATTTTCTTCGTTCTTTCATTGATGAAACTGTAATATAGGTAATTATTAAATATTTCTAAATTAATTCAATGCACCTGTTATCGTGCAGTATTAACAAAAGAGCAATTCTATTTTCATCTACAACTATTCACATAGCAATTAATGCTAAACATATTATGAAATATATCATTTTCCACCGGATTTGTTCAACCTATACAGCGAGAATATTTTGAGGACCCTAGATGACACACCAGGATTTATTATTGGAGGCCACAACCTGAACAACATAAGATACGCGGACGATACAGTACTGATTGCGGACACGGAAAGGAAACTGCAAGATCTCACACAGAAAGTAGCAGTGGAGAGTGACAAGATGGGACTACAAATAAACTTTAAGAAAACTGAGTGCATGGTCATCAGCAAAAGATACAACCCAAAATGCCAAATACAGGTGGGGGATAACAGAATCAAACAGGTCCAAGAATTTAAGTACCTAGGAAGTGTTCTAACAGGAGATGGAAAGTGCGACACGGAGATCCGAAGGCGAATTGGCATGGCAAAGGACGCGTTCCAGAAGATGAGCAAAATACTAACACACAGGAATATCTCAATAGAAACGAAGAAAAGAGTGCTAGACTGCTACGTGATGTCAGTTCTTCAGTACGGCTGTGAATGCTGGACAATATCATCGAAAATGAGGACAAAACTGGAAGCGGCCGAAATGTGGTTCTACAGAAAGATGCTACGGATATCGTGGACTGAGCATACAAGCAACGACGAAGTGTTAGAAAGAATGGCAACAAAAAGGAAATTGATGCTGAGCATCAGGAAGAGACAACTGAAGTTCCTGGGACATGCAATGAGGAAGGAAAGCCTGGAGAACCTCATACTGACTGGTCAGATAGAAGGAAGGAGAGACAGAGGAAGGCAGCGGATAACATATTTGCAGGGCCTGATCAGGTGGATGACGGAACGGGGGTTGCCAGGAGCAACAGGAGCAAACATACTAAGAGCCACAAGGGATAGGGAGACGTGGAGATCCATGATCGCCTACGTCCTGAAGGGACAGGGCACATAGAAGAAGAAGAATTATGGCCGATAGTGTATACTGTATTTCATTATTATTACTATTTTTATTACATGCTAGTTGCATTTACCTATTGATGAAGTTTTAGCCGTCTAGTTAGTGAACAGTAGTAAAAAATCTTCATACAGTATTCGAAGGATGAAAATTAGGATCAAATGAAGAACTGATAAAAAAATAATTAAAAAGAATTTCTCTAAATTCAAATGACTTAGGAAATTTATTTCCTCTTGACGTCACATGACCTGTACAGATGTTATCAGATATTACTGAGAGCTTTTGTATTTGTGTTATCCGTATTGTTTAAAAATAAACTATTAATATGCGCAGAAGCGTGTTGAAGTTATTGATTTTTAGTTGTCATTCGTACATAAGCTTTCTCAAGTACAATTTAAAAATTACCACATATTTTGAGTTTGCTTGAAGCAAGTAGAGTTATAAATCTTTTAAAAACAATAAAGAAAATATTAAGAAACAAGAAAAAATTCGTTAAAACTAAGACAGTGTTCAATTACTGTGTAATATCGATTCTCTTACATAGTTTAGTTTAGTTGTTTGTTTTACCAACGTATCTACCATTTTGTTATATAATTTTCTTGCTTTTAGGCATTCTAAAAGATAGATAAATATGAACACTCTGAGATAGATAGATAGATAGATAGATAGATAGATAGATAGATATGAACACTCTAGAGATAGATAGATAGATAGATAGATAGATAGATAGATAGATAGATAGATAGATATGAACACTCTGAGATAGATAGATAGATAGATAGATAGATAGATAGATAGATAGATAGAACACTCTGAGATAGATAGATAGATAGATAGATAGATAGATAGATAGATAGATAGATATGAACAGACTGAGATAGATAGATAGATAGATAGAGAGATAGATAGATAGATAGATAGATAGAGAGGGAGAGATAGATAGATAGATAGATAGATAGATAGATAGATAGATAGATGAACAGACTGAGATAGATAGATAGGGAGAGATAGATAGATAGATAGATAGATAGAGAGAGAGATAGATAGATAGATAGATAGATAGATAGATAGATATGAACAGACTGAGATAGATAGATAGGGAGAGATAGATAGATAGATAGATAGATAGATAGATAGATAGATAGGTAAATTAGTTTAGTTGTTTGTCTTACAAGCATATCTACCATTTTGTTATATAATTTTCTTGCTTTTAGGCATTCTAAAAGATAGATAAATATGAACACTCTGAGATGAGATAGATAGATAGATAGATAGATAGATAGATAGATAGATAGATAGATAGATAGATAGATAGATAGATAGATAGATAGATAGATAGATATGAACAGACTGAGATAGATAGATAGATAGATAGATAGATAGATAGATAGATAGATAGATAGATAGATTAGTTTAGTTTAGTTTAGTTTAGTTGTTTGTTTTACCAGCATGTCTGTCCTTTTGGGTCATTTAATGCTGAAGAATTTGTTTGGTTTTTTGTTTACTGCTTGTTGATCTTTTGTGAGTCTATTGCTGTCGATAGTAGAGGTGTTGTGATTTGATGTATGATGGTTATATGCTATCTTCTTTTGCAACTATATTTTGTTCTATAATTTTGTTGATTGTAGAAATTCTAAAAGATCATTTGGGTCAGTTTTGTTAAAGATGTCTTTCAGATTGTTTTCTTGATAATATCTTAATCGCATTTGTTCAAGATCTATTCAGCTTGTTAGCATATGTCTCACTGTGAAATGCAAATTGGTGCCTCCTCATCTTTTAGTAGGTGTGAATGGGTGACAGCGGTGTTGCCTAATTGAAGTCTAGTCTACTACTTCTCTTCTTGACATTTTCCTATTGGAAATTTTAACTTCTATCCATTCTTTGAGGATGGGTTTAATTTTGTAGAGTTTGTTAAGTTCTCCTATAAGGTAGTAGACATTGAACAATTTCTTCATAGACGAAGAGAACTGAAGCAACGCATTTTATTCTCCGAAAGGATGCCGCGAAGAACAATAATCGAGCATGTAAGTAAGTGGAAAGGAAATTAGAATGAAAACGGCCCCTGTACTTATAATCAGAGTTGAAATTGATAGACTGCACAACGAGAAAAGAAGGCTCGGAGAAGTTGATACTCGCTAGACATGACTTATTTAATGGCATATCAACTCATTTTGGGTCATTAATGTCGTAATGGACGTGCGTTGTGGGGCAGTGGATAACGACTCTAAACGAGAAATCGGGGAGCCTAGTTCGAATTCCATTTGAATTCTTTGCATTCACATACTCACAAATATTCTTGGGAAAGGTATTAATCCGTCTCTTCCCTCCATTTATGGGTTAAATAACAGGACAGGTTGGGTTCTATAACATTGGCTGGCAACCAGTTCACTGCAGAAATTAATGGCAACCTATTGCGGGATAATTTTCTGCCCAGTCAATCATATCTCTTTCAAGACATGATCGTCCAAAACGTGTATCACGTATGGCACTTAACTGATTGACTGAATATAATAGTTGAAAACAACTAAAACTTTTACTGGGCATAAAGTGGGGTATCGATCTTCTATTATCATGAAGTAATAAACTGATCCCCCACTAGTTACTACTTATTAATATAATGATATAATTTATCTCTTCTCACTGCAGCTATGGGTTAAATAATAGGACAGATTGGGTTCTATAGCCTTGTCTGGCAACCAGTCTACCGCAGGAAGTAATGTCAACCTACTGCGGGATAATCTTCTGTCCAGTCAGTCTTGTCTCTTTCGAGAGATGAACGCCCAAGCGTGTATCACGTGTGCCATTTAACTGACTGAATGTCGTAATGTTATTCTATTGTGAGCTTTGGTATTTTTTCAGTGTATTGCTGATAATTTAAAAAAAATATTTTTATATTTTCCTGTTTTGACACCAGTTTAGAGTTCACTATTTGCTCATAATTGGGACGCTAACAAATGCTACCACACGCTATCTAGGTGAAGCTGAGAATAACAGAAATTAAGAAGTGGTTTGACGCTTCTCAAAAATTCGCTCACTTCTTGCTGCCGGATGCCGTTCATCGTCATACCCTGGACATAGTGATGGTTAGAGAGACAGAGGGGAGCAACGAGAAACCTAGCTAACTGAGTTTGTGTAGCTGTTTAGCATGTAATGAACGGGGAAAGGGATAAGGAATTTCTAAAAAGTCATGATGGCTAACGCCCTTAAAAAAACGGAACATTAAATAATAATGAATCCGTGGTGTAAGATTCATTTCTTTATTACATCATTGAGAATTTGAAAAAAAATTAATATTTCACGAGAAAATGACCAAGAAAGGTGGAGGCGGAAACATGGCAAGATGTTTCAATTCAAGAAAAAAAGAGAGAAGAGAAACCTCTAAAGCCTTAAGATAAAAAATCAAGAGACAATAGTTTTGCAAAAATATAGATTGCAATCATAGCGTTGAGAAAATTTTAAGAGAATTTTGCTTGAAAGCATTAAATTAAACAGCGAGCGTTTAAGGAACAACGGAAGACCGATTTACTAGGCACAACCCGAACAGTCAAAAAATTGATAGATATTCATAAATATTACTGAGATGAAACATTGTAATTATTTACATTGTTCGGACTGTTGTCCTCATCTTTGTTGCCATATTCACCTTCAATATCTGTCTATATTTCTGAGATGAGGCATTGTAATTATTTACACTATTTACATTGTTTGGACTGTTGTCCTCATCTTTGTTGCCATATTCACCTTCAATATCTGTCTATATTTCTGAGATGAGGTATTGTAATTATTTAAAATATTTACATTGTTCGGACTGTTGTCCTCATCTTTGTTGCCATATTCACCTTCAATATCTGTCTATATTTCTGAGATGAGGTATTGTAATTATTTAAACTATTTACATTGTTCAGACTGTTGTCCTCATCTTTGTTGCCATATTCACCTTCAATATGTGTCTATATTTATGAGATGAGGTATTGCAATTATTTACACTATTTACATTGTTCGGGCTGTTGTCCTCATCTTTGTTGCCATATTCACCTTCAATATCTGTCTATATTTCTGAGATGGGGTATTGTAATTATTTACACTATTTACATTGTTCGGACTGTTATCCTCATCTTTGTTGCCATATTCACCTTCAATATCTGTCTATATTTCTGAGATAAGGTATTGTAATTATTTACACTATTTACATTGTTCGGACTGTTGTCCTCATCTTTGTTGCCATATTCACCTTCAATATCTGTCTATATTTCTGAGATGAGGCATTGTAATTATTTACACTATTTACATTGTTTGGACTGTTGTCCTCATCTTTGTTGCCATATTCACCTTCAATATCTGTCTATATTTCTGAGATGAGGTATTGTAATTATTTAAAATATTTACATTGTTCGGACTGTTGTCCTCATCTTTGTTGCCATATTCACCTTCAATATCTGTCTATATTTCTGAGATGAGGTATTGTAATTATTTAAACTATTTACATTGTTCAGACTGTTGTCCTCATCTTTGTTGCCATATTCACCTTCAATATGTGTCTATATTTATGAGATGAGGTATTGCAATTATTTACACTATTTACATTGTTCGGACTGTTGTCCTCATCTTTGTTGCCATATTCACCTTCAATATCTGTCTATATTTCTGAGATGGGGTATTGCAATTATTTAAACTATTTACATTGTTCGGACTGTTGTCCTCATCTTTGTTGCCATATTCACCTTCAATATCTGTCTATATTTCTGAGATAAGGTATTGTAATTATTTACACTATTTACATTGTTCGGACTGTTGTCCTCATCTTTGTTGCCATATTCACCTTCAATATCTGTCTATATTTCTGAGATGGGGTATTGCAATTATTTAAACTATTTACATTGTTCGGACTGTTGTCCTCATCTTTGTTGCCATATTCACCTTCAATATCTGTCTATATTTCTGAGATAAGGTATTGTAATTATTTACACTATTTACATTGTTCGGACTGTTGTCCTCATCTTTGTTGCCATATTCACCTTCAATATCTGTCTATATTTCTGAGATGAGGCATTGTAATTATTTACACTATTTACATTGTTCGGACTGTTCTCCTCATCTTTGTTGCCATATTCACCTTCAATATCTGTCTATATTTCTGAGATGGGGTATTGCAATTATTTACACTATTTACATTGTTTGGACTGTTGTCCTCATCTTTGTTGCCATATTCACCTTCAATATCTGTCTATATTTCTGAGATAAGGTATTGTAATTATTTACACTATTTACATTGTTCGGACTGTTGTCCTCATCTTTGTTGCCATATTCACCTTCAATATCTGTCTATATTTCTGAGATGGGGTATTGCAATTATTTACACTATTTACATTGTTTGGACTGTTGTCCTCATCTTTGTTGCCATATTCACCTTCAATATCTGTCTATATTTCTGAGATGAGATATTGTAATTATTTACACTATTTACATTGTTCTGACTGTTGTCCTCATCTTTGTTGCCATATTCACCTTCAATATCTGTCTATATTTCTGAGATGAGGCATTGTAATTATTTACACTATTTACATTGTTCGGACTGTTGTCCTCATCTTTGTTGCCATATTCACCTTCAATATCTGTCTATATTTCTGAGATGAGGCATTGTAATTATTTACACTATTTACATTGTTTGGACTGTTGTCCTCATCTTTGTTGCCATATTCACCTTCAATATCTGTCTATATTTCTGAGATGAGGCATTGTAATTATTTACACTATTTACATTGTTTGAACTGTTGTCCTCATCTTTGTTGCCATATTCACCTTCAATATCTGTCTATATTTCTGAGATGAGATATTGTAATTATTTACACTATTTACATTGTTCAGACTGTTGTCCTCATCTTTGTTGCCATATTCACCTTCAATATCTGTCTATATTTCTGAGATGAGGCATTGTAATTATTTACACTATTTACATTGTTCGGACTGTTGTCCTCATCTTTGTTGCCATATTCACCTTCAATATCTGTCTATATTTCTGAGATGAGGCATTGTAATTATTTACACTATTTACATTGTTTGGACTGTTGTCCTCATCTTTGTTGCCATATTCACCTTCAATATCTGTCTATATTTCTGAGATGAGGCATTGTAATTATTTACACTATTTACATTGTTTGAACTGTTGTCCTCATCTTTGTTGTCATATTCACCTTCAATATCTGTCTATATTTCTGAGATGGGGTATTGCAATTATTTAAACTATTTACATTGTTTGGACTGTTGTCCTCATCTTTGTTGCCATATTCACCTTCAATATCTGTCTATATTTCTGAGATGAGGTATTGTAATTATTTACACTATTTACATTGTTTGGACTGTTGTCCTCATCTTTGTTGCCATATTCACCTTCAATATCTGTCTATATTTCTGAGATGAGGTATTGTAATTATTTACACTATTTACATTGTTTGAACTGTTGTCCTCATCTTTGTTGTCATATTCACCTTCAATATCTGTCTATATTTCTGAGATGGGGTATTGCAATTATTTAAACTATTTACATTGTTTGGACTGTTGTCCTCATCTTTGTTGCCATATTCACCTTCAATATCTGTCTATATTTCTGAGATGAGGTATTGTAATTATTTACACTATTTACATTGTTTGGACTGTTGTCCTCATCTTTGTTGCCATATTCACCTTCAATATCTGTCTATATTTCTGAGATGAGGCATTGTAATTATTTACACTATTTACATTGTTTGAACTGTTGTCCTCATCTTTGTTGCCATATTCACCTTCAATATCTGTCTATATTTCTGAGATGAGGCATTGTAATTATTTACACTATTTACATTGTTTGGACTGTTGTCCTCATCTTTGTTGCCATATTCACCTTCAATATCTGTCTATATTTCTGAGATGGGGTATTGCAATTATTTACACTATTTACATTGTTTGACTGTTGTCCTCATCTTTGTTGCCATATTCACCTTCAATATCTTAGTCTATATTTCTGAGATGAGGTATTGTAATTATTTACACTATTTACATTGTTGGACTGTTGTCCTCATCTTTGTTGCCATATTCACCTTCAATATCTGTCTATATTTCTGAGATGAGGCATTGTAATTATTTACACTATTTACATTGTTTGGACTGTTGTCCTCTATCTTTGTTGCCATATTCAATTTCAATATCTGTCTATATTTCTGAGATGAGGTATTGTAATTATTTACACTATTTACATTGTTTGGACTGTTGTCCTCATCTTTGTTGCCATATTCACCTTCAATATCTGTCTATATTTCTGAGATGAGGTATTGTAATTATTTACACTATTTACATTGTTTGGGTTGTCCTCATCTTTGTTGCCATATTCACCTTCAATATCTGTCTATATTTCTGAGATGAGGCATTGTAATTATTTACACTATTTACATTGTTTGAACTGTTGTCCTCATCTTTGTTGCCATATTCACCTTCAATATCTGTCTATATTTCTGAGATGAGGTATTGTAATTATTTACACTATTTACATTGTTTGGACTGTTGTCCTCATCTTTGTTGCCATATTCACCTTCAATATCTGTCTATATTTCTGAGATGAGGTATTGTAATTATTTACACTATTTACATTGTTTGGACTGTTGTCCTCATCTTTGTTGCCATATTCACCTTCAATATCTGTCTATATTTCTGAGATGAGGCATTGTAATTATTTACACTATTTACATTGTTTGAACTGTTGTCCTCATCTTTGTTGCCATATTCACCTTCAATATCTGTCTATATTTCTGAGATGAGGCATTGTAATTATTTACAGTATTTACATTGTTCAGACTGTTGTCCTCATCTTTGTTGCCATATTCACCTTCAATATCTGTCTATATTTCTGAGATGAGGTATTGTAATTATTTACACTATTTACATTGTTTGGACTGTTGTCCTCATCTTTGTTGCCATATTCACCTTCAATATCTGTCTATATTTCTGAGATGAGGTATTGTAATTATTTACACTATTTACATTGTTTGGACTGTTGTCCTCATCTTTGTTGCCATATTCACCTTCAATATCTATCTATATTTCTGAGATGAGGTATTGTAATTATTTAAACTATTTACATTGTTCAGACTGTTGTCCTCATCTTTGACACATGCTCCTGTGGATAAAAGCTTTAGTTAGATCCAGAAATTTGACAAGGAGTTGTGAGTTAAATACCTGTCTACGTTGAGTTGAGTTAAATGAAAATAACTAGAAATCTGGAAGAGACATGAATCTTAGAACGAGAACAATCTACTCCGGTGATAAAAATAAAGAGTTCAGTTCCTTTGGGTGAAATAATTAAAAAAATACCTGTACGAGATAATGAAACTGATGAGGGAATAATTCTATAAAGAATTCATCACTTCAAAAATTATTAGCAACAAAACCTTTCAGTAAAAGAACGTTTGATTGATTTGTTCGTTGAATGGCATATCAACTCCTTATGGGTCATTTAATACTGAAATTTAATTTTCTTGGTATCTTTGATTTGATTTGTATGTTCAACGGCACATCAATTTCTCATGGGTCATTTACTACTGAAATTTAATTTTCTTGGTAGCTTTGATTTGATTTGTATGTTCAAGGGCATATCAATTTCTCATGGGTCATTTAATACTGAAATTGAATTTTCTTGGTAGCTTTGATTTGATTTGTATGTTCAAGGGCATATCAATTTCTCATGGGTCATTTAATACTGAAATTGAATTTTCTTGGTAGCTTTGATTTGATTTGTATGTTCAAGGGCATATCAATTTCTCATGGGTCATTTAAGACTGAAATTTAATTTTCTTGGTAGCTTTGATTTGATTTTTATGTTCAACGGCATATCAATTTCTCATGGGTCATTTAATACTGAAATTGAATTTTCTTGGTAGCTTTGATTTGATTTGTATGTTCAAGGGCATATCAATTTCTCATGGGTCATTTAAGACTGAAATTTAATTTTCTTGGTAGCTTTGATTTGATTTTTATGTTCAACGGCATATCAATTTCTCATGGGTCATTTAAGACTGAAATTTAATTTTCTTGGTAGCTTTGATTTGATTTTTATGTTCAACGGCATATCAATTTCTCATGGGTCATTTAATACTGAAATTGAATTTTCTTGGTAGCTTTGATTTGATTTTTATGTTCAACGGCATATCAATTTCTCATGGGTCATTTAAGACTGAAATTTAATTTTCTTGGTAGCTTTGATTTGATTTTTATGTTCAACGGCATATCAATTTCTCATGGGTCATTTAAGACTGAAATTTAATTTTCTTGGTAGCTTTGATTTGATTTTTATGTTCAACGGCATATCAATTTCTCATGGGTCATTTAATACTGAAATTGAATTTTCTTGGTAGCTTTGATTTGATTTGTATGTTCAAGGGCATATCAATTTCTCATGGGTCATTTAAGACTGAAATTTAATTTTCTTGGTAGCTTTGATTTGATTTTTATGTTCAACGGCATATCAATTTCTCATGGGTCATTTAAGACTGAAATTGAATTTTCTTGGTAGCTTTGATTTGATTTTTATGTTCAACGGCATATCAATTTCTCGTGGGTCATTTAAGACTGAAATTGAATTTTCTTGGTAGCTTTGATTTGATTTTTATGTTCAACGGCATATCAATTTCTCATGGGTCATTTAATACTGAAATTGGATTTTCTTGGTAGCTTTGATTTTATTTGTATGTTCAAAGACATATCAATTTCTCATGGGTCATTTAATACTGAAATTGAATTTTCTTGGTAGCTTTGATTTGATTTGTATGTTCAACGGCATATCAATTTCTCATGGGTCATTTAAGACTGAAATTTAATTTTCTTGGTAGCTTTGATTTGATTTGTATGTTCAACGGCATATCAATTTCTCATGGGTCATTTAAGACTGAAATTTAATTTTCTTGGTAGCTTTGATTTGATTTTTATGTTCAACGGCATATCAATTTCTCATGGGTCATTTAAGACTGAAATTTACTTTTCTTGGTAGCTTTGATTTGATTTTTATGTTCAACGGCATATCAATTTCTCATGGGTCATTTAAGACTGAAATTTAATTTTCTTGGTAGCTTTGATTTGATTTGTATGTTCAACGGCATATCAATTTCTCATGGGTCATTTAAGACTGAAATTTAATTTTCTTGGTAGCTTTGATTTGATTTTTATGTTCAACGGCATATCAATTTCTCATGGGTCATTTAAGACTGAAATTTAATTTTCTTGGTAGCTTTGATTTGATTTTTATGTTCAACGGCATATCAATTTCTCATGGGTCATTTAAGACTGAAATTTAATTTTCTTGGTAGCTTTGATTTGATTTGTATGTTCAACGGCATATCAATTTCTCATGGGTCATTTAATACTGAAATTGAATTTTCTTGGTAGCTTTGATTTGATTTGTATGTTCAACGGCATATCAATTTCTCATGGGTCATTTAAGACTGAAATTGAATTTTCTTGGTAGCTTTGATTTGATTTGTATGTTCAAGGGCATATCAATTTCTCATGGGTCATTTAAGACTGAAATTTAATTTTCTTGGTAGCTTTGATTTGATTTGTATGTTCAACGGCATATCAATTTCTCATGGGTCATTTAAGACTGAAATTGAATTTTCTTGGTAGCTTTGATTTGATTTGTATGTTCAACGGCATATCAATTTCTCATGGGTCATTTAAGACTGAAATTGAATTTTCTTGGTAGCTTTGATTTGATTTGTATGTTCAACGGCATATCAATTTCTCATGGGTCATTTAAGACTGAAATTTAATTTTCTTGGTAGCTTTGATTTGATTTGTATGTTCAACGGCATATCAATTTCTCATGGGTCATTTAAGACTGAAATTGAATTTTCTTGGTAGCTTTGATTTGATTTGTATGTTCAAGGGCATATCAATTTCTCATGGGTCATTTAAGACTGAAATTGAATTTTCTTGGTAGCTTTGATTTGATTTGTATGTTCAACGCATATCAATTTCTCATGGGTCATTTAAGACTGAAATTTAATTTTCTTGGTAGCTTTGATTTGATTTGTATGTTCAACGGCATATCAATTTCTCATGGGTCATTTAAGACTGAAATTTAATTTTCTTGGTAGCTTTGATTTGATTTTTATGTTCAACGGCATATCAATTTCTCATGGGTCATTTAAGACTGAAATTTAATTTTCTTGGTAGCTTTGATTTGATTTGTATGTTCAACGGTATATCAATTTCTCATGGGTCATTTAAGACTGAAATTTAATTTTCTTGGTAGCTTTGATTTGATTTTATGTTCAACGGCATATCAATTTCTCATGGGTCATTTAAGACTGAAATTTAATTTTCTTGGTAGCTTTGATTTGATTTGTATGTTCAACGGCATATCAATTTCTCATGGGTCATTTAAGACTGAAATTGAATTTTCTTGGTAGCTTTGATTTGATTTTTATGTTCAACGGCATATCAATTTCTCATGGGTCATTTAAGACTGAAATTTAATTTTCTTGGTAGCTTTGATTTGATTTGTATGTTCAACGGCATATCAATTTCTCATGGGTCATTTAAGACTGAAATTTAATTTCTTGGTAAGCTTTTGATTTGATTTTATGTTCAACGACATATCAATTTCTCATGGGTCATTTAAGACTGAAATTTAATTTTCTTGGTAAGCTTTGGTTGATTTGTATGTTCAACGGCATATCAATTTCTCATGGGTCATTTAAGACTGAAATTTAATTTTCTTGGTAGCTTTGATTTGATTTTTATGTTCAACGGCATATCAGTTTCTCATGGGTCATTTAAGACTGAAATTTAATTTTCATTAGCTTTGATTTGATTTGTATGTTCAAGGGCATATCAATTTCTCATGGGTCATTTAAGACTGAAATTTAATTTTCTTGGTAGCTTTGATTTGATTTTTATGTTCAACGGCATATCAATTTCTCATGGGTCATTTAAGGCTGAAATTTAATTTTCTTGGTAGCTTTGATTTGATTTGTATGTTCAACGGCATATCAATTTCTCATGGGTCATTTAAGACTGAAATTTAATTTTCTTGGTAGCTTTGATTTGATTTTTATGTTCAACGGCATATCAATTTCTCATGGGTCATTTAAGACTGAAATTTAATTTTCTTGGTAGCTTTGATTTGATTTGTATGTTCAACGGCATATCAATTTCTCATGGGTCATTTAAGACTGAAATTTAATTTTCTTGGTAGCTTTGATTTGATTTTTATGTTCAACGGCATATCAATTTCTCATGGGTCATTTAAGACTGAAATTTAATTTTCTTGGTAGCTTTGATTTGATTTTTATGTTCAACGGCATATCAATTTCTCATGGGTCATTTAAGACTGAAATTTAATTTTCTTGGTAGCTTTGATTTGATTTTTATGTTCAACGGCATATCAATTTCTCATGGGTCATTTAAGACTGAAATTTAATTTTCTTGGTAGCTTTGATTTGATTTGTATGTTCTTTGACATGTCAATTTCTCATGGGTCATTTAAGACTGAAATTTAATTTTCTTGGTAGCTTTGATTTGATTTTTATGTTCAACGGCATATCAATTTCTCATGGGTCATTTAAGACTGAAATTTAATTTTTCTTGGTAGCTTTGATTTGATTTGTATGTTCAACGGCATATCAATTTCTCATGGGTCATTTAAGACTGAAATTTAATTTTCTTGGTAGCTTTGATTTGATTTTTATGTTCAACGGCATATCAATTTCTCATGGGTCATTTAAGACTGAAATTTAATTTTCTTGGTAGCTTTGATTTGATTTTTATGTTCAACGGCATATCAATTTCTCATGGGTCATTTAAGACTGAAATTTAATTTTCTTGGTAGCTTTGATTTGATTTTTATGTTCAACGGCATATCAATTTCTCATGGGTCATTTAAGACTGAAATTTAATTTTCTTGGTAGCTTTGATTTGATTTGTATGTTCAACGGCATATTAATTTCTCATGGGTCATTTAAGACTGAAATTGAATTTTCTTGGTAGCTTTGATTTGATTTGTATGTTCAACGGCATATCAATTTCTCATGGGTCATTTAAGACTGAAATTGAATTTTCTTGAGTAGCTTTGATTTGATTTGCATGTTCAAAGAATTATAGGACATTACATGGATTATTGCAATGAAATAGTTCATGTTGGCTGGTTTTGTTTAGCAGCATATCAACACCTCTGTGTTATTTAATGCCGAAATCTAAATATTTAGTACGTAATTTTATGCTTTCAACTACAGGTCAGTCAGTTAAGTGCCATACGTGATACACGCTTGGGCGATCATGTCTCGAAAGAGACATGACTGACTAGGCAGAAGATTATCCCGCAGTAGATTACCATTACTTTCTGCGGTGGACTGGTTACTGACTAATACTATAGAACCCAGTCTATGCTGCCATTTAGCCCATAGCCCGCAAGCGTGCGGGGGGTCAGCTGAAGACGTGGGCAGCCACGCTGAAGGGGGACATGGAGCCGATCTCGGGCCCAAATGTCGTGGGATTTCGGAGGTGGAACCAGGACTGGGCAGAGATCGGAGTGGAGCTGGCTCATGATCGCCGATCGTGGGCCGCCGCTGGGAGAGACGCTTCAAATGTTCTTGGGGATGCCGGCTCAACCCGTCCTGGGTGAATGCCGCTACAATACATATATAATACATAGCTGGAGTGAGAAGAGTTGAAAAATAATATATCATTATATAAATAAGTAGTAATTAATGGGGGATCCGTTTATTACTTCATAACAATAGAAAACCGATCTCCCACTTTATACCCAGTAGAAGTTTTATTTGTTTTCAGCTATTATATTCAGTCAGTCAGTTAAGTGTCATACGTGATACACGCTTGGGCGATCATGTCTCGAAAGAGACATGACTGACTGGGCAGAAGATTATCCCGCAGCAGGTTGCCATTGCTTTCTGCAGTAGACTGGTTGCCAGCCAAAGCTATAGAACCCAATCTGTTCTGTTATTTAACCCATAACTGGAGGGTAGAGACGGATTAATACCTTTCCCAATGTTATATATCTAAACAGAGTAAAATACGTATAGTTTCAAAACAGATTCAGACACTCAACAATGGAGAATAATGACAATTCTTGATGCCAGAAGTATGCACTTAAAATATTTATTTTTCCTTTTTTGAACAACGAAGGCCGTAATAAAGTGGAAAAAGACGAAAGCAGTTCAAAGGTTCATGCAAGTGATTATAGATTATAGTAAATACAAACAGCAGAACGATACACTTAACTTAGGTGTGAAATGTTGTCATGGCGTGTCGAAAGTCTGTTGATAGTAGCAGCACGAATCTCCCTTAGCGGGTGAGGGAGGAAGACTGCCTGATTGTCATTTCTTCCCCTTTTTCATATCTTCGCAGTGGCTCAACGATCAGTCGCTTTTGCCCCGCGGGAGATTTTGCGATTGGCCGCTAAATAGATTCGGCGGTCACGCCTCAGTGATCAAGTAGACGGAACAATGCGTGGATCCTCCTGCGCGGGGACGCATTTGTCATTTGAAGATTGGAACTTCCGAAGATCACTTACGTTTATCAAAGCAGGGTATGATCTTACTTCTTGTTAGAGAACGTAACACCAAGGGTATTTGCGTGTAAGTGAAAGCAAGGAATTCAGCTGGAATTCGAACTCGGCTGCCCGATTCCTCGTTTTGAATCGATATCCACTGCACCATAACGCACATCTAACTACAGATACTTTATGCATTATCTTATACTTTGGATCATAAAATGTATTCTTAGTAATGTTACTATAAAAATGTACTGTTTTTTGTTTGAATGTTGCCTTTTTGCCAATATCTTGGATCATAATAGGTACTACCAACCTGGGTCAGCTTAAGTCTAGGAACAACATCAATTAATAGGTGATTCCTCGCTTTTAAAAACTTTCAATCTCATGATCAGAAGTCTTGTTGCCTGGTGCAATTTGTCGTTAGCTCAGACGATGGAAGATTTCTAGCCCGCCTCGAGAACTGATTTGATTTCTGTGTCGTGGGTTCAAAAGGTAAGGCAGAGCAAAGACAACTGAGACAATAGAAAAAATCTCCAATCAAGCGAATTAAAGAATGAACTGAAGTTTTTTTGGAACACAAGAGCGTGTTACAATGTACAATAATATCCATATAGGTGGAGGCTACCATGTGATCTGGCATGTCTTAGACCTCTCGACCACGAATGACCTTCAGTTTAAACGAGGTTATAATCAAGCCTATATAACACAATCGATTCCTCGCAATAACCACATCTGCTCTGAAATGTATCGTAATGTCAACAAATGTAAACATGTTACATTAGACTGAAAGTCATTCGTGGTCGAGTGGTCTAAGACGTGCCAGATCACATGGTTGCTTAACCTATGTGGATAGGTGTCGTAGTTTCGAATCCTGCCGAATGACACACATTTTCGTAATAAAAATTCATCGTAAATAATCAGGCCGGTAGAAATAAATATATACTACTGTTTGTTTATAAACAGAATATCTACTTAAATACGAGTATCAATAAAAAATAATTTTCAAATAGATCATACCAAATTGTCGGATGTTTATAACCCAGTTTCTGTAAACTTCGTTAATTTCCGTAATATATATATATATATATATATATATATATATATATATATATATATATAATAAAATACAATGAATAGACATTGATTTCTGTCTACTTTGTTATTAATCCCACCCCATTAATTTTTTTTGCGAAGTATATTTTTTTGAACTTCCGCCGGTAATGTATCTGTCTTTATTTTGAAATAAACAGTTGCCGAGGTTACGGGAAATTTCCCTGAGGAATTTCATGTAGAAATGGGCATACAACTGATTTGAACATCGAAATTTATTTTATTTTATAATTGGCCCTGTAATTTAAATATTAATTATATTGAGCCCTACACCTTGATCATTTTTTAATATTAATGTAATTAAGATTAATCAGGATCGGTACTTTGTAATTTACCTTCCTACTTTTCCTTTTGGATTAAAGTTTTATATATATATATATATATAGCTGTAATAGCTGTAAATTTATCTTTGAACACGTCTCGAAAAACCCACCGAGTATAAACGCAGAGGGGAAAAAAATGGAAACAAAAAAAGAAACGAACTAAGCACTTGAACATTAGTCAAAGTACTAGTCGAAAGAAAAAAAATCTGAAACGAGGAATCTAACACGTCAAGCGCTCAATACAATAGCAGATCAAATTAATAGGTTATCTATTTACTTTTATATATATATATATATATATATATGTGTGTGTGTAGTGTTTAGAATTCATGTATCACACCATATATATATATGTATATATATATATATATATATATATATATATATATATATATATATATATTTTATTCAGATACTTTAATCCAAGCGGAAAAAGCAGGAAGGTAAATTCCAAAAATCCGATCCTAATTAATATTAAAAATTTTATTTTAATATTAAAAAATGATACAGGAATAGAGCTCCATGTAATAAAATATTACAGAGCAAATATAAATTAACTAGGATTAATTCAAGGATGTTGAATGACCATTTCGATATGAAATCCCCACAGGGGATAACACATCACCTCAGCAACAAAAAATCCTTTTCGACTCCAGTTTGGAAAAGAATTTTTTTGTTGCTGAGGTGATGTGTTATCCCCTGTGGGGATTTCATATCGAAGTGGTCATTCAACATCCTTGAATTAATCCTAGTTAATTTATATATATATATATATATATATATATATATATATATATATATATATATATAGTATGATACATGAATTCACAAAAATATATTCAAATACGTAAG